>OY293826.1:73942027-74585277 GCA_958507055.1 Crioceris asparagi
ACGACATTCTTTGACAGGGAGCTGAAAAATATTGGAATCAATCCTATTTCATCAATAAAATTTTTGAGAATAGGCTCATCTAATCCCCAATATAAACACATTCTCAGTTTCCGCCGATCAGTCTTCATATCTCCATCTGAAAACACTATACCAGATTCAATTCTCATCCCTTTCAGTAATAATACATATCGAAATTTTCTATCCACTGACACACAATTATGCTTTAACTGTAAACAACATGGCCATATTGCTGCCCATTGCACCACACCGTTTCCAGTAGACGATAACTCTCGAGCATCAAGGGAACAATGCTTACAACCAATCACACCAATCTTAGATGCAAATCAATCTGTAGAATCAGAATCTCCATGAATACCAATTGATAGTAGAGAATCAGCCACCCTCGCCATTGTGAATCCAACACTCGAATAAGGAATCCTAACATCCAAACGCATAATATCCGAAGTTGTTACCCCCCACCAATGACGACAGGAAACCTCAAAGACCACTTTCCGAAACCAGTTGATAAACCGAAAAGAATCAAAACACATCCGCGAGGAAATACGTAAAGTAGATTTTGAAGAAAAATCAGACTTTATTCTCAACTTTGAACAAACAATAGATTTTCTTGAAAATGTACCTGGCTCCCCGGGTCCAGTCAGCGTTGCCAAAACTTACACCAACTAAAATATATCCGTATTTCACAGCGAGGAGAATTAAGGTGAAATGTACTAAAATAAAACAAAAAAATCAGAAACCACTTACCTTGGAAACTTTGAACGCCCAACCAGACATAAAAACCGATTCATTCCAAGACACTTATTACAATATATCTTACAATGGAACATTAATGGGTTTTATACCCATTTTGAGAGGCTCAAACTTCTAACGGCTAACAAACATCCGCCATTATCAATATTCAAGAAACACACTTCAAAGGAGAACAAGCACACCATTTACGAAACTTTACCCACTTCTATAAGAACAGAACTAACCAAAATATAACATGTGGAGGAGTAATCATTTACGTTCATAACAAATTTGAAGCTCAGAACACACCACTGGACACTGGAAGCGGTAGCGATATTTGTACAAATGCACAAAAAATACATATTAGCAACCTATATATCCCTCCTAATGGGCATATTAATATTAATGACTTCAGAAATCTAATATACCAAATACCTTGCCTCGACTAATATTAGGGGATTTCAATAGACATAACCCAATATGGGGATCTAATGGATTAAACGCAAAAGGACTGGTTATCGAAAGTATAATCTCTGAATATAATTTGAATATTCGCAATGACGGAAATGCTACAAGATTCAACGCTCACTCTGGAAACTCTTCGGCTATCGATTTATCATTTTGCGATCCGATTCTGTCCGTAATATTATATTGGGAAGTGTTACCCTATTTATACAGCGACACCATACCGAAAATGGAACATTAACCTTGCCAATTGGGAAATATATATGAACACTCTAAGAGAAGAAATAAAAGAGATTGACGATAAAGATATACAAACAAACGTAGAAGAATCCTTAAAGAAACTGACTAATATTATTATCAGAGTAGCTGAAAAATGTGTAGATAATACAAAACCAATTCGAAAACATAAACCCTTACCATGGTGGAACAAATGAAGAAGCAGTAAAATCAAGCAAAAAAGCTTTCTATAAACTGAAAAGATCTAGAACAATGTAAAATCTAGACTTCAAGAATCAAAGGGCCTGAGTAAGATATATAACAAAAAATAGCAGAAAAAAGACATGAAGAAAATTCGTTTCAGATATTAACAGTTCGACACCAATGAACATCGTCTGGAAAACAGTCAGAAAAATGGATGAGTATAAAACACAGAACCACATACAATTTCTATCGAAAAATAACAAAATAAATATATATCTTCAAACGACGAGATAGCAAACTAATAGCGGAACACTATCAGGTTCATTCCAGCGATACTAACTACACAGAGACCTTTAAAAATTTTAAATCAACGAAAGAAAATATTCCGATAGACTTTGATAGTCACGAAGAAAGTTCTCTAATCTCTAAATCTCCCAAAAATGGACGATCTCAATGAGTATCTCAACAATAGCAAAAATACCAGCCCAGGGCCAGATGATATACCCCTAATTTTCCTACAAAAACATTCATTTATTTATTTATTTATTAAATATTCATTTCATCAATTAATTTGTAAAAAATACAGGAAAATTGTGAAATATGTCAAAAAGTACATACAGCTCATCAAATTGAAAACATTGTGATTTGTGATGTACACATATTCACATGAAAATAAATAGAAACGCTTATTTACACAAATAAGTATCATTGATTACATATTACACTTAAAATTATAAAATTTCCTAATTAAAAAATTCTTCTATGCTGTAGCAGTTTTTGAGTAGTAAGTGTTATTTCAGTCGATTTTTGAAAATTAGCAACGAAGCTGCATTCTTTATGTGATCCGCCAGAGAATTATGGCATTTGCATCCAATATATTGAAGGTTTTTTTTAATATCGTACGATGATATGCCGGTGAAGCAAAATAAGATTTTTTCGTATCATGTTCATGGTGTGCTCTGATAGCATTATATGTATATGTACGTGCTCATAACAGAATATTTAATTTTTGAAGGTATCCCTACATGAGGCTCTTCTACTTATTTTTGCCATTATTCTAATTGCGTATTTTTGTAATAAAAACACCCTTTGTACAGAAGAACTTGCTCCCCAGTTTAAAATTCCGTATCTCATATGGGAAGTGAGCGAAGTATAAAGGCAAAAGGATATTTCCACTGCAATGATTCGACATAAACTTGAGTGCGTAACATCCTTTCCTAAATTTGCCACATACATTGTCAATATGTGAATTCCATGATAGTTTGGAATCAAAAGTAATTCCTAACATTTTGATAGTTTTAGAAGAGGACACGACGTCATCGGTATTCTCGAACAACACAAGCTGGTGGTGTCCCGACTATTTGCGCAAAAAATTAGGGTATTAGTCTTTGTCTTATTAATTATAAGATGGTTTTTGTCTGACCATTTTATCACTCTAGCATAGGTATTCTCAGCTAATAATTCTAGTGACAATAAATGCTTTTCTATAATTAAAATGTTTGTGTCGTCTGCATAACATGTTGTAATAATTCTATTGGGATCATTCAAGTATGATATGAGGTCGTTGGCAAATACAAGAAAAAGGAGAGGGCTAATATTGATCCTTGAGGGATACCTTGGACACTTTTTTAAACCATTTATTATATTTATTACATAATTTTCTGTAATAGGGTGCATAAAGAAACTATTCGGATTATTGACAATATTTTGATGTACCTATGCATTGCCAATCATATTCGCTGTTTAACAGTGGTTTTGTGAAGTGTATGTTGAATTTATTGGCTAGCTCTGTTTCATTCAAATATGTGTCATTATCCGTTAATACAATTTTTCAAGTATTTATTGAACATTTCTTTTGTGAGTTATTTTTAATATTCCAAGTTGTTTTCGACTTGTTATCAGAGGTTGAAATCAAATTGTCGTAGTATGACTTGAATGCCGCCTGTAGCCCCTGCTGATATTCGCGATTTAACAAACTACTTAATTCCCTGTAACGAGGATCATGTTGGGCTAGATTATTGTAAAGAGACACATTCTTCTTGAGGTTAACTAGAGCAGGTGTCATAATATATTTGTATACTTGGTTCTTATTATCACCTCTTTGGTGTACCTTCTTATTCGAAAATGAGATCTCGAAGTAGTGTAACACGATATCCGCAAATGCTTGGTATGCTAAGTTGGGACAAGAATGAATATAGATCTCAATCCAGTTTTCATTCATTCATTCCAGAAGAGGTCAAAGAATTGGGTGTATTGGTCTGAGAGATACATGTTCACTACTGCTACACTATAGGGATTTACAATCTTGATTAGGAAATTATCAATACATGTTGCTGCGTTTCCTCTAACTCTTGTCGGGACTTTCACTGTGACTTTAACATCAAAACATGATAATAAATCTTCGAGTAATATACAATACGTCGTGTGAGAAATAAAGTTAATGTTGAAGTCGCCTCCAATAATTACTGTCATTTTTGGTGAACATATTTTATATAAGATGTCACTTAGTAATCCCAAAAAATCATAAAAGTCTCCATCAGGAGGCCGATGAATAACAATGCAAATTATTTTATGTGCAACTATTTTTATAGCACAAATTTCCAAGATACCTTCTTTTCAGTAATCATTTATATCATATCGCTCTACAACTCCTTGAAAATCATCATGTTTATAGATTGCAACTCCGAAATGAGACTTTTATTTTCTAGAGAACGAATTACAAAGAGTGAATCTAATTAATTTAAAGCTATAAATCGATTCAGATATAAGTAAAAAATCACAGTACTTGTCATTTTCAAAAATATTATTCAGACGTAGAGTTTTATTGCCAATTGCTATTGATTTTGAACTTATTAGCATTAGTTACAGATTGAATAATTCCTACCGTTTCACTGTTTGTTTTTGAGGATGATCTGAAAAAAGAGATGAAACTGGTTCTATGGCATTAAATTCAGTTATTTATATCGTCTTCAGAGCAAAGTTTTGATGGTTCTTTGCTGTAAATTCAATATTTCTCTTTATTTTTTTCAAATCAGATCAAATTTGCTGCCTTTTTGTATTCTATCAGTAAACAAAATTATCGAGCAGTTTCTATTGAATTGTTTGTATATCTTTATTTCTTTTAAAATAATTCTATTGACATTTTTGTCACGATAGTTGTTACATTCTGATACAATAACAAGATTTGTGAATTTTCCAAGACCTAGTATACCTATTATTCAGAAACAGTTGTAAAGTTCTGTTATTACTTTATTGTGTTTAACATAACAATTATGGAATCAGCCTGGCCATACTCTATTGTTTCAGAGAAAATATTTTTGGTTAACTCACAAAGTTCCGTGTCCTTTCTTATATTCGCGTTTATCTCACATATAGCTTTGTCTATAATTCTTGTGATGGCTCTTGGGAATCCTGTCACATGCTGATCACCACAGATATAGATTTTTTTGTGAAACCTCGTTTGACAATTCACATCTTCCATATCAGTTGTGATATTTGCTGCTTTGAAGAATTAAAAATACTTGTTGAGTTTCTATCTTCTTGAATCAAGTTTTCCTCTCTCAGAGTGTCATCTAGTATTGAAATGTCTACGTTAAATGAGGGATCCGTCATTGTCGATTGATGATTCATATGATGGGTGCATGTTTTACAGAAAGCTTTTTTTCTGAGATTTCTTTTATTAGTTCCTTGATTTTAGCCTCAATTTCTTCAATATGTTTTCGTTTTTCTAGCAGAGAATTCATTTCTTTCTCAGAATCTAATGCCTACTGTATCGCAATTTGGTTTTTATCTTTCAGTTTTTGTATGTACTTGTCTTTTAGAAATCCTTCTTCCGCAAGTTCGTTTATTGTTTTTTTGTAATTTGCTGTTTTCTTCCTCCTGTTCTTCTTCGATGTTCTCTTGGCAACAGATTATTTTTTTTGTCAATAACAAATTTAACTTTTTTCTTCCAATGTTGCTGTAGACAGCTTTAATGAAACGCACTAGAGCACCTTGTGCTCACATAATGAACAAAAGGTTTCTGTTTACAACATTTGTAGTTAATTTTCGGGAGCGAATTACAAACACTTCTTGCACGCGCGAGTGACACTTATCACCAAAAAAATAGTTTACGGCTAGAAATTATAGAATTGGCAATGCCGCCGCGATCCTCATAGATTTGAGGAATATGCGTATTTTCAACAAAATTTCTGTTAAATCGCAAAACCTATTCTCACTATGTTGACTTTGAAATATGTTCCTAGTTTTGTCTAGTCCTTATTATTTGAAATTCACCTATTTTTTGCTTGAATTTTGGATTTTACAGGACACATGTAAACAAACTCACAACCTCACATTTCAACACTCGAATGTATTCAGATACTTACTTCAATTTTTTTTAAACCTCTGAAAAAAAAATCGATTCAAATTCTTATCGACCAATCTCTCTAACCTGCGTATCCTATAAATTCTGGAAAAGATATTTAACAAAAGACTTATGCGGTACTTAGAAACAAATGGTTTGTTGAAGCCGGTTTTCGAAAAAGCAGGTCAGCTACTGACAATCTCATTGATCCGAAATTCACGAAGGGTTTGCAAACAGACAGGACTGTGTAGCTGTTCTCTTCGACATAACTAGAGCATATAAACTTTATGATTAGAGAGATTGAGGAAATATGCTTAAGTTCTTAGACATCTTCTCCAATGAGCGCTACTTTCGTAAAATACAGCTTCAATCAGAGTTTACAGGAAAACCTAAGTATGGAACCCGTTCCAAGCGAGCTCGACTCGAATTTGTCTTTTTGACCGACTTCAAAAAAAGAGAAGGTATACAATTCCGTTGTAAGATTGCTTTTTTCCTTATTTTTATTTTTTTGCTGTTCGCGCGTTTTTCATAGTAAAAGTACTCCGATTTGGATTTGATCACATATTGATAAAAATCAAATCCAAAAGCTCCTTCCCTACAAAAACCACCCCCAAAGGGGGTGGAGGGGGCAATTGACAAATTCGAGACGACAGAATTAATGAAAATTCCATATCCGGAAATGTTTAAATTGGACATTTTAAAAACTAATCATACGCTTCCGCGCTACAGTCTGAAATATGTGTTTCAGCTATGTGGAAGGGGCAAATTTTGCCGTTTTAGTTTGTTGTTGTAGGCACCAACTCCAAAAGAACCAGCACCAATAGAATTAATATTATTTTGTATTTTTCAGTGCAACAACTGATAAAGTCGGTCCAATTTTTTGTAAAAAATATTTATTTTAATGCACAACTTGCTACTCAGTTTTGTCTTTAATTCAAAAATAATCCGTTTATGAACTTCAATATTGTGCTCCCTATAATTGCAATGTCAATAATTCGCTTCATTAAACTATTTGTTGCTTATGTCGATTCTAGTTTCATAACATTATATTGCTCAAATACGTCTTACACCGTGTTTAAAATCAGAGCAAATTTATTTATTGCTTCTGGTTGAAAGGCGAAGATATCACATACACACAAACATTTGTTTATATGTAATCCGATTGTTTTTGATTATTTCCGCTGCTTGTTACAATAAATCAAGCTCAGTTTGTAATAACGAAACCGCTTCGTAATGGCAACTGGAAAAGAATGAATTATTCAACTGTGCACCCGCCCTCCCCCTACCTTGAGATCAGTTCTTTATTGCTACACATTCTTGTGAAAATGAATTTGATTTATTCGTGTCGTTCTTTATATACAGTGTGGAACGGGCATTTAGTATTTCAAATATGGTGTATATTTATAATAAAAGTCCAGAGACACATCTATTTTGGATTATAAAATTACAATCTGCAATGAAAAACCATCATCCCTATATTGAACCCTTTTCAAGTGATAGTTTTAACTCCCCAATTTTTCAATTGGAAAGTTGAGGCTTGTGATTTTAAATTTATTGCAAAAATATTAAATGAATGAATATTAAATAAAATAATCTCACTGAGATTCAGTAATATTACGTCCTAGTTATAAAGTACGGCCAAGATAAGATTTTGAGGATTGATTGAGGAAATAAAAATATTTTTTTTCGATAGTATTGTACGACAAATTTTTCAGGGCATAGGATGCTGTCGAAGCTGTAAAGTCAAAAGGTAGGTTTTGAAGGAAAACATTCCATTTCCTGATTTTTTGCAAATAGATAAGTTTTCCCACTCAACATAAGGAAGCCATATGAAGTCTTAAAATTGATTAATACTTTTAGGTCCGCGCCTAAGGTATATTAATAAACGAATCAGAATTATAGAATGACGATTTAGAAGTTATCAAGTTAAATAAACAAAAATGTACCGTTCCCCTTTTATCTCTCGAAAAAAAGTTTATAGAACCGATTTGGACTTGTCGCTAAATCATTTTCCGATCTAAAATTGAAATGTTTCGATTTTTATGCACATTAATAAGTGGAATAATGAATTTATTCAATTCACCTGTTCTGCATTGTATACCTACTGATGATACAAATCTCAGAACTGAACAGAACAACGTAAACCAGCATAATTATAAAATGATGAGTAACAAACAGTACAATCATTTTTCGAATGACGTTCGGCGGGATTGTTTGTCTTGAATAAAATTCCTTTGAATTTCAGAAACAGTCACATAATTCTCCATTTAATTACACGTTTGCGTATGTTAGGCAGTTAGGACTCATTATCTTTCTACATTGTATACCTATAAAGGATGGTCTTTTTTCAGCTTTAAAAATTGTAAACATTGCTACGATTATTTTATTATACGATGTGAGAGTTTAGAATGACAACCGTGACTTAAATAAACCCTGTATATTTAACAAAAAAATGCTCGAACGTATTCTTTTGACTGCATTGTTGTGAGTATGACTTATATGTTGTTCTATCACATCTAAGTAGAAAAAAACATTCCTAAAAATGCAGCACCTATGCAACAATATGACCTTAAAACATTTACAGCAGTATTTATAATCCAATAATAGTTCGGTACTAACTAGTACCGTATTAAAATACAAACAAAACACTTCCCTACCACAACACTAGCATAAGAGTAATAAACCTAATTTAAGGATAGGTTAGTTAGATTGCAGCATATTTACCACCTTAAATTGAAGGTTCTATCAGTTGTGTGTTCTGGTAGCCATTAACATCCGCATCTAATTCAGTAGCGTATTAAGTTTCGATTATGAATACGACTGTTCTAAAGTTTAGCAAACAACCAGTATATGCAGTTCCACAGAAAATTGGATTCTTCAATCTTTCTATTCAACTCGCTAGCCATGGTGAGCTTATACTCCAACCAGCATTGAATTACATTATCGCTGGCAGGGGCAATTAGTTCGAGTTCTTACTTGACACAAATATTGCCGTAACTTCTGACACCTTTATGTTTCATTATCTACGACACAATGGAACCAAGAACTGGATTGCTGCAATTTCGAGCTTGTTAGATCTCAACAGTAGATCATATGGTAATCCCTGAAGTGTCCGAAGAGTCAGAAAGAAGAGAATAATATAACTCAATGCGGGTTGGGGTATTAGTTCAACGAGTAGTTGTTTTCATAGTTGGCAGTATTTGTGGCTATTCTTTAATCTACCGAAAGGCCCGATTACATCTTATATTTAAAATAGGCAATTTATTTAGTTAAGTACATTTTAAAGTCAAACCCAACATTAGTTCTCTAACAAACGTGAATACACAATAAAACATATAGGTATTACAGAAGTGGATTGTTTCAGTTATCAATTCAAAAAGCCTAATAGTAATATATTAGGTAATAGTAATATTGTTCAAATAATAAAATCAAGTATCAGCATCCTTATCAAACACGACAGACAACAAAATAAAACCTAGCTGTTCCTTTTTGACCGACGAACCCCGAACGGAGGAGGTATACAATTCGACTGTCTGCTTTTGTTTTTTTTTTTTGGTTCGTGCGCGCCTTTTATATAGTGAACGAGCTCCGATTTTGATGATTATGGATTCATTTGAAAGGCGAGGCTTGAGAAATGGTCCCATATTCATAAAAACGCAAATCCGAAATCTCCTTCCGAAAACCGCCCCCGAAGGGGTGGTGTGGGCGAATTTTCTCGAAAATCAAAAATCTGAGTTGGTATAATTGAAGATAAGACAATATCCGGAAACGTTTAAATTCTAACATTTTTTCAAAAGTGTTACGGTTTTCGTGATAGACGCATGTTAAATATGTATTTTTGATATGTGGAGAGGGCGATTTCTTTCGAAAATTGAAAATTTTTCGATATTACATGAAAGATATAATTATTTGTAGCAACGTTTATAATGAACATTTTTTCCTTAGAGTTACGGTTTTCGAGTTAAATCGGTGTTAAAATGGTAACATATAAAATACTCAACCGTATTTCCGCAGCGATGCTTTAAGATCTCAATAATAACAACTACAAGCAAAGAATATACATGGGTAATAGGGTAAGTACTATCTTCATTGGTATTAGTGAACGTTCAACGATTTTGGTGACTAATTTTAGGTACACTCAAAAATGTGAAATAAATATTTTTTTACAAAAAATTGGACCGACGTTATTAGTTGATGCACTGAAAAGTATAAAATAATATTAATTCTATTTGTGATAGTGAAGTTGGTGCCAAAAGTTATCAATCTAACTGCAACTGCACAACTTCAAAAGTAACAGCACCAATAGAATTAATATTATTTTATACTTTTCAGTACTAATAACGTCGGTCCAATTTTTTGTAAAAAATATTTATTATAGAAGGGATGGCAATCAAAGATTCACAAAGAGCCTTGCTCCAAAAATTTTTAATTCTCTCCGGGTATATCTGAAAAATATAACAAATTACAAACGATTTGCTACACTGTGTAGACCACTTATTTACAAAAATTATAAAACCTACCTTAGCTTACTGCGAGCAGTTGCAGTATTTTGATTATTGCAGTATTTTGATAAATTTGATTATAATTAAGAAAAAAATTGCGTTTTATTTTATATAGTCGAGAATAATATTTTTCTTTTCTCTCTTTTCCTTTTCTAACTCAGGACTAATTTGTATTACATCTTCTTATCATTTATTTAATGTACCTAAAGCAATATACTAACTTTACTTTTTTGCACATACAGATTGTTAGGAATCTAGGTGCACATTTAACTGTTTTGTAACTTAAATCTGATACTCCCCGTTGTTAATATTATTCCAAACATTTTTTTCCTCAATAAATATATTATTATTATTATTATCATTATCATTATCATTATCATTATCATTATCATTATCATTATCATTATCATTATCATTATCATTATCATTATCATTATCATTATCATTATCATTATCATTATCATTATCATTATCATTATCATTATCATTATCATTATCATTATCATTATCATTATCATTATCATTATCATTATCATTATCATTATCATTATCATTATCATTATCATTATCATTATCATTATCATTATCATTATCATTATCATTATCATTATCATTATCATTATCATTATCATTATCATTATCATTATCATTATCATTATCATTATCATTATCATTATCATTATCATTATCATTATCATTATCATTATCATTATCATTATCATTATCATTATCATTATCATTATCATTATCATTAGCATAAGCATTATCATTATCATTATCATTATCATTATCATTATCATTATCATTATCATTATCATTATCATTATCATTATCATTATCATTATCATTATTATTATTATTAATTTATTGAATTATGTGTAATCAAAACAATACGAGGAGCACTGTTTTTTATAAAAACTAGATGAAAACCCGGCTTTGCTCGGGTGAAATGTGACTCATAATACAAAACAATGATGATAGACAAAAACGGTATTCATTCATACGAATTATTAATATAGAAGAATATTCTGTTATTTTTGTGATTTAAATTAAACTGTCATATGTCATAGGCTTAGAATAAAAACCATATGTCATATAGTGAGTACTTACTTTAGCGTGCCTATGGTATGTATATGGCGTATGGTTTCTGCATGTGTCCATGCGTATGTAGTGAATTGTTAACGTGCGTTTTCTGTGTTACCTGAGGTCCTGTGATCTATGATTTTTTAGTGGAGGATTGACAGTACATGTGCGATTTACGTCAAAGTATATTGACATTGATTGAGCTGTTAAAACCATTAGAATTTAACAAAATACTCGACAATTCGAATTTTGCGTAATATGTCATATATATATATGTTGGGCTGACGAATGCAAATAAGCTTGAAATCACGTGATCCGCTTCTAGTGGATGACTGTATCTGATGAAATAAAAGCATAAAGGTGAATAGCATTCTCATTTTGATATTATATTTATCTCAGTAATACTGAATTATAGTTTTCTTTATATATATATATATATATATATATATATATATATATATATATATATATATATATATGTATATATATTGAAATCATTATTTCTTTATGTTTTAGTACCCAGGTAATGTTTCAATCGAGTCTACCGTACCCCTTGACGGAATTATTAATACAGAAACATTGCAAATAAAAAATTATTCAAGTACTTAATAAACGAGACACTGATGCATAGTTGACATTCTTTAAGAATCATGAAAGTGAACATAATTCTATCAACGATATGTTGATTCTATGATGTGCCGAAAGACATATTGGATCATTTTGAGAGGCTGCTGCTTCCAATTTCGCTACTCATGTTCCAATTACTTCAAGTCTGTTAAAGTATTAAGGAGTTGTTTTTAACAAACGCTATTGCTAGTTTCCATCGAACGACATATCTGTAGTAAAGTTAAAGTACAGTTAAAAGTACGATAAATTGGCTTATTAAAGTACTTGAAATGGAAGATAATCGTCTTCCTAAACTTTGTTTTATCAGACAACTGAGGTACAATTGGGCTAATCAGGTAAAAGCACTGTTCGCATTTCTTGAGATAGAAATCCCCTGGTCGATCAATATTTCAAGTACTATTTTTAGAAAAAATCGAAAAAGATTTCTCACTATTTTCTATAACAAATTAAAATCTGCAGACATAGCTCAAGCATCAGCTTCCAACTTTCTAACACTTCATCCCTCACTAAAGCAAAATAACGGGGTACAAAACTACCTACTGCTCAAACTGCCCATCGAAATTCAACGAACTATAGCCCAGTTGAGAGTAAGTAGCAAATATATCATAAAATTTACTCACAGGGGCTCAATATATCGAATAAATCCTGATTTACATTGTACGGTTTGCAACATGCATCTAAAAGAGACATTAAACCATGTTCTTTTTGACTATCCAGTGTATGTTGGTAATAGGAACATAGCAAACAATCCCTTATTTTCAATGAATGATTTAAAAACGAAACTAGACAATATTAATTATGAAAGTGCAACAATTATATCCAAGCGGGTGTGGAATATCATGATGAACCGATCATTTTGCATGGGAGAATAACAACAATAACTGTCCACTTCGAATACATACCGTCATATTCCCCTTTGCTCAATTCGTGAATCATAAAATTATCTTATTTTATTCTTGGATTATTGAGAATTATAATTTAATTTTCATTTAAAATTAATTCCTACTAAATTACAATAACTTACTCGGGTAGAAATAAATCTAGATTAAGTAGATATATTACTCTAGCTATAATGTTAATAGTTAATTTACTCTGTATTTGTTTAAGGCAAACATATTGTTATAAAACGAAATGTTTTTAGAAACAATAAACGAATCTGAATCTGAAATCTGATCTGAATGATATCTGTAGTTGGAGTGAAATTTTGCATTTCCATATTCCCTCTGCTCCTTACTGCTTTTCATTTCCTTCAAAACTGATTGCATTTCAACCCCATCAAAAAGGGTATTTATTTGGAGAAGATAGCGTTCTTCTAATTCTAATCATACTTTTTTGTTGAGATCTCCTACAAAATTTCATGTTCAAGTGAAAAGCTCTAAACATTATTCTATATATTTAACTACCAAAAACATTATTTTGTTGCCTTGAAAGTAAAATCTCATCCTTGAAGTAATCCATATTGTCGTGTTGCATAGTATCAAACCCATTTCTACCGCATTTTTGGTAAATAATATTCTTGATTCGTGTTAATAGTCATATAATAAAACTATAAAATCTGGTAATATAATGATTATGGTGAATATTTTCAATGAAAATTATCAAATGTAACACATTAGATTTGAAATACTTTGGATTGAAAGTATAATTTGAGAAGCTTAATGACGTAAACTGTCTTTATTGGTTCTATGTTTGCCTGACACCTATGTCAGAGTGTGTGTAAAGTCATTTACTTTCCGCCCTAGTGCGGTAATGTAGCTCATGGCTCTGAAAGATACTAGTGTGATGAAAATGAGATATCATTTCAACGCAATGCTCAAAAATTGAACTTTCAAACCGATGAAAATCGCTATGAAATACATAATAAAACGCAACAAAATAAGTTCATCGACCAGAACCAAATGTGGTAGGTACATATACGATTTTGTAGTCATCTTCCAGATGCAATAAGACTTTCCCATAATCATAAAAATCCCTTTTTGCGTCTCAACAATAAGAATTCCCATTATCTTCTTCTTTTCATCATTTATAATATGTGTTTATGGCAGATATAATAAATATAGATATATTTATATCCTACATATTATGGTCGTTTATTTCTTGAACTTGATCTATTATTATTTTTTTATTATTGATTGATTAATAACGACTTGCACGGTAGTTGCAGTCGACAGTCATTATTTAATTACTGAAATATTCAATAGAAATCCACAGGCGGCATGATGTTGACAAAAGCGATGCACACCGGTTTAGTTGTCTTTCAGTTTTCCACCTTAAATCACAAGCCAAGCGTACCACGTATACAAGTTACGATATATTTATATATATTTATCTACGAATACGCCGCGAAGTCATTTTTAATGATTATTACTGTTTTTCTTATCTGATGATGTGATGGATTTATTGGAGATCGTCAATGCTTATTATGAAAGTCAGGTCTTACATCTTCCATACAGTCTCATACATCTGGTGAATTGTTCCTGTTATGCGTATGATGTGGATATTCATGGCAAGGTATATTGTTTGTGTTCCAACTGCCGATCCCTGACGGTTACTATCAGATCTAGTCGACGAGCTATTACCTATGCATCATTAATTGTATTATTATTCATGACTCAAATGGCTCACTTGTTGGAAAAGTCAGGAATTGGAGTTGGAAAAAAACGATTATTGTATGGTTGTTGTTAATTTTTGACCGTCTTTGTAAAAAAGGGAAGGTATAAAATTTGACTGAAAGGAAATATATATTTTTTAATTGAAATCTTAGAACTATCTTATAGAGCATATGATTTCTTGAAACATTTATCGAAAAAAATGTACCCATACCGGAAACAACTGCCCGCATTTATGATCAGATTTCGGTGCCAATGGCTCATTTTGATCGACTTCCCAGACGGAGGAGGGATACAATTCGACTGTCTATTTTTTGTGCGTACGCTTGTTTCGCATAGTTAATGATTCCCGATTGTCCGAGTTTTTTTTAATTTGAAAGTGTTTCGAGAAATGTTCCCAAATTAAAAAAACAAACCCAGAATCTCCTTCTCTCAAAAACTACCACCGAAGGAGTTGGAGGTAATGTTTTGAAATCTTTGTCTCTAAACTCTAAGTGAACGTTGGACCGATTTTATTAGTTCTTGTTTCAAGAAATAAAGTCGTTTTTTTGTTAAAAATATTTATTTATAATCAAGTCTCCTGTCCAAGGCGATCGTAGCTTGGTTGCTATTTGCTATAGTGGCTTGTTTCTAATAGGAAGGTATGTATAACGGTTCGATTCCCACTAGGTGCTGTTTTTTTTCACCAATGAAATCATTTTATCATTTTTGCCAATTTTTTATTCTAGAGTTACTACTAACAAAATATTTTTCTCCGTAGACTATAGAATTGTTTAAAAAAATATTATTTTGTATTTGAGTTAGTGAGTTTATTGATGAAAGGAGAAGATAAACAATAGTTATAATCCCGACGTTCTGTATCTTTTCTTAATATTTATTTTTGTTTTCCTATTTGATATAATTAATTGGTATTTTCCTGGTTCCTGACAAATGCTTCAACATACTGTGCCTTTTTCAAATGAGAGTATTAATTAAATTCTAAGAGGATACGTGCCTACTTGAATAATTAGGATACTTAACATAAATCTTATCAAATATTAAAAATTAATTAGTTAACAATTATATATACAGTAGGTAAGATTTTTAAATTATCATTAAATGTGTGGTTATTATCATTGAGATGTAGCGCCTAGTTTGAATATTATGGTATATGAATGAGCTCTAGTGTTTCACTGATACAGAATTGAAAATTTCTGCCAGTTTGACCTACGTACATTTTCGAGAAATCGCCACAAGTGACTCCTTAAACGCAACTAATTTACAATTATCTGGAGCTGTTATTTATTGTCCTTGATAAATTTGCAATGGTGTTGTTCATGATACTGGCGAATACTACTACTAATCTACGCACTAGTGTTATAAAATTGGAAGTTCTAGTCAAGGCAGAATTTTTTTTTAATGATGATTAATTCTTAACGGTATTCAAAATATTTTCGATAAGGATGTTAACGTTTTCGTATATTTATCTAGTTATACTCCATTTCAAAAAGAGACAGAGTAATAAATTATGATTATCAAGGGATCTCTTTTGTATTGTCGTTATAACTCTCTTTCTCTCTCTTTTTGAAATGGAGTATAGCTTATTTAAATTGTTGACATTATTGCCAGTCTGTGTCTAGGTATATTCAAATAATGGAGAGATGTAGAATTTGATTTTCTTATGATATGTCGCACATCTTTGAGAATAATAATGCACACATTATTTTTCAATTGTAAATGGTGTCCATATCTATATTCTTTGTTTTTTAGACAATACAGGGATTCAGTAAGAAAGTTGTTTCAAAATATTAAATCTGACATGATCTTTTTCATTCATTTTCCTTTTAATAGCTTTTTGTGTTTCCAAAAATCTGCTAAACATTTTGTATGGATTGAATTTTAGTATTTATTCTATTTAAACTTAAAGAGTACCAAACAATATGTAACAAAGGGAATTTGAATAAGAACGACGGGGTTATAGTTTTTAATAGGGAGAGATTATTTCTATAATATTCAAAATATATCATAATTGAAGCTCTACATATAGTTATAAAAAACGTCCACACAACATATTAATTACTGCCACCTATAGATCTCCCAATACTTGCCCCTTATAATTTAATACCGGGTTAGGAAAGTATATAGAAAGTTTTGAAAACAATGACATTCAGGTAATTACTGGCGATATAAATATCGATCTGTTATCAGAATATGACTATGCAGAAGCATAAAAAAATCTGATGAATGCACATGGATTTATATTCTGTATAAACGATGTAACACAATCAAGTGGTAGATCTTGTATAGACCATATAATTTCAAATCATTCATTATATAAAGCTATATAAATGATCATTTTCCCATTGCGGTTACATTTATCCAGGAAAACGAGGAAACTTCTACAAATCTGAAATTAGATATAAAAAATGTATTAAATACAACATATTAAGAAATGAGTTTCGGGATGAACTATGATATTTTTAACCAAAATGATTAGAAATTATAGCCAGAAGTTTTATTGAGAAACTAAAAATGCACATAAAAAGAAATACAGTTAAAATAAAAATAAACAACAAACACCGACCTAGAACAAAATTGATCACCCCTGAAATAATAGAAATTGTAAATAGAAAAAAATATTTACTTATAAAATAATTAAGAACTCAAACGGAAAACATGAAAGAAGAATATGGGTAAGTGAAAAGTACCTTCAGTAAGTCAATAATTGCAGCCAAAAGAATACGCTAATGAGATGATCGAAGAAAATAAGAATAGTACAAAAGGGGGTCCGTCAAGCCACACCCCCGATAAAACGAATATAAAAAAATATTTCAAAATTATGTGCAAATTATGTGCTCTCCAATTACCTACAGAACAACTATGCTACTAAAAGCATAGACCTTCTTTTTTATATTTATTAAAGGGGGCGTGGCTTGACGCAAAGCTACACCACCGCACCAATTCCTGTTGCCAAAATTAAGAAATCGATCACACTATAATTATGTGCAAATTATGTGCAAATTACGGCCAAAAAAAAATTGTACTCTATCCCTTAACGTTTTTTTCAAATTACAAAGTGGTGTGTAGAACAAATTTAAAAATTATTTATTGCAAAATAATGTGCAAATTACGACCACAAAAAATATTTTGTGCACAATTCCTTGACCATTTTTTCATTATTTGAAAAAAGGGGGTTCAGCTTGACCTCAAGCTGCAACCCCGCACCGATTTCTGTTGCCGAAATTTGAAAATCGATTACACCATAATTATGTGCAAATTATGTGCTCTCCAATGACCTCAGAATAACTATGCTACTCTAAGCATACACCTTCTTTTTTTATTTATTAAAGGCGGTGGGCTTGACGTCAAGCTACACAATTCCTCTAGCCAAAATTTAAAAATTATTTATTTAAAAAATTTGTGCAAATTATGTACAAACTACGACCACAAAAAAAATATTATTTGCGCAATTCCTTCACCATTTTCACGTTATTTGAAAAAAGGGGGTTCAGCTTGACGTCAATAATGTCCCTGAATATCCATTTAAAAATTTCATCAACTTACCCAATAAAATGAAAATATCTCGTTAATTTTTTTCAATTTTGCAAATCATTACACAAAGTATCATTTTTCACATTACTGTTATCACTTTCAAAATTATATAAAATTGAAAAATTTTGTGAGTTCCATGAACTATAAGTAAGACTAAATCAGTAAAAACAAACTATAATTCAAGAATAAAAGTAAACATCAAAAAAGACTTTCAAATATTGCAGAAATAAGTAGAAGACAAAATTTCAATACTGTGCATAAAATGTTATTTGCAAATCATAAAATAATCGATTTTCTGCAGCTTGACGTCAAGCTGAACCCCTTTTTTCAAATAACGAAAAAATGGTCAAGGAATTGTGCACAAAAATATTTTTTATGGCCGTAATTTGCACATAATTTTGCAATCAAAAATTTTATATTCGTTTTATCGGGGGTGTGGCTTGACGGACCCTACAAAAGGACTTTGTAACACAGTCAATGAAATTTGTAATAAACCACAGACAGAAAAATTCATAACCAAACGGAAATATGTGAGCATTTTAACGAATATTATAGCAAATTGGGTGAAAACTGTGCGATGAAAATAACCGAACCCCCCGATCACGAAAACAATGACAAAAAAGGTCGAGAAAACCATATATGTATCTACTGATAAAAATGAAGTGAATCTAATTATAAATCAACTGAAGCCAAAAAAATCTCCTGGGGATGATGATATCCGTTCGGAAACACTGAAAGAAATAGTGAATGAAATAAAAAAATTCACTCACTTAATTTAATAAATCAGTGTATAGATACTTACAGGGTGCTTTATTAAAATTGTCACGCATAAGTAGTACCTGTAACAGTTCAAACTGTTGTATACTTCTGTGACTTATTTTATGTTTATCGGCAAAATTCCCAAACTCTGTTATAATTTTATTATGCAAATAAACATTATTACTATTATTTTTATTTCATATATTATGAATAATATTAAATGGAATTTTAATTGGGTATAATTACTCCACAACTACTACTACTAGAAAATATAATTTATTCGATTTTGTTGTTAATAGTAGTTAATATTAATGATTTATAGGTAGTGCGTGTGTCATTTACTATTCTGGCGGAGGTGCATACAATGATAGATACTTTTTTATATGAAGATGTTAAACTATTATACTATTATTTGTTGACAATATTTAAAAATCATATATGATGTTTGAAAAAAATATAGCCAAGTGCAACTCGAACTTTGACGCGAAGGGTTCCGTACCTTCGTAAAAGCAAAATTCCACTATCTACCTATAAATGTTCATGAGATACAAACTGCTGGCAGACGGAAAGACGGATGGATGGACTCAGTATTTGTAGTTGTAGAGGCAACAGAATAAGACATTCCTTGAGATTTTCAACTGTCTACCTATTACGGTCAATAATACAGAGCCCGCTGACAGATGGACGGACGGACTTAGAAGACTCAGTAATAGGGTCTCTTCTTCACCAATTTGATACGGAACCCTAAAAACAAATGTATTTAGCATTCACCGATTATGCAGCAAAATGTACAAAATAATATTTATTCCAATGGTTGTGGACTGACAAATAGGTACCTACCTCAATGGAATCAAGTTTATTAAAAGAATATATATTTTCATTTTTAAATTAAAGTTTTGCTAAAGATGAACTAGCTGTTATCTGCAGTGTGTCCAAAATAAAGGATGGAGTAGCATTAGAATTTCGAAAATGGTACCAGTTAAGCATTCACGTAGATGGACGTAAACGTAAATGAAATAAAGCAAAATAATTGGATGGTCTTATATTGTCCATAAAAATTCAATAGCTCTTTTCATTTTAGAGAATCTATAAAGGTTCGTTGAAAGCAGGCGCAAAACGTAAATTATTTCTTCACGGAAACTTTGTCATCTCTACAAAATAACATCCACAATGCTATCATCCGACGTTTCGTTCTGTAATGTTTTTTATGGTTCCGTTCCCAAAAATTGCAAATGTATTTGAAATTTTCACAGATTTCGTATTTATATTTTCGCTAGAACAATAAAGAATAAACTTAGATTAAAATTTAAAATAATGGGTGCCTTCATACAAGTGCAGTGATTTTGGCGGCGTTTTTTTGCTAGATCTTAAGATTTGCATTAAGTATCTGTTGAACCGAAATTTATTTATTTATTCAAAATTTGGGATAGCCACCAGAAGATTAATTCCTAAGTGGCATCAGCTAGGTACCTACTTAATTAGACGGTTGTAGGTAATGTTATAAATATATAAGAAAGATGCAAACTAAAAAATATCTTCTTTCTAAATAAATGGATAATGCTATAACTATATTTACATTGATAAATGATCCGATTACCTATTAGGTAATAATAGTGGAAAAGGTAGGCTTATGAAATTTTCGAAAAGCATGATATATACCTACTATAGCTGCTGTAATAAAGAAAACTGAAAATAGAATAAAGTTAAAAATTAAAGGAGGTCCTCATACAATAAACCTCTGAAATGCTCCTAAAATCAGTTCAATCTTAAATTTAAAACAAACGCAACAAAACGGAAGATTCTGGCTAAACCGTTGTTGCTATAGAAAAATGTTTCCTACAAAGCATTTCTCGATTTGTAGGCTGCACAATTTTAAAAATATTTTCCAACATGGCAGACTTCCGGTTATACCGGAAACCGGCATCAACTTCGTTATTTTAAATGGAATACCCTGTATATTATAATATTTTTGAAATTCCCTTTTAATTTTAAGGTGACTGTGTTAATTATACATTATGTATAAAACTTACCGTTTTAGAGAAAACGGGCGTTTAAACAGAAAACAAGAGAAAATAGTAGGTACTGTGCGCCATTTTCAATAACTTAGAAACGAATTCAATTAAAAAAATGCAGTTTTCGCCACTCGCTTGAGAAGGTAATGACGTATCGTTTCATCATATCAAAAATATTGAGAAAGAAATGTAAAACTCTACCAGAAATCGATTTGAACTTTTTAAAATTTAAAGAACAATAATTTCATTAGGTATTTTAAATAATGAGCATCAAGTTAGCTGAGCACCTTCACGAATCGACTCGAGAGTAGGTGGATAATTTTATTAATTGTGAAAATACCGATTTTGTCGTTTTTTTTTTCGGATGCTTTGCTAACTTGATATAAATTTAGCAAAGCACGCCTCCAAAAATGACTTGAAAGCGTTCGTAGAAGAATGGGAATGGGATCAGTTTTTGCCGCTAATTAGTCGTTAATTAGTTGTGAAGAAATTAATTTCCTAAATTATTATTTTTTAGGTTTTTTGGGTGCCCTGCTAACTTGATATAAAGTTAGCAAAGAACGCCTCCAAAAATGACTTTGGAGCGTGCGTAGAATAATGGGAATAGAACAAGAATTTGCCACTAATTAGTCGCTAATTAGTTGTGAAGAAATAAATTTCCAAAAATATTTTTTTTGTTTTTTTTGGGTGCTTTGCTAACTTGATATAAAGTTAGCAAAGCACGCCTCCTAGAAATGACTTTAGAGCGTTCGTAGAAGAATGGTAATGTGATAAGTTTTAGCCGGTAATTAGTCGCTAATTATTTGTAAAGAAATTAATTTTCCAAGTATTTTTTTTGATTATTTTTTTGGGTGCCTAGCTAACTTGATATAAAGTTAGCAAAGTACGCCTTCCAAAAATGACTTTGGTGCGTTCGTAGAAGAATGGGAATGGGATAAGTTTGTGCCGCTAATTAGTCGCTGATTAATTGTGAAGAAATTAATTTCCCAAATTATTTTATTTTTTGTTTTTTTTTTTGGTGCTTTGCTAACTTGATATAGGTAAAGTTAGCAAAGCACGCCTCGTAAAAGGACTTTAGAGAGTTTGTAGAATAATGAGAATGGGATAAGTTTTTGTCGGTAATTAGTCGCTAATTAGTTGTACAGAAATTAATTTTCCAAATTATTTTTTTGTTTATTTTCTTGGGTGCTTTGCTAAAATGATATAAAGTTAGCAAAGTACACCTTAAAAAATAACTTTAGAGCGTTCGTAGAGGAATGGGAATGGGATAAGTTTTTGCCGCTAATTAGTTGTGAAGAAATTAATTTCCCAAATTATTTGTTTTGGTTTTTTTGGGTGCTTTGCTAACTTGATATAAAGTTATCAAAGCACGCCTCGAAAAATGACCTTACAGCGTTCGTAGAATAATGGGAATAGAATAAGAATTTTCCGCTAATTTTCGCTAATTAGTTGTGAAGAATTTAATTTAAATTATTTTTTTCATTCATGCCAAATAGCAAGTTTTTCAAGCGGAACCGATTATTCACAACGTAGAAATATAGGGACCTTGGTTTCACTTTACTGAGAAGCTCTTCAGAAATTGTGCTCCACACGGGATCAGATTCTAAGGCAATATCATTGTGTTTGTTTATCATCACAAATGATTTTGTGATTCAAAATAGCCTGAATTACATTTACAATTACAATTTTCAACAGAAGGTGGGTGCCCTCTAGGCATGATTATTCTTTTAGAGTATTATCAAAAATATTGCAACCTAAAAAAAATGAAGGCAAACTTTGTTTGCACAAAATTAAAGTAAATCTTGCAGAGTTGCAACCACAAAGTTGAATCTTGAATAAATATTGAAGAAATTATCCTTTATGGTAACCTCATATAGCTCTGACATTATATCAAATTTAGAATTTTGAAATAAGAATTGTGATACGAAGTTTTAAAACATCTCACATTTTCGAAAATTCTCAGTTATTTCAAAAGCCGTTGATTTTAAGTATACTAAATCATCACAAAAGTGTAGATACTTTATTACTGAGAGTAATATAATTATCTAATGAAATATGAGGTGTTCCGTATAAAAAAAGATAACTTTGATATCTAGCGATTTTCTGGGTCTCTTCGTATAAATGACAATAATTTTAAAGTGTTGCCATCAAAAAGCTTTCAGATCGGCAGTTATAGACCGAGGCGCTAATCGTGAGCCATCCTGTAAGTTGTCAGTACTATTTTCTTACCTGTACCTGCAAAGTATAATGTCAAGTTTACGGTTTATAGTAATTAGTTCTCATTTTCTACCATCGAATGTATTTGAAATATTTACTTTTATTACCTCTTGAATCTTATATAAAACAGTAATTCTAGAAAAGCTACTTTTTGAAACTCAGGGCTGATTGTGAGTATTATTTTAAAGGTATTCTTACATTAGATTATTAGATGAATGTTCTAGTTTGTGAATGAACTTAATCTGTCCTATTATTATTATCATCCTCTTAAGATAATCCTCTTTGCATAATGAGTCCTTCCCTTCTACCTTAACATAATCCTAGGGTTCAAGAAGATGCATGTACCTACTTAAAAATCTGAACCAAATTATCTCTCCTTTGAGGGTATATAAGAAAGGTTGTTCTTGAATCATGACATCATTTTGACTCTAGCAAGTCTTTGACACACATATCCACCAACGTTTGTTTAACAATGCCTGTGGTAAGAAAACGTTTGTTCCAAGTAAAACAAGTAGCGTGCCTCAAACAATCGGCACCGTCGGAAAGTGTTCTGAATCGAACATTTGTGATAGAAAAGAACATCACTGCAAAGAAGCCGGCAACAACAGGCAAGAAATGCAAGAAAACTTTGAAACGCATCACCGACACTCTAAACAGGACCTTCTCCATTTCCCGAAGCCCAGAACAACCTGCTACACAGGACGTCATCAATGATGACATCAAAGTCGATCATGTCGATAATGGTGATTGTGATGAGAACGAATGCAACCTCACTTTTGATGAATTCAAAAACGAATTTCAAGGTGTCAGATCTTCAATGATTCGCCGCAGCACTCGCCGACATCGATACAGTTTGGATGATGAAAAACCACCCATCGAACTAGAACAGATGACTGTTATTGAAGATATTTTCCATCAAGATGGTTCGGTGCAGCAGCTGTTGGAAAGACACGGTTTTCCAAACAATGAACGGGAAGCTGAACTGAGAATTGTGATTGAACGATTGCGCAAATATCTGTTGGAACAGTTGAATTTTTCGGAATCCTTGGAGAGGGATTATCGAAATTTTATGGATGTCGCTAGCGAGCAGGAGCATTTGAGGAATCAATATATAGAAGCGCTGGAGAAGAAACTTAAACTTTGAATCACAAATCTCAATGGATGGAATAAGTTATAGATTTTGGGAACTAATGTATGCCTAGTTCTGTTGTTTGTATCAATATTCAGCGATTGAATCATGTTGTCGGTTATTAATAAATTATTTATTAGTTATTAAAGTAGTTTTTTATTTTCTTTGTAGGTACGTTATTTATACACAATCTTCCATAAATAAGAGTAATAAAACGATAAAGATAGGAAATACTGAAACAAATATTCTGTACAACCTCCGTATACTTGGAATCCGACCGAAAATTATAATAATAGAAAGAATTCTCGTAAACTGCAAATGACGTAGTGAAATTTATTTGTTTGTAGTATTTAACAACTATTATATTTTTAAAAATGTTATCAATATTTTTTAATATTAAAAAAATAATAGATTAATAAGATTTTTCTTGTTCTATAAACAACAAACAACGGAGATACAGTAAAATTTGTTTCTGGTTTCTCGAAAAGAAACTGGGATCCAAGCGGTTTGCGTGATCTCAATCCTTCTGGACCATGCTTGATAAGCGAGTCAAAGATCACAGTAGCAGAATAGGTCTATATCAACGTAATAATTAATTGCTGTATTACCTATTCAATTGCTTTTACCGTTTTAAAATCGCGGATGATGCCACTTCTCATTGAGCTTCCATATCAGCATATGCAAAAATGAGTAGAATTAGTTTTTGAAATTAAAGTCATTTCTTTTTTTTTAATTAATGATTATTTGTTTTTTTTATTTATCTTAGGTCGCTATTGAACAGAAAATTTATAATTATTTAAACATTATTGTTATTTTGGTTATTTTGGGTACTTACTCTATAATAATGGTAATTAACAGAACTCAATAACCTTATTTAGGAATATAAAGTATAAAAGTATAAGTATAAAAAAATCCTTCCATTTAATAACTGAGCTGCTGAAATTCTCCTCAACGCAAAATTAGAATAGTATTTGATGTCTGTTGTTACTCAGAATTTGCATCGTATTTTCTTTTTTTTACTAAGACACACAAACACTGCTCTTTGAATATTTCAAGCGTACCTAGTCGAAGGCTGTCATCCCCAATCACCCTTTCGTCAATATATTCATAGATTATTATAAATTCGAGCAATTATTCTCAGTATTCTCAGATCCTATTTGAGATCACATAAACAAAAAACATAACATACTAAAGAAATTGAGAAGACAGAAAGTGTACCGCATTTAATATCACGGATGCTTGAATCAAACAAGTGAACCTTTTATGTACAATTTAAATCGTCTATTCAGACTTCCAATCTAAGGTCCCGAGGCGTCCATCAAGTTAGCAGTACCAAATTTGATTATCAATTAAACGTTAACTTCATTAATGGTCGCTTTTTTGTCGTAAATTTGTTGTGAAAAATTCAATTTTGTCACGCTAATAGTTAAGCACTAGTAGGTACTGCTAACTTGACGATCATGTTAGCAGTACCACCCCTTCAAATTGATCAAATCGACCCAAATTTCTGCATATGTATTACATTAATTGGTCGTAAATTTGTCGTGAAAGAATCAATGCTCTAAAATGATTATTTATATTTTTTTATCATTTACATCGTGGTACTGCTAAGTTGACTGTGTATCTATTTCCTTAACATGATTCATATTAGTTCCCTGATCACCGACATTCAACAATAGCATGTATTGCTCTAACAAAAATGCGTTTAAACCTTACAGAATCATGTATACTGTATACCTTGTAACCATGGAATGCCCATGCTAGAATGATTTTTGTCTCAACTCGCATTATATCTAAGGTAAAAGCACTAATGCCCGACAGTGAACTAAAGGATGACACAGTATTGAAATAAAAATATTTATTGCTATAAACTTAACTGCTAATATAAAAGATAACTTGGCCATCTATGATTCGAAAGACAAAACTTACATCCACGTACCTTGGCTGGATTTAAAATGGGAGTAAGTTGTAGAAAGCAATATTAGCAATGATTTCTAGAGTTTTTGTTAAGAAGTTGATATTTTGCAGGTACTATATCATCTACTTTTACGATAGGTATGTCCTATTATTTGACGTGGTTATAATAGGTTACGATACTTATTTACATACTACAGCAATAGGCATTCTTTTTTACAATTGTTAAACAAAATTTACAAGATAGTGTTAAGAAACTAGTGGATGACTTAAATTTGGAAACCCCTTTCAAGAGTGGTAGACCTGGGAAAAGGTGGTATAAAAGCTTTTTAAAACCTCACCCAGTTGATTCGATCAAAATTTCAGTGAAAATTTGGTAAATCACTCCTGAGATAAACATAATAACCATGTTAATGATGAAAAAAGTTATAAATAATTATTTTAGAGTTTTGATCTTTTCACGACAAATTTACGACAAATTAATGCAATACATATACAATAAATTTGGTTCGATTGGATTAATTTGAAGGGGTGGTACTGCTAAGTTGGCCGTCAACTTAGCAGTACCACGATGTAAATGATGAAAAAATATAAATATTCATTTCAGAGCTTTGATTCTTCCGCGACAAATTTACAACAAATTAATGTAATACATATGCAGAAATTTGGGTGTATTTGATAAATTTGAAGGGGTGGTACTGCTAACTTGATCGTCATGTTAGCAGTACTAATACTTAACTTAAAAACTATTAGCGCGACAAAATTGAGTTTTTCACGACAAATTTACGACAAAAAAGCGACAATTAATGAAGTAAACGTTTAATTGAAAATAAGATTTGGTACTACTAACTTGATGGACGTGGCCCGAGACTACTTAGACTAGCCTATGAACTATGTCATATGTTATTTTCTGGATATGTTGAATGACCTACGAACCAAAAGCCAGATCTGCTCTCATTGTATATATATTGGGACAGGGTGAGTCGGGAGGAATGGACCAAACTCCAGGAGTGTTTCATACAGATGAAAATATCTAATGAAAAAAACTCATATATTACACGCTGAGAAACAAAAGTTGAAATAAACAAAATATATATTTTTTCTCGAAACGTTCAAATAAACGATTAATAAAATATTAAGGGAAATATACAAAAAGTTGACCGATACTCTCCCTATCACCGATACTAGTGTGCGTGAAAATAAAAAAGAAAAAAATTATTATTCTTATGAATAACAAAATCCATGCTGAAAATAAGGTACGAAAACGGAGTTATTATGATAGTGACATAAAAATCAATTACAAGTTTATTATTGGCAATATTCTTTATTTGTATTTTTTTACTGGTTATTCAAGCACTAATAGTAACTTATGTAACAAGCAACAAAATCCATGCTGAAAATTAAGAGAGAAAATAAGGTTATAATAGCGATACGGAAAAATTAAAGTTTATTATTGGCAATATTTCTTATATATATATTTTGTTGTTTGTTATTCAAGCACTTATACTGACTTCTCTAAATGAGCAACAAAATACATGCTAAAAATTAAGGAAAAAAATGGAGTTATTATTTTAGCAACACAAAAAATCAATTACAAGTTTATTATTGGCAATAGTCTTTATATATTATATTGTTGCTAGTCATTGAAGCACTAATAGTGACTTATGTAGCAGGCATCAAAATCCAGGCTGAAAATTAAGAGAGAAAATGGAGATATTTTAATAGCGACACAAAAAATTCAATTACAAATTTATTATTGGAAATATTCTTTATGTATTTTTTGTTGCTGGATATTCAAACCTCATAGTGACTTAAGTAACGAGCATCAAAATCCATGCTGAAAATTGAGAGAGTAAATGGAGTTATTATGATAGGGACACAAAAAAATCAATTACATGTTTATTATTGGCAGTATTTTTTCAGTATTGATATCGACACAAAAAAATCAACTAAAAGTTTTTTATTGGTAATATTCTTTATTAATCCATAATTTGTTGCTGGTTTTTCCAGCACTAATGGTATCTCATCTATCTAGCAACAAAATTCATGCCGAAAATTAAGACAGAAAATGGAGTTATTATGAAAGCGTCAACAAAAAAACTTGGTTACAGATTCATTAATGGATATCTTACATGCGTGGAAGACAAAGAGCCTTTCTCTGACCACACTACGCATGCCTCTAACAGTTTACTGCATAATCGTCAGACGCTTGAGTTGATTAGAACGTGTTTCTTCCATTGCGCAGAATCCTGACTATAAGAAACTGTATCTGATGGAACGATGCCTATGCCTGATCGTAAATCTAGGGATAATCTACTTTAATGATTCAAATGGATAATGAAGGGGTGAATATAGGATCCATTAGGGGGTAATATTAATTTGCAGTTAAACTGTAATTATTTATTAGTGTATAAATATCCAAACCGAAACAATTTAGCAACATAATCTCGAGTGAAGATTGAATACTGAACACATAATAACAATGTCATTTCTAAGACGAAACCGAAAAATAGCATCAGACAGTTGCTCCTCTGATTCCATGGAGACTGTACCACTTGATAGTACAGGTAGTGCCCCGACTTTTCAAGAGGTGCGACCTTCGCCAATCAAAATCATCAAGTCAAAGTGTAAGAAAACTTTAAGAAAAATTGCCAATGCTTTGAATGTCAGTCTACCCAACCATAATTGCAACAGGATAACCAGCAGAACTAGCAACGATGTCCGCTTCTTCCAAAGATTTCGTTCGTTCCGTGGTGGCCACGCTCGAATCTCACCAGATCCACCTGAAGAAAAAGATCTTACAGCTGAAATGCGAATGCAATTAACGATGGATGACCTTTTTCATCCTGATGGGACTGTTGAAAAGTTATTAAGCAAGTATGATTCCCCATTTAATAAACGCGTTGCAGAACTGAAGACGATAATTGTGAAATTGAGACAGCAAGTGGCACAACAGATTCGTTTTGCTGAGCTTTTGGAAGAGGATTATAGAAATTTTGCAGCAATGGCGGATGATCGTAGTAAATTGCAGGATGAGTACATAAGGTTGCTGCTGAAGCGGAAGCAACTTGTAAGGGAGGCTAGAATGAGGGTTCAAGATTTATGATTATATTTTATATAGATATATATATATAGATATAGAACAATCTATTTCTATATTATTTTGTTTTAATGTTTTAACAATGAAATATGTCTGAAATTATTGTTTCATTACTCTAATATTTATAACATGATTTGAAAATAAAATTCTTATTTTCATAAGAAGCTTATGAAACAAAATGTTTATTATAGTGATTTCGGATATAACCTGGTATAAACAAATGTTTCGCATTTTATATTACCAAAATCTCATTTTAGTGAAGATCTTATCTTATGTAGAATTTTTCCCCACGGGAAATAACCTTTCGAATAGTTTACTACGAAATGATTTTGAGGATTTTGACGAATTATTATGTTTAAAACTAGAAAAACACTAAATAATATTAAAGTAATCCTTAACGAACCAGGAAGTATTTGACAGAGAAATAGCTTTTCTGTAAGTAAAGCCTGTGGTGCTCTCTCCTTAAATGTTCATACTAATACCAATGAAGATAGTAAATACTTACCTATTATCCACTTATATTCTTTGATTGTATTTCTTATTATTTAGATCTCAATACATCGCTGCGGAAATACGCATAAGTACCACCTCTGTAACTCGAAAGCTAAGCTCTAAGGAAAAAATGTTCATTATAAATGTTGCTACAAATAATTAGGTCTTTCATGTAGTACCCACAATTTTCGAAAGAAATCGCCCTCTCCACATAGCAAAAACACACATATCTGAGAATTAAGCATGCATCTTACTCGAGAACCGTAACTCTTAAAAAAATGTTAAATTTAAACATTTCCGGATACTGTCATATCTTTAATTATACCACCTCAGATTTTCGAGAAAATTAGCCCCCTCCACCCCCTTCGGAGGTAATTTTCAGAGGTAAGGACATTTCGGATTTAATTTTTTATGAAGCCTCTCTGAAAAATCTCTTCCAAATTTTAAGCATCCTCTTTCAAATGAATCAAAAATCATCCAAATTGGAGTACGTTTACTACATAAAACGCGCCAACAAATTGAAAAAAAGCAGACATTCGAAATGTATACCTCCTCCGTTCGCGGTTCGTCGGTCAAAAAAGTGAATAGTCATCGATTGTTATTAGTTCATATTACTGTAAAATACAAAATAATAATAATTCTACTGGTGCTGGAGTTTTGCGTAAATAAAAGACTTTTGGCACCAACTTCAAAAGTACCAGTATTAATATTATTCTCGAATTTTTTCCTCTTTCACTTGAATAGAAAGATCGAAGTAGGAGCACATTTACTACGCAAATCGCACGAACGAACATAGAAACAAATGAAATAAATATTTTATTTATTGCTTCTATTGGTGCTGGTACTATTGAAGCTGTGCAATTTTAGTCAGATAGAAGACTTCTGGCACCAACTTCAAAATTACTAGCACCAATAGATTTAATTATTATTTTGTATTTTACGATGCACCAACTAATAACGTTGGTCCAATTCTTAGTAAAAAATATTTATCCAACACTTTTGAGTGTAACCTTAGTCATGAAAATCGTTAAACATTCACTATTATCGAAGAAGACAGTACTTATCCTATTACCCATGTATATTCTTTGCTTGTACTCATTATTCAGAGATCTCAAAACATCGTCGTGGAAATACGCATATTTTATATTTTACACTGGTGTAACTCGAAAACCATAACTTTTATGAAAAATGTTGCCAATCTCTTTTTTTAATTTGGCCGTCTCATATTTTCAATTTTCGGAGAAATTGTCCCCTTCATATAGCGGAAATACACATACTTCAGTCTTTAACAATGCTGTAACGCGAACTCTTTTGAAAAAATGTTCAATATAAACGTATCCGGATATGGCCCGTCTCATCTTTAATTCTGCCGTCTGAGATTTTCAATTTTCGAGAGAGAAAAATGGCCCCCTCCACCTCCTGTAGCGATTTTTGGATTTGCGGTTTTTTAAATATTGAAACATATCTCAACTCTCCTTTTTCAATTGAATCAAAACTCATCAAAATCGGAGCACGTTTACTATACGAAAGCGCGAACAGCCATATATAACAAAAAAAGCAAACATACAACCGAATTACATACCTCCTCCTTTTTTGAAGTCGGTCAAAAATCCCGACGGCTCGCCAGCAAATAAGTTAATTTCAGTTTAATTTTTATTAGTTTTTCACTGTTAGTGAAAAATATTTCAAACAGAAGTTGTAACGACAGATCATATCTATGATTTAAAAATAATTTTGATGAAATTTATTCAACGGCTATTTTTTGTAAACAAACATTTTAAAGTTTGGTCAGCCGCCATTTTGAAACTACTAGTCATGCACATCTACGAACACGACCGAGATTTTTGTATGACTGATTTTTTTATAGCAAATTTGAACTTGATATCTTTAAAAATTCAACCACTATCATGTTTACCAATTTCGTAATATCACATATATTTATATATGTATTTTTTACAAAATCTCTCTTATTAGGTATAAATACATATATATATATAAACTTCCGAAAAAAATACTTTTCGACTTCTTTATTGACATAACACCATGCCTTTTTTCAAAATTCGAAAGATCGCAATAGGTATCTATAATATACACTTATATATACACTTAATATATTTGGAATATTAAATTTATGTTTCAACCATTCCTCTGTTCCGTTTAGTAGGTATGTTCAGTTTTCTTTCAGATCTAAAGTAAATTCATACAAGATTTTTTTAAAGGCAGAAAAAAAATCGTTTTTTTATTTTTTATTCACGTACAACAATGCAATAACGATAACACAGATGGTATAGTAACAATCAAGATAATAGTAATCAACAATAATCACTTTCTCCCTGATGTCTTTAATGCCCGGACTTCTTGTATCCCCATTTTTTGTGATCTTCATGCCCACCTTTTTTGCCATATTTGGAATCGTGATGGTGATGACTGTCATGTCCGCCAGCCTTTTTGTGTCCAGCCTCTTCATGATGATGTCCGCCCTTTTCGTGGTGACTTTTCTTTCCATAGTGGTCCTCATGGTGACCACCCTTTTTGTGGCCGCCCTTCTTGTGACCACCCTTCTTGTAGCCATCTTCATGGTGGTAGCCGCCGTGTTTCTCATGGTGCCCGGAATCGTGGTCTTCGTCGTAGAAGTGTTTCTCCTTTTTGAATTCATCGAGTTTGTGAACATCGTGCCCCCCCTTGGTGCTGTGGCCTTTTTTGTAGGAGCCTTTTTCGCCGTACTTGTGGCCCTTTTCGCCTTTTTCGCCCTTGTGGTGTTCGGCATGGTAACCGTCGTCGTGGTGGTGCTTTTTCTTGTGGCCACCATGTTCTTCGTAGTGTTTCTTGTGGCCTTCTTTGTCGTGGTGGCCCTTTTCACCCTTTTCGTGATGATGATGGCCCTTGTAGCCCTTGTCACCTTTCTCGCCATGTTTGCTGTGATGGTCGGAGTGGTGTTCTTTGCCTCCTCCCTTCTTCCAGTGATGACCGTGTTTGGATTCTGCTACTTCCAAGTCGCTAACTGCATCGGTTCGGGATATTTCACGCGATTGCGTCAGTGTAACACTGACTAGGGCGACTAGCGCCAGGACAAAAAGTCCTCTATAACTATTCATAGCTACGATGACACTTGTGCGAATACCAGTTTGATACTGACGTTATTTTTGCGGCAATGGGCTTTTATAGGATTTTTCTTGGACTTTTTTTCCATCATATTTTTTGTGAACGAATTGATCTGTTAAGCAAATTATTGATTACATTTTTAGTGGTAACAACGCTTTCTCTGTTGCAAAGCTTTTTTGTTTCTCCACAAACCAAACAGCTGATGTAATCTTAATTGTGTTATATTATTGTCTAATGTATTTAAGATTATTTTATACAGTTGAGTGCTAATGGAAAACTACCGGTTGCTTTTTGTGATCTTTAGTTAATTGGGATTTTATTGATGACTGTGACAAACATGATCAATCTGTAACATTGAATAACTTCGACTGGTGTAGTGCTAAATCTTACCTAATTAATTCTCAATAGTTTTAATGTTGTTATACTGACTGTTAAATATTTTGGAGTTCTTAGAACTATAGTTGCAAGTGAAGTTCTATATTCTCAAATCTTCTCTTAATGAGGAGGTAAATTTTCTGTGGATTCTTATAAATGGTCGTAATTTATAATCTACTTGAAAAGCTCCATGGAAATGATAATAACGTTTACAAGAAACTACGTTACTACCTATTTCTAAATCACCCTAATCAGGTACCCCCTTTGATTATTATGGTTTAATAACAAACGATTTAAATGTCTTCAAGTATGTTCTTAACTTTAATACAATATTGTTAAGTATCTTCTAAAGGGCTTTAAGTATATTATCTTTCTTGGATAATAGCCATTATCATATAAATTTTGAGAATTATTAGTGAAATCCTCGCTTATTTTATCACAAAAAAATCTCTGTTGAATTAACTAAACTTGTAATATTTTTTAGGATAATATAATTTGCATCTAATTCTTAATTTTTATTTGTGCATGGCATTTTTTTATCGACAATATAAGCTCAACACGTTGTTTTACAACTTTTCATTTTTGCAAAAGGAACGGAAACCATTTTATTTGATATCTGAATGAATTACATTTATAACACTTGTTTGAATTTTTTAAGTAGAAACCAGTCCGGTTATGATGAAAAAGAATATTAAGTCCTACCTTGATAAGCGTTGAATTGTTAGTGTCATTCAACAACTTCTGGGAAATGATTTTTATTTAATTTGCAATCTGATATTTTTTGTACTCTTAACTCTGGGTATGATATTTATATGTTGAATTTCTATTTTTTTCTATTAGTCTCAAACGAAAACTGAAGATTGGAAGTCTTACATGTAGATACATAATAAATATTTTTTACAAAAAATTGGACCGACTTTATTAGTTGGTGCACTGAAAAGTATAAAATAATATTAATTCTATTGGTGCTGTTACTTTTGAAGTTGTGCAGTTGCAGGTAGATTGGTAACTTTTGGCACCAACTTCACAAGTACCAGCCCCAATAGAATTAATATTATTTTATACTTTTCAGTGCACCAACTAATAAAGTCGGTCCAATTTTTTGTAAAAAATATTTATTTCACACTTTTGAGTGTAACATTAGTCACGAAAATCGTTGAACGTTCACTAATACCAATGAAGATAGTACTTATTCTATTACCCACGTATATTCCTTGCTTGTAGTTGTTATTATTGAGATCTCAGTACATCGCTGCGGAAATACGCTTGAATATTTTAGTTGTTACCATTTTAACACCGATTTTACTCGAAAACCGTAACTCTAAGGGGAAATTGTTCAGTATAAATGTTGCTACAAATAATTATGTCTTTCATGTACTGCAAACAGATTTTCAATTTTCGACAGAAATCGCCCTCTCCACATAGCGAAAATAGGTATATTTGAGAGTTTAAAATGTCTCTATGTCGAAAACCGTTACTCCTTTGAAAAAATGTTCCATTTAAACGTTTCCGGATATTGTCCTATCTGTAATTATATCAACGCAGATTTTCAATTTTCGACAAAATTTGCCCCCTCCACCCCCTTCGGGGGCGGTTTTCGGAGGGAACGAGATGTCGGATTCCCGTTTTTATGAATATGGGACCATTTCTCAAGCCTCCTCTTTCAAATGAATCAAAAATCATCCAAATCGGAGTACGTTTACTATATGAAAGGCGCGCACAAACCAAAAAAAAAAATGCACACAATCGAATTGTATACCTCCTCCTTTTGGGAAGTCGGTCAATAAAATACATAAAAATATGGTCGAGTGGGATTCGGACTCGCGTGAAAAGGGTTGCATTTTACGCTCAGGAGAATTAAAAAAAATATTAGAGGGAATAGAAATTTCGTAAATAATCTTGGTCCTTGATAATTTTTCTTGCAGCTCATTTACATGACAAAACAATATGGTTCTTTGTTATTTCCAGTTTCTTATAAAAATGTATATAAAAATTATATCTCTAAATATTCTTCAAGAATATAATCTGTGGTTGTTTCTTTTTTTGCAAAACGAAATAACTTTTCGAAATCCATGATTTATTAATCAATTCATAGTTCATTTTATGGAATAGTCTTATAATTTCTAATAATTTGTTTTGTTTTACAGGTGAGTTGAGCTACTTCTCTTAAATAGACGGTAAGTAGAACTCAATCTTGTGAAAAGTATCATAATTTGACCTTGCGATAATAAATCTAATAATAAAACTCTGTAAATATTTTGAATGATATAATTTTATTATTTCATTTGAAAGAACAAATATTGCACTTAATAATGAAGAATGATATCCTGCTACTCTGTAGAATTGGAATGTTTAACATTATTTCACCGCAATCTTTGTTTTTGTTTTGCTGATCTCCAATACCTAATTAACTGGTATGTTCTTCCAATTCATACAATACAATTCGTTAAAAAAATAATGGGGGTGTTTGGTGGAAGATAGCTGTTTGTATATTTCACTGTTAGAAAACTCGATTTTCTAACCTGTTTAGAGGGTAAAAATGAGTATTTTCTTACCTACCCAAGACCAAAAATATTGTTCGTTTTGTCTTCCTAGATGGCGCTCTTCATTTAATAATGATAAAATGTATACTTCCACAATCGATAATTTTGAAAGCGGTAGAAATATCTCAATATTTATCGTTGTTTGTATTTATTAAGCATAGATTACTTCTCTTTAGATAATATTTTTCAAATATTTTCGAAGCGATAATGCAGTTTCCTACGGGGAAAATGTGAATAATGATTTAGTGGATATTGTGAGAGTGAAAAAGCTCCTTGCCCCATATCTGCAAAGTCCTAAATGTTGTCCTAAAGCTAGCCAAACGCTGAATGAGGCAACAATATCACCGGAGCCCTAAATGGGGCCAAACTGTTTAGCGGAGCCCTTAATGGCCGCTTTGCCAATTTTTCCAAACAACATTTTTCATTCTTCAAAATTTCTCAAATCATATCAGAGTAATTTTTCTCTGAATAATATATATATATATATATATATATATATATATATATATATATATATATATATATATATATATTTTGATTTTGTATTCTTGACTGGATTTATAATAAATAAAAAGATGTTCTTGGGGATGCAGTCATATATTCAATAAAATTCTTTGACTAAAGCCGAGCTTTCGAGAATGTTTATTCTCTTCTTCAGGGCAAAAATCGTGAATTTAGAATAAATTAACCAAAAACAGGAAAGATTTCATATCCATCAATTACAAATGTCATTATTTATATTTGAATTAAATTAAAATTATTATTAAGGCAGATACAGGTTCAGTTTAAAAAAAATAAATAAATAATGACATTTGTAATTGATGGATATGAAATCTTTCCTGTTTTTGGTTAATTTATTCTAAATTCACGATTTTTGCCCTGAAGAAGAGAATAAACATTCTCGAAAGCTCGGCTTTAGTCAAAGAATTTTATTGAATATATGACTGCATCCCCAAGAACATCTTTTTATTTATATATATATTATATACCACTTGGCAAGTGCCAATCACAATTCCTCATCTATATACGTGTAATACTATACACAATATTCGGCAAGTACCTACGCGAATCTTTTATTTATTATTTTATTATTTACTCAAAACTGCAGGAAAGTAGCGCGTAGTGTAGCCGGCTTAATCTCTAAGACATATGACAATTGACAGTTGATCTTATTGGAAATTCGGGGACTGCTTAGAAAATATTAGCGATATAAGCTCTGAATAGACATAACCTATGCTAAGCAACGATAGATATATACATGATAGAAATCCAGAGTAAATTAAAATACTATATTAAAATTACTACTATTATGTTGTTAAACATGACATGTGTTCCGGCACACTATACCTTTATCAAATGTGAGTACAAACCTGACAAAAACGATAAACATATTATTTTCATATATTCTTAGCACTTTAAAAATAACATTTTATGGAAGTATAAATTGTATCTTTATTAAATGAATAGCGCCATCTAGTGAAACAAAATGAAAATCATTATTGGGCCTAGGTAAGAAAATACTCAATTCGACCGTCTCAACAAGGTCGAATATCAAGTTTTCTAAATATAAAAAAGCTATTTTCCGCCATACGCTCCTAATTTCTTATCATTGTCATGCATCGAGTTCAAGTTACAAAAACTGCATCGTAAGCTTCATTCTGGAAAAAATCAAGACACTTTACTTTTTCTGGATATTGACTCGCAATTTACTCATCTCATATCCTGCAATTCTGCTTGTTAACGTACTTATCCTCCAACAAAGCTCATTTTTTTGCGAAAGATTATTTAAAAAATAACCAATTAACAAGAATGTACTACAAGTGATCGTTTAGTTTTAATTGTAACTCTTAATTCAAATGTTATCTCTGGTCTCAAATGCAGGTCTTTGTTTAAAATATAATACAGTTTCAAATTTTCAATATTTACTGGCTATGAACGAGTATATTTTCGTGTTTTCAGCACCAGCACCTACCGTAGTCATTGTTTTCATTAATGCAAAATTGTTCCATGAAAAGCTAATGGCACAGTTTTTACAAGGAAGTGTAGTTAAAATGGTAGTTTAAATCGCTAGTTCAAATTCGGACCCTCATTATAAATAAGGTAATAGACAAATAAAAAATTCATTATTCGTCATTTGAAAACTTTTGCCTTATTCAGTGAATAAATAACTTGCGTAAAATTGGAATTACATTACATATTTTATATAAACATGAAGCATGGCGATATAAATCGGTCTGATCCACATTCGAATATTACAACGTAACAAATTGTTATTCAATAAGAGGTAGATAAACCCAAAGGCAGATAGATATACTTTGTGGTCGGTAAACAACTATTTCTCCAGTTAGGTGAACCATTTATAATAATCGGGAATTTCAAGATTATTAGAGTGGGGAATTCATTAAATTTTCCTGTTATGATGTAAGTGTCATCATCTCTACCTGGTATTGTTATCTCAGAGGAATAAATTGTTATATATTACGAATAAAATATATCCGGAAAGGAAATGCGTGAAATAATAATAAATTGTTATGATTAAATATACTTTCAACTAATCTGACATAACCTGACTTTCTTATTGCAAATCGTATATCTTTTAAGCTCGAATACCGAATTCGGATTAAATACCCAGAACGCGTTGTTGATAAACACATTTTCTCAATCATCCATTTAAACAGTGCAGTGCGAGCGATGTTAAAATAGTTGATACCAAAAATAATAGAAAATATTCTATATTTAAATCATTGGTATGATTACTATATTAAAATAAAGCAGATTAAAATTTGATATCATAGCTTGAATTGAAGTAGTTTTAAAAATGATTATAAAGCATATTAGGAAAGAGTAGAGAAGTAGATTGATCTGGGCTACTTTTTAAGCAACACGTTATTTTTTAAGGACCGTTAAAAAGTTACGTAGGTACCTTAAATCTACATAGCTATTTTGTAACCTGTATCCAATGATTTTAAGACCTGATTAAAATCCTTAACGTTAATTGCTATTCAAGCCAAAACCAGGCTTTAAATTTAACGTCAGTCGTTAAATTTAACATACTGAGAATTATTAAGGCTTGCGTATTTTTTGGTCATAGAATTTTCTAGGTGCATTTAGAGATCGTTTTCTGCGCATTAGAATACAAATTATGGTGCTAGATGAATATAGGTAAATGATCTTTATATATTGGTGAGGAACTTGACATATGATCGGTGGTAAAACAATCAATCAATCAAATTTGCCTACACATTTATCAAAAAGTTTTCACCTCTCTGATTGGCGTGTAGATATTGCTAATTGCTATACAAAATTGCTCAAAATATTCTCGAAGCTAGCGACCTCAACGTAAAGGTGAGGCACCTAGTCATTATAAATTTGAATTATAAAGAATAGAGTAGATAGACAAGTTGTCACTTAATAGAGTTTTCATTTTTCCTCAACACTCAAGTTCATTATAACATTATGAAACAATAAATGTACCCATGCTTTCTATAATCACTTAGCATCCAAATCTCAAATAAAAGTTGTTCAAACTTCTGAAATTCTACGTTGAAGTTTTATTACCCTCAGATCCATCTCCAAATTATTACTTTCAGTCATAATCTCAGATTATGCATGTAATGAAACAGCAACATACATACAAATAAATTCTTACAAGAACCAATTCAGACTTCTATGATTCTCAAAGTTCATTAACTATATTTTGCAATTTTGATCAATTATATGGATAGGAAGATCGTAACCACAGATTATTTCAACGTAACCTTAAAAGCACCACAAGACAACTGTGATCACTTTCCATACAAAACAGTGTGTGATTTATCATATAAAATATAACATTTTATCGGATGCGTTGAATGCTGTATTTACAGAATAGCAATTTGTGTTAAAAGTATAAAATATTAACTTTAACGGTCTTCTTACAGAATAGACCCAAAAATATCGGATTCATTTCTGTTTGTCATTAATTACTGCTTGCCTGATCTTTTGCATTTCTATGCAGTATGCACTTGAGATTGAACTCTACAATCAATTATAAGTGGGACATCGATACATCTACATCTACATACATACATACAGCACTCTTTTTAAGATAACTTTGTCGAAATTAAAAAAATGGACGAACGAAATAATTGAATACTTAGTTATAAATTCAAATGGTTGTGAGCCGCCATTATATTAAATAACTAAAGCAGTCTGAAAAACGGCTAATTTTCAGACCTAAAATGTGATTAGTTATCTCAGAACGTTTAATAGATATATATTTGTATATGTCTGACGAGCTTTGAGTATTTTATTACGTACAACTTACAATGGCTTACAAAACTGATAAATAACAATGAAAGTATATTTGATAACAACATTTAGACATAATTACACAACGCAGAATATTCTAGGCTGCATAAGTTAGTGTTTGGCACTGAAAAAATGGTTAATTGTCATGCACTATTTGTTGCAGTTTTTGAAATATTATAGCTGAGTTATTATTTGTGAAATATAGTTTGTCCTTGACTTACTGTTAACTGTTTCCACTAAATTGAATTCATTGATATAAAATGCTGTCTATTTTTGGATTATCATTCAACAATTGATATAATAAACGACGAGTTGATTTCACAAAAGAAAGGTACATGATGACTTATCAAAATCTGACCATCAATCAACACTTCACTTCAATTACATAGAGAGAAAGAAGAATGTTTCTAAGATTTGATATATGTTTTCTAATGGGAAATAAATTATCTTCACTTAAACAAGAATTAATACCTATATGATCCTTTTTGCTTCCAGGACTTAGTACCTTAGACAATAATTGATACACCACTGACTTAGTTCTATGGTTTGATATCTTCATACCCTTGACTTGCTTCAACAAATTATCTGGGGCTGTGCTATTCTGTAAACAAAATCGTTAATTTTTAAGGCTCGTTATTTTTTAACGGGCCTTAAATCTCAATAGCTAATCTGTAACCTGCATGCGATAATTTTAAGGCTTGATTGAAATGCATAATGTTAATTGGTATTCTGTAAGCCAATACTTGGCGTTAAGAAGACTATACTATACTATAGTATTCTCGGCTGGCGTTAACGTCAGTCGTTAAATTTAACATATTGAGAAAGATTTTTTAAAGCTTGCGTATTTTTTGGTCCTAAAATTTCCTAGGGGCATTTAGAGATAGTTTTCTCCGCACTAGAATACAATTATGAATATACTTAATTGATCTTTATGTATGAAACTTTGGTTGGGAACTGGACTATGGTTGAAAAATTATCATAATTACACATTTACCAAAAAGTTTTGATAACAGCTTTCGTCTCTCTGATTGGCATCTAGATATTGTTAAAGTTTGTTTGGTGTTTTGGTGTCTGTGGTAGGCACCTAGTTATTATGAATTAAAAGTATAAAGAATAGAGTAGATAGATAAGAAGTCAGTTAACAGTTTTTTTTACTCTATGCTCAAGTTTATTATAAGATTAAGAAACAATAAATACAGGTACCCATGTTTTCTTTACTCGCTTTCGATTATTTGCTGCAACCAAATTTCAAAAGAAGCTAGTTATTTCAGGCTTGTGAAATTCTACGTTCAAGTCTTCTTACAATACCAGTCTCAGATCAATCAAGGAAATATAATGTTATTATTATTATTATCTATCCATTAAAAGAGATAAGTAAATTCTTAGAAGAACCAAGTCAGCTTCTATGGTTCTCATGGTTCATTATCTATATTTTTCAATTTTTATCAACGATATGATAGGAAATGAATAGATTGTAATTACAGAATATTTCAACATAACCCTAAAAGCACCACAAGACTCAACAACTGTGATCTTACAAAACAGCTTGTTCCTTGGTACCTTCACCTTCAGATATTTATCGGATGCATTAAATGTTGATCTTGCAGAACGGCAGATTACTTTATATGCATTAAATATTAACGTCCGATAATTTTTAACGGTTGTCTTTTACATGAGGCCAGATTTGCAAAGAAATGATAATTTGAAAAATATTTTTCAATTTAAGGAAAAAAACAGTGGCGTATCACTTTTCTCTTCAAAATGATTCACTGCCAATTCCGCATGAAGACTACTAGCAAAAATAAAAAAAATTGCTACAGTAGTATTAGTATCAAATGTATCGTACCTATATAAATATTTAAAAAAAAATTGGACTGGTGCACTGAAAAATACAAAATAATATTAATTCTATCGGTTCAGGTAATTTTGAAGTTGTGCAGCTGTAGTTAGATCGAAAACTTTTGGCACCAACTTCAAAAGTACCATAACCAATAGAATATATACAGGGTGAGTCACAGTCGATGGTACATGACATGAAAATTTGACAATTAGGTACTGCACAATTATTGACGTACCTTTGTGAGTTTCTCAATGGAAGTGACTCGAAAAGAATTGCAATAGAAGGAAATAACTATTCAAAGGTAGCACTTATGAAATTGTTTATTCTTCATGGAAAATGTGAGGGAATTATAGCAAGAACGTGCAGAAAATTCAATGAAACGTACCCTGAGTTACAACCAATGAACAAGAGGAAGTTTGTACAATTACAAAATAATTTAATTAATTATCTGTCAAAAATTAGAGTAAGAATATAATATAACATATAATCTCTTAATTTAATGTGTCGTCTAAAATTTTCGATTTTCGAAAAAAAGGGTCCAATCCTCAATAGTTCGTTATCAAATGAAAAAAGAATCATCAAAATCGGAGCACGTTTACTAATTATTAGGCGCGAACATCCATATAAAAATATAAAAAATAAAACAAATAACATGCAGACAAACTGTCGAACGGTATGCCTCCTCCGGATGGTTCGTCGGTCAAAAATATTTTTTTTTTCTTCTTAAAACTCAGGACCTTCAGTGCATATACCCACGATACACACACAATACATTCATTTGAAGTTTTTTCAAAATGGACCCAAGAATTACCTCCTTGAATATTTGCATTAAGAACTACCCTGTATATTCATACTTAAAAGCCGGAATTCCAATACCCTCACAGATTCGTACTGATTAAATTATATGTGAATAAAATATATTTTGATTACGTACACGTTTCCTAACTGCACATTGCTTTTAATCGCCAGGTAAACCTTCGAATGTTTCTGGTTCATAAAACATTTTTTTAGTCAATATAAGTATGTAGGTATGTATTATGTTACATATTATAACATTATGGTTACCTCTTTCATATTTTTTTGAGATTATTATCAAAAAATCCTTTGCTGTTCTTTAGGTGTCATGCCGAGAGATTCGAATATAGAATGTCATTACGTGAATCGAGGCGATCGTAGATCGTAAAATGATTCTCAATATCTTGCATTATGTTTAATTTTTTTTGGAATTTAATTTTTTTCTGTCGTATCATGTTCCATGAAATTATTTAAGCCAAAAAAGGCCAATTTATGATGAATAAGATAAAATTAAACGAGCAGAAAAAATATATTTCCGCAAAAAAATTATCATTTTGACGGACTTCCAAAAAAGGAGGAGGTATACAAATTCGGTTGTATATTTACTTTTTTTATGTATGACTGTTTGCGTGTTTTTGCATGGCAAACTGCATTTTTGATTCAATTGAGAGAAGGGAATTGAGAAATGGTCCCGTATCTAGAAAAATTTGAATCCGAAATCACCTTCCATCTAATGGGTAAATTTTTCTCTAAAATCGAAAATCTGACTTACAGCAGTGGTAAAGACTGAAATATGCGTATTTCTGCTGAGATCTCTGAATAATTACAAGTACAAGCAGAGAATAATAGGATATGTACTATCTTCTTTGGTATCATAGATAAAATATTTATATACGGGGTTTGGTAATAGCAAAGATAATGGAACTCATAGATATACAGCGCAATGTATTTATTTTCCAATCACTCACGGGACCCAATCTCGGCCGTCGGTGGACCCAATCAAGTTTTCAGCGTTTTATTTTGGTCATACGAGTATAGATGTCGCGAAATCGTTCAAAGGCGGTTAGTTCTCCCCGGCGATGTTGCCAGCTCAAGCATTTATCGGTAGATCTAGGATTTTTATCGATAATATTAAAAAGTTTGGAAGAATTCGTAATTTATTGGAAATTAAAGTGTTAGTCCAGTGTTCTAAAATATATTTTTCTTAGCCATAGTGAAATGATTAAAAACTAAAACAACATTTTTGATAACTGTAACTAAAAAAATAATGAGATATGTAAGTAAATTTAAAGGAGTCCATTATCTTTGGTATTAGTGCCCGTTGAACGATTTTCATTACTAATGTTACACTCAAAAGTGTGAAATAAATATTTTTGACCAAAAATTGGACCGACTTTATTAGTTGGTGCACTGAAAAATACAAAATAATATTAATTCTAGTGGTGCTGGTACCTTTGAAGTTGTGCAATAATTGTTGTTAGATAGAAGACTTTAGGCACCAAAAAAAAAGTCTGTCCAATTTTTGGTAAAAAATATTTATCTTATAACCCTTTGGCCTAGACCTAAAATAATTTATCATAAAACCGCTCTTTACTCTTTTGAGTCTTCGTCTATCGCTTCATTATGTTGACTAGGAAAACTTTTTATTTTCGAAAATCTGAAAAATGGCTTTGAAGCTTCGACAGGTCCTCAAAAAATCACTACTAAGTTATTTAAACCGTTTTTAATAATGTTTATTTCAAAAGCTTTCCCTGAAATATCCCTTCTTGCCTTTGCCGTTTAAAATTTTCAGTTTCTCCTTTAGATGGTGTCTCTGTATGATGGACATTTTGAGTCTATTAAATCTAGATTATTTCTCAGCTGTTCTTTTTCGAGTGGAAAGAAAAATCATCAAAATGTATCACCCAGTATTATATTCAAAATGTGATATATATATATATATATATAAGTTATAATAGAGGCTTGTTGATGAATCAACAAACTACAGCAAGGTATCGATATTAAAAAGAATTTAATTGTTTTTCCATCCTGTGAACATAATAATAACGATCCCGCTTGGGTGGTCCATCAACGACTTGCGCAGTTAACTATGTAGAGACATACCTAACCACCATCTTCTATATTATGTTGCCAATAATAGTTAAACATGATTTTTACAATGGCATCTCCAGCAGCCGCCTTATCTTTGGTGATCGCCAATTAAAGTGAAACGATATACAATGTTGAAAAATAACGACGGACACAACAACTTGGCAAAAGGTGCAACTTGAATGTACCCATGGGAATAGCTGAGAAACTAAATATGTGTGTACGATTATGTATGAAAAAGGCAACGAACACTGTCTTTTATGAATAAAACAAATCGGTATAATATGTTGTTGTTGAGTTTGGAATTATTTATTATTAGGAGATGCTATGACTTCTTCGACGCCATCATACTGTGTGTAGCAATTTTTGCTTGCATACGAAGTAAATTTCTCAAAATTTCTCAATCTCATAGCTATCATTTTGTCTCTAGCATCCATATCAAGGGCTAAAAATATGTGGTGTAAACACATTCTTAGTTGCGCCCTATTGTTTTGTGAGTTATCTATTCAACAACAGATGGCACTACAAGTACCGTACTTTCAATTTAAAGATTTCCTTTTAATCCTTTTTGTAGAAACGCTTATCTTCTCCGGGATAAAACTTATCCTTGAATGTGACTCAGAATATAAGTTATCTTTATGACCATTTGCATAAGAAAATCATCTCTAGTCCGTGTCCAAAATAGCGTGAAGCGAGCTTGGTCCCAAACATGGTTGACGACTTGCCATAGGCTTTTTATGGATCGTTTATCTGATTGCATCATTGCACGGTATTGTGGGTACGAGGTATAATATTTTTTTACTTAGTAGATACGCGTACATAGAAAAAAGAAAACCACCGATAGATTTCTAGTTTTCATCAAGATCCTTAAAAGAGTTATCGTATTAAAGTCCACTTTTGTAGAGCAGCTATTACGAGCAGGATGACTATCTTCTGCAATAAAAAACCACTCAAATGGTTTATTCGTTCTCGAGATAATCTTGGAACTGACAAACGGACCTTTTAACTAAAGTGTTAATATACATAATAATTTTAAGATATTTAATGAATCAGTCATAGTTTCCAAGAAATAATTGAGGGTAGACGGGTAATTTTTAGCTTGACTTTCAGAATATGCTAAGCCTAGAGTAGGACGTTGTCACGTCAAAAGATGTGTCGTTTTTATGCTGTACAAATTCTAGTAGATTACATTTATAATTCATATGCAAAATATCTGGTGCAGAATTTGACATATCTACAAATGAAGCTATAATCTATTGTAATCCAAAATTTCACATAATGAATTATTGTCGGACGAGAGCTATCCTGAAATATTGGATGTAGGTGCAGCTGAATATTATCGGGTATAGATCCTTTTTTTTAAATATTTAGAATCATGCTATACCAAATTTCAACGTTTTTAGTTCCGTAGGTTTGGGGAATATAGGTTATAGCAGACCTACCGATAGATAGATAGACATGTGATTGATCTTCTAAGATTTTCGTTTCTATTTTCTCGAATTTACGCTACTCCAGAAATGATGGGAACGTGTATTCGGAGTTCCAAAAAAAATTCTAAACTGGATAATTTTTTTTCTATTTGTCAACATGTACATTTTATGACATAAAGTTCAAAGCAGGCCATGAAAGTGTCTTTGCAGAATACCTTCAATACAAATGTAATGTTTTTATATTTGTATAAATTTTTGAAAGTTAAAAATAATACTCAGTCTACGCAATAACATCGCCAGTTGTCTGTATTGACTCATATATAAGTGATGATGTCAAGTATGCCATTTATTATACATGGAGGAACTTGCGATAACTTTTACAACAACTTTTTTTATTCAACCATACACTAGGAGTTTATATTTATATTGTATTCATAAAAATATTAAATTGTCTCTCAGTTCTGGTTTGAAGAAAAACCTGAAAAACTGTACCTTCTTATTACTACATGTATGTGCAATAAAGAGTGACGTCAATAACCCAGTTGTTTTCTGGTTGCAATTGAAATTAATTTAAACTGTGGTTGGTAGGTAGGTACCCACCTGCGTCACCAAATTGAGTATGGTCAATGGTTATAACTACAATAATTGGAACTGTGATTATTGAACGAGTCTTAAATATTTTCATCATGAATGTCGCATTTCATTTAATTTTGAATTATTATTAACTACCAGAAACTAAATGAATATGAATTATACGAATAAGTATGAGGACTAATTTTGAAAAACTTTTCTATGATGTTTGGCAGTATCTAACTATTTACTAAAAATAACTTATCACTACCAGAAAACAAAGGCCTTGTAGAAAGAATATGCAGTATAAATTTTAATTTTAAAACTGACGCCAAAACAACGCTCTCCGATATCATGGCGTTTGCTTGTGACGTCAGGCCTATTGTCAGTCTATGGTTGTCAACAGTAAACATGGGGTATTAGTGCGATAATTTAGTTATTGACCGACGAAAACCGAACGGAGGAGATATACAATATACATACAATTCGACTGTCTGCTTTTTTTGGTTTGTTCGCACGTTGTATATTAGTAAACGAACTCCGATGTTGATGATTTTTGATTCATTCAAGATAGGGCAATATCCGGAAACGTATAAATTGAACATTTTTTCAAAAGATTTAACGGTTGTCGAGTTAGAGGCATTGTTAAATTCTCAAATATGTGTATTTTTGCTATATGGAGAGGGCAATCTTTCGAAAATTGAAAATCTGTGGGTACTACATGAAAGACCTGATTATTTGTTGCAACACTTGTACTGAACATTTTTTCCTTAGAGTTACGGCTTTAGAGTTACAGCGGTGGTAAAATGGTGACATCTAAAATACTTATGCGTCTTTCCGCAGCGATGTTTTGAGATCTCAATAATAACAGCTACAAGCAAAGAATATAAGCGGATAATAGGATAAGTACTATCTTCATTGGTATTAGTGAACGTTCAACAATTTTCGTGACTACTGTTACACTCACAAGTGTGAAATAAATATTTTTTATAAAAAATTGGACCGACGTTATTAGTTGGTGCACTGAAAAATACAAAATAATATTACTTAATTCTATTGGTGCTGGTACTTGTGAAGTTGGTGCCAAAAGTTATCAATCTAACTGCAACTGCACAACTTCAAAAGTAACAGCACCAATAGAATTAATATTATTTTTTACTTTTATTTTTCACCTTGACCTTGCGAACGACCATCTCATTGAAGTCGTGTTCTTAAATTGAACACAAGTATTTTTGACCGACGAACCCTGAACGGAGGACGTATACAATACGACTGTGCTTTATATTTTAGATAAATTTCTTATAGAAATGTACCTATTGCGATCGTTCACACATTTGAATTTCGAAAAAAAATCAACTGGATGTTGATATATGTCTATAAGTAAGTTCAAAAAAACTTTTGGTTCAAAAGTTTATATATATATATATATATATATATATATATATACCATGAATCACGCGCTTCACCCAAGATGTGACGTAGTTAGGTTATACCTCTCTAGAAGAATAGGAGGCCGCGGTATTGTTCAGGTGCAACAAACAGTAGAAGAGGAAAAAAAGACGCCTGGAAGAATACTGTAAAAAAGCAAAGAAAAACTTTTACAACAAGTCGCTGAGGAACAAAGACTGACAACAAATGAGACAAAGAAACAATACAAAGAACGGGCAATAGCCGTAGATAATAGAAAAATGGCGCAACAAACCACTTCATGGTAAATACCTAGAAAAAACAAGCGAAGTCGCAGACAAGAAGAAGTTGTGGCAATGGGTAGCATCGGGCACTACAAGACGAGACATCGAGGCCACAATTTTCGCAGCCCAAGAACAACCCTGGCAACAAATGCCATTAGTGCTAAAATCTACAGAACAAAAGAAGACCCAAAATGCAGACTTTGCAACGTAAAAGACGAAACAATAGACCACCTAACATCAGGATGCTCAAAAATAGCAGGCACGGAATATAAACAAAGGCACTGGCATTTGTGTATACTTAAATGCAAAAATAGAAACAAAAAAGAACTGGTACAGTCATTGCCCAAAAAAGGTGGTGGAAAACGAAGGAAATAAAATTCTCTGGGATTTCCGAATAAAGACCGACAGACATGTAGAAAATAATACGCCAGATATCTTATTGATAGAAAGCGAACGAATCCACATCATTGATATAGCCATACCGGGAGACGCGAGAATAGCCGAGAAGGAAAGGGAAAAGGTTCAAAAATATCAGGCATTGGGTCAGGAAATTACCAGAATATGGAAAAAGAAAACCTTCAAAGTAATACCTATCGTGATAGGAGCTCTGGGAGCGATAACACTCGTTTCTGGCCAACTACAAAAATCGGCGATCTTTGGAAATATGCTACAAAAATCAATCTCTCAAATATCTCGGCTGATTTCGTTATTGGGCATTATCAGGTGAGTAGTTTCAAAATGGCGACCGTTCAAACATTTAAATAAAATTATTAAAAAAGGGTCGTAGAGTAAATATCATCAAAAATAATTTTTAGTTATAGATATAATCAGTACTTACAAATTTTGTTCCAAGCAATTTTCCTTAAAAAGCACAGAAAAAAAAATTAATAATGAAAAAATAAGAAATATTGGTAAATCATGAACACTCAATATAAATTTGATGTAATTGTAAAGATCTTGGTATAGACGCTGATTTAAAAAAATATAAAGTATATTTATTGACTAGAAATAGGCGGAAAAAAAATTTCGAACCCTATCTGCTTTTATATTCAACAGCCAAAACAACAACCTCTAACACTCTAACCGCATGGCTATGACACATGCAGTTAAAAATGGGCAATTGGCATGTAATGACATGTAGGTATACCAATGAAAATGTTCAAATTTCAATTCAATGAATTTCGAGAAATTTACCTTTCCGATGGCTACAGGCCGTCGGGTTTTTTTTTGGTTCGTGCGCGCCTTTTATATGGTAAGAGAGCTCCGAATTTGATGATTTTTGATTCATTTGAAAGAGGAGGCTTAAGAAATGGTCCCATATTCATAATAACGTAAATCCGAAATGTTCTTTCCTCCAAAAACCGCCCCCAAAAGGGGTGGAGGGGGCAAATATTCTCGAAAATCTGAGCTGGTAAAATTAAAGATAGGAAAATATCCGGAAACGTTTAAATTGAACATTTTTTCAACAGTTACGGTTTTCAAGATAGAGGCATGTTGAATTCTCAAATATATGTAATTTTGCAATGTGTAGATGGCGATTTCTTTCGAAAACTGAAAATTTGGTGATACTTCATGAAAGACAATTATTTGTGGCATCATTTATAAAGGACATTTTTTCCTTAGAGTTACGGTTTTCAAGTTAAATCGGTGTTAAAATGGTAACATCTAAAATACTTAGCGTATTTTCGCAGCGATGTTTTGAGATCACAATAATAACTACAAGCAAAAAAATATACGTGGGTAATAGGATAAGTACTATCTTGATTGGTATTAGTGAACGTTTCAACGATTTTTGTGACTAATGTTACACTCAAAAGTGGGAAATAAATATTTTTTACAAAAAATTGGACCGAATTTATTAGTTGGTGCACTGAAAAGTATAAAATAATATTAATTCTATTGGTGCTGGTACTGGTGAAGTTGGTGCCAAAAGTTATCAATCTAACTTCAACTGCACAACTTCAAAAGTAACAGCACCAATAGAATTAGTATTATCTTCTGTCATTTGTATTTTGTATGTACCAATGCAGAACATCGATAGTTTATTAATTTGGCTCTATTTTCTGTTCCATGTCAAAGATGGTTTCGAATTGACTCACACTTTCATATGAATGAAGTATTACGTCACTGGAACACTTTGATTTTTGATTGGTGTTCATCCTATCATGGCGGATTGCTTTATTTTCTCGATAAGTTTATCAATTTCGTTCATAATATATAAATAAAGATGTTTTATGCAATTAATACCATTTAGTTAGCTACATACATAATCTTTGCGATCTTGACGTATGCGCACGGTTATAGTGAAGTGGGTGTTGCAATAAAGATTGTTCTTATGTAGTAGGTACTGGTTTAATTTGTTTTGACAAAATTGTTGGATATTAATGAATATTGGTGTCGGCATACGGATTTAGCTTCATCCAATTTTGGACAAACTTTATGACGATACGTCCTTGTTACTCAGTATTACCCACTTAACCCTGCCAGTGACCACAATAATAATTATTATTATTGTCATTATATGCGACATATTTGCCTATATATACGTTTTGTTTACATCGGGTTTTTTTCACCAGTACCTACGCTTTGTTTTCTATTATTATGAAACTCAATTTTACATGGCATATATCGTTGAAAAAAGCGTGCGTCATCGTTAATTTTTGGTTGTAATTTACTACAAAGGAAAATAATAACTCTATCGACTTATTTATTTTACTATTTGATCAACGCGTACTAATTGTTACGGAACTTGTCGTATATTTGTTTGTTGGTGTTTTTCTTCTTCCGAACAATGACGTGTTCGTTTCGAATTCTAAGAATTCCAAACAGTGTACAGGGTGTTCTGTTTTTAACGCTGTTATAGGGTGTCCTTCCAAAAAAATAAGGTCAAGTGCCTTAACTTTGTTACCTAACCCCATATAATTATTCTAAAATTGACGTTATACTCCAAAATTGTCTTTCAACTAACTTTTATAAAAATATGTTGTTTATTTTTCAATTGAAGGCAGGTCGAATTTTATTCATTTGGTTTCTACTATCTCAAGCTTTTTCTAAGAACACATATCTCTTATAGTTTATAGGTATATCATTTTTAAATATATTCTACTATTATTTTATTAATACTGATCTAATAAAGATTAATTAATATAATCCATTTAAAAAGTCTTTGTTGGGTGGTAGAACCAACGGTACTAATATACTTTTATGCAAAGACCATGGGTTTTGTCAATGCAACTACAAATGGGCTTGGAACAGTTAACCCCATAAACTTCCAAGCTCTATTTACACGATAAATACAGATTCGTAATGTCTAGTCATTTGATATGTCAAATGTCAGTAATAAGTTGTGAGTATGTCCTTGTGCATGTTCGATAAATCTGTGGTTTTCTGTCTAACGTACCCAAGTATTCGAAGATGGTTCAAATGAAGTGCACTTTTTGGCACTTTTTCTTTCAAAACTTTGATGCCTAATACAAAGTATTTTTGACCGACCCAACGGAGGAGGTATACAATTCAACTGTGTGCTTTTTTATGTTCGTACGCGCGATTCATATAGTAAACGTACTATTTTATTTGACAGAAGATAGTTGAAAATGGTCCCATGATAAAGAAAATAAAATCCAGCATCTTCTTACCGTAAAAACGGATCCAGAAAGATTTTTTTTAGACATTGTACATAAAAAAATAACGGTTTCCGAGTTATAGCAGCGATAAAGTCTGAAATATGCGTGTTTCCGAGAAAAACTGGACCGACTTTATTAGACATTGTTGGTATGAAACCAAGAGGCCAAAACTTTTAGACATTATCAGAGAAACTACAACGGCACAACTTCAAAATCACCAGCTCCAATAGAATTAATATTAATTTGTATTTTTCAGTGCAACAACTAATAAAGTCGGTACAATTTTTTGTAAAAAATATTTATTAGATCCCTGAATAATAAGTATAAGCAAATAATTTACATAGGCATAGGATATGTACTTTCCTGGGTATAAGTATAAAGTATAAGTGAACGTTTTGATGACTAATGATACTATCAAAGTTGTGAAATAAAACTTGACAAAAACTAGGACTGACATTATCAGATGGTGTAAAATAAGACTTAAAACTATACTCCTTACATTATGATGATCTTTTATTTTCATATCTCATATTATTTCTTGATAGATAAAATTTTGTCGTCTATAGGAATATTGTTCATTGAATGAATATGAGTCATAATTACTGCAATGCTGGGCTAGGCTTGAACATTACTTGACTAATAATAATAACAATTTTACTATGCAGTTCCAATTATGTGGCCTTGAACTTTTAGTTTGTTACATTATCATGATTTTGTTGCTTTGGCCAATGCGAAGGAATGTCGTTGATTGAAATAATTGGTTCAATGATTATGATGTTTAAGATGAACGGCAGTCTGCTAATGTATTATTAATTTGAATGATTGGGAATGCCTTGATTCGAGTTCGTTGTCTAGTTAGTTTTTAACAGTAGATTGAGTAGGCATTTGGAACAGTTCCGCACTGTCAACAAAATGTTATATTACGTGCATGTGCTTTTCCAAAATTATTTTTAGGAATTTTACGTGTATAATGATGGAAATAAGCAATTTTGAAGCGTTTAAAATTGTCTTCAATAAATATTTTTTTTTATTCTTTGATGCACAAAACAATGTTAGTTCTATTGGTATTTTGAAATGGTGAGTTGTGAGTAAACAGAAGGCTTATAGCACCAACTTCAAAAGTACCCGCACCAATAGAATTAATATTATTTTGTATTTTTCAGTGTACCAACTAACAAATTTAGTGCATTTCAAATTTTTGAGTGTTTCGTTATCCATGAAAATTGTTGAACGTAAGACGTAAACTTATATTCATTGAAAATATATCGGTAAAAATCTAGCATATTTCTAGTACTATTACTCAGGAACCCTTGATTTTTTTAAGTTATCCAATTTAAACGTTGCTGGAAATTACCTTTTCTTTAATACTAAAAATGTGGTGAAGGAGATGTTGAATTTTTTTAGTGTTGTACTATTTCTCAACACTTCTCTTTCCAATAAAAAGAGAATCATCAAAATCTATGAACATTTACTTTGCAGAAGGCGCATAGGTACATACATTAAAAAAGTATAAGCATACAATTGAATTGTATACCTCTAGATTGATGTCACAAAATTATTCTTTGGCTATACTTTTAAGGAACTAGCTTGATTGGATACGTTGGTCTTATCAATTCTATAAGGAGTATTGATTTCTCAAATCATAAAGATTGCAATACAATTTTCAAAGTCGGTCAAGAAGCATCTTTGTGGAATACCTTTAAATTGAACAATTTTTCAAAATAATTACGATGTTAAAATCTCACATATGTATATTGTCTCTATGTGGTGGGGGCGATTTCTTTCGAAAATTGAAAATCTGAGGGTACCACATGAAAGACAAGAATATTTGTAGCAACATTTGTAATGAACATTTTTTCCTTAGAGTTACGGTTTTCGAGTTACTGCAGTGGTAAAATGGTTAAATCTAAAATAGTTATGTGTATTTCCGCTGCGATGTTCTGAGAACTGTACATAATAACAAGTATAAGCAAAGAATTTACGTTTTTAATAGTATGAGTACTATCTTCTTTGGTATTAGTGAACGTTCAACGATTTTCGTGATTAATGTTACACTCAAAAGTGTAAAATAAATATTTTTTACAAGAAATTGGACCGACGTTATTAGTTGGTGCACTGAAAAATATGAAATAATATCAATTCTATTGGTGCTGGTACTGGTGAAGTTGGTGCCAAAAGTTACCAATCTAACTGCAACTGTACAACTTCGCAAGTACCAGCACCAATAGAATTGATATTATTTTCTATTTTCCAGTGCACCTACTAATAACGTCGGTCCAATTTCCAATTTTCCAAATAATTATTTTAAATTCTAATCAATTTCAACCAACTGTCCACTGTAGATCTTGAAATTTAGATAAAATGTTATTGGTAAAATAAAAAAAAAATCATACATAATGGACATAATTTTCCAAATCCCAACTTTCGCTGAAAAAGTTGGCAACATCAACAATGACCAATTTTCTTCGCGAAATATTTTTTTAATTATTTATAGAAAAACCGCATCAACTGAAATTGCTATTTTAGTGGCATGTGTTGGATTAGTTTACACATAAAGTTATACATATTTACATAGTACAGATATCAGTAACATGTTTTTAAATCTTATGTAGTATGTTGATGTCTTCTAAGAAATTGATAATGTTTTATGTGGTACTGTTTTTGAAGACTTCACTAAGAGCACTGACATTGAGAAAAATATTTTTGAGTCTCTAAGCAAGGACACTCCACTAAAATGTGTTTGACTGTTAGCGGCACTTCACACTCGAAACATTCTGGCTGCGGCTCCATTGTCATGAGATGTTGGTGTGTGAGGCGCGTGTGGCCTAGACGAAGTCGCGTGACGATGGCTTGGTGGTAGCGACTGGCTGGTGCAACGGTCCATGCTTTTAGTATTCCTTTGATTTCTTTGAGTTTTGTTGCCTTCTGTTTCCAGCTTCTGTTCCATATTTCTTCTGACTTCGTAAGGAGGAAAGGTTTCAAATCAGTTGTAATTGTTTTGAGACAAGGGATGAGTGTTTGATCTTGGATGGCTTCTTTCGCCAGTTTGTCGGCAAGTTCGTTTCCTGTTATGCCAATATGGGAAGGGACCCAAAGGAATTTTAGGGACTTATTTCAAAGGAAGTTCAGCTCTTCTTTGATCATCATGGACAGAAGATGAGGTGTGTAAATATTGGATACAATGTGGAGAGAGTTCAGTGAGTCTGTTATAATTTGTAAATTCTCTGCATGGGAGGTTATGCGTAACAAAGTGCCTTGTAAATTGCGAAAAGCTCACTAGTAAGGGTAGTTGCCGGTTCGGTCAGAATGAATTTTTAAGCGATATCTCCTGTTGTGAATGCGCAAGCCACATTACTCTATTTTCGATGCATCAGTAAATATTTGTAGATGATGTTGGTGCTGGGATATTAGGTATTCATATTTGGCTAGCATCAGTTGTTGGTTTATCTCGTCTTTCTTAAAACAGAGTAGTTCTGTGTTAATTTGAGGTGAGGGTGAGAGCCACGGTGGGGTTGTTTGGAGGGGGGCAGGTTGAGTTTCGGGAAGTTGTTGGAGTTGGATGGATGTAAGAGAGCGTTTGATTCTTTCGGGAGAAAGGGGATGTGTCTTTTTGTGGTAAATTGTATTTGAGTAGATAGGATGGTGAGTGTTTTGTGTTTTTGCTGCATATAAAAGGCTCAGTTCTTGTTGTAACGTGCAAGGGGAACAGCTGCCGGCGACAAAGTCGCAAGCGCGAGATCTATACTGTGGTTGGAAATATCGAGAGCGGTGTTGACAAAGAAAGCGACGGCAGCATGTCGGCATCTACTCCTAGGATGCTGACAAAGGGATCTCGAGAAAAGTCCAGTGGCGGCTGGCGAAGACCAGAAGCCGCTCGAATGAACTAGAGCCTTTGTCGGATATATATATATATATATATATATATATATATATATATATATATATATATATATATATATATATATATTGATTTTCTATTCTTGACTCGTTTTATAATAAATAAAAAGATGTTCTTGGGGATGCAGTCATATAATCAATAAAATTCTTTGATTAAAGCCATCATGATTTGTAAAGTTTTTGGCAAATTTATTCTAAATTCACGATTTTTGCCCTGAAAAAGAGAATAAACATTCTCGAAAGCTCGGCTTTAATCAAAGAATTTTATTGATTATATGACTGCATCCCCAAGAACATCTTTTTATATATATATATATATATAAAAATGAAAAAATGAGAATGCTATTCACCTTTATGCTTTTATTTCATCAGATACAGTCATCCACTAGAAGCGGATCACGTGATTTCTAGCTTATTTGCTGTCGTCAGCGCCACACAAGTGGAAGCTGTATCCAATGAAGCAAAAGCAACTGAAAGATGTCATAGGTGCATGACAACGACCTCTCAGTGGGACGCAGTTCGCGCCACCTAGGTATTGATAGCTAGTACGTTTAAAGTAAAGTATATAATAATAAATGTAAAGATAACTATATTCAGTATTACTGATAATATCAAAAATGAGAGGAATGATCCGCTTCTAGTGGATGACTGTATCTGATGAAATAAAAGCATAAAGGTGAATAGCATTCTCATTTTTGATATTATCAGTAATACTGAATATAGTTATCTTTACATTTATTATATATATATATATATATATATATATATATATATATATATATATATATATATATATATATATATATATATATATATATATATATATATATATATATATATATATATATATATATATAGTTTGATTCTGAATTCTTGACTGGTTTATTATTTAATAAAATAGATTTTTATTGGGGATGCAGTCATTTAATAATTTAATTTCCTGTTTGTGGTTAATTTTATATAAATTCACGAATTTTGCCCCGACGAAGAGAATAAACATTCTCGAAAGCTTGGCATAATCCAAAGAATTTTATTTATTAAATGACTGCATCCCCAATAAAAATCTATTTTATTATATATATATATATATATATATATATATATATATATATATATATATATATATATATATATATATATATATGGGAGAATTGTCGGCATGAGAGACAGAATGTAAAAGACAGTGTGAATAATAGAATAGTCCGAGTAAGCTTGTGAGAATATAGTAAAGTTAAGTTGTAATTTTTATTATTTCGAGTATAAATAAAGTTTATTTAACAATTGTAAATTAGTCTCACTTATCTGCGAACCCACATATGCAACATTGTCTTCTCAAGTTTAAAGATAACTCTCCGAGTTCACAAAGTAGGCTATCGATTGGTGTTGTTCTGAAAGCCCCTGTGATCATGCAGAGTGTGTCTTTTTTTACTCTGTCCAGCATTTTTTGAGTTGTAACGAAAGCAGATGAATATGCTATACAACCATAGTCCAGTTTTGAGCGGATGAGTGTTCTGTATAGGGTCAGGAGTGTTTTGCCGTCTGCGCCCCATTGTTCATTAGCAAGACATTTTAGGAGGTTCAGTTTTTTATTGGCAGGATACTATTAGATGCAGAATGTGAGGTTTCCATGTCAGGGATTGGTCAAATATAAGTCCCAAGTAATTAATTTCTGTGTTATAATCCGAAATTTGATTTCTAAGTTTCAGTTTCAGTAAGTTGATGTTTTGGTCTTCTTGAAAAAATTATGCATTTAGTTTTTTCTGGAGAGAATTTGAAACCGCTCTTGGAAGACCATGAGTCTAATTTATTGAGCTCTTTATTGGAACTGGTTGATTATTTTCTCTAGCAGTTTACACGTAGCACATGTGAGAGCTATTGGTCTGTAAGAGTTGATTTCATGAGGGGGTTTTGCGTTTTGGGATTATATTTGCTAATTTCCAGTGCTTTGGGAATTTATGTTGCGTCCAGATTAGGTTAAAAAGAGCAAGGAGAAAATCGAGTTCTTTTTCAGGTAGTTGTTTTAGGAAAGTAGCGGGAATGTCATCCAGACCAGCAGATGTTTCTTTGAGTGTGGATAGGGCTTCTATTATTTCATTTCTGGAGATTGGTGCATTGATGGAGTTCGTATTTTGGAATATCTATACGAGGTTTTTCTCTTCTTGTTCTTTGTACTTCAATAAAACGTTATGATTGTAGTGGGCTGACATTTTACGAAAGTTATCTGCAAGCCTTTCGGATATGTCTTTATGGTTTGTTGTTACCCTTCCTCCTATTTTTAATTCTTCCATGCTAGTGAAAGTATATGAGCCGTTAATTTTTCTGACTTTCTCTTTCTTTCTTTAGTGGTGTGTTGGCATTTAAAGTTTTTACGTATTTTTGAAATGTAACTTTTTTCGCACTATCCGTATTTTTCTAAGGCAATAGCTCTTTTCTTTTTTAGCTCTATGAGATTTTCCAAAGTTTTGTGTCTCTTGTATGTATTCAATGCTTTCTTGCTTTCGTTTATCGCAAGGTCACATTTTGGGTTCCACCATGGTACTATTTTATCTCTTTGTATGTGTTTTGTTTTTCCTACTGCTACTAGGGCTGATTTTGTTAATATATTATTGAATTGAGATAAGATGTTGTCGATGGAGTCGTTCATTGTTACGGTGAATATATCTTTTTCAATATTTTCTTGAAACATATCCCATTTGGCAGTATCTAGCTTCCATTTGGATTCTGGTTCTAGTGTACGGGGGTATTTAGTACAACTATTATTCGTTATTGTAATTGTAAAGTGGTCGCTTCCCCATAAATCATCGATAACTCTCCATGCTTGATCGACTAGGATAGTCGGGCTGCAGAGGGACAGGTCAATGGCTGAAGAACTACCTGAGGCTAGAGTGAAGTGTGTGTTGGAACCGTCGTTTAGAATCACTAGGTCTGTATTATTCCCTACCTTTGCTATCCTATTGCCTGCAGCTGTGGTTATTTGTAATCCCCATAGAATACTATGCCCATTGAAGTCACCTAAAATCATTTTAGGAGATGGGATCTGGTTGATGAGATTTTGGAGTTCGACTTCATTTTTGTATCCTGAATTGGAGGGATATAATAGATGCTGCAAATGTACGTTTTTTTGTGACGAACTAATTTCTACTGCGACTGCGAAAGAGTTTGTTCCGATTTATTGAGCTGTACCATAGGCTTATTGGGTTCCGAATCATAGATATTATAGAAAAATTACATTGTGTGCATTTAAATATTTAGATTAATGGCAGTAGCGTTCAACAACGATAACAATGCCATTCACAGATAATTAATGAATTTGTATCTATCTTTTGTTGAATGTGTTTGGTTCACTAAAGATATTTTATGTTCAAAGGTGGATCCATTTATTTTCTAAATAAGTTCGTAAAAATTTATGGGACTTTCTTCTTGCAGACCTAATAAGAGCTTCTTATTAACTTTAATTATAATTGTTAGAGAAGGAGGGCTTGACTCACTTCGAAGTCAGGCAGCGTAGAGAGTAGCAAGTATTTGGATGAGTGACCTTTGATGAGCCAGGCGTGCTCTCGAATCTCTAGCTTTCGCTTTGAATAATTATACTCTTGGTGGCAAGGGAAATCAGAGGGAGTATATTTCCCAAGTACAGCTTTTCTGGAAGGGTACTTATGTCTTAAGAGAACTCGCGTAAACTCGAATACGAGTAGGTACGGCACTTGAATAACACCAAATATTTTTAAGGTATGCATAGTGAAATTCAAAGATGTTTGGAGGGAAAAATATTTGCTATGATCATTTCATTAGATCAAGTTTTGCTTTTTAAACATGTTCTGAAATTCCATGAAACATGTTGGATTATTTGTTTTGATCGTGAAGGGGGTAATTTTTCTCAAAATCGAAAATTTGAGTTGGTAAATCTCAAGAAAAAAGGCATATCCGGTAACATTCAAATTACACATCAAAGAAATCATCCGAATGTTTAAGTTTATTAATTTCTCATGACTCGGGTAAATCCAGTTTTAATCCTTTCTTCTTATAAGATTTTGAAATTATCATTAAATGTGTGATTATTATCATTGAGATGTAGCGCATGGTTTGAATTAGTTTATGGTATATAAATGAGTTATTGAATTCATCGATACGTAAAAATTTCTGCCAGTTTGACCTAAGTAAACTTTTGAGCAATCACCATAAGTGAGATCATAAACCTCTGATTATTATGAATTAGTTTAATTCGTTTCTGACAAGGGTCCCCGACCGGACAACTTTTTTTACAAAAACTAGGACCGACTTTATTACTGAAAAATATAAAATACTACGAAGTCTACTGGTGTTGGTAGGTACTTTTGAAGTTGGTATCAAAAGTGTTCTATTCTATCTAGGTACCTATAAATGCACTACTTCAAAATTACCAGCACCAGTAGAATTAATATTATTTTGTATAATTTTGAATTGATTTAGTTCCTGAATGTATTAACACTTTGTAATTACCAGTTCAACAAAGTATGTATGTTTTAAATTAAATTTTGATGTCTCTATTTTGAAACACTGCTTTTCCAATGGGATTAATCAAGAGGCATCCTATGATTTCAACTGAAACATTACAAAATTGTAATATCAAATAATGATTGGTTGAAATTAGAACTAAGTTTAATCAGAAATATAGCTTGAGTACGACACTGTGCTCTAGTATGTATGTAATTACAACCTTTACTTACGTACTCGGGGTCCTCCGATCATCGTACTCTCCTCATTCATTATCATCAAGCTGGCTATGTTTGGTGGCGATGGCGCATGCCCGAATGCTACGTAACACAAAATTTAAAACGTCTCTCTAAACATACACACTATATTATGTTGTTATGTCAATAACATACGAGAGCTACTACTAACGGTGGCTTTTAATAATGACTTAAATAATAATCGAAGAGTGATGAAAGCTTTTAAAAAAGAAATTTCGACGGGCTGCAACACAACTTACCTATTTATGACGTTCGTATAGTTGGTGTATAATTTGTTGTACTGGTACTGAGCTAGTGAGTATTATTCAGTATGCGCTCGCTAACCTAAAAAACCGTGTGTGGATGGATGGCTCCTTAATAAGTGAAATCTGCTTCTTCTTGTCGAAAAAAAAAGAACAAAATCCATCGACGGATTCGATTCTTCGCGCGGCGAGATTGTTTAATCGTTTGTGTTTATAGAGATGCGCCGGTGTAGTACTTAGTAGGTAGGTTGTGCTTGTTTTATGCGAACTTGTTTCTAAAATGTGACAAGTGTATACCTACTATAATAGTGTGTGCTTCTTATATTTATGGAAATGTCATAGTTCATTGTTGGATTTGTTTGTTTTAATGGTGAGTGAAAGCGCTATGTAGTAGAGGATATTAACATTTATAGAGATTATTTGTCGTTTGTCGTAGAAGATGAAGAAGTGAACCGATTTGACAACATTAAAGATATCTTTTATGGATTTATTAATGTTTAATTGTATTTTGAATGTGTTAGGTGATGTCAATAGTTCGCTACATAATGACCACTTGTTGTCAATATTGTTTTGGTAATTGTCTAGTATATATAGCTGTCAACGATATATTTACACAAAAATTACATTAATAGATGTTAATATGGTAAACACATTTAAATTGATGCCCCCTACAGACGTCGTTCATTTGGACCGACTTCAAAAAAGGAGGAGGTACACAATTCGTTTGAATGTTTGTTTTGTTTTGCTTTGTAAACGTGCTCCTATTGTGATAATTTTGGACAATAAAGTATATGATATGATTATCTATAAGTAATGACCTACCAAATGTTCATTTATGTCTAATAGCATTGATAAGTAGGTATTTGAAGGTAAAACAATGGCAACCGCGCTTGGACTTGCTCGGATATTATATCTATGGCAGGGGGATTAGGACGCCAATTCTGCCGTTTTACCTAAAATTAATTTTATTTTGTATTTTTCAGTGAGTGCACCAATTTTTGGTAGAAAATATTCATTCATTTTAAAATCCAATAACTGTTTTTCTTGAAATAATACATATCCCGGCGTTGAGAACGGATGAAAAAGAACGATTTCGGTGGGCGCTATACTTGATATAGGTATATGCTATTTTTATAGTCGAGAAAATGTATCAACTCCCCCAAAAAATACTTTTTACAGTTTTTGCAATCCATTAATATAACTCTTATGCAAAAAAGTCCGTTGACACTAAACCTACAGTCCAATTCCCATTATTTTTTCCATCAGGATCAACATTTTTTAATAAAATTTGTCGATATTATTCAAAATAAAGCCACTTTACTATTGAACAAAATTTACAATTTTTGACAATCCTCCTATAGTTGCGAATGCAAAAATATTATATCCGATCATTTTATATTTTAAACGAATACCTAATAAACAAGTTTTCCATATGGTGTCGATTTGATTGGACACACTGTTTATAATGTACCTACAATTTTCCAGTTTGTCCCTCAAACTCAACCGTCAGAATGGGAATCCATTTATTTACGTACCTACCTATGTCTGAAATTTCACAAATCCCAAAAAAAACTCATACATATTATTGTCTCATTTTCCCATTGGACTCTGGAAGATAAAATATTTACGACACTTTTTTACCGAAATATATGACATTATTTCTAGTTCCCTTAAGATCATTGAAGAAAGTTTTCTTTGTATAGTTTATACTTTCTGGATTTTTTAGCGTCTTATATTTTTATGTATAATTCTTAAATTATACTACTTCTGTTCCATTTCAATCAAATCACAAATCAAGGGCGAACAATTTATTATCAAACTACATCCTTATTAGACGTCGATCTCACAATAGAGAGTGACTATCACATAGTGATTAAGTCAATCTCAAATGAATTAGTGGTTTTGTGGTCGAATAGACATCCCAATTTAGCAAAACACACTTCTCACAATTTGACGTCACCACAGATTCCATGTCAATATCTATCGAGAATAATGTTCACTAATATTCCCCGTAAATAAGCGAATACGATTGCGACAATTGCGTAAGTTCCAGAGCTGCCATTTTTTTATGCAAAATATTTTTGTTATACCTATATTGTTCCTTGTTCCCAAAATTGGTGATGGATCTACATTGGTTTCTCGGAATCTATAAAAGATAGAAAAACGGTTAAAAATAAAAAGTTTTAGATAATTCTTTGGGTAGCCCAATGCCCAAAAAAATGTTGTAACAATATTTAAAGCGGTTTGAGTTTTTTTCAAAAATCAAATTTATAAGACTGCATGATTTTATTGTAATATAAATATTGAATAATGCCAAGTAGTTGGAATTATTGTGTTACTTAGGTACTAATGGAATTATCTAAACCTTTACCAATTTAAATGTTTTTCTATCTATTATAGTTTCTGAGATACCCATACATCCATCGTACCCAATTTTTGACACAATGTCTATTTGGTGACGGTTTTTTTTTTCGAAGAAAAAACTCTTTCATCATATTTCTTTGCGATAAGAAGTCCTCTACGTATTTTATTTAATTTTATAGTTGATCCTTAAATTGAGTTAAACTCTGTTATCCAAATTTACATCTATTCCAGAATCATAAATTCCCTGCTTCATTATATTTCTATTAAGAGAAATACTTGATGTCGTTCTTATTATTACAAACATAATTACTGCTATAGTTCAATCAATCAGTATCTAGTCTCATATCTCGTCGGTCCACTTCTTCTTCTGTTGACTAAACTACACAGTTATGTATCCATCATATCATTTCAATTCAGTATCTTCTACAGCTAAGATGTCTTCAACGAGTGAATATTATAATAATAACAATACTAGTTCGGTTACAATGAAGGAAACAAGTGGTAAAGCAGAAGAATTATTAGTGGTTCCTTCGAAAGAAGAAGATGTCGTTGAGAAGAAAAGTTTGAGTGGTTCTATGATAAATAGTAATCAAAAGAAACGCAACTTTACAATGTGCTCACCAGAGATTACATGTTCTCCATCGCCTTGTATATTTGAATGGGAAACAGGAGAATTGATTGAAAATTGTAAAGGTAAACTTTTTTTTTCTTTCAGTTGGTTAGTGTTGAGATTGAGTTTTGTTCAAGTTATATAAGGGTTTGATAATTTATTCTTTTTTTTGTTCATATTACCAGATATTTTTGAAAGGTCATTAGAAAATTTGATGTTACAATATGGGTAGGTATTTAGGTATATATATCGTAACAATATTTGCATTTATCATAGGACAGGACCAGAAGTATTTTTATTACGTTACATCGGGTAACTTGTTTATATATTATGTGGATTCATGATTCCTGGTTTGCAAAATAAAGTGTTGAAACCATATGTTGCTTATGTTCTTAATCCCAAAGTTACCATAAGTTAAATATTGGATGGTATTTAATTTATGCCAAAAATAAGCACATTTCGATTACCAGTTTATTTACATGTCATTTTGAAAGATGACTAGGCACGAAAACAGAGTAGCCAGCAAGATCTCCCTATTTATCACCATTAGATTATTTTCAATGAGTAGGTACCTACAGTTTGTTTCACGAAGCATGGCTATTGTGTGTAATCATTCACGAGCTACGTACATATCGCTATACGTCTCATCGCATCTCATTATCATGAAATTCTCTACTACGTTTGTCGATCTAAGCTACGACGTCAGTATGTCAAGTTTAACTCCTTGCATACAATGATAGGGCGCTGCACGTATGTCCGAAGGCAACGCAATCTTTATTTCATAGACGTCACAAAGTCATTGTGACATCAGTCTGAAAAGGGGGAAAGCCCCCTATCAGACAAGAAGAAATCAAATAAATATATAATTCACAAACAATTGTAAAAATTACTGAAACCAAATAGATGCTTTTGAATTGAATTGAATTGTGACATTTCAGATAATTCAGGTGCATAAATTTATATTTCATAACTCAAGCAATAAATTTGTTTTTGTGTGTCTGCATTATTGTTGATAATAAATCTTTCATATTATGTTGGCTTATTTAATCAATCGATGTTTTTTCCTCTAATTATACGAACTTCCTTAAATGCCATATCTTATCTCGAAATCGTTACGCCACTGATTAACTCCCGTCAATTGGATTGATCCAGTTTTCGTGTTTTCAAGGCAGACGTCAACATTCGTGAAACAAGCATTGAAACATTGCAAAAGCAAACTACTGAAATAGAGAGATGCAAAAAATTAAAAGACAATTTCAAGTCAAGCTAACAGTTAAAAATTATCAAAAGTAAAAATAATGGAAATAATCAGAAATTAAACGAAAAATTATACGATCTAGAAACTTTTGTTGTGATTTAGGCATAGACCTTATATAAACATGGACTGCTAAACGATAGAAAATCCCGGGTCCAACAAAAGAGGCTAGAGTGACGCAGTTCAGGCAAATCCGATGTTTTACGGGCAGTTACGACTCTGATACTTCAGATGTGAGAAGTCATAATATTCATATTGTTTTTGTTGACATGGAAATAACCTGTGGTGCTACTGCTCTCGTTGTGATGTTTTGAATACAAGTTTAAAGTGGTACTGAAAAATGTTGGACAACCTAAGCTTTTGTTTGATTTGTGTCACAAGTATACATTTTCCTCATTTAATTGTTTTGTTTACCTACCTCATTTTTTCTGTATTTGAACAGTTTACTTAAAATATATTGGTTTTCCCTTCTTTACAGATGGAACGTTATTTCTTTTAATTTTTCGATTTATATATGTTGTTGAAATAAAATGGATACCATTTTTTCACAAGAAATTTATTTATTACCTGAATCCTCAATCCCACTTATTACCGACCGTATTGGTTAAAGCCAGCTGGATGTCAGAGGTATGAGTACGCGGCAGATACTTTAGAGTATATAACTGTAGTGTTGTAGTACTCGTAGGTACTATATACTATGTATGGTATGCGTGCATTTTTAGAAGGCTTCAAGAAATATATTTTGTGCTTATTTCTCTATTTCGGCCTTTTCAAACTTAAAAATATAAAAAATGTTCCGCATATTCAAGCAGCACCCTTTGTTTCTATTATTATTGGCACTACGCGCTACAATATATGCTCGAATATATGTTAGCAAATGAGACCAATAGTTCCAATCTTAAAATATAGAAAAGTATACATACTTACTCAATAATTTTTGTAAATTGAAATATTTGAATGAAATCAGATGCACCAATATTATTTTTGTCTTATTTGAATAAAGCATGATGGACCAATATTATTTATATCTTATTTGAATGAATGATAATTTAAAAACAGAGCGCGAAAAAGAAAAATAATTGGACCTACATGTTCGCTGCAAAGATGGAGAGTCTGCATCTACACATAAACCCTATGCATATATGTCGTTGTTACGATCCTGGTTTGCCTAAAACACGTCACTCTAGCCTTGTATTCTATTCTTTTATACTAAAAACATCAATTTAGGGAGTACTAACTAGATTTATTTATTCTGATCTTAGAGATAACAGGTAGAATTTTGTAGACCTGAAAAACATGCCTGGTGCCTGGGAATGATTTCTAACAAAGACTTTATTTTCAAGAAAAAAATACTTATATACATTACCATATTTTTTTCTTTAAGTTATTTTTTTCGCAAATGATTTATAATAGAAGAATATTTGAATCTACATTGGTAATTCGATAATACCTTGTTAGAATTAGAATTAATCTCTATGAAATATTTTTATTCAAAACTTATTTTTAGTTTGAATTCCTGTTATTGTTTCATTTGCAATTTTTAAACATAAGTCACTCGATATCAGGTTTTAATATTACATATTATGTATATATAATCACTATTTGCTAAATCTATTTTTAATGACTTGTGAATTTATTAAAGCAATTTATCAATTAATTGACTAACTTGAATAATTTATATATGCGTCTTACTAAATATAAGCTGGTAATTTTTTTCTATGGACTTTTTTCTTATAAACTGTAAAACAAATAAACCATCCCAAACAAATGAGATGTATTTTTTTGCACTATGCGCTGGTCATTGATCGTACGCAAAAATTTGTTCAAATAAAAATATTATATCACATGATGTGAAGTTGTGTGCAGTTTTGATCATTTATTTTTTTTTAATTTTAAATTGTTATTATTAGTTTCTCTGGCATCAACTTTGAACCAATTAATTCAGACGATTATCCAAATTGATTTGCTTTTTAATTTCTACTTTATCTAAGGTCAAGTTTGTGTTTTCGTATTTTTTATTTCTATAATGTTTTGCTATCAATTAACGTTCAGGATTAAACTGGGAGGGAAAAATGTGTATGGAACAAAATAGATAAGAAATTATGTGACAGTTTTTGCAAAAATCACTAGATCTTTTTTGCTTTTTGCGCATTTACTTAAAAAGAGTTTATGTGTTAACCCTAAAACTAGATATGGAGTCATTTTTTTGCTTGTAAATTCTCATTTTTTATTTTATTTTAAGATTCTTCGAAAATTTTGATTTAATACTCATTTGAATTTGAAATTCTTATTATTTTTTCTAAAAATATATAAAAAACAAAATAAGAAAAATTGCATAAGTAAATGGCCTTTTGACCTCCTAAAAAGATTCTGTTCTTGAAACAAAAATGAAGAAAAAAATATTTCTTACAAAAAATTGAACCGACGTTATTAGTTGGTGCACTGAAAAATACAAAATAATATTAATTCTATTGGTGCTGTTACTTGTGCAGTTGCAGCTAGATTGATAACTTTTGGCACCAACTTCACAAGTACCAGCACCAATAGAATTGATATTATTTCGTATTTTTCAGTGCACCAACTAATAACGTCGGTCCAATTTCTTGTAAAAAATATTTATTTCACACTTTTGAGTGTAACATTATTCACGAAAATCGTTGAACTAATACCAAAGAAGATAGTACTTATCCTATCCACGTATATTCTTTGCTTGTAGTTGTTATTATTGACATCTCAAAACATCGCTGCGGAAATACGCATAAGTATTTTAGATGTTACCACCGCTGTAACTCGAAAACCGTAACTATAAGGAAAAAGTTCGTTATAAATGTTGCTACAAATAATTAGGCCTTTCAGGCCCACAGATTTTCAATTTTGGAAAGAAATTGCCCTCTCCACATAGCAAAAATACATGAGCATCAAGTTAGCTAAACACCTGTCACGAATCGACTCGAGAGTAGGTGGATAATTTGCCGCTAATTAGTCGTGAATTAGTTGTGAAAATACCGATTTTGTCGTTTTCTATTTTTTTGTTTTTTTCGGGTGCTTTGCTAACTTGATATAAAGTTAGCAAAGCACGCCTCCAAAAAATGACTTTACAGCGTTCGTAGAAAAATGGGAATGGGATAAGTTTTTGCCGCTAATTAGTCGTAAATTAGTTGTGAAGAAATTAATTTTCTAAATATTTTTTTTGTTTTTTTTTAGGTGCTTTGCTAACTTGATATAAAGTTAGCAAAGCACGCCTCGAAAAATGACTTTAGAGCGTTCGTAGAATAATGGTAATAGAAAAAGAATTTGCCGCTAATTAGTCGTAAGTTAGTTGTGAAGAAATTAATTTTCTAAATATATTTTTTTGTTTTTTTTTAGGTGCTTTGCTAACTTGATATAAAGTTAGCAAAGCACGCCTCGAAAAATGACTTTAGAGCGTTCGTAGAATAATGGTAATAGAATAAGAATTTGCCGCTAATTAGTCGCCAATGAGTTGTGAAGAAATCAATTCTCTAATTTTTTTTTTGTTTTTTCAGTGCTTTGCTAACTTGATATAAAGTTAGCAAAGCACGCCTCGAATAATGACTTTAGAGCGTTCGTAGAATAATGGTAATAGAATAAGAATTTGCCGCTAATTAGTTGTGAAGAAATTAATTTTCTAAATATTCTTTTTTTGTTTTTTTAGGTGCTTTGCTAACTTGATATAAAGTTAGCAAAGCACGCCTCGAAAAATGACTTTTGAGCGTTCGTAGAATAATGGTAATAGAATAAGAATTTGCCGATAATTAGTCGCCAATTAGTTGTGAAGAAATCAATTCTCTAAATTTTTTTTTGTTTTTTCAGTGCTTTGCTAACTTGATATAAAGTTAGCAAAGCACGCCTCGAATAATGACTTTAGAGCGTTCGTAGAATAATGGTAATAGAAAAAGAATTTGCCGCTAATTAGTCGTGAATTAGTTGTGAAAATACCGATTTTGTCGTTTTTTGTTTATTTGTTTTTTTTCGGGTGATTTGCTAACTTGATATAAAGTTAGCAAAGCACGTCTCGAAAAATGACTTTAGAGCGTTCGTAGAATAATGGTAATAGAAAAAGAATTTGCCGCTAATTAGTCGTAAATTAGTTGTGAAGAAATTAATTTTCTAAATATTTTTTTTTGTTTTTTTGGGTGCTTTGCTAACTTGATATAAAGTTAGCGAAGCACGCCTTGAATAATGACTTTAGAGAGTTCGTAGAATAATGGCAATCGAATAAGAATTTGCCGCTAATTAGTCGTAAATTAGTTGTGAAGAAATTAATTTTCTAAAAAAATTTAGAGAATTAATTTCTTCACAACTAATTTACGACTAATTAGCGGCAAATTCTTATTCGATTACCATTATTCTACGAACGCTCTAAAGTCATTTTTCGAGGCGTGCTTTGCTAACTTTATATCAAGTTAGCAAAGCAGTGAAAAAACAGAAAAAAAAATTAGAGAATTGATTTCTTCACAACTAATTGGCGACTAATTAGCGGCAAATTCTTATTCTATTACCATTATTCTACGAAAGCTCTAAAGTCATTTTTCGAGGCGTGCTTTGCTAACTTTATATCAAGTTAGCAAAGCACTTAAAAAAAAACTAAAAAAAAAATTTAGAAAATTAATTTCTTCACAACTAATTTACGACTAATCAGCGGCAAATTCTTATTCTATTACCATTATTCTACGAACGCTCTAAAGTCATTATTCAAGGCGTGCTTTGCTAACTTTATATCAAGTTAGCAAAGCACTTTAAAAAAAACTAAAAAAAAATATTTAGAAAATTAATTTCTTCACAACTAATTTACGACTAATTAGCGGCAAATTCTTATTCTATTACCATTATTCTACGAACGCTCTAAAGTCATTTTTCAAGGCGTGCTTTGCTTACTTTATATCAAGTTAGCAAAGCACTTTAAAAAAAACTAAAAAAAAATATTTAGAAAATTAATTTCTTCACAACTAATTTACGACTAATTAGCGGCAAAAACTTATCCCATTCCCATTTTTCTACGAACGCTGTAAAGTCATTTTTTGGAGGCGTGCTTTGCTAACTTTATATCAAGTTAGCAAAGCACCCGAAAAAACCAAAAAAACAGAAAACGACAAAATCGGTATTTTCACAACTAATTCACGACTAATTAGCGGCAAATTATCCACCTACTCTCGAGTTGATTCGTGACAGGTGTTTAGCTAACTTGATGCTCATCAAAAATACACATATTTGAGAATTTAACATGCCTCTAGCTCGAAAACCGTAACTTTTTTGAAAAAATGTTCAATTTAAACGTTTTATGGATATTGTCCTATCTTTAATTATTCGACCTCGAATTTTCAATTTTCGAGATCAGTTGCCCCTCCACCATCTTCGGGGTTGGTTTTCGGAAGGAAGGAGATTTCGGATTTGTGTTTTTATGCATATGGGACTATTGCTCAAGCCTCCTCTTTCAAATGAACTCTTTTCGGAATTCGTCGGTCAAAAATCATAAACTACAAACAATTTGCTTAAAAAATAAGATATTTCTTGATTATAATGAACCGTGAACTTTGTCTAAAAATGTCTCAAAGTCAAAATTATTGGAATACACTTAAAAATTAAATTAAATTCAAATTAATTGAAATTTTTCTCAGTTTTGAAGTTCTACGTGACACCAGCTTAATTGAAGAGTGGAAACATAGATACTTATAGCAGCGGTATTCACAATGAATTTTAGTTTGAAACTATTTTAGTTTGTTTCTTAGTTACCATGGTAACGGTTATACCTATCAAACGTGTTCTCATACTAAACTATTACAGAACTAATTGATTACATATACGATATGTTCAACAGAATTATTAAATTTCCATAAAGGTAATCTTCATAATAAGGTACTACAGTTTTATAAGAAAATGAGTTCAGATAATATTGTTGAACTGGTAGAAATTAGATATACCTGTAACACATTAGTATTTTGTTTCTCGTTATGACATTGGAAATATCAATTTCAAAACTTTCATTTACGTCAACACCTCTATTGACATATATCAGATAGCGATAATATATTAGAACTAGTATTTCTATCATCACTTGTGAATTCATTAAAATAACACTTTTCTATATACGGGGTGTTCAGAAGCTAAACAGGAATATCTTAGGTATACTGGACGAGTTTTAATTTAAATTACCTTTATCAAAAAAGTTTATTTATGAACTTAGGCCCTTTGAAAATACCTAAAAATGTACGACTGGTAGCATTACAATTTTTCGATGGTCATTTCCATCATCCACTGACGTCAATTTTTGAGAGCAATACATTCCATTCGCCGAACAATAATTATGAAACAGTGTTTTGCCAATGTCCCAAGATGGTCTACGTTCATTGAAAAATCTCTCGAAAATAGAAAAAAAGACGTTACATGTTCTGCTAACATAAATTTGTGATATAAACTGCTTTCTAATTTTAATTTGAATAACTTCAAATGAAAAGCTATTTTTCAACCTATAACTTGAACAAACGAAATCCATAGCCTTCCAGAAACAAAAGTTTACTCTAACTATACTCTACCTCACAACAATTCGCACTTCCAAAACTTCCAGAAAACAGCCTTTGCCCAAAGAGATCGCCCTCACGTTCTCCATCACCCGTATCGGAATGTTCGCCACGGTTGAGTCGAAGGGGTAGCTGTTATCGCAGAAGCGCCAGCCCATCCAGTCCCGTATCGGGTTCCAGGCGAGGTTCGACCACTGGGTACGAGCAATACCAGAAGAGCTTGTTGGAAGTGCCTCTGTATCCCGATTATGGTGATCCATCTAGTGATGATCTCAGTTCTGAATGGGATTCGGATGTTCCAGAACCCAGAAAGGACTCCACAAAGGTATTGAAATGGATAGTGGTTGAAGGTTCTGAGTATTAGATAGAATTTATCAATTGCAATATTCCAGAAATCCTTTTAATATTATACAGTGCACTCAAACATTTTTGTAACCAGATTGTTCAAAAGTCAATAAATTTGAGTTCACCACCCACTATAGTCATAATCGTAAACCTCCTTTGTTTTTCCCGATTTGGCATCGAAATTAGAATATTGTTTTGTTCAATTTCTTTTTTCAGTTTTTCAACTGCTTCAAATATTCTTTTACAAAAACTTTGCTCAGAAACTTATGTTAATCCATTTTATTTATGATAAGAATATTTATTTTGCATTATTGCCTTATTGAACGATAAGAGTTTTATGATTGTTATAAGGTTGTGGTGTTTGTAGTAATAATGCCGTTAACAAATAATGGTCTCATTACAATGGAACCGGATGTTTGTAACCATTTTCCACGCGAACATGTTATAGGGGTACTCACAAATAGACTATTTCGTTTCGAAAGGTACAACTTTTGAAGCATTTTGCATTTACGGACGAATTTCTGATTGGGCATAGCTAAAGTATATATGAAGAAGGAAGAAGTGCAGAATGCAATGAAAATGAATTTACATATATATGTAATATATTTTACAAATACATTAACTTAAATAATAATAATAATAAAAGTGATATTACCTCGACCAGCCGTTTTTTGTTATCGATATATTGGATTGTCAAGTTCAAGCTTTGATGGTGTAATAGTCCTTCTAAGAATTCTTACCGCTAATTCTGATTCGATTTTTGGCCTACGCATTTTTAAATAGTTTTTATTACTTTCGGTTCTTGTATCAATGGACTCCGCAGCGATTTCTCAGGCCCCATACGGTCTAGAGACTTGAAATTTCGAATTCGAACTTAGATCGCAGACATCTCGCCGCCTATTAAGCTCCAAGTGTGACCCAATATTTATTAATTATAATTATCTCATTCAAGCAAGATCACTTGTTCTTCGACATGGAACAACAATGTCTGACAATGGGATCCGTCACTAGAATTACGCACGAGCATGGAGTGTATCACGGTCCGTAGACCGTGGGAGTGTATATATACGTCTCTGTTCTCTGGTATATAGGTCCTCTCTGGCAGAATTTCTGTTGCAGATATATATAAGTTTAGTTAAAATCGAGAGAAGGAGAGCAATAGTAGGTACTCATGAGTACGGTTCAAATCTTAGATGCCTAATAAAAACTGTTTTTAATTTTTTTCAAAAATTCCACTTGTTTTATTATTCTTATATGAAATTTGATGAATAAAATTTAAAAAAATCATACGTAATAATTATAGAAGTATTCCTACTTCTTAACACAAGAACCTCATTATTGTTAAAATTTGAGAATTACGGCGAAATTTCGAAAACTGGGCAATCACTATACCCGCGTTTGGGAAAAAAGACTAGCTGCACACTATTTTGGATAGTACAGAATGGGATAGTACATATTTGTGAATCCATATAATAATGGGGCATGCATTTGATTTTTTATATTTTATTAGTTTAAAATAATAAAGTTTATACCGCAAACAAGCAATTCACTGTTAAAATTATATTCAGACATATTTTATTATCGAAATGTTAATTTCAGTTTGTCCACGTATTTAAAGGTCCCCATACACGACACAGTTTACCGGAAGACAGGCCTGTCGATTTGCAAACCCGATGGCTAAGCCTGAACTCTCGGCTTAGCCACTAACCAAACGTTTTAACGCAGGGTTTTGTTCAGGTTTAGTGTATTGTGAAAATATTTACTATATGGTGTGAAACTAAAAGCTGTAGCTATGGCATACACTGTCTTTAATTTTTCCACCAACTTATTGTAGGCATCTAACTTCAAAGTTTTATTTAAATACTGTTTGCTCTTTATGTTATATAAAAAAGGTAGCGTTCTCATATCAGCCGTGTTTAGGTTACTTCCTAGTACTCTCGGCCTGTACCCCCGTATCACAATACACGTTCCGACTTGCAAGCGAAAAGCATAGCCGGAAGGTAATTTTTCAGGAGCTGGCAGATTTTCGGGAGGCCGAGAGTTCAGGTCTCGCCTTCCGGCCGCTATGACCATTAACGATACGGTTTGCCTTCGGGTTTGCAAATCGAAAGGTCAACAACTAATTGTCACAATGATTACCGATATAATACATAAGATCAGCCAATGCCAGATGAGCGGGAATTGTGACGTCACAATTTTGACAATCAGATATTGATGTTTCTCTTCAGTTCAAAAGTTTTCAGGCAGGTACAATAAAAAATAAATAAATTAATATGATCAAGTTCCTATTCAGCTAGAAAATTATGAAAATATGAAGCTTTATTTTTTCTATATAAAATCACGTTTATGAATGAAAACGCCTTAATTTTTTTGATAAAAACAGTTAGCTGTTACTTAAAAGCGTTTGTTTTTTGTAAAAATTGGAGCACGCCTATTGTTCGAAACGCGTGTGTCATAAATAAAAATGGCGAATTGTAGAAGTCCTTTTTGCTATTCGAGGTCTTTGAAAAAAAAATTTCTTTTGGGGCCATCGCAAATCTGGTTATCGCATTTTTTTCATCATTGTTTCCAGGTCATGTTGGTCTGTCCTTAAAAGATGTAGCTGTCTAACAAACCTATTGATATTTATGTAGAAGTTATTAATCGATTCTCGATTCTATTGATATTCAATCCATGGACTTGTAGATGAATTGACGTCATTATAATATGTTATTATAGAAAATATGTAGAAAAACTCTCCAAGATAATCGCACAAGTATTTTTTATGATATTGTTATTTAATGTTCGAATACAATGTACAAGAGATTTGCATTGGACTGCGAATTTGTGATCAGGATAATATTAAATATTAATAAAATAAAGATAAAACATCTTTATATTTTTTTACAAAAACTATATTAGTTGTTGCACTGAATAATACAAAATAATATTAATTCTATTGGTTAGTGGTAGTTATGAAGTTGTGCGGTTGTAGGTTGATAAAAGACTTTTGGCACCAACTATTATTATTATTAATTTAAATTAATAGCAGGAAAAAACTTATGAAAGTTACGATTTTGATGAATCATATTCATATTCTGCCTAAACGGTACCTCAGGCATCAAAACGGAATATGAACATTGTTGGTTGGTGACACGACCTGATCAGATGGTTTTTATATAGGCTGTAATTCGTTTCAGATTTTTTTTTTTTATCCAATTCCACGGCGACAGTTTTAGTGAAAAATCTAAGAATTATAAAGATTTCAAAGAGTTTTGTATCTACCCTTTTAAAGTTTGAACATTCTTACATTAGGTATATTATGATACTATTTTAATACTTCTCAATGCATGATCCAATGAAATTGCTCCTAGTTTTTTCTCAATATTATTTATTACAACACATAACTTAATTTCTTATTTTTTCGTTTCTCTTTTTTACTCAGTCAAACAAGTATAAAATCTAATTTCTATCCATTTTACATTGATATTCGATTCTCTTATGTATATGGTAAAATTTCACCTGTTATATAATGGAAAGTTCTATGTTTTTTACTTATCTAATTATGTAGTTCAAGTGTATTGTTAAATAAATATTGATTCATTGTAAAGAGACCAGAGATTTATGTATGAAATGGAGATTAGTTATTAAGAATTTATTATTTTGTTATATTGACCATCTGTATGAGATTAAAGAAGTCTGTAATGATAACTCTTATTCTCGATTTTGAATTCAGTATTTTGTCTCATCATCTCCATAAAAAAGTGATATTGATTATTCGGATTGGTTATTGAATTTCAAACTTAAATTGGGAAAACCAACAGAAATATTATAATATATATTTCTGAAATTCCCAGTTTTGCATGGTTCTCAGAAACGTTATTTTAAATTGAACTATTTGTGCGCCCCTCTTGTAAGCTATTGACTTCAGACAAGGAATTCCAAAGAACAAAGTTCACTGTGATATGTAAATAAGTCATTAAAATTATCTTCAGACAGTGGTTAATTGTAAATTATAATTTATTCCATTGATCAATATTATTTATATTCATATCGTGCAATTGTTTCAATTTTCAAATCGTTCGAAAACATGCGTCTACATTATATTGGTCGAGACCTTTGATTTTATTCATCACATGCTGCAATTGGACACAGCTTCTTAATTTTCGGAATCCCCCCTCAAAATGAACTTCCATAGCATCAAAATTCATTTATTCACGCAAAAATCCACGATTAGTTCATTTAACTTTGCGTAAATAAATAAATACCAATTTTCAGATCTGCGTTCAGTAAATCGGATGGCTGTAAGTGATAAACAGACATACAAGTGGACGAACTGACAGACAGGCAGATACCTCTTTCTTTATCAGATGTACGGAACCCTATCAATTTTTTGAAGCGATTTGGTTCATACCTCTAGGCGGACTTTAGAAAGAGATATTCAGTTCTAATTATTTCATTATTTTGAAAGGACTGTTTTCATTCTCTACTAATATTTTTGAAAATGGGACATTTGATAATATTATGGATCAACCGTTTATTATCTTAATCTCTAAGAATTAAAACCACCATCCTCTATCATATACCTATTTGACATTTCTATGTGTATGACATATATGGACATCAAGGATGACAACCTTCTAGAAAATAAAAACAAAATCACTATGTGTCCTGACTGTCACGTCAGTGTTATGGTAGAGCGCTTGTTCACGTATCTTTACGTGTATAATCTATAAAGCTATACCACTGACGTGACAGTATTTGTTTACAACAACTGCCTAAATCACAAAAGTGTTTGCAAATGACAATTTTATCTAAGTTTTGTTTCTAATTAAAAAACACCATGAGTTATTTTTACCTGTAAGTGACATGTGACTTTTTGCTGTCATTAGGGCAAATACAAGGTTTAGCTTTAAAATAATCAGAAATCTTTGAAATCGTTTAGAACCAACACAACAATAATTATCTTCATGCTACTTTGGTGTATAGAGTTTTTTTAAATTCAATCGACATATTATTTGAATCACATGAGGCTATTAACGTCAGTGGCTCTTATCAAAAATGCTAGCAACTGAAGGTGTAATTATACGAATTCTGGTACCAGGTCGATATAGTTTATTCATATGGAATTGTAGCAATGTTTGAAACGTTAAAATGGCTATTAGAAAAAATAATAAAAATATAGAGATACTATGTTGAATAATATAGGAAAACTTTGATGTTGTTTATTCTGGCGCATATTATTACATTTTCGCTTCATTCATTCGAGATTCTATATGAACAAACTATAGTTAGCTGTTTGTTAGATAGTATTTGTTTAAATTACCATCATTCCAGTTTTAATGTCGTAGGTATTACGATATTTGGATAGCAGAACGCGTGAGGTAAATAAGTTATTGTTTTATTATGTCTATAATTTCGGTAGCATGGATAAAGGTTGAAGGCCCCCCGTTAAAATTCATAGGATATTCTTTGCTTTAATGGACATCGAGCTTCGAATTATTATTTCTTAATAATTTTAACGAGATTCATTCGAGTTTGACTGCTACTATATGCTATAGCTAGAAGAATATACTCTGTAGATAAGTTTTGAAAAAGTCAGAGACAGATTAAACAAAGTTTTAATAAATTTCAAAAATTCCATATGGCTTTTATTGAGTAAATATTTCATAGTAATTATTTTCAACAAAATACGGCCACTTAGAAAGATTAAATATGCCAAGTGTATCGATTTTAAGAGTACCTACCCTACGTTATAAGAAGATTAGATTACAGCAAAAAACACGTTTCAATAGCAAACCGAACTAAAAAGTAAAGAATAATTTTGAAGTATGAAGAGTTGGTTCTATCGCGATAATAAGTTCAGTAATTCATTATATGTAGGTAATTGAATATTTTGTAATAAATGCGTTTTACTACATTTTTATTATATCTACTATAAATAGCTACCATTGAAACATTTGATGTTAAGCACTCCACACTTATTTTCAAATATAAATACTCATAGGAATTAGTCATGAGGATTCAAATATGGATATTTTAATCATATTTCAGTTGAAGTACCATATGTCACTTAGGCGCTAAACCTTATGGGGCCCATACACAGTCGAACAAGTCCCTCAACTTGACCTACGAGTTTACCCGAATTCGCGCTTTCGGGTTGCTTCAAAAAAAGAAAACAATGTTCATCAACCATATCTATCATTTAAATACGTGTTTAGTCAACTAAGTTGGGGAACCTGGTTCAATAACATGTTGAACTATATACCTATTAGCTTTAAATACCAAAATTCCAAAATCTTTCAGCGTAATATTATCTCGCTTTATTGGTAGATATAACCTTTGACTTAGCCGTCAATTATTACGATATCACATAGAATCAGTTGAAATTAAAAAAAATAATTTAAATATTGTGAGGTATTTTAATTTTTATCTCTCTTATACCTACTAATGATTTTAATCTGTTTATTATTTTTATATTTTTTCCAATCATGAAGGTCTACCATATTTCCAAGTAGTTCATATTCACCTGTATAAGCAATTATTTTTATCAATCAATTTAAAAGACGTTATAACTTTCCCATTTTCCGGAACATTCAGATCGCTTTTACTTACAAATTCTTATAATCTTCATCATTATTATATCTTAACAGCTTACTTTCAAACGTATAATATAGAAATAATTCTAGTAAATGTAAAATTATTTTCTTAAACGCACATAATTCTCAACGAACAACCCCCTAGTCTTTAGCAATAGATTTCTGTGTACCCATCTAATTACCTACCCGTAGCTATATTAAATATCTTTGTAAATATCCTAGGATCTAGGACTTCCAAGAACTAATCATTATGAAATTAAGTGTCTTCTATATCTGAAGTAAATAATTTGAATGGCTTCATTCTATCAAAGCCTCCCAAAGGTTCTAGTTATGGAAGAGGCTTCAACATCATCAAATTTCAGTGAAAGTGTTGAAAATCCATCTGTAACAGTCAGTGAAGATAATTCTCAAATTCAAGGTAAATATGTATTCCTTATTCTCTTCTAAGTTCAAATAAATATGCATTAAAATCGATTGAATACGATGAATGGAATGAATTTTATAAAGTGCGGTTATTCACTATAACAGACCGGACAAACGTTGCCCCTTGTTCATATTTACATAACTTGGTGAATTTATGGAAACCTGCTATAATATATAAACAGTGTAAAGTGAGTAATAAAAAATGTATTGGACAGAAACACGAGACCATACAAAACGGATTGTAATTTAATTTTAATTTAGGCTGCAATGCGTTTTTCCATATCTTCCAGTTGTTTTTTTTTTTTCAATTGAAAACATTCAATTTCCACACTAGCAGCATAACGAGCAAAAAAATAATCAACTAAATATGATTTTCCTACCGTTAGTGATTAGAATGCAAAAAAGTTCTTTTGCATTTTCCAGCTAATTGTCACATTTTTTCTGACCGTAATAATCAAAACAAAACGCATCATTTCAATCGTCTAAAATTTCTATAAAAATCCCTTAAAAAGCGTTTTTTCGCTAATTTTTCAATTTTTCAATTTTTCTTCCACTTTGTATATATCAGATAGTAAAAAATAGTCTCTTATAGATATTTGGACAGACAAACAGACATATGAGGTTTGGTTTTGTCATTGGGCGTACGGAACCCTTAAACACTGTCTGCTGGCATTGAATTTTCTATTTCATTCATCGTATTTCAAGTACTATTAAACTTTGTATGAAATGCATTTGATAAACTAATATTGCAGATGGTAATACAAGTACTGGCCAAAGTACCAACCAGAATAGCCCGATCAGGCCACCGAAGTACCTGGAAAGAATCATGAAAGATAAATACGCCGTTCGCAAGGAGTACAAGGAAACAAAAAACCCCACCAAACGTACCGAATACCACATTCTACAAGATGCTGTCAACATTGAAATTCGAAACATTGCTAAATACTATAACATGACAGATGAAGAGTTCCAAGGTGAAGCATCACGTGATTTGAAAACATTCATCAGGCATGTCATGAAGCGTAGCACCCAAAATCGCATATGTCACATAATCACCAGGGAGGAACGCTATCAGAGAAAGTACCAGGCCAGCAAGGATGCCTTTAAAAAGTTGATTTATGCCGTGACTGGTGAACAACGTCACGCAGATGGTTGTGATTCAGCATCCAGCATTAGTTCAGACAGTAGTCTGAATAGTAGTGTTGATAGCAGCAATTTGTGTACGGGTAGTGAGGTTAGTGAGAGTAGTGATGACGATGATGATGGATTGGTGGATGCTGCTGAAGTTTTTGTTTAAAATTAAATGTTTTTTTTATAGAGGCTAGTAAAGTGTATACATACATCAGCGGAAGGTTACCCTTACTTGGGGTAATCTTACTCTCAGACCCAACCATGATGGATGTATAGCTATTTAAGTCTTTTGATGTTACACAAAAGTTTGGCTGGACAATCGTTGTGAATTTTTTTCGTTGTTCTAAGATGTGTCAAGGGTTAATAAAACTGCAAAACATCTGCATTCCATAGAGAAACGAATTAATCAACGAACATTTTACAAACAGTGAACTCAAAACCTAATGAGTGTCAACGAATGACCAGAATACCAGAATGACATCAACATCGGATGTCGGAACAAATGACAATTGAACGAAGTGTTGGGTTACATCAAGAGGGCATTCTTTGTACTACTTTACTAGCCTATTGGTTATGAGTATGATATTTTTTATTTACTTGTATGCAAAATTTTATTTATGATATTTTTATTTTTTCCCCGATAAAAATTGTTTGATCGAAATTGCATTGTTATATAAGACATACTGATAAATGAGCAATAATAAAGTTTTTTCTATGTAATGTAATTTTTAAAAAAATTGTAGAACTTTCTAGTAGGTCAATAAGATTGGAATTTCTACATCAAGGGTTCCCATACTACTTTATAGTTATAGCATTAAACATAGTCCAGCAGAAAGTTGTAAGTTATTTAATTAATATAATGAATTAATAATCAAAAGTATGTTCAAGCATTTGAATATTGGACAATTTTTTAAACTAAAAAGAGGGTGGCTGTGTCGTAAACACGGCGAAACAACGTCTACGATCTGTTTGTACTGAAAATTACTTTCCTAAAAGTATTCGTTTTCTATAGCTATGTTCTAATATCATACAATAACTTTAAAATATACTTTGTAAATAAGAACTGTAGGTTCAAACTCCGCTAAATTAATTCTAATTCGATTTGTTTCTAGATGAAAAATCATTTATATAGATAGGTATAAACGAAAACCAAATCTAGCTACAAATTAAATAATAAATAATAATAATAAATAATAATAAATTTGAATATTCAGGATCAGCATGGAGGATGCTAATAAATATAAGTAATATACTGTTAACAGTATTTTCTATTTCAAATTCAATAACCTCAATCACCTTTTGATAGTATCAAGTAATTAACCATCACAATAACCATACCATAACATATAAAGACTGTTTCAATAAAATGTTAAAACTGTTTGCCGTATATCTTTCATACTTAGCAGGAAATGCTGATGCAGTACACACTGCGTTATTATAAACAAAATTAAAGAAAATACAATACATTATTTTATAATATCTGGGCGACCGAGCTTTGCTCGGGTGTTGGGTATAACAGAATTTAGAGAGTTACTAAGGATATTTAAACTTATTAAAAAATGTGCATATCTCTGGTTAAAATGTATTGCGATCGGTAAATACTGCTTTTATTGTTCACATATTGGTAAATTATAGATTTCGAAATAAATATGAATATGTCATATGAATGATAAATATACAAAAACTCAGCTGTATCAACCCCCAAACACTATGCATAGGTACTGAAACTTTTATCTGCGGAGCCAGTCTTGAAATAGCTAGTGTGGACCTCGCGGGTCACACCAATTAAATATAAAAGAATCGTCAATCGATTTCTCGACTCCGAAAACCCCTTTTCGCTAATGTTTACCAAAATCTGCTAACCCTTCCTTGCATTAGCTAATATGGACCTTAAGGGTCGCAATATATTAGGTATGTACAAATTTTCATTGAAATTTTCCAATTAAATTGTTAGAAATTCATATTAACATCTTTTATATAAATATAATAATAATATAATAATTATAAATAACCTACCCATTCTACACGAAATATTTTTTATTTTTCGAGATGTTTGAATGTCCAAGTAGAACAACCTGTAACTCTGAGCCATATTATTTTTAGGTGATTTCGATTAAATATTCATATTTCCAAGATTTACATAAAATATTTCCAATTATTAATGACTTATTTTCTGACATATCATTTTGCAGCATTTATCCCTTTTATATTTTTTTTCTCTGTCATCATGTTTCCATAATGCCGTATATAACTCACTAAGCTTATGTCCAATAAATATTTTTTACAAAAAATTGGACCGACTTTATCAGTTGTTGCACTGACATATACAAAATAATATTAATTCTATTGGTGCTGGTAATTTTGAAGTTATGCCGTTGTAGTTTGTTGTTATAGGCACCAACTCCAAACGAACCAGCACCAATAGAATTAATATTATTTTGTATTTTTCAGTGCAACAACTGATAAAGTCGTCCCAATTTTTCATAAAAAATATTTATTTCACATTTTTGAGTGTAAAATTTGTCATGAAAATTGTTGAACGTTCACTAATACCCAAAAAGTTATAGGTAGGTTTAGCTTGTACTTGTTAGGTATTTGTTATTCAGAGATCTCAAAACATCGCCGAACAAATATACATATTTCAGACTTTACTGCTGTAACTCGAAAACCGTAACTCAATTTAAATGTTGCTACATATAATCTTTTCTTTAATTTGGCCGTGTCATATTTTCAATTTTCGAAAAAAAATGCTCTTCCACATGGCGGAAATACGCATATCACATATTTCAGACTTTACCATTGCGAAACTCGGAATCCGTAACTCTTTTGAAAAAATGTTCAATTTAAACGTTTCGGGATATGGCCTCCTTTCTAATTTTCAAATCTCGAATTTTTAATTTCCGGAAAAATTTGCCCCTTCCACATAGCTGAAACACATATTTCAGACTGTAGCGCGAAAATGTATGATTATTTTTAAAAATGTCCAATTTAAACATTTCCAGATATGGAATTTCCATGAATTTTGTTGTCTCGGATTTTCAATTTTCGTGAAAAATTGCTCCCTCCACCCGCTTTGGGGGCGGTTTTTGGAGGGAAGGAGATTTTGGATTTGATTTTTATCAATATGGGGCCATTTCTCAACTCTCCTCTTTCAAATGAAAGAAAAATCAATGCAAAACGCGCGAACAGCCATAAAAAAAAAACAAATAAAAAAGCAATCTTACAACCGAATTGTACACCTTCACCTTTTTTTGAAGTCGTTCAAAAACACAGTGCACGGTGCCGGGTCGGATTCGATCGGTTTTATATCGTTTGTCTCCAGACCAAAAACCATAAAATAAAGTCTGTTTTAGCCGGTCTGACCCACGCTTCTTTAAAATAAATTAGCTATAATTACGTCAATTCCAGCAGTGAATAAATAAACTTTTGGAAGAAATTAAATTTTATGTGAAAAATTACATTTGCAGGCTATCAAATAATTAACAAATTTTCCTGTAAGGAAGCCCTTATTATTTTCTATAACTTTATTATTTTAATCTATAAAAATAAGGGTCACTTCGGATAAAGTTGTCTGCAAAAAAATTATGAGTTTTTTTTTTAAAGAATACTATAGGTATAAAACTTTTAATTTTTGTTATAAGTGGACCGTTATCGCATTGAAAACAAAATTATCTCATCACGTTTAGGAAAAAATGTTTCAATAGAAAAAAAAAATTGGACTTCTTTATTCATTATTGACTTAATATAACACCATGCAATTGACATTTTTTCGAAATTTAAGTGCGAACGATCGCAATAGGTTCATTTCTGTATGAAATTTACCTAATAATCGCAAGTGTCAACAAAATTGAATAAGTGTCACATAAATGTGAATATTATACTTGTTATCTGCAAATTTTCAACAATAATCATACCGGGACCCATTCATTATACAAATAGATTATTTGTATTCAAATGTGATAAGGTTATCAAAGAAATATGCACTACCATTGCGGCATAAATGTGAAACAGTTATGTAAAAGTCCCAAAGAATGTTGAAACTTTCCTCAAATCAAAGATTATTTCAGCAAATGTTCATAGTGATCTCTTTCAACTTGGACACATTTTTCTAACTCTTAATGGGTGGCTTTTCTGAGAATTAATATAACACTAAACTCCAATTTATAGCTTTTTAATTAGGAAAATGAAAATATGCCAAATTATAATTTGGGGGTTTCCGCGATGATGAATTTTTTGATCATCTCAGAATTCTATCTAAAAAATATTTTTTACAAAAAATTGGACCGACGTTATTAGTTGGCGCACTGAAAAGTATAAAATAATATTAATTCTATTGGTGCTGTTACTTTTGAAGTTGTGCAATTGCAGGTAGATTGATAAACTTTTGGAACCAACTTCACAAGTACCAGCACCAATAGAATTAATATTATTTTATACTTTTCAGTGCACCAACTAATAACGTCGGTCCAATTTTTTGTAAAAAATATTTATTTCACACTTTTGAGTGTAACACTAGTCACGAAAATCGTTGAACGTTCACTAATACCAATGAAGATAGTACTTATCCTATTACCCACGTATATTCCTTGCTTGTAGTTGTTATTATTGAGATCGAACATCGCTGCGGAAATACGCTTGAATATTGTAGTTGTTACCATTTTAACACCGATTTTACTCGAAAACCGTAACTCTAAGGGAAAAACGTTCATTATAAATGTTGCTACAAATAATTATGTCCTTCATGTACTGCCCACAGATTTTCAATTTTTGACAGAAATCGCCCTCTCCACATTACAGATTTGAGAATTTAACATGCCTCTATGTCGAAAACCGTTACTCTTTTGAAATAATGTTCGATTTAAACGTTTCCGGATATTGTCCCATCTTTAATTATACCACCTCAGATTTTCAATTTTCTAGAAAATTTGCCCCCTCCACCCCCTTCCGGGGCGGTTTTCGCAGGGAAGTAGATGTCGGATTCCCGTTTTTATGAATATGGGACTATTTCTCAAGCCTCTTCTTTCAAATGAATAAAAAATCATCAAAATCGGAGTACGATTACTATATAAAAGGCGCGCACAAACGAAAAAAGCCGAATTGTATACCTCCTCCGTTCGGGGTTCGTCGGTCAATAAAAACCGTTAGATTTATCACAAGTATGAGAATCTTCGAAAAGATTTACTGTCATCGAATTTTCAATAAAAAAAACGGTAGACAGGGTGGGGCACCTCATTTGCGTCGTTCTCTATATAAAATGTGTCCCTACATATTCGCTAAAAAATGTGGCTACAGTTCTAGCAAGCGGTCCACATAATTGTCACGCAAAATTCCTTGGTTTACAATATCCCACCAACAACCCCAGAAAATATGAAAAAACTAATACGAGAAGCTTTTCTTTCTATAACACCAAATATGTTTGTGAAAGTAAAGCTTGAAGAAGTGAGAGCTAGAATCAAGTAATGCTAAATTACCTAAAAACTATAAGAGATAGGCATAGAGAACCATAATAAAACTTCAAATTCAAATTCCAATAATTCAAATTTTAATCGAGAGATGATCAAACATACAGGATGTCCCATTTGAAATAAAAAAGATATTTGGCCTCAAAGTTAGTCATAATTAAAATATAATTATTACTCACCCTGTATAATATTTAGGAAGCATCCTTACTCAGACAATAAACCTGAAGCTTTTGCTATAAAATCATAATGGCTTTGAACGCCCAACTCAAATGTGTGAAATATGAACGCTGCTAAATTTTTGTTCGACATTTTCAAAAATATGCAAATAACTCAAAAAGAGTTAGGTATAGGGAACCCAACAATAACTAGCTTTCATTTGTTGCATGCTATCGAAATAAGCAATAATATACAGGGCCTCCCAGTTAAAATTTCGTAACTTTGATATGTAGTTTAGAATGTGCTCCTGGTGGACCTAGATAATATCCAGGAAACAAAATTCCAAAATCACTTACCGTTTTTATATATAGAAAGACGCGAATGAGCTGCCCCACCATGTCTAAAACAGAAACATTATATATTTTTGATGTTCTAGATTATTGAGTTGATAAAATTAAAACTATATTCTATTATTTATATCTCCTTTCAGTTTTCTTAAGCCGACATCTAAAAAGGAAAACAAAAATACTTTCAAATAAGCCTATCATAAAAATCAACGTTATAGAAAATAAAAGATTAAAATCTGCGAAAAAAAAAACATCTTGTTGATATGGACAATACTATTTTCAAGAGCATTTCGCATTCGTATTCATCTTTCTTGTACATTCGTTGTGTATATATTATCAACAAATGAATTGTATTTTTTGAATGATATTAAGATCGACATTTATTTTTTTAATCTTTCATTTGTCAAAATAATTGAAATAATTTAATTCGACAATTACCGACACATACTAGAAAAAATTAAAATTGGATAAATATTTTTTATAATAAATATAAATATAAAAACGTCTTTATTAGTTGGTGCTCTGAATAAAAAAAATAATGGGTAATAGTAGAAACAAATGATATTTTGGTAAGGTTATGTTGCACTTTTGTTTACTGATTATCTGTCAGCTTTTTATTACAAATCGATGGGTAATCAGTCACTTCTGTGGACACGACAAGTGAATAAATTATTATATCAATTTATTGGAAACACTATTACATATACAACTGTAGAATGTATAACTACTAATTTATTTAGATCGCACAAATACTGTCTGTAACTTTACAATATTTAGCAGCCGGTAGATCGCTGAAGCAAAAATTAATAAATACAATTTTATTCATTCTTAATAGCATATTATTTAAATTTCATAAATTTCATTTATAACTACTCAATACATTACAAATCACAATACACCTATGCCACATACCTATTACATATCCTTACAAAGATGGTAGGCCTGAATAGTAAGTAACTTGAAATAAATAATCCAACCAAATTCATAGTTGCAAATTTAGTTTAATTAATACGGATATAGATTATTAATTGATATAATCTTTTCTTCCAAACAAAATTCCATTTTGAGCGACATAAAGACCTATTTATATAAATACAAATTTGAATCAATAAATGTTTATCACTGCTTGATGATTATCCTAAATAGGCCTCGGAAAAAGACATCGTGTTCAATCCGGCTAATTATTTTTTTAAATTTTTGATAAAAATGTTTACCATGCACCCCTGTCAAGGGTAGTCTTGGGTGATGAACATAATCCATTCTGAAAAATTAAATATAGGACCATTTCATAGCACTATTCTTTACAATGAAAAAAGAATCGACGCACGTTTACTGAGCAAAACTGGTAAAAACGGCGAAAAAGCAGACAAACAAACGAATTGTACACCTGATATATTTTTCTCGTCCAGCGTCATTCTGGAGAATATATTTTGAAATGAAGAAATATACTTCATCTATAAATTTACAAAACCATTAAAATCTTCTATTTCCTTTGACGATAACTGAAGAAACCATAGCAGTATCCAATGTAGATAACGATATTTATCTACATTTACATGCCTCTTGTGTCAAACTATTCTTGTTACAGGCCATGACGTCAATCATGTCGTAACCAGAAGTCGCTAATGAAAAGTGCAACATTTCAAAAAAAAGGAATGTCGTCAAGATACGTATTACGGTTTACTTTTAAGAAGTCGCTGGAGAATTACACATGTCATGTGTGTATTTTTTAAAAGGATTAATAAATTTATATTAAACTAATTTGTTGATTGGAAAAATAACCTTGAAAACATGGATTCCAAATGGTTTTGAATGTACAGGCTGTCCAGGATAAGATTCAGTACCCCCAATCTCAGAAACTATGAGAGATACAAAAAAGTATGAAGATAAAATCTTAATGAATTTCACTGAATTTTTAAGTTTTTTACTGATATGATTACAGGGTGTTTATTTAGTATTTCTGATATAGGTATCGACTTTCTTATTTTAAATAAAAAACCCTAGGTATATATTCTTAGATTTTTGGATTCTACATAGAATCTTAGGTCAATTTTGTGTAACAAACCCTATTATTTATAGTTTTAGAGATTTTATCTTTTTTGAGAAAAATATAAATTTTATTTTCGATAATAGTATCTAATAATTGTTAGGCAATACTTCTATTGTTCTTAATAAAAAAGTACACACAATTGACAGTCTGACATTTAATTAAAATAACCAGTTGTCATTTTTTTCATAGCAATCACTACGTTAACAAGTGTGCACCTTTTTTTATATAGGATTTTAAATTTTAGAAACTCTTTATATTAGATATAGGGATGTAAACAGAGAGTACTATAATTTTTTGTCATAAAATACAGGGAAACAGAAAAAAATGGATTTGCATTTAAAAAATCGGTGATATCTAGTTGATAATATTCAGTTCAGTTTTTATCGCTTTCGTACTGAACCTATATGTTACCAGAGATTGTTTCTGGTTCGGGTACAAATTTTCACTTCTGCTTGTTAGATTTATGATTATGGCTATTTAATTTATGGTGCGAATTACTACTAATGATACAAACTACTACAAAAATGATAAAATCTCGAAAACTAAATACTAGGTATACGGTTTGTAACCTAACCTAACCTAACCTAACCTAACATTTTCCAAAATCCAAAAATCTCAAAATTTATCGCGTGTACTATTTAAAATGAAAAAGTTGATACTTATATTAGAAATACTAAACACCCAGTGAACCTGACAGCAATAAAAATAATCAAAGAAATTCACAAAGATTTTATCTTTATACTTTTTACTTCCCTCAATAAGGGAAGTATTGTATTCACGTAAAAAATCTACCTCGAGATTTTTGCTGATATTTAGGTTTTGGGGTCCGTCGGTCTGTCTGTCTGTCTGTAGCCTGTCTGTAGTCTGTTGGCGGTGTAGCTTAATAACGGCTTGACCTAGGACAACGAATTTTGGTATGCATATTGAAGGACTACCGGCGACGCAATGTAAGGGTTTTCGTTAATCATATATACAGATTGTCCAAAATATTAAGTGTCAATATAAGAGCGGTAGAACCGACAAGGTAGTTTCCATCTCGAAGCGGGGTGGTTTGTCGAGGGAAGTCATAGGTAGAGGCTTTTACCAATTTTTTTCGTATCTCTCATAGTTTACAAGATAGGGGGTAGTGGTAGGTAGTAGGTACACTGTCCGTGCAAAATTAAAGGCCCACACCTTTTTCACTGACTTCTCAAACGGAAGAGGTATGCAATTCGACTGTTTGTCTGCGATTTTTATGTCGACCCATGGGGTGGGGGCATTTTTTTCAAAAATTGAAAATTCGAGTCTACAAAATTATAGAAGAAATTATATCCGGCAGAGTTGAAATTCGCCATTTAAGAAAAATCATAGGTTTCCGCGTTACAACAGTGAACGAACATTTGACCAAGCATAGTTATCCTAGTGAAAAAAAAACGTGGGCCAATTAGCCCTTCAGAAAAGAATTGGAAAATATTTTTACCATTTTTCTGGATCTTTCTGGGTATAGATACCGATTTTAAAATAGTTGTGAATGTTAATTTTTAGATATAGGTATTTGATGTTATAAAAAAATTATAAGATATTTCCTATATACGAAGTTATAACTTTCTTCTAGAAATATCAAATCAGAAAATAATTAGTAAAAAATTAACCATTTTCAGTGTTCAGAAAAAATCTCTGGAACAGTTAACCCTGTACAAATAAACTTGGGCTAATTGTCTTCCAGGCTGACAGTTTTTTTACTTTTACAACTCAACAGTTGGTTTTGTTTAGTGGCTGCAAGCTGCAAATGCAAGAAGTCCCATCGTCTCACTGCCTCGATCCATATTATTAGGTATTTGTTATTGACGTCATTGCATACCAGAGAGTCAATGGGTCGCTGAATAAAAATCAGATTACCGACGTAAATGGTCGGCCAAGCTTTTTGCATATCCCCACTTGGCAAACATGCAGTCATATTATATTTTCTGCATCCGTTCCGGGAAAGAAACAGGTTCTTTGCGAAATTAATATTACGATTTATTTTATATACCTACATAATTCGAAAATATGTCAGAAGTCAGATGCAGTCAGAAGTAGTCGTTAGATACCTATGTAAAATAGCACGATACGATTACTTGACACGTGTTTCAGCATCCAAGTTTATAGGGCAAGAGCTGACTGCAAAAATCTGGTCGATTAAGGAGTAACAGGATGAAATGCTAGTTTTCACAGCGACCATAAAAAATCACTAGGTGCCTGGGTAGAATTTGTCCAATTTATTTTTTATACTTCTCTACATTTTTGTTCAGCAACCATACCAATAAAGTAACTGCCTGAAATTTACACTTAGAATTTCGTGCCAATTTCAACATTTTCTTTCAAAATGGAGTTCAAGAAAACTGAGATAAGCTCAATCGAGTTTCAATTTTCAATTCCCATGAAACCGATTTCACCAACAATGTCCAGCCACCAGCCACATTTTTATTACGATTACTGAAATAAATTGTCAAATATTGACAAATCACAAGTTTGTCTACTCATAGATGGCGCTTTTCTATTTTTAACCACATAAAGATTTTTAATGTGTGTTTTGAGGTAGCTAGGTCTTCTATTTCTACTGCTGTATGTCTATGGTTTAGTAATCTGGTGCTTAGTGGTCAATTTACATTGAAATATCTTTTTATGCACATAATAACACAGATTTATTATTATCTTTATTATTATTTAGAGAAACGCATTGGTGATGGAATGATAGAAGGTCTTCCTGTTACCTTTACAGGCACTTTAAGGTACTTCTCCAGCATTTGTTTCACCAGGTCCATCCGATAGACCAGCGCTGATTTTTGTCCACCTGTTTTTTGGTATAATATGAAGGAATTCCATAGAGCAAAATCCAATAAGTGAAAGATTTTTTTATAATATTTATTTCCTCTTTACATAATTTGAAAGATGTTGATCCACCCGATCAACACCTCCCATTGTGTCGTTATAATCAATCACTAGCGTAGGTCTTTGAATTCTTTCTCCTTTCACTACGACTCCTTGTGTTGCCATAGAATGTTCTGTAGAAATCAAAGCAACATCCTTCTTATCCTTCCACTTGAGGACTGTCACTTTGCCTCTCTGGTATGCTATAATCGTACCTTTATTCATTTTTTTATTTTTCTACTCTTTAGGAACTTCTTTTCTTGTTGGTCTTAATGTTCCATAAGTATCTGTTTGCTTAGATATAAGTAGACTTGATATTTGCGGAGAGTTATAAAAGTTGTCCATAGTCAGACAGTACCCTTTATTCAAAAGAGGTCTCATAAGGGTCATTACAACTTCGGAAGAAACAGGCTGTTGTTAAAATTCCCGATCAACCAATATTCTTTCCAGTATAATTTATGAAGTTTCAAAGATATCCACTTTTAGATTCGTAGAGCAAGTAGGTTTTGATCCCAAATCTGGCCCTCTTGAGAGGTAGATATGTATTGGATCCAACGGCAACGTCCTCCCACTCCACTAGCATCGTCAAATACAGGCTTTGCCCGTGAATATTCGAGCTAGAGAAAATTATTACCATTTAATTTCAGCCTCCCGAGACAACTCGGGCATGCGGAAAAAGTTTTGACTCTAAAATCCGAGTTAACTCGGGACAGTGCATTAAGCGGTGAAAATGCCATTGCTAACGCTCTTCTCATTCTTCATTTTACATATTAGGCTAAATTAAAACTATAGGTCACCAATAAACGAATACAAAAATGGGTAATAAGCCACCTATAACAAAAAATGAGCCGTAGCCTATAATAATACGAGTGACAGCTGATAGCTCTTAAACGAGTTTCGATTTTGGATGCGTTTAACGTGGAAAATCGATCGTTCCTAAAGGTAAACGCGTTCAGCTCTAACAACGTTCAGTTTTCACTGGGGGAATGCAAATGAGAGCTTTAAACTCAAATAAGCGTGTTAAACGCATTTAACTTGAATTGATGGCGTTTAATTTCAGTGGTGAAATCGGGCCGTAAGTATTTACTGAATAGAGCAGTAATATATTTCGGGGACCTGTCAAATTTTGTTCCAGTACCTTCGCAACCTGCTTTTTAAAAGGTTTTTTTTTAATCTACTACTGTATCTATAGAGTTATATATAGTACGAAAAAACTAAATCCAAACATTTTATATTAAAATAAAGGGAGCATGTATCATCCTGTTCCTCGATCGAACATTCTTTTGCAGTCAGCTAGATTATTACATATTTGATATTTGCAGCAAAAGATTTTTTTGTTATATGAAAGCTCATCATCCTAAGCATGTTCTCTCACTTCCTAGGGCTTTCTATAGTTATTGATTTCAATTTGAATTCTCTATCAAACGGAAATCGTTGTTTATTTCTGTCATGATAAAGAAATGTAATTTCATCCTGTTATTGTTTCGTCCGCAGTTACTTATCGAGTAAACACCGGTGGGACAAAACAATACTGAACTCATTTATTACCGTTATTTGAAGACTCGTTTTCAAATGGGTACCCTTATAAGGGAATAATAATTTTTTATGGAGAATTTAACAAAAAACCACAAAGTATATCTGGTCCCGTATTCACGTTGTGTAAGTGACAAAGAGAGCCAGCCGTATTTATAATCAATCTTACTTCGTCACTATTTTTATTTTTTAGTTACTAGCTATAGTAACGATAATATCAAACTAAACTGTACCTAACTGTTTTATGAATATCTACCTAACCTAACCTAACCTAACTGTTATGTTATGAATATCTCTGGCTGAAAGTATATTCCAAATTTTAATTTAAGATTTTTTTCTGTTAACTTTCAGCCATCAGGATGGAGAAAATTGAGAAATATCGTGCAGTGGACACCGTTCTTTCAAACATACAAAAAACAGAGATACCCATGGGTTCAGCTGGCTGGTCACCAGGGTAACTTTAAGGCAGGTCCAGATCAAGGAACCATATTGAAGAAACTGTGTGCCAAAGAAGAAAAATGCTTCAAGGTAAATTTAACACTCAAAATTATCATATACATTGTGGCCTTAGAGTCAGGGACACCCTTAATAACACTTGAAATAACTTTTTTAATAGAAAAAGACAAGATAAATTGAATAGGCGTATTGTGGGGAATTTCAAACATATATTTATTAGTTGACGAGTTGATTTCGAAATAAGTGTTGTAGTTTTTTAAAACTATTCGGACGTTTTTGGTAAAAAATATATAAATGGAGTGGGGAAATACATTCGCTGTCCTCAATTGTGTTACGTATTTATTTCATTGTCGCAACAGTTATTTTGAGTAAAACTTTGCCATTGAAAAGAGAGCTTTTAAAATAATATAAAACTTAAATTTAATGGGAATTTATCGATATCGAATTACAGGATTAATACTTTTTTGGAATGAGGTTAAAACGCTTTAATAAATAAAAAATCGGATGCAGGTTATGCATCAAATCAAAATAATCCTATATTCAGTTCCAGTATACATTCCTGGTCTACATCTTTTGAGTCGATTTGAAAATTGTTCCCTTGAATAATTATTGTTTTGAAAACCAATAGAAGCTAAAACAAAAATTGTGTTTCTTTTATCATATGGAAAATAGTCAAAAATAGAATTAGTTATATGTAATTTTTAACCACAGGATATTATGAAGGAGATTCAATTGCTTGAATAATAATAAATATTCTTATTTTTAATTGTGGTTAACGTAAATATACGAAATGCTGTTCTTTCGCTGATCTGTTACTTTTGCTTTTTCCAGAGTTCTAGACATACTCCCCATACTTGATGTCTGGTACTATCATTTAATAGACACTATCTTAAAATGCATAAACATGTAAAAGTAGTTGATCTTTATTCTCCGAATTGACCATATTGTTGATCTGTTAGAGTTTAGCGCTTTCCTCGGTTTTGCATTGTACTTTTGATGTTAAACAAAAAACCCCCTTCAAATGATAACTGGTTAACTTAGATTAAGTTAGGGTTGAGTTTAATCCGGTTTTAGTAGGAATTAATTCGTGTTTTTTTTCTTCTTCAAAAGGTATTAATGAAAGACGTGCTGCGACCTTACGTACCTGAATACAAAGGCCTTATTGCTAGTGATGACGGCGAATGTTCCTACATACAACTCCAAGATCTCCTCGGTGATTTCGTATCACCATGTGTTATGGACTGCAAAATAGGAGTGAGAACGTATTTAGAAGAAGAATTGGCGAAGGCCAAGGAGAAACCCAAACTAAGAAAGGTATGAAAGTAGATACCTAATTATTGCTTGAAATTCTGGACTGTTTTTTTCAATGCCTCTGTAGGATATGTATGAAAAGATGTGTCAAATCGACCAGAATGCTCCTACTGAGGAGGAGCATCGACTTAAAGGTGTTACCAAACCCAGGTATATGGTATGGAGAGAAACAATTTCATCAACAGCTACTCTGGGCTTTAGAATTGAAGGTATCAGAAGTGCAGATGGTACTTCGTCGAAGGATTTCAAAACAACCAAAAGCAAGGAACAAGTGATGGCTGCATTCGAAAAATTTACCGATAGTTTTCCTCATGCAATTGTAAGTATTGTTTTTTTGTCCAAGTATCCGTTAACTCACCAAGCATTATTTTTTCATTATTAACTGTTTTGCAGCCAAAATACATTCAAAGATTGAAGGCAATCAAAGCTACATTGGAGACCTCTTCTTTCTTCAACTCACATGAGGTAAATTACTAAAATATAAAATAAAATTAAAATAAATTATATTAGAGATACTAAAACTTTCCTTTAATGTTCTTAGGTCATTGGAAGTTCCTTGCTATTTGTCCACGACCGTTACAATGCTAACGTTTGGTTGATTGACTTTGCCAAGACAATAGTCCTACCGGAGGATGTTAAAATCACTCACAACTCCAAATGGATGGTGGGTAATCATGAAGATGGCTACCTTATCGGTGTCAATAATCTTATTAAAATATTTATGACGATGTTGGAGCAGCAACCCGTCGCCATTACGTCACCATTATCGTTGCAAGATCCACCAGAGATTACAAAACAGGAGATAGAGGAGAAAACTTGATGAAAAGTGGCTAACTGATTATAAAATAATTTTGTTTTTTAACTTTTGGTGTTCTAAGAGTTTTGTTTTTTTTAATAGGATTAAAACGTTTCCAGAGATTGGAAAACAGAAGAGTTGTTTTTTCTACAACTACGACGACTTGATTTCAGTTGTTGGAATCGGAAATAAAAATAATGATTAACGTGTGTACAATATATGCCTTAGTGCCTTTGTAAATATATCATAGTATTTATTTTAATTTATGTGAATAAAAAAAGTCTCCTCACAGAGACGATATTCTTGTACTGATATAGCAAATAACACAGAGATTGTATAAGAAAATTATTACCATTGAATCAAATCTGAAGTGTCTTCCACTTTATTATAAAATCAAACTTATTCGACGTATAATTTCTATACATTTTTTATGATATATAAAATACGTTACATCATTGACTGTAGCAAATATTTTACATTTATCTATATTGAATCCATTACTTTCTATGTAGTGAAATAAAATATATTTTACAATGATGAGAGATGACTATGTAGTTGAAATTCTATGTATGTATTCTTATATTAGAGTGAATAAAAAAAATACAACATGATTTCTGATTCTTTCGCACATCGTATTTTTTTAAAACAGAACACTTTAATCAGAATTCAGCAGGCTTAAGATTAGCGTATCTTGGAGGCCATTAATTTAAAAATTTAAATTTTTCGGCTCTCCTGCATAAAAATCAGTGCCTTTATGTTCGATTTGTAACCGTGGAACAGCATAATCTCGTTACATATGTAGATAGGTATAAGTATCAGTAACAGTTAGGTTACTGCTTCACTGTAATATGCTCAAAAAACTAGCGTCCAGTGATGAAATTAGATGTAGAACTGCATCAAAAAGTGACTAGTATTGACTCGTCAATTTAATACAAAACGATTTAACTTTTGTTTGCGTTAAATTTTTGATATCGAATGCGCACTGCAGATTGCTAATAGTTTAATGTTTACCATATAGTAATTAATTTAATAAATAAATAAGTCTGGATAAAATTACAAAAAAGAAACAAACGAATTAAAATGTTTTTTTATTAACCATTGTAATTAATATCACATAGGAAAGGCAACAATTAACCTATCTTCAGTTACTAAGGCATATCTGGCAACATTTTTAATTGTGTTTCTAATACTGAGCATTGTCTTTACATTAACGTCTAAACTTAAACTACTTTTAAGGCAGAAGCAGATATAAGGCAACAGGATTTTGGCACATAAATCTCAAAACTAATATAAAAAATATGTATAATAATTATTATTTGAGTACTGGAAGACATAATGTTTCACGGAAATTCATATGAAGTCGATGAAAAATAGCAAATTACAATAGTATTGTGACACATACAAGATAATAAATGGAATAGATGTCAGTTTGGAGTACAGTTTTTGAGAAATAACTTGGAACCATAAACTTTTGATATACATTAAATATTACACTAATATAGTGATTAACCACAAAAATGTGGGGTACAGTTGTTCCGAACTATTTTCTCAGGCATTGGAAAAGAATAATTATAATTCTCATGAAGAAGCTCTATAAAATATATGAATTTATATTTTAATAGCAATGATAAATTCTTTGAATTTTAATGAGACCCTCTGAAATTGATCTTCTTGCCTTGGAACACGCGTAATCGAGATGGAACTCCTTTTCCTGACTACAAGATGGATTTTCTCTCACTTATCACCTTCACTGTCTTTTTTCCTCTTATTCAATTGGTATTTCACTGGACTGGTCAGAGCATTTAAAGCTGCAACATTAGTTGGCCTTACAGAAAATCGCCTCGTGCTACACGCTTGAGTATTCATCGCCTCTGTGTAAGGTGGCGGAGCATGACAGAGCAAATTTTCCTCCACTGGCATCAAGGAACACCTTCTGGTCATCAATGATGGCTTGGGTGGTGTGGGAATGAACGAGGACCTTCTGCTGGTCAGTTGAGCCATTGCGTTTCGCCTCTGTGGAGGTGAGTAGCCCATGGGTGGCGTCAAGCTGGCCGTTCCCAGTTTCCTTTTCGGTACATGGCTGCGTTCCTGTTCGGGAACTGTTATGGCTGATAGAGCGCGTATGAATTCTGCTATCGAAGTTTGTTCTAAAACTTTTTGATTGTCTATAATACTAGAAAGGCGACGTGATAGGTCTTCCCTGGTAGGAGCAAAGAAGCTAGGACGACGCTCCTCCAGATTGGGTGAGAAGAAGCTGGGTCGCCTTTCCTCCCTTTCCACAGTAACATTTGTCGATTTTCTATCTTGTATTTCCTCAAGGCTTTGCTTCTCCAGATCGACTGGTTTGTTATCGTCTTTAAATATGTTGAGTCTATTCTTAATTCTCTTGAGGAAGCTTGGGCGATCCTCAGGAGATTGGTCATCTTGAGCCATTTGTTTCTTGAATTCTTTTAGTGCTGTAGTCGCATCATTGCCATACCAGGTATACAAATTGCTGGACGATTTCAGAAGTGATCTAGGTGGTGGCCTGACATCGCTGACAGCTCTTCTGCGCTGCCTCTGGACAGCAAAGTCTGAGAGTGGTTGCTCACTGGCCAGTATCTGACTATCTGAGAACCCATGCACACCTCTTTCCGTCTCTACTGAGCTCGAGCTGACGCTCAGAGCATCGACAACTTTCAGTATCAAATCCTTTTGACGCATCAGTGCGTCTGATGGTCTGAATGTTCTTTCCTTGTCTATTTTCTCCAGCTCAGTCTCAGATTGCACCTTCTGGAGTGGATACTTGACGCATTCTGACATAGCTCGCTTTCTCATCATTGATGGTGATTGATTCCTCCATATGCTGAGATCTGGGCAACTTTGGCTGCGCTCCAAGATATGAGGAACATACTCAAAGTCACCCTTGTACACTGGTTTGACCCTTTGGAATAGGAATTCTTGTAGAAGATTTCGTAACTCATGTCGTATTTTTTGTGGAGTTTTCTTTATATTTTCGGCTAGTATTCGTTCGATTCGAATGACGTTACGATGTCGCATGCCCTGTGTTATGAACCCGATTATCATCACTAAATAACCAATGCCACCAATTACCCAGATTAGTAGAAATACTTCGTATGTCCTGTAGAAGTATGGGTTGATTTTGCGCACATTCCCAGCACCTAAAAACATACAGCAATCATCATAATGTTTAGAGTTACGTATCAAAGAAAAAATGTGGAAGGAACTGAAATATACATATTACAATAAAACGTAAACATCAGTCAAATTATACAGTTACTAATGAATACATTCCTGTCGTATTTCATTTAAAGCGTTAAGTGAAAAGAATGATGCATAGATATTGAATTTTATATTCAGCAAACAATAATGTTTTTAGTTCGCCTGTCAATCGCTTATATTCCACCTTTTGATTTTAAATTGACTGAATTGTTAGATGTGTTTTTTGTTGAAAGATAACATAAGCCTTGTATGATATGATATAATAATCTACTACACTATACATCAACGTGTTTGGTGAGTTACCTATGATATCGCTGGCAGCGAGAATTTCCCGAAAAAAAAACGGATATAAATCGAACTATTATGTATTTGCGGATGGATTATTCATTGGAACTGCTTTAAATGCCCTCCATCCTGTTCGTTACACATCTGAGATCTATCATAGTATTTGAGATGCTTGTATGCAAATGCCAGTTAATGTAACTTGAACCATTGAAAATGCTCTCGTTTAAAATATTGTATTTTCCCTCTCGTGGGTCTTCACCTTGTCGAGGTGAGAGGGCTTAGTATTGGAGATAGTGTTCTCTGTTCGGTAAACCTTCTATGTCCAGAGAGAGAAACCGGCTGTAGCTAGGGCCAACGCCTTGCCGGTAAATCCTCGAAGTGACGAAGGTGAAGCTAAGAAAGACCATAACGGGCAACGTCTTACTCAGAATCGTAAGTACAGTTGTAAATAGTAAATATAAATTGTACATAGTAGTCGATATTAAGTGTAAACTATAAAATTAAATAATTCTTAGTCATATTTATATGCCCGTTACAATATAATGCAAGCAGCCTGAGATCCGAAGAAATATTGGAGGAATTACATTGTGACTAAGACCAAATGTTACAGTGTACTATAAGAAACCTTTATAATCAATGGAAATATTATCAAAGTCACCCAAATTTGTGCTCCAACGTGGTATCATAGAGACCAAGAGGTCTTTTTATGATGAAGTGAAATAACGCCCCAATGAACAAAGTACACTCTAATCATGGGTGATTTCAATGAAAAAATAGACCAGAATTAAACTAATAAATCAAATATGAAGGGAAAAGCCCCAAAAATAGATGACTTAATGCCTTAATCGACCATGTTTCCGCTCCTTATATGAATATTGATGATATTTTTTGTGTTCAATGTGACTGCGCTGTCTCGCCATGTTTTTTTCGCTTTTTACTGTTCGACTAGCGATTTGACATCTGCGATTGATTTCCTGTGAGCAACAGTCCTCATTTGAAATCAGTGCTCCCAGACGTACTGGTTAACGACGTGACAATAACTCAGATGTTGGATATCTGGCTGGATATTCTAAGCTCTAACAATGATCATGAATTTGGTTTTTGAGTTGTTGATATCTAGGCAAGAATCTCCAAAAGTGCGTCTTGGGTGCTTGCTACCAGGAAGGTATCTGCATATCGAAGGTTAGATATCCTTACTCCACCAACCGAAATTCCTCCCTTCCATCCGTCGTTCTTCTTATAATATATTCCACATAGATGTTAAACAGAATAGGCGAAAGGATACATCCCTGACGGACTCTTTTTTATATCAGCGATACATAACCAACTGCGAGTTGTAAGATAAGGTGATATACGTTTAATTTCGTTCTGATCAATTCAAGAAACTATAAGTATTGGAGATATTGAAAAATAAATATTTTTGAAGAAAATATCACGAATTTAAGATTTGTCGATGACTTGAGACTTGAGACGAACAAAACTGAAAATATTAAAAACAATGTTTATGACAAGTCAGCACACTGATAGGAACACTATTGGCATGAAAAATTATTATGTAAATAACATGAAAAATTATTAGGTAAATAGACTATATATGGGGAAACAGCAGGATTAACCTGTATCAGGTTGAACAGTATAGAGGAATGCCTATGTCCAGAAGACAAAAAACGGCTATAAAGAATAAAGAGATGCATGTCCTAGTTACAATTCATATAGGAGTAGGGTGTGAATACATTGACAGATTTTACACTGTAATACACATAATAGGTAGGGCTTAGACCAAACATTGCATTGAATATTTTCTTTCTTTTCGTCTTTTTCCATCAGGATTTTTGATAGCCACGCTCAATGTCAGTGATATTCATTAAATTCAAACCATTACAAAATTAATTTCAAGCATAATAAAATGACAATTTAGAAGTTTCTTACCTGCAACAAAATCTCCAAAACCTATGGTCGTCAATGTGACAAATGCAAAGTAGACAGCTTCATAATAGTCCCATCCTTCAAAGACACTAATTATGGTTGACGGTAGAAAAATGAAGAATGTGAGTCCAGGAACAGCATAGAGTATTATTTGGCCGATAAGACCGAGTTTTGCGGAACTTTTGTTTATTCTTGTGCTCTTCCAACGTCGGTACAATTTGGTGAACTGAAAGTTTTATGTAGCGGTTCAGAGCTTCAAAAATACATTCGAAGAACAAAATTTGCAAATACGCTTTCAGTCAGTTTCTTATCAGTAAATTTCGAATGTTGTATTATTACAAAAAAATCGTTATAATTTTGTTAATGTGTAGTTTAAACAGTAAATATTAATTTATAATTTTTGCCATGTAACTGAATTTTGTATCAAATATTTGAAAATGTATTCACGTCTGTGGTTTGGGAATATTTTTTTGATTTATTATTAAGGCGAAGTAAATATTTAATGTAAATATGTACTATAATGATAATATATATACGACAAATAAAACAAATGTGATATTTATTGTAACGTCCTTAAGTCAATTATTATTATTATTATTATTATTATTATTATTATTATTGTTATTATTATTATTATTATTATTATTATTATTATTATTATTATTATTATTGTTATTATTATTATTATTATTATTATTATTATTATTATTATTATTATTATTATTATTATTATTATTATTATTATTATTATTATTATTATTATTATTATTATTATTATTATTATTATTACACATTTCCAAGTTATAATTTGTATTTGTGATTTTCAAATATTAGCAGTTTATTTAGAAAAGCACTACTGAATGCCGTATGACATAAAAATGAGACAAGGGCTGGATATGCTCAAGCAAAGGAACTAGATACGATTGTCTTTCCGGTTATTAATTATTAATTTTTGTTATGTTCTCTGGAACATAGGTTTTCGATTTTTTTATTTTCTACCATTGCATACTCCAAAAATGATAAATGATAATAAAATATAACAAGATTAACGAAACATGATTAGGAATTACAAAATGAAATCTGGTTGAGTTTAGATTCAAATATTTAATCATTAGCCTTACAGTAGGATTTTATGTTTTATCTTTTACATATATATCTCTTAATAACATACTCTACTTTTATCATATCTTTGAATCTTTTGAATATTTTTAATAGTCTATACATGCAGTTGAAATGTTCAATGATAACTTTTGTGTCTGCCTTATCACATTAAAATCTCCTGAACGAATTTCAGTAAAATTTAGCCCGACAACTTTTTTGTTAAGATACTCTTTCTCTTTTCATTGTATCATTTGTGGCATGATAAATATGTTTTTACTAATATGATCTACTATACAATCTACTACAAAGAAATATATTCTTTTTATGATTTATATTCAGTGATTTCAATAAATAGAGAATATTCTCCAATTTTCACCGACTTCTCAAACGTAGGAGATATAGGTACAATTCGATTGGTTCACCTGCTTTTTTAGTGTTTATTAGCACTTTTTCTATAATAAAGCTGCACTGATTTTGATGGTTCTTTTCTAATTGAAAAATCAAAATGCTTTTTTGTTTTTTACTAATCTTAATAATTTTGCTAAGAGCCACTATATTTTATATATATTAAAAAAAAATCTAAACCTACCGATTTTCCAAAGTATTCACCGAGTGCCACCATCAGAATACCATTCATGGGTATACCAATTAGAGCATAGAATATCATAAATATCCTGGTGAACATGGTGGTTGGAGCTAAATTCCCATAACCTGAATAATATAAATATTATTTTAAATCGAGATAAATACAAAAACATCATGAATTTTATCTTATTGTCATTAACAATCGCAAATTTGTATCCCTTTAAAACAAATTAGCTACAAATTATCTGCGACAGAAGAAACTAAAACTTATTTTCTAACTTATCAACCAGCTATAGAAGTACTGCTGCTCCTTCCTTTGAAATAACAGATCTGATCGTTATCCTCCGTTCTCAAAAGATCACAATAACTCCCAGAAGGAGAAGGGTTATTCTAAATAGAGAAACATAATTCAAGATATACCTACAGGGTGCCTCTAAAAGGTCTTGCTACTACATATTCCTGATATCAGAATAAACTGATTTAAGCGAACATACCTAAGTTTGATTTCATCCAAAAAAGTACTTGATAATATTGGATAACTTTTATGACTTAAGTATAATATTGATTAAAATAATTAACTGTAGGTCATTCAAAAAATAAACAACTGAAAAATATTAAAAGCATGTAACTATTACAAATGCTTCGGTAGATAAAAGGATTACAATGTAACCACATATACTACCAATGATAAAAACAACAACTCGGTGAGCTGATACTCCAATCCGCATTGAATTATATCATCGCTGGTAGGGCAATCTGTTTGAGTTGTTACTCGACACAAATTTTTCTGTTACTTCTAACAGCATCATATATCATTATCTATTATCTACTGTACACGTCACAATGGAACCAAGAACTGGATCACTGCTATTTCGATCACGTTAGATCTCATCAGCAGAACATATGGTAATCTGGCACGTGTCCGAAAAGCCAAAACAGTGCTGGTATACTGAATCACATATACAACCAGTGTGACACTTTTAGCGCCACCGAAGAGTTAGAAGTTAAGTTTCAACGAAGGCACGTTATGAATGTGAAAAAGATGGAAATATTTCTCTACTGAGAAATAAATATTGAACATATGTCGGCGATTTAGTAGATAAAAGGATCACAAAGTAACCATATATTCTAACAATGATGAAAACTGTTGAATTTAACCATTTATATATTTTGAACACCCTGTATTATTAGTATTTATTGATATAAGTTGTTATAAAACAAAAGAGGAGTTGAAATAAAAATTCAAAACATGTGTCATATAGAGTTAATATTTTCCTGATAAAAGTCTTATTAAACCTAAGAATATGACCTCAACAAAAACAACTACTCGGTGAACTAATATCCCAACCCCCTACAAGCGATGATATAATTCAACAGTCTTATGTTTGTTAGGTATAGAACGCTTTGAGACAGAAATAAATAAACAAATCGTTACATATCCAAATACAGCCCCAACTTTCTAGACATTCTTCAAACACAATCTCACCTATGGTACTCACGACAGTCACCACAAAGAACAGGGAATGATAGAAGTCCCACTTGTGTTCGGGTGGCACATGTGTCATATTCAAACTGACTGGTTTGCCACAATAGTCGGTTAGCCTGTTGAAGATGGCCTGTAGGGCCTGTGGTTCTCCTCTGTAATGTTTCTTCATCATTTCTGTAACAAGGGCAATATAGATTAATGAAGATTAAAGTATTGTTTAAAGTTAGTTAAACTTAAGACCGCTTGGCGGAATAAAATAATTTTGGCACTGGTCTGAGTAAGTAAAGGGTCATCATACAGGAGACCTTATACTTTAAAATTTTAATAAATTAAGCCATTAGCAAAGAAAGTAGCTTAGTGGAACTTATTTCTTTCAGTGATTGGATTTTTCTGTACCCATGAGAAACAACACAGTTTTCGTGTCATGTTGACACTAGTGTCCCTTGGCAAAAGTAAAAATGTCAACGGTGGATAAAGGACACCAAAATGGTGCTGAACATAGGTACCACATTTGGTCGGTCCCACAAGTTTCATAACAATGATATACAGGGTGTCCCACCAAGCGGTAGACGGAATATTCTGGCTAAACCGTTGGTGCTATTGAAAAATGTTTCAAAACTTCTCTCGATTTGTACGCTGCACAATTCAAAAATATTTTCCAACATGGCGAACTTTCGGTTATACCGAAAACTGACACCAACTTCGTTATTTTAAATATAATACCCTGTATATTATTATGTATTTGAGATCCCCTTCTAATTTTAAGGTGACTTTGTTAACCATAAATTATGTGTAGAATGTATCGCTTTAGACAAAACGGACGTTCAAACAGAAAACATGAGAAAATAGTAGGTACTGTGCGCCATTTTAAATAACTCAGAAACGAAGGCACTTAACAGAATGCGGTTTTCGCCACTCGCTTCAGAAAGTAAGGACCTATCGTTTTATCATCAAAAATATTTAAAGAAATGTGAAAAACCACCAGGAATAGAATTGAACTTTGTAAAGTTTAAAGAGCAATAGGTCATTTCATTATTTCAAATTTAACGACCCATTTTTTCTCGCACTATAAAATGCAGAATTTTTTCCCTTCAAGAGACTATAAGGTTTTCCATATCTAAACCGATTAGTTTTCCTGTTATTTGCATTTCATTGGAAACATTGAGATTTGGGCTTGTTACCATGGATACTATTTCAAACTGGAACTGTCAATTTGCCACCTGGGTCACAAATCTTTTCTATTTAATTGTTATTGTTTTTCTCTTTATCCTGGTTCTTATTGTTCATTATTCCTGTTGAAGTTTTTGTTGCGTTTGTTTTCCATTTTTTATTCCTTATTCGGTTTATTACTTTAAATATAAGAAATGTGATGCTAACACTAATTAGAGAATGCCTAGGCAATTGCCTGTAAACATCAAGAATGTATGCCCAGCGATACCCAGATAGAAGACATCCACGTGTGGAATTATTTCAAGCTGTTTTACGGACATTTAACAATAGTGGAAGTGTAAGCCATGAAAAACATGAAAGACTTAGGTAAACCAGTACAGAATGTAGATAATGATTTTTTAATATTGACTGCAGCGATGAGAAATCCAAAAGCCAGCTTTAGAAACATTCGCCATGCTAGTGATATTACAAGAACGTTAGTAAATAGAGTGATAAGGAAGCACAAGTTTCACCCTTACCACATTCAGCTTCATCAATAAATCTACGAGAGATATTTTCACAGCAGGATGGTATTTTATAATTGCGCATTGGGGAAAATTGAAGAGCAGCCCCACTTCTTCGATTTCGTCTTATTTACTGAGGAATCGACATTCAACAATAATGTTATTGTTAACCGATATAATTCGTATTACTATGACAATGTGAATCCTCATGTGTTAAGATGTACCAATCGTCAAAATAGATGGTCACTAAATGTATTCTGCGGAATAGTACAGGACAGAGTCCTTGGCTCACATTTCTTCAACGAGAATGTAACTGGTAGGACTTTCATTAGGTAGTACGTTTTTTGACTTAAAATTTGCAATAAATACATGGCAATGAAATATTGATCCATAACAAATAAAACTACGCGGAAAAGAAAAAAGAAATTTGCGAATACAACAAACAAAAACAACGAAGTTTATAGCAGAACGTACGGAAAGCTGAATAAATATTAGAAAATCGTTTGCAATCCACGTACGGTTTCTATTTGAAATCATATCCATGGTAACAAGCCCAAATTTCAATGTTTAAATTAAAATGCAGATAACAGGAGAACTATTAGGTTTAGATATGGGAAACCTTATATTCTCTTAAAAAAATATGCATCTCATAATGTGAGAAAAAATGGGTCGTTTCAATTGAAATAATGAAATTATTGCTCTTTAAATTTTACAAAGTTCACATCAATTTCTGATGGTGTTTTACATTTCTTTTCCAATATTTCTAATAATGAAACGATGTCATTATATTCTGAAGCAAGAGGCGACAACCGCATTCTGTTAAGTGTCTTCGTTTATAAGTTATTGAAAATGGCGCACAGTACTATTTTCTCTTGTTTTCAGTTTAAACGCCTGTTTTCTCTAAAACGGTAAATTTTACACAAGACATAATGTATGGTTAAAAAGTCACCATAAAATTAAAGGGGGATTTCAAAAATGTAACAATATACAGGATATTCCATTTAAGATAACGAAGTTGTGGTCGGTTTCCGGTATAATCGAAAGTCCGCCATGTTGGAAAATATTTTTAAATTGTGCAGTGTACAAATCGAGAGAAGTTTTGTAGGAAACATTTTTCTATAGCGCCAACGGCTTAGCCAGAATCTTTCGTCTACCGCTTAGTGGGACACCCAGTATAGTATCAATATTATTCATTTCTTTGTCATAACTTACAAGCCACCCAGAACATATCTTTAACATTTGGTGCAAACGTTCTCCTACTTATACCCAAACGACCTGGCTATTAGTCAGGTGAAGAATCTTGGTCTGGATTAACCAAATTTAATCTTAATTTTTAATCCTTAAAAAATACCCTTAGGGTTGGTACAATGCAAAATTTTAGTTTTAGACTTCTTAAATCACAAAACTTTTAAAATTTAAAATTCACCAGACAGAACATGCGGGAAGATTAAAAGTACCTACAAATTCCGTTTCAAATGTTCAAACGAACCAAGAAATAATTCTAAATTTAGTTAATCCAGACCCGGACCTGACTGATAAGCCAACTCGTATTGGGAAGCTATGGAACAAAATATTAAAGAAATATACTAGGTGGCTCGTATGTTATGTCCCTATAAAGAAATGATAGGTGAATAGGTAATAGTGATAAAACACTTTATCTCGGTTGTCGGTTATACAGCTTGTGAGAACCAACAAATCTGATATTTTCAGAATTATCTTGGACTTTTTTCCGTATTCCAATGGATTACATCTTTTAAGTAATCGAGGTTCATTCAAATCCTACTGTTTGGCTTTTGAAATTTCAATAATAATCGTATCAACAGCTTGTATGCGTACTAACGTCAATGTTGTTTAAGTCACTATTGATATTTGTTCTGCTATGCTTCCTAATAAATGTTAAATTGTTATAACTTTATCAAACAATTGGTTGCAATGCGATTCATCTTATCATTTTTTTAAAAATTCCAAGTTTGTCTTTATCCTCTTAAAAAGATTATTTGATCTCTTGAGATTGATTTGTTGATCATGTCACATATTTGTAACATTGATTGATTGATTACTTTCTAAAAAAAATTTTATAACAACTAGAAATTGATATTTTTGCGATAGGGAATTATGCATCTAGAATCTGTGATAATTATAAAAAACGACGGCTCCTAGAAAGCGGCTAGGTAAATTTCACAGTTTGAATTTATTATTTTTGTATCGCTTTTGGGAAAAAATGCTTAAGTCATAAGTTGTAGGTGAAGATCATATCTAAAACTCAGAAATATTTTGGACGAAAATGAGTTTTGGTTGGCTTACATTTTGAAGCTACTAATTCGATCCAGCACGTAAACGAATTCGACCGATATATTTTTACGATCGATTTTTACAGCAAATTTGATCTGGATATCTTTATAAATGCGACCTATACCGTGTTTACAAATTTCGTAATATCCCATTGGTTATGTTTTTGTTGTTGAATTTCAGAGATCCAAACAGTCCATGCAAGCTAGAAGAAAAATTATCCAAAAGTTTCTTGAAAGTTATCGGGTCCTATCTCACCGCCCGTAGTGGAGTTTTTTTAGCATTATCAAGGACTGATATTTCCAGTATTGCTGCTGGCTATTATTATCGCTATAGAGGGGTATGAAATAATTGTAGTAAACGAGTTCAAATATTCCATGTATAAAATATATGTTAATTTAAAGTAGAATGAAATACACGAATGTTTTAAATGAAAGAGATGTTTGATAAGTAAACTAGAGTATTTTTTTATATTAACAGCTTCTAATTTAACTCTGTCAAGTAAGATTTGAATGAGGATCTATTTTTTATGTAAGTTCTTTTTTAATTTATTTCACAACTTAAGCAAAAGCTGTCTACATGTTGTCCCAACATATTTTTTTTTTTCGAATATCCAATACTTCATTTGCCATCAGATGATTTTGTTTCGTGCTATTAAATGCCATACTAATTGTTTATTTGATATATTCTTTTTAGGGTTCCGTTCATTCGATGGAAGAACGGAATCATTAAAGGATTACTCTGTCGCCTGTCTCTCCGCCGGGATTAATATTTTGGAGCAAATTAGAAAATTATTATTATTTAAAAAAATGCAGAGCGTAAAGTCTTGAAAAAATCAGAATCTTCAAAGTTTACAGGAAAAGCCAAATCGACGAGAGCTCGGCTCGTATTTGACAGTTTTTTGTTCATTAATATAGTCAATTTTACATTTATTGTGGCTTATAATTGTACTTTGTTTTGAAGAACTCTTATTTGTTTTTTATCTGTCTGGTATGGTCTCTATTGTATATAATTTTTGTTTTATAGTATCCTTATTTTTGTGGTACGTTTGATTATGTTTATTTCTACAAATCAGTTAATTGATACATTTGGCTACTTTTGTTTGTTGCTGCCGGATTTATTCTTCTTCAACATAATCATAATACTCTTTTATATATGTATTTATACCCAGATACAGATATTTTATTTCTAGCCAGGCACACGCTAAAGAGATTGACAAACGATAACGATTAGTTTATAAGTTTTCTGAGGCGAACGTATGAACACATGTGGCAAGTTACACAAAACTTTATTTACGTTAGAGTGCTAGCATTACATTATATAATACATAACACCGCATTACTATATGCACTCGACGAAGTAAAATATCAACGGTAAGGCCGACAGGCCTTCAAAAGCGGAGCTGTGCCTGCTTCCAAACCGAACCAAAGATTTTTATGAAAGCTAGGAAACCAGATACGGAGCGGAGCTTAGTTGAGCGGCGTTGCAAGGGTTAGCTCCACTCCGCTCGAATCGACCGAGGTTTGGTTTTCAAGCTACGCTCCGCTGCCCCTCCCTTTTTTTCCTTCAAAAAATGCCGGAATAAAAGGATACCTATGAAAGAAAAATTGGTGACTGAGCTGGAACTGGGATCCACTACGCAATTGGTTGGTCGGATATCAATCCGTTCCGCTCAACTCAGATCAGTTTAGTTCGGCTCGCTCAACTCCGCTCCCGTTCCTTACTGTTTCAATTCAATTCAAATACATTTATTGTTCTTATGTCAGGTTTACAATTGTGAGGGTATATTAATTATTTTATGCTCTTCTTGTCAGATTGGCCCTGTTGGTTACATATCTAGGGGAACGCGGGGTAACACCTGTGGAATGCTACCGGGGGACCGGCCATGCTTTAACGCCCAGTGAGGCCGGGGACGGGGAAAACCACAGAAAAACCCACGTCCATGGCGGAATACAAATCAGGGACGGCCTGTTCGGCGTCTTCTTCTTCTGTAGGTTAGAGGAGACTCATCTATGGCGTTGATGGCTGCAGGTGGCGGTGTCTCCATGGCCTCCATTAGGCACACAGGTGGGAACGGGATCCCTACTGTTCAGAACGGCCGACTGAGTAATAGTCAGCTAAGATCATCAAGAGAAACATTACTAACGCGCTCTATCGGTAAGTAGGACAGGCTCGCTCTAGCCTACGGTGGTCACCACAAGTCTAATCTCAATCTCATTCGATCTTTCAGAATTCAGAACTGATCTGTCATGGAACATAGAACAAATCCGTGAACACTCACTAACGGAAATATCTCGTCGTACTTATATTAATGGTAATGGTAAAATCTGTTTTTACCTGACGAAAGTTTGGATCGTCCTATCGGTCAGCGATTGTCGTTGAACACTAAATAGTCAGAAAACTAGACGAGATTTATCGGCAGCAAACCAAAACTTACCCCTTTCGTACTTTCCTGTTGTGTTGGAATATGTGAATAGTATTGCATTGTCTGCGTAGCATACCTAGGTACCTGCCTATTATTCGGATTTCTTCATCACCCATCGTAGACTCTCTACATGTTTTAATTTATTAATTCGTCCAAGAATACATTACACATTTGTGGACTTTAGCAATTGTTCTGTCGAATGCCAATGCCATATAATCTCATGAATAAAAAAATGTACGTGTCAGCTCCGACGCGTGACTTCAAGTGCGATTATCATTGATACAATAGGCAAAGGGGTAAATGAACGCATCTCTGATAATATCGAAAGTATGTATTATTCTTTTATTCATATTTATTTATATTGATTCGAGTAAATCTTTATGTCTGTACTTCATACATATATGTATAATAAAGTTCTTTATTAGAACAACAGAAGACAAAACAACAGTATTTAGAATTTTTGTTTGTCTGACTGTAAGTTTTCACGCGCATCACGCAAACACTACTAATGGAATTGAATGCAGTTTGCAGAGGTCTAACTTAAAATACAGGCTCAATTTTACCACGTTTGTCTGTCTTTCCGTACGTTTGTACACGCATCACGCAATAACTACGGCATATAATTGAATGCATTTTCCACGCGCACAAAGTCGCGGGCAAAAGCTACTATATAATAAAATTGTAACAGGCCGATGTCTGTACATTAGAGGTAATTAAGAAAAAATAATATGGGGGTCCTTATTAGAACAACAGAAGCCAAAACAACAGTTTTTAAAATGTTTGTCTGTCTGTATGTTGGTACGCGCATCACGCAAAAACTAATGCATGGAATTGATGCAGTTTTCCTCGCACACGAAGGCACGGGCAAAGCTAGTTTATCTATAAAACTGAACGTCTGTGTGTATGTGCCTTATTGGCTCTTAACATTATTCGAGTATTCAGTGCCCGTGGGACTGTATATGGTAGGTTCCGTACCTGAAAGTCTTTTGTCTATTTCTGAACTTGATGGTTGAATTTTGATGGTCTTTTGTATGTAGAATGTTATTAGAATGACCTGGTTGGAGCTGTAAGTGTGACTAGACCTCCTAGGTGGAGGGTTCCATACTTGTAATACCCAAAAAAGTATCTCTGAGCTCTATGGTAAAATTTTCGTGGATTTTTCGCTATATTTGTGTGTAGTGTTTCACTGGACTGTTTTGTGAGAGTCTGTCAGCGCGCCTAGCTCTTAAAAGAAAATTACTAAGACATAGTATGTAGCAGAAATTCTCATGCTGTTCTCTCTTAATGCATGTCTGTGGATGAATCTGGGTTGGTGTTCGGACTGACAATTTACCAAAGTGTTTGCCGGGGAAGTGCCCGGTAAAACAGCTAGTATTACATTTAAATCATGATACATAAAAATATATTCCATATATTACATAAATACATGGTTAAGAAGATTGATTTCCTTCACTATTGGTATCATCTTGAACATTAATACCTACTATTTTCAATATTTGCTGAGACAGTAGTTTTGGGGTAACTAAAATACGATATGTGAACGCATGATACATGATTTAGGAATCGTGAAAACATCGCATTACTAGTATCTAGTCGCCCTAGTGTTCTACCGGAAACAAAATCTAAATTCTGATTTATGATGAATCTGATTTCAAAAATTGTACTAAGCGTAATTCTTCATCTTTAGCGAATTAAATATTGAAATCGCCGCCAATTTTCACTGGACGTTCTCGAAAGCGTTTTTTCAACAATTATGAAACAAATTCTGTACAGGGTGTCCCTTCAAGGTCTTTACAAACTCTTACCATTTGTTCCTCAGGCCAAAATAAGTATTTTTAAATAAATTTACCTCGGTACAAAATTGCTTAGTCTAGGTCTTATAAGGCCCAGAAGATACAATTTTAAAATCATTTTTTAGCTAAAAAATTAAAATGGCTAATGCCATTTCGACGAAATTTGGTTCGTTGGGATAGTTTTATATGCTGAAAAGTCCCATGAAAAAATTATTATTGTTAATTCATGGCCGTAGAACTTGTTTTCTTGACTCATTTTACCTTTTGGATTGCTAAAATTTAGATCAAGTAACTCACTACAAAAAAGCTACTCTTGATTAAACTCGATTACTCTTGTGGTTTTCTCAAGATTTGTATTTTAATAATTAGCAAAAAATTTAACAAAAAATTATCAATCAATTTCTGTAGTTTCATCTAAATAAGACTAACTGTCAAATTTACGATACATTATTCCTATTATTGTTCAAAAGTTCATCTCCTCAATTCATAAAAGTTACTCTGTTTGGTTTATCATAGCCTTGCATTGCAGCCATGCCGAATATACCATATGTTAGTGGCTTTTGGATATTGTCAAGGAAACAGTAAAGAGTGTGTAGGGTATATGTACTCTGAAAGGTTTCCAAATCGCCGTACATCAAGCCACCCACTGTTTGAAGGCGTGTAGAGACATCTTCGGGAGACCTGTCGTTTTGCTCCTGAAACCGCTGATAATGGCAGGCAGCATTTTGTAAGGATATTTGACGCTACAAACTAAATTTTAGAACGCATTGAACAAGATCCAGATCTAAGCACCAGACGATTGGGTAGAGAAGTAGGAGTATCTAAAATTGTTGTACTTGAAGAACAATTGCTATATCCTTACCATAAGTTGGCAGTTTTGTCGCTTTTTTAATAGAACGAGGCAAAGGAATTTGAACTTTGTCAAAAATGTTTTGTTCATGGACGAAACATGTTTTACAAGAAGAGGGTTAATTAATTTCCACAACGACAACATTTACGCAGATGAAAATCCGCATGCAATGAGAGTTGAGCATGTTCAAAACGAATTTAGAATTATTGTGTGGGCTGGAATAATAGGTAATATTATTATCGGTTCTGTTATTCTTCCACAAAGATCAATTATTGGAGAAATGTATTTAAAGTATCTTTAAAATAAGTTGCCGGATTTCTTAGAGGATTTACCTCTACAACTTCGGAGAGATATTTGGTTTATGCACGATGGAGCTCATCCACATTATTCTATAAATGTTCAAAACTACTTAAAGCCACAGTACACGAACATATGGATGGGTAGAGGTAATGACGCTCCAGTAAATTGGCCACCCCGTTCATGCAACTAAAATCCAATGAATTACTTTTTATGAGAACATCTTGAGACCGTGGTTTGCATCAAGAGTAGCTTTTTTGTTGTAAGTGGGTAACTCAATCTAAATTTTAAGTTTACTACTCTTCTCATCCATTGGCGGAGAAATCCTAAAGTTCTATGCTCGTGGATTAATATTAATAATCTTTTTTACATGGGATTTTTCAGCATATAAAACTATGCCTATGTACCAAATGTCGTCAATATGGCATTAGCAGTTTTAAATTTTTAGCCAAAAAATTATTCCAAAATTGTATCTTCAGGGCCTTCTTATAAGACCTAAACTAAGCAGTTTTGTACCAAGGTAAGTTTACTTAAAAATACTTATTTTGGCCTGAGCAACAAGTGATAGGAGTTTGTAAAATCATTTAAGGGACACCTTGTATATACCTGCCTCATGAGATTATTCTTGTTAGTAGTTTGAGAAAAAAATATTGTTTTCCAAAATGTATTTAGATTTTGAATGATTTTTCACTTCCCTCAATAAGGGAAGTATTGTATTTACGTAAAAAATCGACCTCGAGATTTTTGCTGACATTTACGTTTTGTGGTTCCTAGATCACGAAAATCATGGTATCTCAAATCCGTCGGTCTGTCTGTCTGTCTGTAGTCTGTTGGCGTTGTAGCTCGATAACGGCTTGACCTAGGACAACGAATTTCGGTAAGCATATCGAAGGACTACCGGCGACGCAATGTAAGGGTTTTCGTTAAACATATATTCAGGGTGTCCAAAATATTAAGTGTCAATATAAGAACGGTAGAAGCGACGAGGTTGTTTCCATCTCGAAGCGGGGTGGTTTGTCGAGCGAAGTCATAGGTAAAGGCTTTTACTAATTTTTTGAGGAATGAGGATTTCAAAAATATAGTTTATTTATTTATTCAATTATATGGGTAATCCCCACGAGGAAAAAAGAAAATATACAAACTTAAACTTAATGTATAAAAAGTATAAATGTGTACATATACTTATAAATATCTAAGATTAAAGATAAAAACAACAAATGGTCACTATAAAATTCTATTTCGACACTGTTTTATGAAAGTATTCAGTGAAATACATAAGACGTCACAATTTAGACTGTTGGCTATACGCATAAACCTAGACATGGGAGAATAGTAGCCATAGATGGTATGGTGATAAGGGACAGCGAAAAGATCATGGTTCCTAGTTGAACGAAATGATAGTCAGAATGAGACTTTAAGTAGGAAACCATTGCAGTTAGTGTCTACTGATATAATTTTAAATAAGATTTTCAGATCATTATTGATCTACTGAAAGAAAGGGTGTTAAGATTAACAATCTCATGTAAATCCGAATAAGCATATTCTCCAGCTGTTAGGTTTAATTTGAAGGGAACAAATCTGAGAAATCTGTTCTGCACTGCTTCAATATTAAATATAATTGTATCATCATAATGGGGAGACCAGACAGGTGAACCAGATTCTAAAACAGATCTTAAAAAGTTCTGACGGCACTGATAGATCCTAGCAATTTCGGAGAGAAAAAAACAAGAAGTTTAAGCTCTATTGATGGTAGTGTTTATGTGGGTGGTGAATGACAGGTTCTCATCGAATATTACACCAAAATCTCTTGTATCATTGAGCCAACTTAGTTCGATGTCATCAAGACCATCTATCAAACGTTATACAAAAGCATTCTCCTTGATTCAAAGATATGCCATTATTTACAGACCAAAAATATAGAGAGTTGATATCATTCTGTAAGTTGTGAAAATCATCAATGCTTTCGACAGGCAAGTATAATTTTAGGTCATCCATAAACAGAAGGAATTTACAGTGTTGAAAATGAATTTCCAATATCATTTATAAATAAAGCAAAAAGCAGGGTTCCCAAATAAGTGCCCTGCGATACACCAGAGGGTAGCAAGATTCGTTGTGATTCAAAGTTCTTAATTCTTAATACTTGAGACTTGTTTGTGAGATAATCCCTGATCCAGTGGGTAATAAGACTGGGAGAACCTAAAAATAATAACTTCTGTACCAACAGATTGTGAAAAACATGATCAAAGGCTTTGGTAAAATCGGTATAGATTGCATCAATTTGTAGTCCCGTTTCTAAACCCTTGATTATATCATTTTGATACACTAGGAGGTAACTGTTGATCTCCCAGCCATAAAACCATGTTGCTGATCAATAACTAGATTCCTACAATGCCAAGTGAGTATATGTGTTAGTAACATTTCTAGCCGTTTGGGTAAGACTGAGATCATACTTATTGGTCTGTAATTATGAAAGTTTTCTTAAGCGCCTTTTTTGAAAATGAGCTGCATTTCCAAAGATCAGGAAATTGCACTGTACTCAAAAACAAGTTGAATAAAAGCTGAATTGGTAATGCTGAAGTAAATATACGTCTTCTTAGGAAGTAAGATGGAATACCATCAGGACCATGGTCCAGCTTATCCTTGAGATCAGAGATTCCTTTGAAAAGTAGAAGTTAATTGGGGGAATGTAAACTTTTCCACTATAAGTGTTGGCAAAATGATCAGCAAAAAGATTTGCTATGGATTACCCAGAGTCACCAGTTCGGTTTTCCAAGAACATAGAATTGGGAAGAGTAGTATCATTCTTTTTAGCCCTGAAGAAATTCCAGAAGTAGCTGGGGTCAACATGAATGGCATTCTCAACATAGATTTGGTATTGAATTTAGCAAATCTCTTTCAGGAATTTGCAATGTTGTCTTAAACTAGAGAAATTGGCATAATCAAAAGGATTTCTGGTTAGTTTGTATTTATCGTGAGCAACTGAATGTATTCTGGATGATTTGATAAAATGAGCTGATTGCTTGGTTAAGCTCAAGAGATTCGAATAAAGCGATCCAATCAATAGCAGCGAAACAATTGTTCAGGCTGGAATAGTCAGCGTTTTTGAAATCTGCATGGTTGGGTCTACAAGTGGTTGCGATGTGATAGTGTTTGTTCTCCAAAAGCAGGTCGACCGCTTCTGTGGTAACTATAGATTCCCAATTTTCAGTGAAAATCAGATCTAGATAGCAAATTTAGTCCAGTCATTTAAAAGTTTTTTAGATTATTTTGGACTATGCACGGTACCCTACCAGAATATTTTATAGATAAGTTTGATTCACCTTTGGCTGAGCGGCAATTTAATTCATCCAGGGCTTGTTTCAATTGGGATTGTTGTAGCTTTGATCTGTCGCGTCCAACTTTGAGACCGAAAGCTTCGACCTTATTTTTGAATTATACAATCGTCTAGGAGATGGCTGGAAAGGATGGCACGAATGGGTCTGGTCTTGCCATTAGACGTGGGTTGACCTATTCTCAGCACTTTGACATGGTCCTTGTCTTCAATACCAACATAATTAAGGTTATTCGTGATAGCTTGCTTGTCACTTGCAATTCGTTCATTGAGGTGATTCGAGGGAGACTCTTTCACATTATATTGTAACGTGAAGACTTACCCGAATAATGAACTACACACACAATGCACATTCCAGAAACATGGGAAACATCAGAGACAACAAGAATAAGTCCTGCTCTACTCTCGAAGCCATATACTGAGTAATAAAGCGACCCTCCAAAAACGGTTAAGGGACATTCTGATTGAAAATGGAGACGATCCTGATATGTTCGAGTTCCACTCTCCGGAAGAGATATTACTGGAAAAATTTCTAGAAATAATAATGAAAAATTCGAAGAAATTTCTAGAAATAATAATGAAAAATTCGATGAAGTCTCGAAAAAGTTCGAAGAAATTTCTAGAAATAATAATGAAAGATTCGATGAAGTAACCAGAACATTTGGAGTGCAATTTGATGAAGTCTCAAAAAAGTTCGAAGAAATTTCTAGAAATAATAATGAAAAATTCTAAGAAATTTCTAGAAATAATAATGAAAGATTCGAGGAAGTAACAAGGACATTTGGGGTGAAATTCGATGAAGTCTCGAAAAATTTTGAAGAAGTTTCTATAACTCGTTCAAGATGAAATAAAAGATGTTTCCAGAAAAAGTGATGCGAGGTTTTAAGAAATTTCAAGAACAGTTGACGAAAACTTTGTCACGACAGAAAAGAATATGGAGCAACTGCAACATAAAATCAAGACACTGGAAATGGCAGTTAAGAATGGCAACTGCAGTGGGAGCCAGACATTCAAAGGCGAAGATGACTTAACCGCAGGTAGTATGAGGGTTAAGCTTCCAAACTTTGATGGAAAGCGCTCCTGGTCAACCTATCGAAAACAGTTTGAAGCAGTGGCAATGGCTAACCAATGGACCGAAGAACAGAAAGCTGTTTCCTTAACCGCTGCTTTACGAGGTGATACAGCAGACATCTTTAGGTCTATTCCAGCTGGCCAGGCAAACTACCAAGTCTTGCTTTCTAAATTGGAGAATCGGTATGGAGATAGTCATCTTCAGCAAGTATACAAAGCACAACTGCGATCTCGGTTGCAAATTATGGTCAATGTGTCATCCTCTGGCGGAGCCTTGAGTTTATACATCGATGGTCAAATCAATGGAGAAGACAGAATGCTCCTAATAGACACCGGAGCAACAAGAACAATAGCCAGACCAGAGCTCGTCACAGATCATTCCCGGATATTACCAACAAAGGTCCAACTCAGAACAGCGACTGGAGATACAATAAGAACACATGGTGAAGCGAGCATGACCATCAGCATTGGCAAGATCACCATCAAGCATAGAGTTTATCGCTGACATATCTGATCAGTTTATTTTGGGAATGGACCTTTTGAAGAAGCTTGGGGCTGTGTTGGATGTCAAAAATGGTGTCTTGAAGGTCGACAATGAAGAACTGCCCTTTCACGAGGATAACGAAGATGTTGTCCGATTGATAACGACTAGTGATGTAATAATACCCGGCTATAGTGAAAAAATATTGATGACCAACCCGGACGGATTCCGCAAATCTGGAAGTCTGAGACTGGTAGAAGAAATGAATAATAAGGAATTTTCGACTGCTAAAGCTCTTGTTCGAGTAGGAGATGTCGTTCCTGTCAGAGTAATGAATCTAAAGCAGAGCCCCATCAAGTTGAGCAAGGGAAGTATGGTTGGAAATTGTGTTCCTGTATCAGCGATAAGCTCTGTAAGACAACTAGTAAACCATCCAGGATCGAAAATTCTAAAGAGCTGGTTGATGTGGTCATCAAGACTGTCCAGGACTTAGATGAGAAACAATTACGAAAAGTGAGAGATATGCTTGTAGAATTCCAGGACGTTTTTGCGATGGAAGAAGAATACAAAGGTAAAACAAGTATACTGACTCACACGATAAACACGGGGAATGCTCAGCCAATAAGACAGCAGCCAAGAAGACTTCCATTGGCCAAAAGAGACGAAGCCGAGAAATGAGCAAACAAGGAGACATGGAGCCATAAAATAGTCCATGGACCTCGCCAGTAGTGCTCGTGAAGAAAAAGGATGGTTCTACAAGATTGTGTGTAGATTACCGGCTTCTGAATTCCGTCACTAAGAAGGATAGTTATCCGTTACCCAGAATAGATGACATCCTAGATACTCTCTCTAGTTCACGATGGTTTTCTACACTAGAATGGATCCCGTAGATCGAGAAAAAACTGCTTTCTCGATAGGATCAGGGCTCTGGCAATTCACTGTGATGCCGTTTGGACTATGCAATGCTTCCGCTACATTTGAGAGGCTCATGGAAGCAGTTTTGAGAGGATTGACATGGCAAACTTGCAAGGTTTTGTCCAAGTCGGAGAGGAATTATTGCGTTACCAGAACTGTTGGGAATAGTGAAAGCCTGTGAACACTTCCGTAAGTATTTGTATGGTCGCCGCTTTCTAGTTAGAACTGACCATGCAGGACAAGTGGCAAGATGGTTAGAATGTCTTCAGGAATATGACTATGACATCGAACACAGGGCAGGAAAAATTCATGGGAACGCTGAAGCCTTATCCAGAAGACCATGCACCCACTGCTCGAGGATGGAAGACAAGCTTTGCCCTATACGAAGAACAACCGTAGAAAATGAGGAATGGCAGCCCGAACAAATGAAGCTGGCCCAAGAGAACGACTCATGTTTGAGAGTAGTCTTGGAGTGGATGCGCGTTAAGAAGAGGCCATCTTGGCAAGATATAAGCTTACGAAGCCCAGAAGTGAAAGAATATTGGAGCCAATGGGACTTTCTTGTGTTAAGAGATGATCTGCTGTAGAACCTTTGAGTCTGAAGATGGCACTGAATTCAGATTACAACTAGTTGTGCCAAGAAGCAAAGTGCCAGAGGTACTACGTCAGCTACATGATGGAGCCTCGGGTGGGCATTTTAGAATCACCAGGACCCTGCAGAAGGTTCGGGAGCGATTCTATTGGGTGAATTGCAAAGAAGATGTTAGACAGTGGTGCCGTAAGTGTGAAGTGTGCGCAGCTAGCAATGGACCACTTGGCAGAAAGCGGGCACCTATGAGGCTGGGAGTCCCATGGAGCGAGTTGCTGTGGATATTGCGGGGCCATTTCCTGAAACGGACAATGGGAATAAGTATATCCTAGTAGCCATGGATTATTTCACAAAGTGGACAGAGGCGTACGCAATCCCTAACCAAGAAGCATCGACCGTCGCCGAGATGTTGGTGAGAGAATTCTTTTTACGTTTTGGCGTTCCTCTTGAAATCCATTCGGACCAAGGAACAAACTTCGAGTCAGCCCTGTTCCAAGATTTGTGCAGATTAATAGGTGCGAACAAGACCAGGACGACCCCTTTGCATCCTCAATCGGACGGAATGGTAGAGAGGGTGAACCGAACCATGGGCAAGCATCTTTCTAAGGTTGTTTCAGAATATCAGCGAGATTGGGATCAGTACATCCATTTGTTCCTGATAGCCTATCGGGCGGCTGTGAATGAAACAACTGGTCAGACTCCTGCTAATTTAATGTTGGGGCGTGAGTTACGCCTACCCTGTGGCCGTAGACCTACAGTGTCGCAGGAGAAAGATACGTCGACCAATATAGAGCCAGAATGGATAAAGTGCATGAGTTAGCCAGACAGAACATCCAGCTGCCAGTGATCGAATGAAGCACCACTACAATATTCGATCAGCTGATGGAGTCTTCAACGTGGGGGACCTGGTTTGGCTGTATAATCCCCAACGACGTCGAGGCCTTTGTCCCAAACTCCAAAGGCAATGGGAAGGTCCATATCAAATTATGAAAAGGATAAATGACGTCATCTATCGTATTCGAAAGTTACCAAGGGGAAAACCTAGAGTGGTGCACATATACCGACTCGCACCATACGCTGGACCGAACAACCAGGAGGAAGCACCAGTGGCTCTTCAAGAAAAGAACGTTGAGAAGCGAAATGTCAGTTTCAACGACTTCATGTCCAACTACGCGGATCGAAAGAAGGTCAGACTCGGTGTGACAGTTGAGGTTCAACAAGACCTTTTCAAACTACCAGCCGACGTTTCTATTGCCCATTGTGTAGCGGAGGATCTACGTATGGGCCGAGGAATTGCTGTGGTGTTTAAAAGGAAGTTTGGAAGACTGGATGAATTGTCAGCCCAACGACCAACAGTAGGAAAAGTTCTGCGACTGGCAGATGGTAATTGGAACCTCTTCTATTTGGTTATGAAGAAGATGTCAGGAATTATGACATCAAGAGATTGGGTCTTCCTAAAATAGGCTGCGGGTTGGACGGGCTAGATTGGAAGATTGTAAGGTGCATGATTGAATACATCTTCCAGGACGCTGGTGTGCAAATTACCGTGTGTTGCTTCAATCCAAAAGGAGTGTACTCGGGAAAGACGATGGACTGTTACTTTTTCAACGAGGGTGTTTGCCTGGCAGGAACCAAGTGCAGATTCCGCCATGGAACGGAAATCCAGCAAGGTACTACCAAGGATGATTCTGATCGGGACGATCAGATGTTAAGGAGGGGGCAGTGTAACGTGAAGACTCACCCGAATAATGAACTACATACACAATGAACATTCCAGAAAACACGGGAAACATCTAGAGCTTTTTAGGTTAGTTATTATAATGTCCATGGCAATGACATGGCACAGTTAGTGATAGATAGTCGGTAATAGATCATAGACTTAGAAAGTCGTATATAGTCAGAGAAATAAGTGTGAATATAAATGTGTATATAGTCGTGTAGTTATTGGTGTAAATAAATAAGTGAAAATAAATCGAACCCAGTTTTAATATAAATCCCCGTTACAATATGTTGGCTTACATTGAACGCTCGTGGATTTCTTTGACTATTTCGTTGCACATTGCGCGTTTGGATTTAAGCTGCTTCCTCGCTTCCTTCTCAGCTTTGAGAGCGGTTCCTTCATTTTCGAGGGATGTATTTTTTTAGAAGCTTTGGTACTTGAGTGATGAAGATCCAGTAGTCGTCAAAGAAGAATAGAACAGGACGTTGTTTCTGCAACATTAGTGCTCGAATTTCTGTACTTGTCATGATGATCAGGGTAAACGAATCCGAATCTGCCATCTCCTGGGAGCATTTAGTGCATGTGGATGCCGTATCAACAACAGTGAATTTCTTAAGTGTATAACTTAACTGTTCCTAATTTAGCTGAACTATGACAAACGTAATTAGGGAAATTCTTATTGTGTTGATTATCTTGTAGCCAGGTGTTTGTTGAGTTGTTGCCTTTTTGGGTTGCATTTGGATTAGGATCTTATGGAACACGTTCTTAAATAAATTGCACTGTATCTTGGATAATGTTCACAATAAATTTATTATTAGGTACTATAGGATCATAGATCGCTCACTACTCAACAGTTTGATACCAAACATGTGATTTTTAAACAACTATCTATCAACACAGCTAATTCGAAGAAAATTTGAGAGAGCACAGATTCACATGTAGGTATACGTGATATTTTTTTAAGTTAAAAAAGTAGTGGTGTATTACTTTTCTCTTCAAAATGATCTTGTGCAAATTCCGAACGAACGCCACTGGCAAGACTAAACAATTACGTTGTTCAGCAGAAAATACCTTTGAACATTTTTTTTAAACGTTCTGTGGTTCAAATGTTAAGACCTTTAAGGCCTATAATACGATGAACTCAAGAATAACTTACTCAAATATTTTAAAAAACAGTTAAGCTAACAAGTATTTTGTGATTTTTCGATAATCATCCCCTGAGGGGGTGGAATAGGGTGAATAAATATAAATGTCAATTTGGATGTCGTTATGGAGGTTTTAGGAACGTTGATTACGAGAATGGCATTTATTTTCAAGTTCTACACTGTGGATATGACATGAAACTGAAAACCCTTTAGTGGAAAACGCAAAACAATAATAAACAGGCTTTACAATTCAACAAAGCTTCGTTGGTGCTCTATAAATTATAGATCTAAAAATGGATATGGCTGTACTAAGTTTTCTTGGGACGTATTTTGTTGGGCATTTGGTGGTATATGATAAAATTGTTGTTTCTGAAAAATAATACCTGTGCTATTGTCAAGTACGTATTATATTAGTATATTTTAAAAAAGATATTTAATTTCGACATATTCCACTTAGATGGCGCTAACATTAATACGTTAATGGAAACATTACGCTTTTTGTTAACGCTGTATTTTATTAATCATCAAATTTTCGTACTATGCCGGAGGCTTGAAATGAAATCGATTCTTAAGGAGTAAACTCTAATAGAATAAAACTTGAAAGATCACCATTGAAGAATTTCAAGATCTGTCAGCAAATTTCTAATAAGAAATAAAAAAATAATTGTATTAGTACTGGATATTTGATGTTGCGAAGTTATAGCTAGATAGAAGGCTTTTGGCACCAACTTCAAAAGCACCACCACCAATATTAAATTAATAATATTGCCTAGTTTTCAGTGCACCAACTAATAAAGTTGGTCCTATTGTTTATAAAAAAAATATTTCAGACTTTCTCACTTTTGAGTGTATCATTAGGTGAGCTATTGATTTTTCGATAGCGTTCTTCAATCCTTAATTTCCATTCCTTCATTGGTATCTTAAAAATGGGGTTTTCTATATAACGCCATATAAAAAAAATTTAGAGCACTAACAGCTAATAATATTCTCTGGCATGTACCGTAAATTAAATCACCAACTTGCTGACATAAATGCCTAATTGGTGATCGCGGAGCCTTTCCAATTATTCGTTGCATAACATGATTAATTGATGAAAGAAATCTCTTTTTTTGGCCTCCCAGAACCTTCTTTTCTTTCAACATTTCCAGTTTACCTGAAACTGCAGACCAATCGTAAATTTTTTTATAAATTTATAACTAACATCTTCTGGATATCTATCTAGAACATCCTCTAAACACGTAAGATTAGAGTAGGTTCATCCTCCGTCAACTTTAACACCTCCATGAAAGTCACTTTCAAATATAATAAATGCTCTCTGAGATGTATTTAATATATATCATCTTGGAACTGTTCGTATTCGCAATTCTCGTCAACCATTAACGGCAAAATGTAAATGACTGTCAGTTATCATCGATGACAGCAGAGACAACCATTTAAACTTAAACGGATATGGTCTCTTTAATTTTGTCATCTCAAATTTTCAATTTTCGAAAAAAGTCTCCTTCAACACTTTTTGAAGAAGTTTTTGGGGAAGGATATATCAAATAAATACCGATTTTTTTCAATGTGACCAATTCTCAATAGTCCTCTCTGCTATTTAAAAGGCTTAAATGAAACCTGCAGACAAACACTCGAATTCTACGTTTCCTTCATTTGGAAGTCGGTCAAAAATGCGTTATGCTTGGCCTATTGAACTAGAATGCTTGCTGCCTTCCAATCCTACACACACACACAGGTATATTGCATAATCGGATATTGTGTGCATCCCATTTTAATACGTTCATTGCCAGATAATCCGATTGAACTATGTGTTCAAAAGTACACCAATCTAAATAGTATTAAGTTAACATACAGTATAGTAGATGATAGTCAAATATTGTTCACAACTAGATAAACGATAAAATGATTTGATTTATCTTTGTGTAAGTAAAACTTTTTAACATAAAATATCTAGATAATATTTATTTGTGATAACAATGGAATTGGAATGAATGCAATTGTCGGATGGTATTTCTCACAACGAAGGAGCTCTGATAAAACTGATTGCTTTTTTGGTAATCTTATCTGCGATGATTGAATGTGAACTGACTTTATCTAAAGAGTTTTTGTGAAACAGCAAAACACCAATAAGTTGAATAGAATAAGTTGTAAAGATTTCTCTACTGAAGGTATATTCAAAACGAATGACTTATAGTAACTAAAGTCTACTATTAGAAATAATAATCTTTTCAAAAGTATTTAATTAAATTAAACACCATAATCAAAAATGAACTGAATGATACAAGGCACATGATGATTCTGCGCAAGGAACGAACACTTTAATTTGTTTCGAGCAGCAGTTCAAAGCAATTCCAAATCGTCAGACGCCTGCGCTCTTCAATTTACGATAGAATATTCTATTCTATTCTATTCGCAACTATTAGCAAGATACCCGAGCAGCAGATTGATTGAAGATTCCCAAACTAGTCCGAACTCAGTTTTGAGACATGGGGACTTGGATCTCAATCTCAACATTTTGATGGCAAGCGGCTCAGATTTACGATTTTCGAGAAAAATTGCCCCCTCCATCTCATTCGGGGGCGTTTTTTTTTTTGAGGGGAGGAGATTTTGTATTTGATTTTGTTCGAATATTGGACCATTTCTCAAGTTTACTAAACACAGTAAGCGCACAAACCAAAAAAAAACAGACATTCGAATTGTAAAGGTAGGTACCTTTTCCGTTTGGATTCGTCGGTTACTTGTTAAAAATTATCAATTTCTTATGTTAATAATTGAGCTCTAGCTACTTTTTGCTTTACTTTAACCTTATCCTTATACATGAACACAAGGTTTTAAAAATAATTTTCTGAAAAGAACTTTTATACTACATACTAATTTGAACATCTCAGCTTAGAATAATAATTATTGTCATAGCTATAATAGAACTTGAAAGAGAGTTCTTCGTATTATTAGAATTATTTATTTATAGTGTGATAAATAAAATACGCCCTGTATAATTTACGTAAAAAGTAGAGCACGTCAATTTTTAAATTTCATTTGATTTGAATTGAAATTTCTGTAACTTTTTTGACATTTTCTTAAATGGCAACATGCATTTATTTCATACATTAAATTTAAGTAGATAAAAAACATTTCTGAAAATGGCAATATGCAACATAATGACATTGGAGTTGATAATTATTGGCGATATAAAGTAAAAATATTTTCAGATTTCCAAGATGGCCACCAGGGGGCGTAACCGCCATCTTAAACTTGTAAAGTGATTTTTCATTGAAATCCACCTAGTAAATGTACAAAAAAAAATGCAATAATGCAATAATATGATTTTTTTATCATAAAAATGTAGTGAAAGGCTATTGAAAACCACATCTCAATATATTATTCCTAGCCAAAAATATCGAAGAATGAAAATTTTGTTATAATACAATTTTCTAGAGACGCTATTAATCCGGTATTTATTTTTATTTATTTGTCTTTCTTCAAGATTCAGTCATAAAATTTCATAATTTTATAATTTTTAAATAAATTACAGGCTCTGGTTGTTGGGGAAAACAGATGCCTAAAATTAACTTGTCATTCAAAATTCAGCACTGGCTCAAAGAGTATATAGGCGTTTACGGGATGCGAGAATTTTTCCGCGCTTAGTGACAAATTTGCGTAATACTGGCAGCTTTCGACCTCAGTTGCGAAGACACAGTGGTAGAACAAAGGAAGACAATAATGTTACTGTTTTAGCATACACGGAATTGAATCCCCAATGTCTTTCGCATTGGGTATACCACGTACTACTTATTATAAACATCTTGAAGGATCATAGGTAAGTTTTTATTTCATAAGAAGACTACTTTACAGGTTTCACAATGTGTTTGTTATTTCAAACTCTTAGACTCCACCCATATCATATGGTTTTACAGCAAGCCTTAAATGACGAGGACTTCGACCGAAGAACTAAACGGTGCCGTGTTTGTTGATTTTCTGGCAAAACAATTGCCTGTTTTATTAGAAGATGTGCCTTTGCAATTACTTCAAAATATGTTTTTGCAACTAGACGGTTGCCCAGCACATTTTTCGAGAAATTTGCGAGATCACTTAGATCGCATATATCACCAGAGTGGGATTGGACGAAGAAGTCTATTTCCTTGGCCACCCTGATCTTCAGACCTCTCCTGTTTGGACTTCTAACTATGGGGTCCGTTAAAAAATACTGTTTACGAACTTCCACCAATAACGAGAGACGACATGAAGATACGAATACAAGAGGCCATACGTAGCCTGTCAAGAGCATAAATTGAAGCTGCTGTAATGTCTACCGCATGAGCGACTCCAACAATGCATTGTGTATGGTGAAGACAGTTCGAGCATTTAAGGAGGCCTTAGTTTTATTTCAAAATCACCCTTTCTTCTTATACCCCTACACGTTTTTGATAAATTGCTTGAAATAAGGTTACCTACGTTTATTATTAAAAATTATAAAATTGTGAAATTTTATTACTGAATCTTCAAAAAAGACAAATAAATAAGAATAAATACCGGTTTAATAGCATCTCTCGAAAATTTTATTATAATCAAATTCTTTCTTCGATATTTTTGGCTATGTATAAGATATCGAGATGCGGTTTTCACTAGCTTATTTGAGTATCATTTCACTATATTTTTATGAGAAAAAAGTCATATTATTGCATTTGATTTTTTTGAGAATTTTGCAATTTTATGTAATTATATCGAAAAATGCGCTTTAGCGGCATCACTAAGAGTTAGACATATTACGAGTCAGATGAATTTGATGAAGCAATAAATTCTTTTTCCAACAAGATCAAGCTTGCTGAAATCCGTTCAGTCGTTAAGGAATTACAGCTGTTTATTTAAAAGAACATTGAATCACCCCCATCACTTTATTTTAATAGATACGTCAAAAAGTGTTAATCGAATAAAACTTAGCTTTAAAATCCATATATTTTTTTGGTACATTTACTGGGTGGATATCAATGAAAAATCACTTTACAAGTTTAAGATGGCGGTTACGCCCCCTTGTGACCATCTTGGAAATCTGAAAATATTTTCCATGATCTTCTCTTGGTCACTTTAGTCAACACTTTTTTTTACCGCAGGTCTGATCAATAAATAGCTCCCGAGATACGGCACTTCGCATTCTTATCTGGCCACCCAACGTGTATGAAAAATTTCATGATGATCGGTTGAGTAGTTGTTGCAAGCAATGTTTGTTTATCAATAGAAAAAATATTTCAAATATATTCTAGTAACCTCATTCTCATAATCCTAATCACTTAAGATAAAAAACTTATCGACAAGGCTAAGTTGATAGGCGAACATATAATGCATTCTTGTCTCTACAAATTTTCAGAATACCTCAAATTTCATTTTATATTTTTAAATACAAACCGACCGTTCTGTATCTAAGTAGTCGTGTTTAAAATTCCCCATGCATTTTATTTGTCACATTTGTCTTCTTGCATAATCAACAATGAAAGTGTTAAGAAATGATATAAGGCTATCTTGTATATATGCATTAGTATCGTTTCGGAATAATAAATAATAAATCAAGACGTGGAGCACTTCGAAATTGTTTCTGTTGAGCAGATGACCAATCTGAAAATAATATTAATTCTATTGCTACTTGTAATTTTGAAGTTGTGCAGTTGTAGTTAGGAAGACTTTTGGCAACAACTTCAAAAATACCAGCACCAATAGAATTAATATTATTCTGTATTTTTTAATGCATCAATTAATTAAGGCGGTTCAAAAGTCTTCCTAACTACAACTGCACAACTTCAAAATTACCACACACACATATACATATATACGTATATATATATATATATTGTATATATTTCACACTTTAGTGTGTAGTATCATCAAAATCATTCAATGTTCACCATAGAAGATAATACGTTGCTTATATTTATTCAGTGATTTTAAAACATCGCGGATTTTTTTGAAAAATTTTCAATTTATATTTTGCTACATATAATCATATAATTTGGCCGTCTCATATTTTCAAGAAAAAAAAACTCCCACCACATAGCAGACTTTACCACTGCTGTAACTTGGAAACCTATGATTTTTTAAAGAAATGTCCAATTTAAACATTGCCGGATATGGTCTCTTATCTTATCCAATCTCTTTGGAAGAATATTTTGGGTGGAAGAACATGTTGAATGTAATTATTTTTCAATTGTCCTCTTTCAAATTAGACATCATTAGAATCACGAAAATCCGAGCATTGTATACCTCCTCCGTTTGGGTCAAAAATACAAATAATATTTATTGGGCTGCACGTCTTTCATCTACCTATATTCAATCTTTTGCATAACATTCAAATTACTAGTACCAATAGAATATATATTATTTTATATTTATCAGTAATTCATCTAAGTAAATAATATAAGTCCTAGCTTTTGTAAAAAGTTATCCTCGTTTGATTCAATTCATAAAAAATCAACAACTGTAATTTGGTGTAGCTAATTTAAATTCTTCTCTCTATTGAACTTCTAGATCCATCGATCTTATACTTCATTGTATTCCATATAGGTTATTGTTGACATAATGAATTTTTAAATTTCAATAATGCATCTTATAGAATATTGATCGCAAGGATTATGAACATAATTTTTTAATTAAGTAATCCTTATCGTTGTCAATCCTTCTTTTGATATTCAAGAATGCCGTGACTTTTTATATACAGTAGTAAAAAAATAATGTAGTATGTAAGTACCATGACCATGACCCTTAAAAATATGAATATGAAATCATTTCAACAAATGAAATGAATAACTTTGTTAACGACCTGAAGATCCTTACTGAAATGAATTAAAAAATATGTATCTATATCATATAAAATGTGTTAAACGCGAGTATCCTTGGTACAGATATTGCGAATCATATGAAAAGTACAGTTTTGATATTGCGTATTTTATATGAATTATTATACATGTCAAAAAACATAAGAAAGATTATTTTTTATTGAAAGTCTTAAGAAGATAATTTTTATTCTCAAAAACTTTTTTTGATAATCTACCCAAAAATAGTCTTACATACATGCACCCACCTACTGATTAATTTAAATTTCATGATTTTAGGAATACTTATAAAATAATAAAATGAAAAAATAAATAAATAATTCTTTATTAAACCTACGACTGGGCTTTTGATAATGCAATGAAGAATAAAAAAGCATTAATATTATTTCTCGAAGGTGTTTTCTGTAGATACCTCATATGTCCCTTGATACTTTATCAAAATTATTCATTGAAAAGTCATCGCGGAAATACAAATGTCTCAAACTTTATGAAGACTGTACCTCGGAAGCCGTATTTTTTTAAAAAAATGTCCAATTCAAATGTTGCTACATATAATCTCTTCTTCAATTTGGCTGTGTCATATTTTTAACTTTCGAAAAAAATGTTCCCACCATAAAGTGGAGACACAGTACTTTGCAAGTTTATTTGACCACCCTGTACATCATCGATAGAGGAAATTTATAACACCGCATTTTCCACAATAGAGAATTTGATAAATTTATGGTAGTTTCCACTCTAGCCAACAACAATTTCTTGCAAAATAATCATATCAGAGTCTCGTTTCACTTCAATGGTGAAAGAAAAATATATTACTTTGGAAAATTGTTTGTCAAACAAGCTGTTGAGAACAGATAGGCGGCCTGGCTTAAAGCTACATATAAACGCTTTATTTTTATACTGATAATCATTGATTACGAGGATAATAATTAATTTTATTATTGTAATGTTATCTACCTATTTCTCAATTAACTGAAATGAATTGTCAAATATAGTAATCTTCTGAGATGTATATTCTTATTTCAATCACATCTACCTACCTAAGCAACCAACATGAATTTGTCTAAATACCAGTCTATACATCTAATAATCCATCAAAACTATAAATAATTTGCATAAAATGTTCAAATAGCCCTATTCATGTCTAATAAATCAAATTAAACTGTTGGAATGGAATCAATCTTTGAAATGAGCGATTACCTTTTTATTTAATACATGAAATGTAGTTAATAGCTTTTGTGTTTTTTTTTGTAAATAAGCATAAACAAGAAAAAATAACCATTATAAATTTATGGATTTTTAATGACTTCTCATGCGTTAAATATGGAATACAACAAATAAGTATTTGCGTTTTCCTTGTTTTTTCTTCAGTTTAGCGAACTGTGTGCTCATCTAACTTTTATGAACAATATAAACATCTTTATTGATTATTGTAAGTATTATTACTGGTAATTTCGAAGTAGTGCAATTACAGATAGGCAGACGACTTTTGGAACCAACTTCAAAAGCACCAGTAGAATTAGAATTAATATAATCTTGTATTTTTCAGTGCACCAACTAATAAACACTGTCCTAGTTTTCATAAAAAATATTGTAACAACTTGTTTAAACTTCACTTCTCGTGAACTTCGATTTTCTATTTTAAAGCATATTTCAGCAATAATTTCGCGAATTTTAACGTTTGATAAAATAGCGAATATTCCACAATATTTGGGCAGGAAAATACACTCCCAAGATGCGAGCAAAATATTCTGTCCTAATAGCTACAGTTTTCCCATTTTTCATAAACAAATTATTGAAAATAGTACTGTCCGCCTTACTTTAATTAAAAGATATGCAAAATTACACCAATTCTTGCAAACATTTATTTTTTTGTGATTTTTTAACAAAAGCCACAAAGTTAGACTTTTACCACACATAATAATCGTAAGTAGGTGATAACCAATCCAAGTAAAACTATTTTCTTCGACGCTTCTATAATAATTCAAAGTTTATACGAAAATCCTGTGAAAGAAAACGCCTCCACGCGAGCCTAGTTTACACTTTCTTCAACCTCCATTTCAGAGATTCTCATACATTATACATCCATAATAATCAAAATTGGACGCACTGTAGATATATTCAATTTGAATTCTGTTTCTATAAGCAGGTACCAAGAGGTAATATTGTTGATTTCTAAGGAATTGTTGGTATTTGTTTTATCTCTGATTATACTTTTTCTGAGAATTAAAAAAAGAGAATGAAAAACAAAATCTAGGTTATCCATAGATACTAAATCATTTATTATGTAACTAAGGAAATATATTGAAATATAATAAGCATAGATTTAGTGTAGCTTAAGGTAAGCTGAGGTTTTAGTAAGAGAAAATATATATTTATAGTGAATTCCGAAAACTTAATCCCCTTGAGCGCAATCGTTTTTGATGAACTACTAACTACGATAATCATGGTTACTTAAAACCATCACTAATAGATAAGTGAAATTTTTCGAAAAATGTTTATAATTTCCACGATTAGTTGATGATGACGATGATAGCTTCTATATTGATAATACTTTTATCCCAAAATATAAATTAAATGAATGACAAAAAGCTTTTCATCTAATATGCTCACTTATGTCTTGAATCAAAAAAGTTTACTTTCTTGAAGATGCAAACCGTGTACCCTAGAAAATGTTTAAGTGTACGCTTATGAGTGAGCGGATACACCCATGGGGGTTGCTAGTCCCCTATCGAGCGCCTCCCCGTGTGGCGGATAGGGAAATTCCTCCAAGATATACGTCACCGTCAGCCCTTTTATATGTCCACTACTGAACAGGCCCCCCTTCAGTGCCTTGTCAGTTTTTGCAACTGATAAGGGGACCTACAGTTTAACGTCGACTCCTAACCACCGATGTCTCTAAGATACATACCATTCAACCAGATCAGAGGGTTGCCTCAATGCAAGTTGGTAAGGGACAAGTGATGTAGACCGCTAGTTTTTGCCATTTTATAGCGATCGTTCTGCCCTCGGAATTTCTCAGGATATTTTTATTTAAGAAAAAAAGTCCTTGGGCCTAGTTGGGCTTGCACCCCATACCTCCCGGTTCGAAGACCAGCGTCTACCAACTAGACCAGCGGGGTCTCGATAGAGGTGGTACCGGGGAAATAAAATACCCAGGGCGGACCAAAACTAGCGAATGCCAAATGCCCTGCTAAACGGCACCAAAATTGGAAAAGCGTAGCTGAATAAGCAAAAAGCGGTTTTTCCTCTGCGATATAGAAAAGGAACGGAACCCTTACTGAAGTACATTCTTCCAAATTTCTAAATAGCAGACGAAAACAAGAAAATGGCCCTCAGTTCGGGGCACCCCTTAAATGGGGAGAGGATGCGAAGAATAACCCCATCGCCTACCTTTGAGAATCAAAGAAGAGATAAAATACACATATATAATCAGTCTATTTATACCCAGGAAATTAGCACTGAAGCCGAGTTGACTACAGTGAAAATAGATATACTGGGGCTAAGTGAAGTAAGATGGCCTGGCTCCGGAAAACCAAAAACAGAGGCATTAGTATTCATGAGGAACAACAATATGGAACAGCCATACTAGTTTCTGACAGATTAGCATAGTCGGTTATAGACTTCATCCCTCTGAACGATAGAATAGCACTATTGAAACTATGAACAACTCATAGAAACCTAAATATAGTTCAGACTTATGGCTCTAACAGGTGAGAAGTCCGATCAAGAAATCGAAGAATTTTATAGCAAAATAAATTAAATAATGCGACTGACAAAGAGAGGAGATGTAACGATGATTATTGGAGCTTTTTATGCCAAAATTGGATGTGGTGCTGAAGGAGGCACAAGAAACAACAGAGGAGACAGACTCGTGACTTTCTGCGTAGAGTACAACCTTTTAATATCCCCTGCAGACAGTGAAGGAAGAATTATCAGTAATCAAACTGATCTCATTCTACTCGACCTAAACTTTAAGGAGTATATGAAAACCGTAAAAACCTACCTAGTAGCAGACATTCATAACGACTACAATCCATTTTTAATGGACTTTATGCTCAGGAGATTTTTGAAACTTGAATAGAAAAAAGCGGCAAGATAACTAGATATCAGACAACTCAAGAACCCCAAAAGACAGAAAGAAATAAGTCTCAAGATTGAGAAAAAAATAGAAACGATAGCGAGCTCGGCACAAAAGGAAGACGTGGGATGCTTTAAAAATAAAAGTAGCGAAGATATAAGAAGACATCGGATTCACGAAAAACAACATAAATCAGGAATGGATGACGCAAAAAATTTTGGAGCTCATGAATAAAAGACCAAAACACATAACAAACCCAACAGAATAAAAAAACAATAAAATTATCAGGAAAAAGTACAGAGCAGCTAAAGAAAACTGGATGTCAACAAAATGTCAAGAAATCAAACAACTTCAGGAAGATATGAAACCTTTATTGTGCACAAGAAAGTAAAAGAAATGGCAGGCAGACATAAGAAGCGACCAATAACCATCCACAGACACTAACATAAATAAAAAAGACCCAGAAATAACTAAAGAAGAAGTTATTTATGCAATAAAAGCATAAAAAATGGAAAAGCTACCGGCACCGATAAAATTAACGTCGAAATACTTAGACTAATCAGAGAGAATGAACTCAGGCAAAATACCATCAGACTGGCTGAAATCAACATTTGTAAGGCTACCAAAAAAACCTAATTCCTCACAATGCGATGTTTCACGTTCTTAAATTTTTTCTCAGAATCATCCATAAACGAATTTACTAGAAATGCGAATATCAGATGTATAACACTCAGTTCGGATTCCGAAATGGACTGGGAACGCGGAAAGATCTTTTTTCTTTAAATTTACTGATACAACGATGCAGAGACATGAACGTTATCCATCATTAACCATAACAATATGAATGAAATTCTGAGAACCACCGGAGTCGATGAACAAGACTTGCGCTCTCAGAACTCCATTAGCAGCAAACGGCAACAGTGGAAATATTGCAAACAACATCGGAAGATATAAGGATTAGACGGGAAGTCCGACAGGGTTGCGTCTTATCCCTGCTCCTTTTCAACCTGTATTCAGAATCTATATTTAGAGAAGCATTAGGAGAATCGCAAGGTGGAATCAAGATCAACGGAAATATAACAAACGACGTCGCTGATGACACCGTCCTAATAACAAACAGCGTATAACAGCTACAACATGTAATTAATTCCGTGGTTCGTCATAACGAAGACTTCGGTTTACAGCTAAATTTATCCAAAACCAAAATATTAGTTTTCTCAAGGACAAACAATAGAACAAGTAACCCTCATAAAATATCTGGGAGCTAGTATCAAAATCCAGTGTGACCCGACAAAAAGAAATACGATCAAGAATCGAACAAGCGAGGAAAACATTCATGAGCATAAACACATTTTTTGCAATACCAGACCTCTGGAGCTTATAACTCGAATGGTCAGATGCTTCGATTTGTCTGTGTTACTTTATGGATGAGAAAGTTGGACTCACAAACGGAAAAAATAATAGAGGCCTTCGAAACCTATATATACAGATGAATGACAAAGAGAGAAAAAATCAATATTTAGGCCATGTGTTGAGAGGTGAAAGTTATAAGTTAATTCGACTTATAATAGAGGGTAAAATACAGGGTAAAAGATCAATAGGAAGATGCCAGAACTCATGGCTACATGACCTGAGAAGATGGTTTGACCGCTCATCTACAGAAAGTTTTCGTGCTGCGCTGCAGTTTCCAAAGCCACAGTTGCCATTTGGATCGCCAACCTTCAGAAGTAGATGGCGCAATAAGAAGAGAAAGAGCGGACACACCATTTTTTATGAAAAGTTTAGACTCGGAGATATTACAAAATTACAATATAAAAAATAGTTCCCTTTAAAGAACGTTTTTCCTATTGCGACGATTATAATCTTTATAAAAGAATAAGGAAAATATTTAAATGTTGCATGTTAATCCCAATGGAGATAATGTTTTTCTATAATCCCATGCATGAGTGCAATTTTCGATAAATAAAATCGATAAGAGATATTCAAGTAGATTATATTAAACGGATAGTTAAAATCTTTTTTTTTAATTTATGCAAAGTTTCTCAACTCATTCTTATGAAGAAATTTGAACGAAGCTTTTAACAATTTTATACAAAACCAAAGTGAAAGTGGAATTTTGCTTAGCATTGAATAATTAATAAAAATAGACAATCATCAATTTTTTCCATGAAATAAAAGAAAGATTTCTTCAAAATGAATAATAATTTTAATGTTGTAAGCAAAATCCCTATAGCTCATGAATCTTAGAAGATCAAGGATTATGTGAATCATAGGGTTACATTTTTAAGAAACTGTCAAATGTTTGTTTATGAAGGAGGTATACAATTTGTCCTTGTATCTTTTTAAAGATGTGATTCAACTATTTTGACCAATTTCTCTTTAGTCGATAGAAAACGGCTGAATGATGGTTTACCAATTTGATGTTCAAAATTCAAATTCAACATAATTCCCACCAACAAAGTTTGTAGTTATTCTAAAGCATTTAGGAATGACTTTCAACATCATGCAAGATTTTAAGGCGATTTTCTTGAAACATTTCAACAAAGTTCTTAGTATAGTTTTTTGCCATTTGTATTATTGTCTATAAATTAATTTAGTGTACTTTACGCAATATGCTTTAGTTTGTTGAGTTATATATTTAAAGAAAAACATTTACTACTGAAAGTAGGAAGTAGTACTATTTCACAGATTTGCTCGCTGATACCGCACACCTATGGGCATCTTGCCTACTATTGTCACTGAGCAACAGCCGAAAACTGTTGTTTACTGAAAACTTTTGCACACAAACCGCTCTCACGATTTTAATTTAACTTACCTAGAGTATTTTTCTGGAAGCCCTAGATCATTTTCTACTTGTTGAAAATTTCCTGAAAATGGTAAGAAAGTTGGGTGATGGGGCAAACTAGATATTTATTTTGATTTCCCATAATAACTTTATCATATTGATGTATATTTGGAAACTAAGAAATTGAATTCTAGAAGATATTGATAATTTTTTGAAAGCTTTTAGTAAGAAAAAATCGCAATCCATTATTTCTTATGTCACCAAAATTTAAACAATGTATAAATTTGATTGCAAAAACCACAATTAGTTTCATAGAGAAATTCTTTGAAATAAACAGAAAGTATCCGTTAATGAGTAATTCACACCTGTAATTACGGAAACAACTACCTATATTTAAAAAATCAATTAAGGAATTATAGATTCCATAAATGCGTAGACAAAAATTTCCGATCGAAAAAATTCTTTCTCAACGGACTGACCCCAGTGACGTCGTCTTCTTCAGCGCATAACAATTTAATTAATCAACTCGGCCTTTCAAATAACTCACTCATCATAGTGAAATACATACATTACGCTCATCCATGATTATCATTCTGGTGATAAGTGATTAGCAATTGGACGAATAATAATTAGGTAGCTAAAGATAGCTATGTCGCAAGACGATTAGCAGAATTACGCTAAATAATCGAAATTTGAATGATACACACTTTATTTCCAATAGGTAGAGACGTACATTGTGTGGTTCCTCTAAATTGGTTAATTTGTCGCAAGTCTAGTGATAAGTAATTGTATTTATCGATGTTGAGTTAATTAATGTATTTTTTGTCGTCATTTCATTGTTGGAGGTTTCAAATATAGCTATGGGAGATATCTTGGAAATTGCTTAAAAACATGGTAGAGTTAGACTATTTTCTAAGTGCAATCACATAAGGCCGCTCCGGAATATTGGAATAACTAGATAAATTCTGGCTTTTAGCCACTCTTCTAGCAAAAAAATGTTGTGTAAAATTAAAGTTCCACACCTTTGGATCAATAATAATTTTCCACCTGTTGTAATTCATTTTTGATAAGCTTATGGCTGACATGTTCTCACTAGAATACCGAAGTTTGGTCAGCATTTTTTCGACAGAACCATATTGACAGGGTTTTGCATAAAAAGGTGTGCAATTAAAATCGTTGCAAAAGAAATTAGTTTTATATACCATATACCTAACATTGCAATGCAACATTTTTTCAGTAGCTAAGCTATTAGAATAACTGCCAAACTATGACATTAAGGAAATATTGATATTTACGAAAATAATGAAAGCAAAAGGTAACGTTTCCAAATCATTTTAGATCGACGAACCAAACGGAGGTGGTATACATTTCGACTGTTTATCTGCATGTTTTCAACATGTCCTTCCCCTCAAAAATTTCTCCCAAAGGGGGTGGACGGCGCAGTTTTTTTTAAAAATCGCAAATTTCAGACAACAAAATTAAAGAAAAGACCATATTAGATTTTTTTTAACCATAGGTTTCCGAGTTACAGCATTGGTAAATTCTGAAATATTTGTGTCTCCGCTGTGTGGTGGGAGCAATTTTTTTCGAAAATTGAAAATATGAAACTGCCAAATTGAAAAAGAGATTATAAGTAGTAAAATTTAAATTGAAGATTGTTCAAAAAAAAGTACGGTTTTCGAGTTACGGCAGTGGTAAAGTCTGAAATATGTTTTGAAATCTCTGAATAAATATTATAAGGAACGTATTATCTTCTTTGGTGAACGTTGAATGATTTTGATGAGTAATGTTACACTCAAAAGTGTGAAATAAATATTTAAAAAGAATAGTCCGACTTTATTAGTTGGTGCATTGAAAATAAAAAATAATATTAATTCTATTGGTTCTGATTATTTTGAAGTTGGTGCCAAAAGTTTTCAATCTAACTACAACTGCACAACTTCAAAATTACCGGGTATTAATTTTATTTTCTTTAAATACAAAAAGTGAGGAACTAGCACCAAGAAGGATTTTGAACAACAATGAAAACGAATAAATAATATTTCAACATTTTTGATATACGTACCTATTATCTTCTTGCATTTGATTTATTCCCAATTGTATGTGTTTTCATTTCTTTTTAGTGCTAGCTTATTACCTTTCTTATTGTTAACTTTATTGCTTTGTTTGATTCTGAAAATGTCATATAAAACCATAATTAAAAAATATTTGGCATTTACCCATTTTCAAATTAGTTAAATCTTGGATAAAACCGATTTCATTTACAACAATGTTAAATGTTTTTTCTGAAGAGAATATTGACGTAATAAAGTTATTCTCAGTTGTTGAAGCCACACAATATTTTTTATGTAAACTTATTCTATTAATAATGTAATGTAATGAATTAACCAATATTTACTTTGAATTTAAATGACTAAAAGTTATCTACTTCCGCATTAGATTTTTATTTCCGAATAGATTGTACGTGTAAACCATCATATTGTAACAGTACCTATTTCGTGATTTACATTCTTGGAAAGTAATTTCAATTTTAAGCCACCCAAAGTATAGACCAAGAAATATTTAGCCTTAGAGCCTTTTTTCGAAATTGTGTCTACTATAAAGAATATGAAATCAGCAATATTAAGCGAAACAGAAAAAAATCCGATAGCTCCTAGCCAGCGGATAGGTAAATTTCACAGTTTTTAATTTTATTATTTGTTCTTTCACTCTTAGAGAAACATATTTCAAACAAAATTTGTCGGGACAGATTATGTCTATAGTCTATAGCTTGAAAATATTTTTGATGTACTTCAATCAAAGGCTATTTTTTGAGATTTTTGTTACTACTTTGGCCTGCTGAAGCCATTTTGAAACAACAAGTCCGATCATGCCCATTTACAAATTTGAGCAATATATTTTTACGACTAATTTTTGTAGCGAATTTCAACTTGAAATACCTACTTAAGAATGCGAACTCTATCGTGTTTACAAGTTTCTTAATATCCCATATATATATATATATATATATATATATATATATATATATATATATATATATATACTTATATATTAATTCAAGATTATTCTGTACCAGTTATATAATGATATTTCTGAATATGAATTCAATTGCTAAATAATCAAGATGATTATATTATCCGTTACTGGTAAATAACTAAATTACGCTAGGACGTCTAACTCTGCCGACAACAACTACTGCCAGGGCAAACACCCCTTCCGCCATTGAATAAGGTCCACAACTGTTAGCAATACCTACAATTTCACATTGTCATAGACATATCTCTTGATTTCAAGGTTATTGTACATCTTCAGTTTGCCGCAGAGCGTCGAGCCTTGTCTGATAATCAATCCTTATTTTTAACTCATACTAGTGTCCATGTTCAGCGTACCACTGACGGTGGGGACCAATATGAGCAATGCATTGAACGCGTATTGTGGGTGGATATAAACACCCAGCAAGTGGAATTGATTAATTCAAGATCACCCTGTACCAGTCATATTATGATGTTTCTGAATATAAATTCAATTGCTACATAATCAAGACGATTATATAACATCAACCGTTTATGATAAATAACTAGATTATGCTAGGACGTCCAACTCTGCCGACAACAACTATTGCGAGGGCAAACACCCTATCCGGCATTATGCAATATTGTCACAATGTGAAATTGTATTGCCCTAAAACTTGTTGACGTTATTCAGTGGCCGAAGCACCTTTTGTGTTATCGTTACCATAGTAACCAAACTAGTACGGAACTATGAATCGATCTAGAATATGGCTGTTGTTCTTTATCTGGATTATTATTTATATAAATTGAGTTTTATTCTTCATAGAGAAAAGCAGCCGTATTCATAAACAAATCTAGATCGGTACTACTTTAGTTTGATATTAAAACATTCACGTATGATATTATCGCTACCATAGTAACTAAGTAACTAACAAACAAACAAACAGTTCATTGTTTATTAGCAAGCAACGAAGATAGATTATGAATACGGCAGAAGGTGCCCAGTTTCATGAGAAGCATCCATTGATTTTTACGTTCAAGTTCACGAACATCTGTTAGTTTTGCGGCGAATGCTTTTAATCTCTGGTCACATTTTATTCACATAATAAATATAACTGTATGTGTAGTTCGAAGTGAAGGAACTATTGAATTAAGTAAAATATTCAAGACTATCACTTGATTGCATATCATAATAGTTATTCACGTATCTTATCAAATGTCGAGAAAAATATCAAACTAGAAAAAAAAAACCTTTCACAAATTTAAATTGAGATTAAAGTTGATTGAATGGATAACTGTGTGTAAAATAGAATAAATATTATATCTCTTTTGTTCGATACGCGATTCCAACAGCTTTGTAAACAACAAAGATTGAAATTAATCGTTACAGGTTCAGTGCAAGAAAAGTTATTGTCATTTAGCATAAGAAGCAAATCAGTTTTTTCTTTTTTTCTCTTCAGCTGGACGTTACCACCAAGTGATAAAAAACTGAATTAGAAAATCATTGAAATGGAAACCGAGTTCCGCATCAGTTTTCTCTTAACAGCGGACAATGCGAGCATTTGTATTGGACTTGGTCAACCGTGGAAATGATGTTAATAAATGGATTTCAACTCTAAGCTTTAATAGGGATTTTGACTAATGGATCGATGAAGTAATATATTATAGCTAGTACCAGTAAATAATAATAATTATTATTATTCATAAAGCGCAGTTTCCAGCTAATCAGTCAGACATTTGGCTCAATGGTTATAATCTTTGATCTAAAATATAATCTGTGATTTAATTGACACTAAATTTATTATAAAAATAACGTGTAAAAGCCTTATCATTTACCGCTTTTATATACGAGTATTTTCCTATGGTTTCTTATGTATTTCATTTAACAATCGTTCTTATTGCCGCACCCTACGAAATGTAGGTTTAATTTACCAGGTAGACATTAATTTAAATTCATACCCTAATATGATTGACTGGTCTGGATAACTTCTAATTTAATTCATTATATAAATATATTTATGTGATATTACGAGATTAGTAAACACGATAGAGGTCGCATTTTTGAGGATAAAGTTCAAATCAGTTGTACAAATATCTCGAAGGAATTTGTAAATGAGTATGATCGGACTAGTACTTTCAAGATGGCGGCTGGCCAAACTTTCAAAAAATCTAAAAAAATAGCAGTTGATTTAATTTTATCGAAAATATGTTTAAGTTATAGATGTAATCTGAAACTTTTGTTAAGAACATTTTTCGTAAGATTTGACCACCTGGGTTTAATACTGGAAGTGACACTAAGACAATACAGTAGGCGTCAAACTTTTCTGATACTGATCCAGAATTGTTTCCAAAATCCAAAAATGTTACAATATACAGGGTGTTCTATTTAAAAATAAGAATTCTAGAGGTTATGACTTGTCTAATAGATTCATTGAAATCCAGTACAGTATTTCATTTTAAATAATACTATAATTATTAATTAATTATAATATTAAGCGGTAGCGAAAATTTTTCTTTATAATTTTTGCTAGTGCATTTCCAAAATAGGTGTACCTTATATACCTACCACTTTTTTCAGAACTATTATAGGTACGAGTTGTTTTCTCAGAACTATCTACATCTAATCGGTCACTCACCGTCAAGCAGCCCGTGTAAAATAATTAGCGACAATTAAATAAACTGCAATGTTTCATATCATCTAATATGGTAACAGTGGCTCGTACATATTTGCACTGCTACTTACTTACCAGGTTCTTGTCCATGCGTCTTATAAACCTGAATATGTTAGGCATAGTAGCACAAACTTGTAATATCTATTCAAGATAAATAAAGTCGCGGTAATGTCTTATCTTAAGAGAAATCTTCAATAACGCAATCGAAAGAAAAATCGCATGTACAATGCTGTGAATATTAATCTGGAATTAAATCAATTACGTACCTATATCGAAATACGTTGAAGATTAGTCAGTTTTTCTACATGTAAAGTATCGAAAATGGGAAACTGTGATATAATACACATATTATGGGAGATTTTAACATCAATGTAACTCGAAAACCGGAAAACTCTTTTGAAAGAATATTCAATTCAAACGTTTCCGTATATTGTCCTATCTTTAATTCTGCCATCTCAAATTATCGATTTTCGAGAAAATACAATTTGTCCCTCCACCCCCTTCGTGGCGGTTTTCGGAGGGAAGAAGATTTAGAATTTGAGTTTTTACTTTCAAATGAATCAAAAATTATCCAAATTGGAGTACGTTCACTATATACTATCCAATGCGCGCACAAACCAAAATAAAGCAGACAGTCGAAGTTATACCTCCTCCGTCTGGGTTCGTCGGTCAATAAATGCTCTGCCTGTTACGTTCTTACTTACTTATATTGATGAAATAATTTAGCTAGAAAGAGAGTTGATAAATTCTCTAGTTTGCTAAAAATGTTGATCAAAATCAGAAAAGGTCTAAGAGCTTTGAAAAGATGTCAAGTACTGATACAGGAGGTTCCTGATTTTTGACCGACGAACCAAACGGAGGAGGTATACAATTCAACTGTTTGTTGAGAGTTGGTTTTCCTCAAAAACTTCACCAAAAGATGGTAGAGGGGGGAATTTTTCTCGAAAATCGAATATCTGTTATGGAAGAATTAAAGATGAGATGAGAGAACATATCCGGAAACGTTTGAATATTTAAAAAAAACATAGGTTTCCGAGCTACAGCAGTGAAAAAGTCTGAAATATTTGTGTCTGCGCTATGATGTGGGGGCTTTTTTCTAAAATTCATAATTTGAGACGGCCAAATTAAAGAAAAGATTGTATGTAGTAACATTTAAATTCGACATTTTCTCAAAAATGCATGGTTTCCGAGTTACAGCAATAGTAAAGTCGGAAAAATGTGTATATTCCGCGATGTTTTGAAATCTCCAAATAATTAGAAGCAACGTATTATCTTCTTTGGTGAACGTTAAATGCTTTTGATACCTAATGTTCCTCTCAAAAATGTGAAGTAAATATTTTTTACAAAAAATTGGACTTGCTTTATTATTTGGTGCACAAAATAATATTAATTCTATTGGTTCTGATACTTTAGAAGTTGGTGCCAAAAGTTTTCAATCTAACTACAACTGCTCAACTTATTTATATAGGTATCTATTTAAAACCTATTCTCTTACTTAAGTTTGAGTATCTCTTCTAAATATAAAAACTATAATAAATTTTAAAAAAAATCTATTGAAGATTTTACACCAACTTCAAAATCCTAATGAGTCCTTCATTATGTATTGTTATTTTCTTTGTTCTAGTGCATCATCGAATTAATTTTGTCCTAGTTTTAAGAGAAAAATATTTATTTCACAATTTTGAGTGATCGTGGTGATAACGGTAATTTCATCACTCAAGAAAAAACAAATGAATACTATGAAAAATCATACACTATCAATTATTTCAATACTTCAAATAAAAAATCTTTATTTAATCAATAATTGAATTTTCTACAAGATTTTTTTGTAATATAGTTATTAATTAGCACAGAAAATGAAACAAAAATACGTGAGAAAACCGGCGCGTTGCGAACCTACATCATTACAAATACTAATCGCACACTGCACAGTATGATTCAAAAGAATGAGTTGAATTGAAGTACAAATAAAATTAAATAAATTTGAATAATTAAATAATTTATAATATGTTAAAAATAAGAATTAATTCATTAACAAAATAACTAAGTTCGTTCTGAAAATACGTGGGATACTTCTAACTATATTTTAAAATAAATTTTATAAATAGCTACCAATTCAATATTTTTAAGATTCGGTCTCAGCACCCCATGCTTTTTTAAAAACAAATTACTTATTTTCTTGATAACTTAATTGTTATTTTAAATTTATTACAAATTATTCAATTATAATGACTTACTGGATATTCTATGGCCGTAAAAGAAACTCTTCAAACTTGCTATTAGAGCGTGTTTTTATAAACTATAATTTATTTTCGTTTTGTTTTTGTCTTTGTCATTCATGTTCTCGTAACCTTGCCATTTCATCCAACATATCACCATTGCATAGAATTATTCCTGCTAACTTTGAGCAATCAAGTATTTCTATTTACATACCATTAAGTAGCCTTCCGCAACCTAATTCAGTTTCAAATAATTTATTTGAATTTTTTTAATTCATTTTTATTACCTATTATCTTAGTGTCATCCGTCCTTAATACGTGTGTAAATTTTCAAATTATTCAAATGTCTTGAAGTTGGTGAAAATTACGTTGAAAGATTCCGTTATATCGTTAGATACATACAGCTCAAGCTAATGAAAGCAAATTAAAAAAAACTTCACCAAATCGGTAATCTTTGGATACTTATTACTCAAACTCATTTTTATTTACATATCTGTAAAATTTTAGAATACAAAGCAGCTAGTCTAATATTTTCTTCGAAGCCCCGGTAAACTGCGAATGTCAGCAGAATACCATCCATCCTGCTAGGAATTTAACTGGTTTGCCAAAAATATCCACAAACTCATTACTTACCTTCGATAATTTGCTTATCTTCCATGTCCGATATGCTCTTCTTTATCTCTTCGTACGATTCTACATAGAAGAAGATGGAAGCACCGAGCAGAAGATAGAACACAAACAAACAAAACAAAACAAACCACTGCTTTTTTGACATCATTTCTGTAAGAGATAATCATTTTAGAATATTCTTCGACATGTACAAAAATGTATCAACAGTGGTCACTATAAAAGGTGCATTATTTCGACATGGCAGAAACTCTTCGAGTATTTATCAGTTTTTTTAGTTGTTAAAAGTTTCGTCAGCTCAGAATACAGCGAAAATGATTTTATTGAATTGTATACTTGACAAATTTTATGATAATATTATCCCCAAAAAACATTCCCAATGTAAAACTTTTGGAGGTGAGAGCTATATTCAGCAAAATTCAACAAAAAAAACTCAAATCTTTCACATATGCTCAGTTAGAGCTGAACCACGCCGATACAATTTTTGGTATGTTGTTTTGTATAAGAATTTTGTTTGAATGGTACATTTTCATCACGTGATTCTATCGCTTCTCACCGCCCCCAAAATTCCTTCCATGACTTCACGTATTATATTCATAATTGATTTTTTTCTAAAATTTCACTTGTTACTATTGACCAGGGGCAAGAGAAGGAAGTTGAACAGATTTACAATTGACGATGACGATCAATATGCGTTAATATTGCGAATCATAAATGCAGGCTGGTGAGGAAATGGAAATACTCGAGTCCAGATTTACTGTAAATTTGGGTTATGAATATAATACGTCAGGTTGTAATTTCATGAAAGGAATTTCGGGGGCGGTGAGAAGCGATAGAATCACTTGATGAAAATCTACCATTCAAACAAAATTCTTATACAAAACAACATACCAAAAATTGTATCGGTGTGGTTCAGCTCTAACTGAGCATATGCGAAAGATTTGAGTTTTTTTGTTAAATTTTGCTGAATATAGCTCTCACCTCCAAAAGTTTTACATTGGGAATGTTTTTTGGGGATATGGATTTATTTTGGAAATCGGTCAGCTGTCACGGACTTTAATTTTCAATAATCATGTTATTTTTAAATACGTGTTGGTATACAAATATCTTAATACTAAAAAAAACAAACACAACCGAATTGTATACCTCCTCCGTCTGTCGAAATCGGTCAAAGACATCGAAAACTCTCTTGAGCAAAACAGCTGTTATCAGAATTTGAGTAAAGTTTGGCTTGAATAATAATACTAAGGTGATGTTATAATTATCAACAAAGAGACAAGTTTTATTTTTATATATATATAATTTAGAAATAGTTCACAATATAAATTTGAAACGCTCGTACTTTAGTATAATATTTTTAGGTAAATTTCTTATAGAAATATACCTATTGCGATCGTTCACACTTTTGAATTTCGAAAAAATTTCAACGGCATGTTGTTATATGTCTATAAGTTAGTCCAAAAAAACATTTGGTTCAAAAGTATATATATATATATATATATATATATATATATATATATATATATATATATATATATATATATATATATATATATATATATGGGATATTACGAAATTTGTTAACACGATAGAGGTCGCAGTTTTGAAGGTATCAAGTTCAAATTTGCTACAAAAATCAATCTCTCAAATATCTCGGTTGAGTTTGTTATTGGGCAATATCGGGTAAGTAGTTTCAAAATGGCGACCATTCAAACATTTTAAAAAATTATCAAAAAAGAGCAGTAGTGTAAATATTATTAAAAATAATTTTAGGTTATAGATATAATCAGTACCTACAACTTTTGTTCAAAGCAATTTTTCATAAAATACACAGGTAAAAAAATAAAAATTAATAAAGAAAAATAACAAATATTGATAAAACATAACACTCAATATAAATTTGATGTAATTGTACATTTTCTGGAGATCTTATTATAGACCCTGATTAAAAAATATATAGTATATTTATTGAAAAGAAATAGACGAAAAAAAAATCTGCCTTGAAGTGGACTCGAACCCTGTCTGCTTTATATTCAACAGCCAAAACAAAAACCTCTAACCGCAAGGCTCTGACAATTTTATTTAATAACATGTAGGTATACCAATGAAAAGGTTGTTAAAATTTCAATTCAATGAATTTTGAAAAATTTACCTTTCCGCTGACTACAGGCCATCGGGATTTTTTAATATTAAGGTGATGTTATAACCACTAGCAAACAGAAAATGGTATATTTATCATTAAAATTACAATAGTGAAATACAATATTAAATAAGACTGTAAATACCAATAGTATGAAGAAAAGATATTAATGTTAATGTTACATTATTCATTCAAAATTTCCTTCAATGTTTCTGGTATATGTCGATTTTATTCTTGCTTGCTTTTGAACACTAACGGAGAGTATTTTCTATTTTCAATTATTCAAGGAATTATACTTTTAGGCATTTGTTGTATAATATTAAGGTGATGTAACTACTAGCAAATAAGAATGTTGAATTTATTTATATACATATTAAAATTTTAATATCTAATGTTTCGTTCTTGTAATATGTATATTGTATTGAAATTCTCGTAGTTTATTATGCTAAGTTTTCTATCATGAATGGTATTTTAAACACTTCAGGAAATTAATGAATGATTTCAGTATGATAGGTCTTCAAGATTCAAAATTAGTTTTTTTCAATTATTCAATATGCGCAAGCTCTTATCTATAATATAAAATGTACTCAAATAAACGGTCTCCATCCTGGTCATTCTGTGGTAAGCTTATATTGATGCCAAGCCAACCTGGCGGTACATCCAAACATAACAGCATAGGGCGATTCACCGATTCCTATTATATATAAAAATCTAGGATCTCCTGGAAATTGATATATTTAATATCCTTGCACAATCTAAAGTCTTGTTTTTCGGCCATCTAAGCGGTAAGAATTATGTAGTTCGGCTATTGATAAACTCCCCTTCTTGTCCAGATGAAGTTTTACCTACTTGAACTTCAAATGTTGTGCAAATCTGCATGTGCCTTAACTTCAAAACATCCCGACACGAAAGGTTGTATACGATCCTTTGGCTTACATGTGTCAATGGCGATCTTGCACTTTAGTCCACCTAAATATTATCCATGCTGTAAATTGAAACTTCTACGAAAATAAAAGTTGATTTACCTATCCGAGGGCAAGGGAAAGGTTTCTGTTTCTCTTTAAAAGTTAATGGTTCTTGCTATATTTTGGTCCATTTGGACCAATTCTCTTAATCGAATTATTAAAATCACTGAATTAGAATGAATATTGATTAAATAACATAATTATCGATTGGTATCAAAAGTTTTTCAATATACGAGAGTTCATCATCTGGCGCAGTGCTGGTGTGTATGGAGAGTGTGCGTTTGCAAGCCACAATCATAGAGGCCACAATGACAGGAATACTTTATATCTGACATAGACTTCATACTGACACTGACATAACAAACCGATAATCTTTTATGATCCGGACAGTTTTCTGAAGCGGAGAAGGATAAGTTTCTACTTTGGCATAAGTTAAATAAATAATTTAACTGAAATATTTTCACGCGATGAGTAAACTCAGGTTCAGTTGATGCAGTGTTCACCAAATTCTTCTGCAAGAGTATACTCTTATACCAGTATGTCTACGTTTGATAACAAGATGCTCATCAATATTGAGGGTTGCACAAACGTGCAGAAAATTATAAGCATAAACCAGATATTCAGGCAGAGATCTTTGCGCAGGTTTGAAATTAGTCATGGTATGGCAAAGAGATATGCTAGTCAATACTTAAGTTACTACTAAGTAGTTTCAATATGTACATGTTCCAGCTTGTCCCAAATTTATGCCATTTATTTAAAAATAAGACAATTTTCTTATCTCAATTTGTGCCTTAACTCCTTAACCTCATTGTGACAGCAAATGACAGAATGTGAACGCAATTCTATTCTATCATAGATATAGAGATAACATATTATAACATACTTTAAACATACAGCAGGCAAGTCGATCAAAAATACGTACCCTCAATAGAAAGAAACAGAAAATAAGGCAAGATTATCTATTTCTTTTATTATGAACACTCGTGATTGGTGGATTACTGTACCTATCTGTCATCCGCATCCGACTCAGCCGTCATCCAAACTCAAATAGAAATCCGAAGCAGTTACGTTTTTACAATTTGTAAATAGGGAAATAGTTGATAATTAAACGGTAAACAAAATACTAATAATGAAAAAAAGAAAATTTGTTTCTCAGCGCAAGTTTTAAGTTCAAGTACTTCAGCTGCAGTAAACTAACTTAAATTCGAAATAAAGGATAGTGAATGAAAATGCTTCAACGTAGGTACATATACCTAAATTCTTGAAAAACTTCAATGACATTTTTTATTTGTTAAATACCAAGAATCTGTTTTGTAAAACAAATGGAAAGATGAGTTAAAGTTAAGATTAGTAAACATAAACAATCCAATGTGAAGCATTTAAATCAACCTCAGTTTTATAAAACTATTCGCAGGCCTGTTCTTAAATCAACATCGGTTTGAACTGGCTTTTTAGTTTTCATTATTTGTTTAATAAATTTATGTACCTACTTCATGTGAAAACTTCTCACACAAAAAATATTAAAATATTCTTTATCATATAAATTATCTCAAAACCATGTTGAAATGTTTTTTGCGTTTATTACGAGAATACATTGATTTAATAATAATCCTACCACGATTCAGTTTCAATCAGCCTTTAAAAAGTTACTTCTTAATAATGTGAATGTATTTAGTTCCTGCTTCTGCCAATAGACCTTTTTACGATCTATAGGCCTAAGACATGAAAGTGACAAATTAAATGACCTAAAATTTAGAATTAGAATGTACTATAATAAATTACCTATTTTTGATGGACAATAAGAATTGTAATAAATTTCAATTTGAATTATGGGCAAATATAAACTCTTCCCTCTGTATCCGTCATGAAACAAATACAGACACGGGCACAATATTCTCTATCTCTTTTTATCTATGGACCACATCCACTAGCAGTGCTGCATAGGACTTGCCTATTCTATGTTAAATATTATATCTCTATGGTTTGCATTGTTATTGTGACTGACATTTGTTAGTTGGGAGAGAAATACTGCTACCGTGTTGCCGTTTAGTTAGGGATACGTTAGTTATACGTACGACAAATATTATTATTGCGTTAACAATGTACCATTTTGGAGTAAAAGCGATGCTTTCGAAGTAAAAAAATATTTTATGATTTATCACGTTCATTATTACGTTATTGGTTTCACTTAAGTATTTATCCGACATTTATATATGATTTAGGTCTTTATAAACAGGTAAAATTTTAGCACCGGCAACACCGTAGAGTCTTGAAAATAATAAATTGTGAAATCCGTCTACTTGGTTTTACATATATTGATAATATAAATATTACAGCCTCTTACGAGTTGAAAACGGTCTCAAATGATTACTTATCATTCTTAGATTGTATTATATACAATATCTCATCAATTTCAAGCCATATTTTTAAATTAATCGGGAAAAACCATTACGTGACCTTGAAAATCCAACATTTTTCTGTAAATAATGCTTTTGTATGCAGAAGTGAGAGATACCGCTCTCACCTCTGCAAACTACAGTTTGCATTGATAAATATTCCCAAGAAAAACTGGGGCAACAGGATAATAATAATAGTATTGTAGTTGTCATAGTTTACTCAATCATAATAATTTGATCATTGCCAGATGATAAATGGTGAACTAAATGTATAAAAAAATTGGAGCCAGAACAAGTAACATGATTTACTCAGAGGACTTCCTAAGGTGTCCCAAAAAATTACCAGATTAGCGGGATCAATTGTAAGTCCAAAAATCTTAGTGCCCATCCAGATATAGAGGGGTAATGTTTAAAAACAATGAATATTGGCTATAACTTATACATCACACAGTATTTTGTACAAAATATGCCAGGCAGTTTTATTAAAGATGGGCATATTTATGTTAAAAAAGTTCTTCCATAAATACAGCCAGTGGCATACTGCATGAGTGAAGACCCCTTTACTCTCCCTAACTTTTACGCCACTGGATAAATCATAGTATTAGTTGTATTTTTGATTTAACAAATATTTCTATGTATCAATTGAATCCATATTCAGAAATATCATACTATGACTGGTACAGGATAATCTTGAATTAAATAATCCTATTTGCCGGGTCTTTATATCCACCCAATATACGTGTTCAATGCATCGCTCATATTGGTCTCCACCGTCTGCGCCACGCTGAAGATTGATACCAATATGAGTTCAAAATAAGGATTGATTATCAGACAAGGCTCGACGCTCTGCGGCAAACTGAAGATAGACAACAACCTTAAAAGCATGATATTTGTCTGGGTCGCGGTGCTTTGTTTGGTAATCAATCTGATTTATCATTTATAGGGGTATTATGCAACATTGTGACAATGTAAAATTGTAAGTATTGCCAACAGTTGTTGACGTTATTCAATAGCGGAAGGGGTGTTTGCCCTCGCAGTAGTTGTTGTCGGCACAGTTAGACGTCCTAGCGTAATCTAGTTATTTACCAGTAACGGCTTATGTTATATAATCATCTTGATTATGTATCAGAAGTAGCATTCATGTGGGTGAACCAATAGAAGAGACAATAGAATTAAACAGTAATAAATCTAAATAAGTTTAAACGTCTTTGCAAATCAATGCTTCAACTTTTTTTAGACAGGGGAGCTGTTATATGTAATTCCCATTATTTCTATTATTGTTATTATTTAATTTGAACGTTATTATATTATCATTGTAATATGAAAGTCAATCAAAGTCACCCACATTAAATCTCATTCCTTGAATCAAAGACCATTGATAAAGTTATTCTCGAGTTATAAATACCATCCTTGAAATCAGCAACTTCATTGTTAATAGTTTCTTTGCCCATTCCTCAAATATGCTAACCAAATGTCTACCTACTTATAACAAAAACCTATTGTAATCTGTTAACCATCTGTTCATTAATCTTATTATAGAAAATCTGAATTAACATTTTGATTTATATAAATAGTTGAGTTTTAGGCTTTTAGAAATACTTGTGAATTTGAATTCATGTAGTCACTCTGCTAGTTTATTTAGTCATTTTATAATTTTGTAACAATTGTTTAATTAAATAAATATTTTTAAAAAAAGTTAAAGTTACTAAGTGCAAGATAACAAATTGGCGCAGTCAGTAGGATTCTTCAACGTGGGTAAAACAAGGCCTACTTGAAGAAGTTTCCCCTCATTATCAACGATGGTTTCCAAGCCTTTAAAGAAAGGACCGCACTCCTAAAAGTAGAAAAAGAAGAAAGGTACTTCATCACCGAGGGAACACGCGAGCGCTCACCGGAGGTGGTGGTATCCAACAAGTGAAACTATTGAAAGAAGACCCAGGACGAGTCATCACTCCCTTGCTGTAAGTGAATCATCTCGTAAATAATATTTTGATTCAATCTATACTGTTCGATTTTCTATTATTTTTTAAGTATCTGTATTGCATTAACAATCCATATAAAAGTTTATAAAAACAATTTTACGCGAATTTTCACGCTTATTCACTTATTGATATACCTAACTATTTAATTAATTAAAACTTTCCAAAATGGAAAACGCAAACATTGAAAATCAAAATCAACATAATGAGCCTGAAATAGAACCATACAAATTGTCAGAAATATTCTACATAGTCCCCAAATTCGAAGGTGACCAAATATTTTTGGGAACATTTCTTAACGCTTGTGATTGTGCGTATAATATGTCGACTGTTAATCAAAGAACGCTATTAGTTATTCATATCAAAAATAGAGGTAGAGCAGCTCAATGGATAAGCTCTAGAAATTCCCAATCATATTTAGAGGTAAGATAATTATTGAATATACACTTTGGTGATTCCCGAGACCTTTCCTCGCTAATCCAAGACCTCCAAAGAATGAAACAATTACCCAACGAGTCCGCATTAACATTTTTCAACAGACTTCAAGTTCTTAATGCTAAGTTGCACTCTAGCATTCAGAAGACTAATAACCTTTCTGGACCACAAAAAGCAGCTCAAGAAACGCTTATTGAAACAATGGCCACTCTTTTAACCGGTCTAGAACCACGATTAGGTCAATTAATTCGTGCTAGTCAACCTAACCATCTCTTAGAAACACAAATCCGTATTCGAAGAGAACTACAACTATCGTACTTTGAACACCAAAAATTTAATAAACCCAATCATATGCAAGTTAAGCCCCAAAGTACTACATCGCTTAGAAAATTTCCGCAACAAATTCCCAAATGTTTTTCATGTGGTCGTAATGGTCACACATCTAATCATTGTCGAGCCCACAACAAACGAGCCCATGTCCAAATAATTTTTCAAATTTCAATCCGAATTTATATACTAGCTTATCACCTAATAGACCCAATAATGGTTTTCAAACACAACAAAGACCTTTTCATCATCAAGGACAAAATCCCGTAAGACCATCAGTCATTCAGAAAAATCCAGACTTTGCTCCAAATCAACATAGAGCACATGCAATTGGTTTAGATGAGAATTATTATCAGTATGATAATTATTCTGATAATCCAGAATATTATTCTTCAAATATATATGATGATTATCCAGAATATTTATCCGAGTTTGAGAAAGATTCTCAAAATGTTATTTCTGCTGAAGTAATTTCGAACTTCCAAAATTTTCCATTACATCAAATAAAAGACGACCCTCCGGAATTACAGGACAATCAGCAAGATATAATTGCAGAAACAGCTGTTTAAATTCAAGCATTGAATATAGACGACATGAACCCATACCTGAATTTCCCAGAACAAACCTTTCTCTAAATCCTTTACTAACAGTTAGCTCCAAAAACCTTTACTACATTAAAGACGCCTCAAATAAATTCAAATTACTTATCGATACCGGCGCAGGGATTTCTATATTTAAAGAAAATACCGTTAAAAGTTTTTCTCAAAGATTTCCTGAGCAAGTTACTGTACAAGGTATTACAAATCAAAAAATTTCAATAACCCAATCAACATTAGTACCTTTCACTTTGAAGGACCCACATAAAGTTTTCATTAATAATGTAGACATCGATTTTGATGTAATATTAGGACTAGACTTTTTAGAACATTATAATTGTGTTACTGACTTAAATTCGAAACAACTGATAACTAATTTTAAGACCGTACCCCTTTTTAAAGTAACAGACAACGACAATATTGCAGACAGAGATGACGAATATTTTAATTTCAATCAAAATTTCGAAAATAATTAAAATCTTATTAAAGAAAAAGAGATTAATATTTTCGATATGCCAAAAGACTATTCGTTGGCCCATAGCAGAGGACATGTGAATGCAAAAAGGCTATGCAGTCTAGTTTAAGAAACGTTTTGGAAATTTAGAAAAATTAATGTCAGAATCAAAAACAAGGTGGCCTCGCATTATTGAAAATTCAACATGAAAATCAAACTAGATATATTTATTATATAGTAACGAAACTGGAACACCAGGAAAACCTACTTATGAAACACTATCATTAAAGAAAATGGGAGATCATGTAATTAGAAACAAAGTAAAAAAATTGGCTATTCCAAAAATTGCTTGCGGTTTAGACAAATTAGATTGGACCAAAGTTAAGAAGATGATATCATTCCTATTTTTTAATGTAGACATAGACATTGTCGCATGCTATTGTAATAAATTAATAAATCATATTTCGATAGAACCAAGAGTTGAGAAAATCTTTAAATTAAAATGCGATATATTGAGTACAGACGCAATACTTCTCGGACAAGAGATAGAAAAAGTGAGACTTCCGAATGCTTTTGTACATGTCAATGAATTCCTTACATCAGTCATTAACGCCAATGCAATACCCAAATCTATCAATTGTCAAAATTAATCTCTAGAACCGATTAACGATAGTGAAACACTTCTAAATTTTAACTGTTTAGAAAATGAAGTAGATATTCCGAAAACAGCTTTTTCAGTTGAAAATGGACATTACGAGTTCGTTCGTATGCCTTTTGGATTAAAAAATGCCCCGTCCACTTTCCAACGTGTCATGGACAACTTCCTCCTTGGCATTCAAAATGAGAGATGCCTTGTATACATGGACGACATTATTGTATATTCATCTACTATTCACGAACACATCAGTAGACTTACGGAAGTTTTTAGCAGACTTCGTAAAGCTAACCTCAAAATTCAACCCGACAAATGCGAAGTCGCATACCTTGGACACATCATCACTCAAGATGGCGTAAAAGCAAATCCCGCTAAAATTGATTGTATACAAAAATTTCCAGAGCCAAAGAACCAGAAAGATATTAAATCATTTCTGGGTTTAGCTGGTTATTATCGTCATGTCATACCCGACTTCGCTAAAATGTCTAAGCCCCTCACAAGACTTTTGCAAAAAGATATCCCTTTCTGTTTCGATTCAGAATGTAAAATTTCCTTCAAAGATTTAAAAAGTGCACTTATTTCAGACCCAATCCTCAAATATCCGAACTTCGAGGAGCCTTTTTGCCATTGGTGCCGTTTTATCTCAGGGTATCTTAGGTAAAGACCTTCCAATAAGCTATGCATCTAGAACACTTTGCAGTGCTGAAACTAAATATTCCACTATAGAACGTGAACTTCTCGCTATTGTTTGGGCAGTCAAACATTTTCGCCCTTATCTTTTCGGTAGAAAGTTTACCCTTGTCACTGATCATCGCCCTCTAACCTGGCTTTTTTCTATCAAAGACCCCGGGAGCAGATTAGCTCGATGGCGCCTTAAGCTAGAAGAATACGATTATAAAATCGAATATAAACCGGGTAAAATAAACAAAAATGCAGAGGCCCTATCACGTATAAAGATCAATCATTTCAAAGAATGTGCGAGTTTAGAATCAAAAATTTTAGCCTAACGAAACAGAACCATCAACAAGTAAAGATATCGATAATCCCACACAACTGGATCAGATATCTGATGAACAAGAATATAAAATGATAGAGGAATTTAATAATTTTGTTAACCTTTACAAAACAAAATCAGTCAAAGATTACTCGAAGATCGAAACATCCAATGATCAATTATTAGATAAATCACATAAAAAAATTGTCACATTTTTCTGGCAAAACAAACTTGAAGAAATACATCACAAAATAATTGACGACATGTTTGAAGAAAATTTAGACTTCAATTTCAATTCAGTTAACATTTTATCAAGTAAATCTGTAAAAGATCGTAAGTACTTTATAATCCCCCTCGTATCTGATCCAGAATTAGTAGTCCAACAATTAATCCTTTCATTATATTAAGAATAGTATAAATTTGATCTTTCAAAAAGCTACTACATCGAAAATAATCTCGAACTACCAATCTTAGAGATATTGTCATATATTTTCGCAGATGTGGAGATAAAATTTATAATTTGTCAAAATTTAATCAGATCACCAGATACCGACGAAATACCTATCATAATGGACCAATACCATAAAGGTAAAATTAATATTCATCGTGGTATTAATGAAACCGTAAGACGTATTAGGTCAAATTATAACTGGGTAGGATTAACTAAAGACGTTGAAAAGTTCATTAGAAATTGCGAAATTTGCCAAAAAGTAAAGATTTGCCGAAAAAACTTAAGTACACCATTAGTAGTCACGGAAACACCTAAGACGGCATTTGAAAGAATTAATATTGACATTTTTGAATACCCCACTCGAAATTATTTCGGATAAAAAAACAACTGTCGTGAACACTTTACTTGTATTTTTCCAACACTTCGGAACACCTCTAGGAATTCATTGCAATTGTGGTCGAGAATTTGACAATTCCCTCATAAGAGACCTATGTACACTTTATGATATCAAACTTACTTTTTCAAGTGTAGGTCATCCTCAATCAAACGGCTCTCTAGAAAGATTCCATGCAACTCTTCTAGAAATGATTCGTGCCCGTAAAGCCGAAAACCCTGACCAGCACCCATTTAACATTCTTCCGTATGCAGTAATATGCTACAATAATACGAAAAATAAAATAGCCGGATTTACACCCTATGAACTAATTTTCGGACATACTTCTAATAGATCTCCTGAAGTTTTATATAATGAAAAAGCCCTTATCACAAAACATATTCGAGATTTATAGAATGAAATATTATTATCAAGTTGCAAGAACAAAGACTGATCATCAAAAAGAAAAATCAAAGATCAGATTTGACAGAAACGTTTCAGAAAATATTCCTGAATATAAAGTAGGAGATAAAGTTTACGTCAAAGAATCTCAAATTAAAGATAAAGGCCAGAACCTTTTTAATGGTCCGTTCGAAATAGTTAAACTATTTGATACTTCTGCAATACTCCTCAATCCCCTAACTAATCAAAAGACAAAGATAAATTTCGACAGAATGAAACCCTACTATGAGTAGTCTCGCTTTTGGTTTCAGATTTCTGTGGCTGGTTAACACCACATCAGCGCAGTTCATACTCACCTCTATTAACAATACAATTGGCATATTTTTCCACGAAGAAAATACTATAAAGAATTCTAACGATCAATGGACATTATTAGTTTACAAAGACTTATTAAAAAATCTATGGAGAGCAATGATCAAATATTATTAGAAATTTTAGACATGTTAGAAGACCCATCTCCAAGGTTTTTAGCATTGAAGACAGAAGTCCAAACTCATGTCAGCCTGCTATCACAAATATCAAATTCAGTTAGTTTAAAATACTGAGAGATCCTAGGAGACACTAAGCAATACAATTCAAGACAAAAACGAGGAACTTTTAACGGCATAGGAATCGTATGGAAAACTATCACCGGTAATCTTGACTCAACAGACGGTGAATATTTTGATGATTGTATAAATAAATTGATACACGATTAATACGAATTAGGAAGCCTAGTCAAAAAACAAATTTCAGTAACAACATCAGTAACTAGAAGTTTTAATTCTACCATACAGAAGCTCCAAATTGACGAAAGAACTTTTAACGATGATATAGAATCAATCCAAAAATCCCTGATGGATATTGCTTATGGAAAGCTATACATTTTTAGAAAACTCGTTGAATACCATATTAATTTCAATTACATTCGCTAGAACTAAATTGGTACATAGCTCAATAATAACTCCAAACGATTTAGTTAACTCTTTGCAGGATATTGCAAAATCACTTGTAAAGAATAATTTACCATTGGCACCCTATACATCCAATGTTGCCGATTATCTTAATATTATTGAACTGGAAGCTTACCAATCGGAGAATAAAATCATATTCGTACTTAAAGTTCCTCTTACCGAACCGGAAGCTTACATAATGTATCGACTTTATCCAATCCCGATACTAGATAATCGAACAGGTCTTTATCATATTTTACCAACAACTAAAAAGTATATCGCGAGAGATGATGATTCATTGCTGTATGTATCATTATCAAATCTGGACAAATTCAAAACTCTTCAAACAAGAATGAAGATCTGTACCGACCTTCTACCGTACCCAATCGACAGCGATGCTATATATGAAGCCCAACTTCTTCAAAGATTGAATCAACTGCCTAAGACCTGCCAAACATCCCTTCTATTCGTCAAGGACTACAATGTCAACCAAATTAGACAAAATCTATGGCTAATTACAGTTTCCGACCCATTGCCTGTAACAATTAAATGTGCAAACAGAGACATCAAGACAGAAAAAATCAAAACCAACAGCCTACTGAAGTTACAATCAGAATGCTGTGCTTTCATTGGAAGTACTAGAGTTCGTGCCAGCTATCCAATCAATACATATAAGGAAATAAACTACAAAAGCCATTCAGTTCAGATTCCATTCGATTGTTGTCAAGGTATCCCGGAAAAAGTTAATGTTCCTGAAATGACACCTCTTAGGTTGAACAAAATTAATACAGAAGATCTAAACATAGCCCAACATAAGTAAAACCAATATTCGGATGAACTAGGAAAATTGATGAACCAATCACCCATTACGAAATACACTCATTGGTTCACAATATTTACCATTGTACTAATTATATTATTATTAGTACTTTAAATCATGTGCAATTGCAGAAGAAGAAGTCGTCGAATTGGTATTGCGATAACTAACGATTATCCACCATCTCCACCAAGACCAAGACCTGAGGCCCCGTTTCAACAAAGGTTAAGAAGATTACTCCCTAAAAGAAGAAGTAGCATTCATGTGGGTGAACCAATAGAAGAGACAATAGAATTAAACAGTAATAAATCTGAAGTTTAAAAGTCGTTGCAAATCAATGCAGGAACTTTTTTTAAAAAAGGGGATCTGTTATTTGTAATTCCCATTATTTCTATTATTATTGTTATTATTTAATTTGAACGTTATTATATTATCATTGTAATATGAAAGTCAATCAAAGTCACCTACATTAAATCTCATTACATAGCATTCCTTGAATCAAAGACCATTGATAAAGTTATTCTCGAGTTGTAGATACCATCCTTGAAATCAGCAACTTCATTGTTAATTGTTTCTTTGCCCATTCCACAAATATGCTAACCAAATGTCTACCTACTTATAACAAAAACCTATTGTAATCTGTTAACCATCTGTTCATTAATCTTATTATAGAAAATATTTTTTACAAAAAATTGGACCGACGTTATAGTTGATGCACTGAAAAGTATAAAATAATATTACTTCTATTGGTGATGGTACTTTTGAAGTTGTGCAGTTGCAGTTAGATTGATAGCTTTTGGCACCAACTTCACAAGTACCATCACCAATAGAAGTAATATTATTTTATACTTTTCAGTGCATCAACTATAACGTCGGTCCAATTTTTTGTAAAAAATATTTATTTCACACTTTTGAGTGTAACATTAGTCCCGAAAATCGTTGAACGTTCACTATACCATATCAATGAAGATAATACTTATCCTATTACCCACGTATATTCCTTGCTTGTAGTGGTTATTATTGAGATCTCAGAACATCGCGGCGGAAATACGCTTGAATATTTTAGTTGTTACCATTTAACACCGATTTAACTCGAAAACCGTAATTCTAAGGAAAAAATGTTCATTATAAATGTTGCTACAAATAATTATATCTTTCATGTAGTATCGAAAAATTTTCAATTTTCGAAAGAAATTGTCCTCTCCACATAGCAAAAATACATATTTAACATGCGTCTATCTCGAAAACCGTAACACTTTTGAAAAAATGTTCAATTTAAACGTTTCCGGATATTGTCCTATCTTTAATTATACCAACTCAGATTTTCGATTTTCGAGAAAATTCGCCCCCACCACCCCTTCGGGGGCGGTTTTCGGAGGGAAGGAGATTTCGGATTTGCGTTTTTATGAATATGGGACCATTTCTCAATCCCCTTCTTTCAAATGAATCCAAAATCATCAAAATCGGAGATCGTCTACTATATAAAAGGCGCGCACGAACCAAAAATAAATATTTTTTACAAAAAATTGGACCGACGTTATAGTTGATGCACTGAAAAGTATAAAATAATATTACTTCTATTGGTGATGGTACTTTTGAAGTTGTGCAGTTGCAGTTAGATTGATAGCTTTAGGCACCAACTTCACAAGTACCATCACCAATAGAAGTAATATTATTTTATACTTTTCAGTGCATCAACTATAACGTCGGTCCAATTTTTTGTAAAAAATATTTATTTCACACTTTTGAGTGTAACATTAGTCCCGAAAATCGTTGAACGTTCACTATACCATATCAATGAAGATAATACTTATCCTATTACCCACGTATATTCCTTGCTTGTAGTGGTTATTATTGAGATCTCAGAACATCGCGGCGGAAATACGCTTGAATATTTTAGTTGTTATCATTTAACACCGATTTAACTCGAAAACCGTAATTCTAAGGAAAAAATGTTCATTATAAATGTTGCTACAAATAATTATATCTTTCATGTAGTATCGAAAAATTTTCAATTTTCGAAAGAAATTGTCCTCTCCACATAGCAAAAATACATATTTAACATGCGTCTATCTCGAAAACCGTAACACTTTTGAAAAAATGTTCAATTTAAACGTTTCCGGATATTGTCCTATCTTTAATTATACCAACTCAGATTTTCGATTTTCGAGAAAATTCGCCCCCACCACCCCTTCGGGGGCGGTTTTCGGAGGGAAGGAGATTTCGGATTTGCGTTTTTATGAATATGGGACCATTTCTCAATCCCCTTCTTTCAAATGAATCCAAAATCATCAAAATCGGAGATCGTCTACTATATAAAAGGCGCGCACGAACCAAAAAAAAAAAAAAAAAAAAAAAAAGAAAAATAAAGCAGACAGTCGAATTGTATACCTCCTCCGTTCGGGGTTCGTCGGTCAAAAAAATAAAGCAGACAGTCGAATTGTATACCTCCTCCGTTCGGGGTTCGTCGGTCAAAAAGGTGAATTAACATTTTCATTCATATAAATAGTTGAGTTTTAGGCTTTCAGAAATACTTGCGAATTTGAATTCATGTAGTCACTCTGCTAGTTTATTTAGTCATTTTATAATTTTGTAACAATTGTTTAATTAAATAAATATTTTTGAAAAAAGTTAAAGTTGCTAAGTGCAAGATAACATATATAAATCAAAACAGAATTAAATTGACTGATATGTGATTACTTTAAAGGTTTTCTTAGCAACGCAGGTCTAATTTTCCCTATAAGTACAACAGACTACTAGTTTTAAACTTAAAATTTCACTTAGATAATATATTGTAATATTTTTTCAATATTAAATCATCGTTTTTCCCGTCACAGAAAAAAATAGGGAGAAATATTAGATTTTAGCTCTCGGTTTTTCTGTCTACCCTCCGATTCGAACACAACCTCAAGTTAAAATCTAGTACTTTTTCCCTTGTATAATAAATAACTATATATCTACAGCTTTGGTGAAGTTTTATTATAGCAATTATTCTCTTTCTAGAGAATAATACAATTTAATTAGATCATAAATATTTTCTAACTATTATTAAGTTGTAGAAAAATGTTATCTGATATTTCTCCTGTTGATACGTCGATCATGAGAATCGGGATAAATAAATAAAAGCCTTTCTAAAAACATTATGAAAATCACAATTATTATTAATTCCGTATTAGATAATTACTTAATCCCAGATTAGCAGTGATAGTTTTAGCAGGATTACAGTGATAAATTATGGAAATGCATACCAGAAAATTTATTGATAGCGATAAATCATATTTGTATTTGCATTTGTTCATTAAACAGCTTCAACTACTTTCGAAAGGATCGTCTGAATATAACCAAATCATCAGGAGGTGTTGCAATACTCGTCAAAAAACACATCGAAGCAGAAGAGATACCTATAACCACACAACTGGAGGCTATTGCTATAAAAATCATTCATAATAAAACTTTTAATATTTGTAATATTTACTTACCACCAGATAAACAAATAGACGGAAACGACCTAAAAAGCCTAATAGATCAAATACCAACACCACGACTTATCTTAGGAGATTTCAACGGCCACAACGCAATCTGGGGATCGAATAACACTAATGTTATTAAAAATGTTGTTAAAAATCATCGCTAATTTCATTCAAGACTATCTAGCTATGTGTTATGAAAGATGGAAATAACACCAGATTTAATTCAGCTAACAGGTGACTCATCGGCCCTTGACCTAACACTATGTGATCCCTCTATGACTACATCCCTTTCATGGCAGGTACTCCCTTATTTATATGGTAGTGATCATCACCCCATCGAGATCACAAACATAAATCTCCAAGGACCTTTGTATCCTATTCCTTCGAAATGGAAAGTGAAATCTGCCAATTGGGAGCGATACATGAAAGAAGTTGATAATAGAATAGAAATTGCTGTTCGTGATAGAACAGAAATCACATTTAAAGATCTCTCAAACATAATCACAGAAAGTGCACAAATATCGATCGGAAAGACTAGGCTGATAAAGAACCACAAACCTGTACCGTGGTGGAATGACGCATGTAATGAGGCTATCCATGCTAGCAAATCAGCACTTGTAAAATACAAAAGGCACAAAACAACAGAAAATCTCATTGAATTCAAAAGGCTGAAAGCTAAAGCAAGTGTTATAATACATGAAGCCAAGAAAAACTCATGGAAACATTACATTGCTAGCATTAACTCCTCCACTCCCATGACGGAAGTTTGGAACAGAGTCAAAAAAAATATCAGGCACCCAGACATCCTCTCATATTTCAACTATTAAAGACGGAAATCAATTGATTTCCTCAAGCTATGATATAGCTGAACTGATGGCCCAAACCTATGAAAAACATTCAGACGATTCAAATCTTGATGCAAAATTTCTGGAACATAATACAACATCCGAATCTAACATGATCGACACTGCTACAGCGAACAATGACCCAATTAACCTCCCAATAACGAGAGACGAACTTGATGAGGCCCTCCTCGATCTGAGAAACACAGCATCAGGTCCCGATGACATTCCAGTTGATTTTATTAAGAACCTACCTGAAACAGCAAGAATCCATCTCCTGAAAATATTCAATAGTATATGGTTGACTCAAACATTCCCGGAAGAATGGAACGAATCAATAATTATTCCTGTCCTCAAACCTAATAAGTCGCGTCTAGATCCTGAATCCTACAGACCGATATCAATGACATGCGCGTTCAGCAAATTGTTCGAAAAAATTGTCAACAAACGATTACAATGGACATTAGAAAGCAGAAACTTGATAATTCCAGAACAAAATGGATTTAGACCTCACAGATCAGTTTTGGACAACTTAGTAGATCTAGAAAGCGATGTCCATGAGGCGTTATCTACAAAGCAAAAATGCTATGCCATATTCTTTGACCTCAAAACAGCCTTCGATTCAGCCAGTAGAAACCATATACTAGGACAACTGGAAAAAATTAATATAAGAGGCAACTGTTTATCATTTATACGGAATTTTCTGAACAATAGAACATTCCAGGTCAGAGTCAATGGTATCTTATCAAGCAAACACCCTCAAAAAAACGGTTCACCACAAGGATCTGTGCTTAGTCCAACCCTATTTCTAATTGCCATCAATTCTATCCTAAAAGGCTTGAAGAAACCACTGAAAGCAAGATTGTATGCTGACGACCTCGTAGTTTTCGTATAAGGAAAAAATCTAGACACTATGGAAGTAATGCTTCAAAAGTTTCTCGACACTCTGGAACATTGGTCACACGAAACAGGTTTCATTTTTTTCTGTGACAAAAACTCACAGTATTATATTTAGTTCAAATGACATCAATACACAAACAAAGTTGCAGTTATACCAACAAGACATTGAACTTAGATCTTCTGTTAGATTTCTGGGAATGACTCTCGATAGAAGACTGAACTGGAAGGAACATATTTCCGGTCTGCTGCTGGCATGTAATAAGTGATTGAATCTGCTTAAAACTCTTGTGGTCAAAAAATGGGGAGCTGATCAGCGGACGCTTCTTCTGCTCTATAGGACATTAATCCGATCGAAAATAGATTTTGGATGTACTATTTACGCTTCGGCTAGTAAATCGACGCTAAGACCTATCAATACAGTTCAAAACAATGCTCTCAGAATAATATTAGGAGCCTATAGAACAACCCCAATTCAGAGTTTACATAGCGAAGCTGGCGAACCACCTCTTAACCTAAGAAGACAGTTTCTTAGTCTTTCTAACGCTGCTTCAACCGCTGCAAATAGGAAGAAATCATCATTTGATTCTACATTAACCTCTAGATATACTAGCCACTTCAATAATAAACCGGAATCTAAGGTACCATTTTATGCACGGATTCGAAAGTTCACAACAGATTTGAATATTACATTCCCAAACGTCCTTTCCGATGACATCAAGCACCCACCACCATGGACTATTAGCATTCCAAAATGCAATGACACCCTCACTCAGTATAACAAATCCAACACCAATATAGAAATCATCAAAAACTCACTACTGGAAATTCTTTCCAACGATTATTCAGACTTTCAAACAATTTTCACTGATGCCTCCAAATCCTCAGAAGGAACGGGATGTGCAGTAGTTATAGGTCAAACTGTTGAAAAATATGAACTCTCACCCCTCAGTAGCATCCACACAGCTGAACTATATGCAATATACCGAGCATCAGTATACTTGAACAACTACAACTACGAGAAATCAGTCATTCTAAAGGATTCATTAAGTTCTATTTTATCACTGCGGAGACTATATCCAAAACATCCTATTGAAAAATTAATTAAAGCAGAACTCATCCGCCTCGAAAATTTTTCTAAGATTGTTCACTTCATCTGGATACCATCACACATTGGAATTCATGGTAATGAAGAAGCTGATCGAAACGCGAGAAATGCCGTGACTTGTGGTAGAATTAGTGAGTTTTCGGAGTGCGTAGCCTCGGATTTGAAAGCCTGGTTTAAGAACAAATTATCGATAAAATGGCATACTGAATGGTGCAACTCAAGATCCAAACTGCGTGAAGTGAAAAGTGACATCCATCCTTGGAGAGCATTACCAAAAGACCGCCACTCTCAAGTAATTCTGACTAGACTTCGACTTGGCCACACCAGAATAACCCATGAATATCTGCTGAAACGAACCGAAGCTCCCAGATGTGATGTCTGTGATGTGACTCTAACAGTGAAACATTTTCTCATTGATTGTAAATAATATACATTATCTAGAAATAAGTATAACTTGCCCCAAGACCTTAAGACATTATTAGGGGAAACATGTAATCTACTTAATCTTAAAAATTACATGAAGGTTATAGACTTATATCATGAGATATAAAATTGTTAAATTTTGATGTACTTTGTATTTTTTTTGTGAATCTAAGTTAAATATTGTAATGTCGCTAATAACCGGAAGTTGGATGCGACTTTTTTTTTCTTAAATAAAAAAATAAATATTTGTAAAGGAAAAGTACGTAATTTTCTTCGTTACTAGGGAAATATACTATCGCTGGTTTTTCGTTGCCTAACCAAAGAAGAAGTATAAAAGCAACACTGATTCCAGGGCCACTAGTCCAGGGCATAACCACGTTCTGCGCTGCTCAACCTCAATTATCAATATAAACGCAAGAACTTGAAATGAATATTAGAAACCGTTCGGGATGGACCTAATTTGGTAGTGTTAAGAACTAAAAAGTTAGCTGGATAATTTGAACAAAATTGTCTATGTGCGCAGCAATTCAATTATAAAGTAGCTTTCATTTCTAAAAAGTAATTATTTTTGTACGTTAAATACTGTTTATTCTTAATCATCTACCAAAATTATTACCTCCATAGTATTTATAATACAAAGTACTTGTAGCGACTGTTAATTATTTAATTGTCATAGTCTGTTACTTTAGTTTTATATACATACAGGCTGTTTCAAATTCGACTCTCACCATTGGGATCTCGGAAACTATAGGGAATACGAAGATGATTAAATTGGGGCAAAGTTGCGCATTTATGTGCTCAGCAATACGCCGTTTAGAAAGTTTGAAAATTTCGAGTAATTCCGGAGATATCCGGAAAAAACCGAATTTTCGGAAAATCATTTTATTTTTTCCTGGCTTTATTTCTTAATAAAGTTCTAAATAAATATCACATTTACATTGCCACTTTCACTCTTTCCAATGGTGTTAATAGTTTTGTAACCTGGCGTTTCGTCTATGTGTAGATAACTATCATAAACTTTTTTTTTCTAATTGGAGCCATATTGGCACTCCATAAATTTGAATTACCTTTTTGAAAATGTATCATAAGTTGGCATTATTGTCCTAAAAACCAAAGAAATTAAATAAATTACTTTTATAAAGTAGTTGGCTTTGATTTTTCCTATCGCTGACAAGTGAAAGACATTCTGTGTTATTGTCAATTTCTGAGTCGTTGAATATGGAAATCTCCAATGAAGAAAAACGGGATATGATACATCTTCATTGCAATAATGATAGAAAGAGTGTTCCAATGTATTTAGGAAATGTATCTTAAGATGTATACCGAGAGACGACAACTACAACCAAATTTGTCCAAATTAATGGACAGAATTAGCGATGGGTTTGGCTCGTTTGAAAAATTTAATATTAATTATACCTCATTTATAATGATTTCTTTAGTTTCTTCATCAATCCTGTCGCCAGTTTTTTGTCTAGGTTTTTTAAAGAAACCACGCTCAGCTAAATTTGTATCCAATAAATTGAATAAAGGTCAGTGGGGTTGTTGTCTCTCGGGATACCTACTTGTTAAGATGATAGATACACTTACAATGTATTCATAATGTTTCTGTCATTCTTGTTATAAAGTCTTATCACATCTCGTTTTTCTTCATTGGATAACTCCATTTTCAACGACTCAGCAATTGAAAGGAAATGTCAGGTTACAAAACTATTAACACCATTGGATAGAGTGAAAAAAGTGGCAGTGTAAATTTGCTATTTATTTAGTAATTCATTAAGAAATAAATGAAAAAATGATTTTCCGAAAATTCGGTTTTTTCCGAATATCTCCGGAACTACTCCAAATTTAAAAGAAAATTAAACGGCGTATTGTTGAGCACATAAATGCGCAACTTTGCCATAATTTAACCATCTTCGTATTCCCTATAGTTTCCGAGATCCCAAAGGTGAGAGTCGAATTTGATACAGCCTGTATACTTCTGTCAAACTTTTTCAAAACATTGTTAACGGCTATTTGAAATAACAAAGTCACAGACCGTAATCTAAAAACAAATAACAATAGATATTGCAATAAATGCTTTGAGTTTTCCCAAAAAATTGAAACAAGAATGTAATATTCCTAAATCCATGGAATTTTTGTATAGAATTTGTAAGAGGAGAAATGTTTCCACTTTCTTAAAATTCGTTTTCATGAACCAAGTTACTACGATTTGATTTTTGGAAGAAATAGTCCAGTGTGTTGAATTCGGGTACCTTCTTAGGATCTTCGCTTAGGTTTTCTTGTAAATTTGGGGCTTAGTAGTTTCGAAAATAAGAGGGGGATTTGTCAGTGGTAATTTAATCTCTTTCACATATTATGTATATATAAACTGCGCATTTTAAAAACTAGCAAATGCCCGCGACAGGAAATTAGTGGAATCCTTGACAAATCACGCCCGGAAAAACTTCAATAACGATACCTATATCTAATTTTAGATATAATTTTCCATAAGACACATCTATACCAAATTTGAAGTGGATATGTCCTTTAGTTTGTTTTTTGTAAAATAACTTAACACTTTTCCGGGATAAGATACGTATCCAGTGTGGTAATCCAGGTAATAAACTATCTTTGTGCCAAATTTCTTCGAGATCCGTTCAGCCTTTTTTTCGTGATTGAGTAAAAAACATACAAACTTTGTCATCTATAATATATAGTACATTTATAGGATTTTTTGTATTATTCATAGATTCCTTAACGCGGTAGAAGGTGCCTATCAGAAATCGCCACGCGTTACGCTCCCTCGATGCGACTTTCTCAAACCAGCTCTGTATTTCTTTCACATTCTCTGTCTCTTTCTATTATAAGCGAATGTATTTATGTATGTGTCTGCTCATTCATATACCAAATCCAAAGAACTAATTAAAACTATGCCCTACATCCTAGTGAAAATAATCACACATTTAATGCTAATTACAAAATCTTAAATACCGAAAAGAAATGATTAAAATTGAATTTAATTGAGTCATTGGAAATAAATAAACAAACTTTCAGATAATATCCTGAGTTACCCAGTTACTTTATAATATTAGTCATTAAGATTTATGTGAACCCTCCATATAAAGCAGAGTGTGCCGAAACAAATGCAATTTTGAAGCAATATATTAGTGAAAATTTAATGTAGTATTTTAATTTTAATTTACTTTCAAATGAAATTCGGAATTGGAGAAAAGGCGTAAGGCATTTCCTTCCTGACGGGGGTCCCCCATACGCACGACTTTTTCAGCCTGCAAGTCTTGAACCATATTTGGAATAGTCATTAGTCCATATTACGAGTATCTTTGGAATATTTCAATGATGAAATTTTGTATTTCTATTTTTCAAATTGCATCTATAAGCTATAATCAAACAATTATTATTTAGTTGTGTATTTAATACCTACCTCTGCTATTATCGATGAAAAAAATAGGTTATGTTAATGTTTGTCAATACCTACACTCAAACCAGACAATCTAGATTCTAGAGCAAAGTAGGTGTTTATTCATAATCAATCAATTTATATACAAGTAGCATATTTTCAAACAAGATATAACGATACAGAATGATTCACACTCAACTTCCGACAATTTTTCCAGGGTTTCTTGCTAAAAAGTGTGAATCAATTTATGTTACGGTATTTTCTAAGCTTGTTTCTAAAAACTCAGCTTGTTATTAAATCTATCCAACGTCAGTCGACGCTCGAAAGGATCGCTGAATTATTTGGATTTAAATTTTAACTGAAGCTCTCTGTATATATGTGAGACAAATTCTTTCAGTATTTTCAAAATTTCCTAACATATGTTTCTTGCATGTACTCATTATTATTCATTTTTGACCGAATTCTCAAACGGGGGATATATACAATTCGACTGAGTGCATATGTCTATTTTATGTCTGTTCGAACCTTTGAAATAGTAAACGTGCTCCGATTTTCATTATTTTGTTTTCATTTGTAAGAGAACTATTTTCCCCCAAATGCGGTGTTTTTTTTCTAAAATAAAAAGTTTGAGACAACAAAATTAAAGAGGAGGTGTTAAAGTATGAAATATTTGTATTTCCGCTATTTTTTGTAATCTCTGAACAAGTATGAGCAAAAATTATTTATTTGGTGAATGTCGAGAGATTTTGATGGCTAATGATACACTCAAAAGTGTGTTTTTTAAATGACTTCGTTAGTTGGTGCACTGAAAATTACAAAATAATATCATTTCTATTGGTGCTGGTACTTTTGAAGTTGCGCCTAAAGTCTTCTAAGTATAAACTGCACAACTTCAAAATTGTCAGTACCAATGGAGTTAATATTTTTTTTTGTAAAAAAATATCTTCTTGCAATTTACAACTGAACGGTCGAAGAAATGTTTAAATCATTAATTACATCCATAAGATTTTGACAAAAAATATAAACATCGTAAAAAGTAGACAATACCTACATAATGGAAAATGATATACGGTGTGTCCAAGATAAGGATGGGATAGCTCCTTTATTAAAATTGATACATGTTATTTTTTACAAGTATGTTTCTTAAGAACTACTACTACGCTGTTTTCAGAATGACTATACAAGGTCAGGTCAAAAAGTGGATTGGTTGAAAAAGATTGCATTTCGAATGCACCTTACAAATATATAAAACTATGCCTACTACCCTAAAAAAGAGTCGAAAATGGGTCACTCTTTACGTCTGGCAAAATCCACTGAAATGCATCTTGAACGTTGAAGCTATTTCTCTCTATTTTGAAGTTTACAAAATGAAACACAAAAAGGGTGTTTTTACTGAACATGCTTATAATACCTACAGGATGCGGTTTTATATATAGTTGATGGAAAACAAAACATCTTCTGATAATAATGTGAACACCATTTTTTAAGTCTGAGGAATTTGCTGTGAAGAAGATTTTTCCGTAATAAAATCAAAAATTGCAAAAATCAGTTTTTCTGTAAAATCTCGAAAACCAGAATAGCTCATAAATAGACTTTGTATGTATTAATGTTCTCGAGATAGTATGCCATCCTTATCTTGGACACACTGTATATTTGAAAGCTGACGAAAAAACAAGTATTATGAGTTTGACAATAAATTTAATAGATCCAACGATATAGATACTATTTTTTAGTGTAAACTGTACATTGAGAAATCACTAATTTGAACTTTATAGAAATTAATTGACCAATATACAAATAATTACATAATATTTGTCTCAATAATATTTTTCTTTGTTCAATAATAAAAAAGCGCACCCATTTCAAAGGTGATTTTGATTGATCTATTTCAATTCTACATTTTTGTTGACGCATATGTTTATATTTTCTGTAATATCATCTAATGCAATAATTTTCTTAGGGTGATTCTTTAATAAGGAAGTCCAAGGTTTGAAAATGTTTTAACAAGTCAAAATGATTTCCATCATAATCGCCTGTGCAAGAGGTGCAATTACATACTTAGGCCTTATTTACGAAAATCATAATAGTAGGAGCGATAAAGTGTTATGCAATTTTCTCATAAATATTTACTTTTTAATTTCAAGGCCAGCTTAGGCTTTGAATATTGAAATGCCAGATATGAGTGAATTTGTATTTATCTGCCAAAAGCAAACGTAATTATTGACCGAATTCGGCCACACTGCATTCTCAGTGTGAAACGCAATATACTTGTGTTTGTTGGGTATAAACGCAACACTCTCTTATCTATGGTTTCTTTATACTTACTATATGTTGAGAGAAAAATATGAGTGTTTTTAATTCAAATTTTACCTCTTGGCAAAGTTAGATGGTTTCAAAAATGTCGAATATATAGACTTATGAGCTTATTTGACTTGATGCAATAATAGTACATAATACATAAATATGGTTTTCTGGTTAAATTTACTAAGCATTTTCTATAGAAAAACGACAGGTAAAGAATAGTTGATTCATATTCAATGATGTGTAATTGAAATTTGAAGAGCAATATATATAATTTTCACACACGGTAAATTAGCCTAGAAATGTGGAAATCTAACAATTATTGCGGTTGGGTTTTATGATAAAGTTATTTTATAAATAGAACATGGTTTTATTGAATCATTTATGTATGAGAATATAGAAAATATGTCCTTTTTTACATGTATTTATCAAGGTTTTTGCCATTTTCCCCGAGAATAAATTCTTTCATTGCTCTAGATTACTGAAAATGATCTTGAATAAATTTCAAATCTATTAACAATACATTTTTACTTTTCTACCGATACCCTAAGTACTACTAAGTAAGAAGTCTATTGTAATGATGTAAAATTTTCATTGTCCTGTGTTTGACAGATGTTTCAGAAATCACGTCCAAAAAATATATTTTCTCCCATTGGTCTGTCTGTATGTGCCAAAATTATCTCGGTAACGGATTTACCGATTTTTTTGCTTTCTTTTTTATTTTATAGGGTTTGGATACCGCTCGCTAGTGACAAAAATTGGACACCTTGCTCGAACTGGTTTCCGGGCAATAGCTGGGAAACGTGTTTAAATTAAAACTGTAGCGTGAAAGCGAAAAAGCTGAAAAATAGTTATGCTCAAATGAACTGTCAAATTGTCTAACTTTTTATTCATATTCTGGAACGGTTCCTCCTACGTCAAAATTGAATATGACAATTGTTAATTCTTTTGGCACGCTGAAAAAAATAATTGATCGCACAAGACATGACTGATCAGATGATTTCGAAGAAATTCGTTTGAAAGCGGTAGGAAAGTCGTGAGACACCAGACTTTTTTTTCAATAAATCTGGTCAAGTTAGCTTACAGACTCAATTAAATTAACAGTAGTTTTAAAATGGTTACCATCGAAATGGCTGAAAGAAATCCAAAAAAATCTTACAAAAAATGTAAATTCAGAACTTCTGACAATTCATTTGGAATAAATACAAAAAAGATAAGACAGTTAAATTTGTCTCTCAACTAAATTCTTTGAACTTAATAATTCACTTTTCCGCTCCCGATTATAATTTATTCCTTTAAAATAATGTTACAAATATATCTTCTTATCAATAAATTCTGATTAAAAAATTCTCTGGATCATTTACAGTATAATATTTAGTAACAAATAAAAACAAAATATTTCAAATACTAATTATTCGATTGCCGTAGATAGGTGGTATTTACTATTTAATTATCTATAGATAAGTCTAAATCAAGTAACAAGTAGATGTGTATGATTTGATTTAAAACATTCAATAAATTTTTAGAATAATCGACAAATAATCCTTCTCGGATCAAACAATCCTACTATGTGGCTGCAAATATTATATTTGTATAACACAGGAAGGCTTTATTTAAAACGATTATAGAATTAGGAAAGTTACTTTTTATTTAGGGTTCCATACATGCGACTACAGTTACAGAACACTTATAAGATTATATTGTTCTATGTCTTGTTTATATATCTACCGACCCAATTATGGACGAATAGTGTGAATGAAAATTTTCATTCTGGGAATTAATTCAGTTGGGCAAATTAGACAAGAAAAAAACTGCATTCATCATTTTTCATATTTCACGTTTATCATGTAACTTGTTCCAGAAAAAAATTGAAACACTGATAACTAAAATTTGAAATTCCCGAAAATTGATCATTAACCTCCATTATCTCCAAAACTATCGAGCGTAAAATTTTGAATAAGGTACGAAATAAAGGTTTCATTCAAAATTCACAGGAAAAAATCTGAAAATATCTAAGGAACCATGCGAGGATGACTCAGACTCAAACTTTTTTAAAATAGGTCCTTTTTCATTCATTCATATCCCAGAGAATTACACATCGCAATGTAATTATTGATATTGATGATTGTTATTTAAACATGAGATTTTTTTCTATTTGACCGACTAATCGAAATGAGGTTGTATGCAAGTCGACTGTTAGCATGTTTTTTTTATGGATGTTCGCGTCTTTCAAATAGAAAACGTGCTGCGATTTTCATTAATTTTCATTTCATTCATTCATTTTTTCCATTTGATAGAGGACCGTTGAGAATAGAAAAAAATCAACATTCAACGTGCCCTTCCCCAAGAAACTTTACCCAAAGAGGTTAGAGGGGGGAATTTTTTTAGAAAATTTGGTGACGGCTGAATTATAGAAGAGGCCATTTCCGACAACGTTTAAATTGGACATTTTTCAGAAAAAATCATGTTTACGAGTTACAGTAGTGGTAATGTCTCAAATATGTGTATTGCCGCGATGTTTGTTTTGAATAAGTATAAGGAACATATTATCTTCCTTGGTGACCACAGAATGATTTTGACTAATGTTACACTCAAAAGTAGGAAATAAATATTTTTACGACAAATTGGACCGACTTTATTAGTTGGTGTACTGAAAAATACAAAATAATATTAATTCTATTGGTTCAGGTACTTGGTGCCAAAAATTTTCATTCTAACTGCAACTGCAGAATTTTTTTGGAAAAAAGCATTATATAGAGCTTAAGTCATATTTTACAGGAAATCCTATATTTTTGGCTATATCTTTTGTATGAAAATTTTCCCAAAAAAATTTTTGGAAAAGTCCGCTAGTTTGAAGTATTTTATCATGTTCTTAAACTGTTTCAAGTTTCTTTTTGACCAACTTCCCTAAGGGAGGAGGTATATTAAATTAGAGAAGCGACCATATCCGGAAACATTTAAATTAAACATCTTTGCAGTTGGTGGAAAATGTCTTCTATTTTCCTAGAACTGCATAAAATTATCAGCAACAGTAGAAATCATAATATTTTGAATTTTTCAGTACTCCAACTAATAAAGTCAGTCCTCTTTTTTTGTTAAAAATGTTTATTGGTTTTCTTAAATTTTACTTATATATTTATTTAATTAACATAAAAGTGTATGCGCCAGTATTGAAATGCACCTTTTATAATAAACTAAAAAAATAAATAAATAATAAAACTGTTACTCACTTTAGTTCTGGTATTCTTGACAAACTAAAAAAATACAATCACAATAATCCCAAAGGCACTTGAGTAGTGGGTATCACAATTTTTTGGTTTTTATGAAACAAATATATCGACTCACTACACCACCAAAAAAAGGTAGATCCTGCTTTTGCAAAATCAGCACCAAAACTAAAATGAACACAACAATAAATGTTTGAACTAATTTGACGAAGGAGTGTCTGAGGACGTCTGCCAACGATGCATTATTCTTCATCATTCACTGGAGCAGATTGGTAGTATAGAGATCATCATCATAGTACAACAGACAATAATAATGATATTATGTATGAATGGACATTTACTTATATCGGCGTACCGGTGCTATTGCCGTGATTTATCACAACGTACGTACACACTGATGATAGGATAATCCCGCCACCTTGATCGGTGATGATGATCAATATTTTGCTCATATATATATATACATCGATCCAATCGATTTGTGTCAATCTGTCGCTGAAAACACAGCGATAGCGACGGCCGTCCAGCGGCGTCTGATCTTCATTATCGGTGTCGCTTGCACTGAACGGCGTCGCTAACAATAGCCAAGAAGAACACCAACAACATTGCTCTGGCCTCCGCTGAAAAGTGGTGGGTAAATATACCATTGGATGTGTATGGACACTGCCCCGCCAGCCCAGCCTTTTTCAAGCCGTCGGTAAATGAGGGTTAGGCTAACTTGGAAATTGAATAATGATCATTATTATATTGTGATTGAGAAAAGGGGTATCATTTTATTTTATTACAAGTGTGGGGACACAGTATATCAGTGTACCTTATGTAAATTGTTTGTGCGCTATTGAAGGAGATTAAACCCACGTATTATGATGGAGTGGTGGAGAGATTCCGCGCGTCAGAGTGATTCGAGTCGAGATTAAATAGTGTTTCTTTATTTGGATTAAGATTTAGTATCATTCTTGTCCTAGAGATTTATCTTTTCTCGTGTCACTATGATATTCATTTCACTCACTATACGAAGTTATTTTAACAGGCAATATCTTAAGAATGGTGTTCTGTAAAAGTCAACTCCAGGCGAGACCGAATAATTCATTTATTTGTTTATATTGTCCTATCTTAAGAACCAGGTTCTATAAAGATCATCTCTACGAGAGAGAAATCCAACACGTCATTTCCTCCAAAAAACTTAAAAGGGCAGAAGGGTATTTTTTTTCATTAATTGCAAAATTTTGATGGCAATATTGAAGACGATACCATATACAAACACTTTGTTTAAAAAATTGGGACAAAAAATAAATGTTTTAAGTAGATTAAGAAGAGTATTGAACACAGGGCAAAAGGTATTTTTATATAAATATATCGTTGAGCCACATTTCACCTATTGTGCGTCAGTTCTCTTCATCACTCAAAATGATATGGAACGATTTCAAAAACTACAAAACAAATGCTTGAGAAATATTTTATGTGTTAATAAATTGACAACTCTAGAACATTAAGAAATTCTAATGATATTGTATTGGTCAGGCGAACATGGCTTGCAGCCAAAATTCATTATTTTATAGGGGAATTCAATTTTATAATTCTCTTCCAATTGAAATTAAGAGAGAAAACTCACAAATTCCGTTTGAAAATAAGCTGAAACTATATATAAAAGAAAAATACTGAATAATATCTTAAGAGACACATTGTAAATTGTATATGCTACGTCAATGGAGAAATCTAATAAATGAAATTATTATTATTATATGCGGAAACCTATAGGTAGTATATTTTTCAATAAATTTAACGGTTTCTTAGTTACAGCAGTATGATTGTTGCGGCTATGTTGTAAAATCGCTGAATATAAAATATAAGTGATAAATTTAATACACACTCATATATGATATAAATATTTAAAAAAAAATAGCATGGACTTTTATGAGTTGGTGCACTAAGAAATACAAAATACTAATAATTCTATTGCTTCTGATACTCAAACTAGTCTCATATATCAACCGATAGTCAACTTGAATTGTAATTAATTGTCTTGTGGTCAAAAATTGTTCTCATGTTCTTCACCAATAAGTCAAATGAATGGAGTTTGGATACTAAAGATGCAAAATGGGTTTCCCAGGTTATATTGCAATCTATATTGAAGACCAAGAAATCGAGATAACTGAAATTGGCCTTCGGTGGTAATTTTTAGATCGTGGCATATTCTTTTGTCGGTTTAAATCTCATATACCTACTGTGTCTTGGTCGCATTTAAATAAGAAACTTTCTGGAGAACTATAAAAAATTGTCACATAATACTTTGTTAGCTTTATTTTCAAGAATAGTACCTATTTGATATATCAGAAATAACTACCAAGGAATCTTCGGCATAGGAGGTCAACTATATATCGTCCAAAGACTCTTTCAGTTCATCAATATAGATCCGAAATAGTACTGGACCTAAGATGGAGCCTTTTGGTACATCAACAGAAAAAAAAAACAGTTGAATGCCATACTGTGATCACAGAAAATTCCGAGAGGCCATTCACCTGCATCAATCAGTATAATTCTTTCACGGAACATTGCCGTGATCCTGCTTTTATTTTCACAAAACCCATATTGGTTTTAGATATTATATTATATTTATCCAGATGAAGTGTAAGGCGTTCTAGGTTTCTAATATCTTTGAAAATATCATTGGCACAGTAATTATTTGGATCTGTGACATCTCCTTTTTTGACCGACGAACCCAAACGAAGGAATTATACAATTCAACTGTCCCATATTTCCTTCCTTACAAAAAGAAAAACAAAATTGATAGTTAAAAGTATTACCCACGATAATAGGCTCATCTGTAATAGTTCCAGAAGAACTCTTTATTTAAAATTATTAGGAGTGTTCTGGTTGGCCAGTTCCGAAACTACATCCCACCTTATTTTTGTCAGAATTCATAATTTTAGTTTGATAATGGCGATTTTTAGATTCAGCAAATAATTAATTATGTTTCTTTTTAGCATTCGTATGAAATATGTTTAAACTCTCGAAATTCTCTCAATGCAATACAGGTCTTTGAGATTAGAGGCAATTTTTTAACATCAGTCACCCACATCTTATTGTTCAAGCGATCGGAATGTTTCCTGAATTTGGTTCGTAATAGATGAAACTTATTAAAGTAAAAAATGAGAATATCACAGAAATACGCGTACACCTCTCCACGTTCCTGATGATATACAGATCATCACAAGTATTGCCACATAGAATCTTCTAGAAGCTGGCCATTGCCAAATGAGATCGTATCACACTTCTAATGAGATTTCAGCAACCCTTTTATTTTCAGAGCTTAAGATATTTTTAATTGTGGAATAGGATGATACTAACATGCCCATGTCAAGTTCCACTAACAAAATGTTTTCAGATCTCATTATAGGTACAGCTCGACAAAATTAAACTGAGCTTCAACCTATTGGTAGGGAGGGAAGCAGCGATATTGTGGTGTGTGCCCGCCAATGTTACAACTCCATAGCCATCATGTTCTCTAGAAGCGCAGCGAATGCAAAAAGCGCACCTTTTCTAGAAAAGTCCACCAGGATCTATTAAATAGAGAAACTATTTTATAGAACTCTGGAGACGAACATTCTCTCTCGATTCGTATGGAGAAGAAATGCCGCGAACCTCGAACAATTGACTGGATATGATACCGGTCCCGGCAGAAGTCATAAAACCGATTTGAATATGGAGCAACATGAAAAGGTCACAAAGAAAAATGGTTAATTGATTGTTAATCAAGATACAAAAGAAATGACGCTTTAAATGTTACATTTTGTGTTCAAACTGACTACGGCCTTGCAGAACGATTAGACTGGCCTCCGAGAAGCCCTGATCTAAACTAGATAAATTATGTGAGGAACATGTTAAAGAGGCTAGTCCGTAAGTGCCAAGTATAAAGTAGGTATTCAAAATCTTCTAATGGCTCTTGTTGAGGAGTGGGAAATCATTACGCAACAGGTAAATTGTATATAATGCTTACCACATCATGACAGCAGAGAACGAAGATGCAATACACGATATTAATCTTTATTTGTTCGTATTCAATTACAGTTTAATTTTTTATACTGTAACAAATTGCTTCCTTTTTATTTTCCTTAAGAATTCAGCTATGAACCTTAAATCTTTGTTTAGAAATGTATAACATCAGGTTCATTAAAAAATTATGAAAATTTAACTGTCATATTCAAAGTGACATCGCCTACATCATCTTGAGAAAAAAATGATCAAAACCATACAAAAATGAAAAATTCAAACCAAATTTTCTTTGTACCTACGTTTTTTCTGTTCAGGAGTGTATATTGGTATGTTATTGAAATTGTTTTTCAAAGTATTTGACAGTTGATAATTTCTTCGTAATTATTCTTATTATTGCCTTTTCGCACTTTAGCTGTCCATTCAATAAATATTTAATTTTCAAAGATGTTTAAAACTGTAATTTTGTACAATATTACAAGTTTTAAGTAATTTAAAGTTAATTATCTTGAGCATAAACATAAAAGGAAAATACAATGTAATTTTTTATTGAAATATTTAAATTCAGAAACCAAAGTGTGGGTTCATGAAATTACTTAGGGAATCTATCCAAACGTGACTATTACTCTCCAATAAAAGATCATTCTTAAACAAATGTTTTTAATTTATTGTGTGAGAAAAAAATAGGATGGAATTTGTATCTCTTCGGCTTGAAAAATTTACTTGCGATTCATGTTTTGGATGAGATTTTAAGCGCCAAACTATTAAACTATTGATGCTATAAAACTATTGATGTACATGTAGAAGATTCCTTTAAAGTAAACATTTTATACAAAAGTAGTAGGGATTGTCGATACCTACATAGCTAAAAACTAAAATTATTTTTGAATATACAGGGTTGCGTATGTTTGTTACAAACAAATTTACATTCTTTTAACTGGAAAACTCTGTATATTATACATTTTTGAACAACTCTCTTTTTGACCATTCACCCAATATAGGGTTGTTGAGGTCTTTTAGGATTTATGGCCACTTTAATAAAAACAGATATATCTTTGGGGCCATTCAAGTATTGCGATAGCACTACAGAGCTCCCCGCCGCTCTGTCTTTGCTTATTTTTGATTACTTGAGGGATCTGGATAGTAATTAAGGCAGCAATATTGACTTTTTTTTACTTTCTACAAAATCTAGTCGATTTGGCAACCCTACTTGTCTATGCTTGAAAGTGAAATGCTTAGAACCGAAGAAGGGAATTCTTCTTCTTGTCGTTCCTTATGCATGTTCTGTACGTAGGGGCCTCTATCCACTATTGGATGACAAGTGTATTGTTCTCTGCATGACAAAATATCGATCCCACATCCGGTATCCCACACCATTCTCTAATATTACGGAGCCAGGAATGTTGTTTACGTCCCGGCCCGCGTCAGCCCACAATTTACCCCTGGACAATGAGTTTCGGTATAAAATATCGGCTACACCTAAGTATGTGGCCCAGATAATACGTTTTTCTTTGTTTTACGATGTTCAGGAGTTCTCTCTCTATTCCAGCTTTCAGTAAGACATCGTCGTTTGACATGTGCTCTGTCTAGGAGATCCGAGTCATTCTTCGTAGTGTCCACATTTTAAATGCTTCTATTCGTTTCAGTGTTCTGTCCTTGAGCGACATGTTTCTACTCCGTACAACAAGATGGGCCATATATATATAACAGTTCATTAATCGCATTGGAGGGCAAACCGGTAGTGTTCTCTGGAGAAGTATATTTGTATATTTCATTTTCAGATACGTGGTTTTTGCAGTTCTGATTCGTATTTTTACCTCGTCATCACAATCCCACTTCTCATTGAGGGTAAATCCCAGGTATTTAAATTTGGATACTCTTTCAATTGCTTCACCGTTGATTGTAAGGTGGATGTTATTGAATTATTGTCTACCGATGATCATCATTTTAGTTTTTGTGTTGTTAGTGCTCATTCCAAACTGTTCGCCTACCTCGGTAACTCTATCTAGTATGTCCAGTTTATTTTTATTACAGTAACCACGCCTTACAGAGCTATTTGAAAGATCTTCTTCATGTAGATGTGAGATAAAACGCATTCTTGTCGGACCCGTATAACGATGTTAAATTCCTGCGTCAAGAGATCTCTTCTGATTCGCATTTCAGCAGATTGTCCCCGATAGAGCTGCCTTATAATTCTAAAGACCTTATCGTCGATTCCTATTTCTCGCAGTCTACTGATCAACAAGTCATGTTTTACATTGTCAATGGCTTTTTGGTAGTCAATGAAACATATTGTAACGTGTAAGAGCTACATCCGCCGGTATTGGGCCACCGAGAGGGACATATAAGTAGAAATTTCAGGTGACCACCCAGGTCTGACGAACGAATTGTCAGAGCGAGAATACCCGACTTCGGGAAAACTCCAGTGTGAGAGGGCCAACGCTGGTGATTACTGATTATCAAGCCCCCAAGTTACATTTGCGCTCCATTAAGGAAAAACTGCAGAGTTACGACTTTCAAACTAAACACCGAAAAGGAAGAAGTCACGCCAACGCTGACAGATTGTCACGAAGACCTTGTGACAGTTCCTGTAAATTCTGTCAATATTAACGTAGAGAAACAGCCAAGGATGTTGCATATATCCAAAAAATGCAGATTAGGAATATAGAAACGGAAATTGCCGAGGAAATCACCAGAGATAACTTTAGAAGAGAACAAATCGCTGACAAACATTTGACGATAGTAGGGGGCTGGCTAGACCAAAAGCGACGATCTGATTGGCAAGAAATCTCCAGATTTGATCAGACGGTCAATCCCTACTGGGCTCTGTGGGATTCGTTGTGCTTGCGGGATGACTTGATCACTCGTAAATGGGAAAGTCAAGATGGTAGGAGCATTATGTATCAAACCGTTGTATCCCGAACGATGGTAGATGGAGCACTTCGTGAACTATATGGCAGTCGCAGTGGAGGCTATTTTGGAGTAAATAGAACACTGGCTCGTGTGAAAGAACGGTATTATTGGATCAACTGTCGAAGAGATGTGGAAGAATGGTGCAGAAGATGTGACCTCTGTACTTCTAAGAAGGGTCCGAAGACACGATCTCGAGGAAGAATGAAGCAGTAGCTGTCAGGTGAACCTTGAGAAAGAATTGCGGTGGACATTACGGGACCATTCCCTATGACAGATTCGGGAAACAAGTACATGGTTGCCATGTACTACTTTTCGAAGTAGCCAGAAATAGTGCCGATGTCTAATCAGGAAGCAGTTACAGTGGCCAAAGCCCTACTGGAAAACGTGACATCCAGACACGGGGTGCGTTTGGAGCTGCATACCGATCAAAGCAGAAACTTTGAATCCGAAGTATGGACGCAGTTAATGAGGTTGCTGGGGATCCGAAAAACAAGAACAACCCCACTTTATCCACAATCAGATGGAATGGTCGAATGGCACAATAGGACTGCCTCTCAATATTTGTGGATGAGCACCAACGTAATTGCGATAAATTGGTAGGTAACTCTTTTTCTCCTGGCCTACAGAAGCTCCCAGCATGAATCCACTGGTTTTACCAGCCACAGCAAAGAAAAGGATTAAGTTCGAAATTGCAAAGACCTTGGGAAGGACCATATCACATTGTCGAGAAGATTAATGACTTGCTGTACAGGATTCATTTTTAGCCGAGAGCCACGCCAAAAGTGGTGCATGTGGAAAGGCTGATTCCATTTCAAGGAGATAATCCACCGATCTTGAGACAAACGGAAGAAGCTATTCGGGGCGAACAGCTTTAAGGGAGGGAGTAGTGTAACGTGCAAGGGTTACAGCCGCCGGCATTGGGCCACAAAGTGGCGGCGTCCTTTTGATGCTCATACGCGAGTATGAGCATCAAAAGGACGCCGCTCTCGAGATTCGAGAGCGGCCGCTGACAAAGAGTTCGACGCATGTGCTCACTAGGATGCCGAAAAAGGATTTCGAGAAATGTCCAATGGCGGCTGGAGTGATCTATAGAGGTGGCGAAAGATCTGGAGAGTCTTTTTTCGGATATATATTTGGGATAATTATCGGCATGAGGGAGAGTGTAAAACACAGTGTACAATAAGTTTAATAGAAGAGTCAGAGTAAGCTAGTAAGAATATTCAATAGTAAAGTGAAGTTGTATTTTTTTATTAATCTACTTTCGCGTGTAAATAAAGTTTGGTTAATAATTGCAAATTAGTCTCACTTATCTGCGAACCCGCATACGCGACAATATGAACACATTCTGGCGTTGGTCATAACATTTCTGTACTAGAAGCTTCATCGAAAATAGTGCCTCTCTAGTACCCAGCCCTTTTATAAAGTCAAACTGCGTTTCTCCGTTCATCTCTTCACACTTGCTCTATACTCTAGAATGAATTATGCTTAGGAATGCCTTGAGTGCGTGACTCATTAGGCTTATGAGTCTATAGTCCTCGTAGCTTTTCGGGTTTGTTTTTTTAGGTATTGTGGCAAATGTGGATTTCAGCCAGTCTTTAGGTTTTTGCCCGGTGTTATATATCTGGTTAAAAAGATACGTAAGCTTGGTGCATTTTAGGACTTCTACGTTGTCAGGTCCAGGACTTTTCCCGTTTTTTGTGGAGTTGATTGCCTTGATGTCCTCCGATTCTAAGATCTCCGGCCCGCTTAGTTGTTGTTGGTTATTAGCTTCTTCTGTTCGAGCATCATCAAAAAGGGTCTCGCCATGGCTTCTCCAAATTTCCTGTAGCCTATCCTTATCTAGAACGAGCTTTCCGTATTCATTTTTAAGAGAGGGCTGTTGTAATAGTTTATGATTGCCTCTAATTTGTTTGACCTTGACCTTTTTGGGGAAGTTAAATGAGTCGTATAGATTAAGTAGGGGAATTACCGTGCGCTATTCACTTGTCTAAATTTCTTCCGCCATTTTTTTCTTTCGTTTCGGTACGATTAACGGTTTGACGTGTTGTAAGTTAATGTTTGTTTTTACCATTGATCCGCTTATGCTAATGTTGAATGGTTTAAAATGTCGTTTCAAATAGACAAATTCAAGTTATACCAAGAATTATTCGAAAGTTTAAGAAATCTCTCATACAAATACAAAAGTACAAAATGTACAGAAGTTACAAGCAAAATCTGATAGAGAACTTTATGTGATGGGTAGAAGGCCCCTACAGAAATCTTACTGGTCCTCCAGGTTGGGGAGACATGTTACCAGAATTGATGAGCAGAGACTTATGAGCATAATATATCATGAGAGGCCGGAAGGAAGAAGATCTGTTGGACGCCCTAGAAGAAGATGGAGGGAAGAAGAAGATCTCAGAAAGATGGGTGTAACCCACTGGAAAGTAGAGACTCAAGATAGATAGAAGTGGAAAGCATAGTTCATCTACGGCTAATACTCATGCCCAAGATTTCGAGACATTTCTCGAGCTTCAAGCATTAGCTAAAACTGACAATGGATTTGTAAAATCAGTAGTGATCATGAAGGTTGATGTAGGGTCAGATGAAAATCTACGTTATCAAAAAGTAATAGGGTTTGCGGTACAACACTTTCTGTCAGTATCTAGTTCTACCAACATCAGGTTGCTCCAAATTCCCTACTCAGATATTCAAGTACCTCTTAGAGCAAGCTCCCTGCAGACTATACCTCATACGATTGCTGAGCACGGTCAAATCAAAGGCAAACAATTCTTCGATTACTTCATAACTCCCTCAATGAAGCCCTGTTTCACTGGGAAAAATCTAGTTCGGGACTTTGTCGTTACAATCAATAGATGCCGTACCAACCATTATAATCTTTTGGCTTCTCTACGCAGGATAGGTTTTATAGAAGGCCCAGTTCATAAATGTGGCATGGCTGATGAGGACTTGAATCATTCTATGGCAGTGCAGTTTCTACAATGACCAACGATCCAGACTGCTCAACAAGCTTAAGAAAGGCAACTCCACTCTGCATCGAAATGTTTTTGGCTAAATCAGACGTCAGATGATGCCAAATGATTCATCGTTTCTTCTCAGAATGATCCTTATCAATAAAAAATGCGTGGGTCTCATTTGGATGACCGTGGCGTTACACTTATTGAACATTTAGAAATATAAAATTTCGAGTTTGCAGGAAATGTATTAGCAGAGGTATGGAGCTCAATGGACTTTGATGCTTATCATGTTACAACAAAATAAGTTGGGTTTGGCGAACAAGATCTTCCTTATTTTCCATTAAATGGTATTCAGAATATGCACATGAAAGCCAATACTTGCTTCAAGTTGTAAAAAATCCCGATGGCCTATAGTCAGCGGAAAGGTAAATTTTTCAAAATTCATTGAATTGAAATTTGAACAACCTTTTCATTGGTATACCTACATGTTATTACATAAAATTGTCATAAGTGTCATAGCCTTGCGGTAAGAGGTTTTTGTTTTGGCTGTAAAATATAAAGCACACAGGGTTCGCGTTCTACTTCAAGGCAGATTTTTTTTTTCGCCTATTTCTTTTCAATAAATGTACTATATATTTGTTTAATCAGGGTCTTGAAATCTCCAGAAAATGTACAATTACATCTAATTTATATTGAGTGTTCATGTTTTATCAATATTTCTTATTTTTCTTTAATAATTTTTATTTTTTTATCTGTGCATTTTATGAAAAATTGCTTTGAACAAAAGTTGTAGGTACTAAGTATATCTAAAACCTAAAATTAGTTTTGATGATTTTACACTATGGCTCTTTTTTGATAATTTTTTTCGATGTTTGAGCGGTCGCCATTTTGAGACCACTTACCCGATATTTCCCAATAACGATCTCGGCCGAGATATTTGAGAGATTGATTTTTGTAGCAAATTTGAACTTGATACCTCCAAAACTGCGACCTCTATCGTGTTAACATATTTCGTAATATCCCATATATATATTATAAACTTTTGAACCAAATATTTTTTGGACTAACTTATAGACATATAACAACATACTGTTGAAATTTTTTCAAAATTCAAAAGTGTGAACGATCGCAATAGGTACATTTCTATAAGAAATTTACCTAAAAGTAGAAACATAGAATGGTTTCATCCAACTGAGTGACTTATTTAAATTACTAGACATCAGGTTTCTTCCACTACCAGTGAAAGTAAAACAAACAGTTGGTTTGGATCATGTAGCGTAATTTCTCCGCATTCCAGTCAATTTAGCTCTACAGTTGAATTGTTCAATCAAATATTTTTTACAAATGCCCTTCGATTATTTTTGTCCATCGGTAAAAGTGAAGCTATCAAGTTGAACATACAAAATGTGTGGTCTTTATCATGCTTCCGTCACATCGAGAAAGTCCATAAAAAAGTAAACAGGCACACCGAAACGAGAGTATAAGTCCTTTAAGAGTGGCTGCTCCTCGTGCTTACGAATTGATGTGCATAATACAAAATTTAGACAAGCACCAAGATGTTTAATGACTTGAAGAGAACGATGTGGATATTCCAAAATCACACGAAAGTGATCAGAGTGAGCAGACACACAACATTGAGCAGCAAACATCGAATTTCATCGAAGACTTAAGTGGGTGATCGACGTACGAACCATAAGACCACGGTCTACTTTTCACGGTTTTGCTCGTCGTCGTTGGTGCTGATCGACGGGCGAGCAAAACAGTCTAGTCCTAAATCTCTTGCAATGAGGTAGGAGCAGTGTGTGATTCTGAATCCCAGGCTTAGTCCTATTTAGCAGTTGCATATTATTTAGTTATTAAAAAGAAGAGACTTTGGATGAAGGATTGATTGGTAATACCACAATGAAGGGTTGTATACTTCTACTCGCTGCAACTTTCTTCCATTCTTTTGATAGCATGCATAAGCATAAGATTTTTATTTGTATAGTCTTTTGACTTTGTGTTCTAGAGGCATGCAGTATCTCGGAAACAATAAATAAATTCCAAAACGTATTCACGATTATAGTTTCGTAAATCCATTTCACTCTTTCGTCTAAGCTCCAGCGTATCATTCCAATACCACTGCCGTTGAGTTGAGAGACTGAACGATTCGACTTGCTTTCGGCGATAGTCGTACATAATCGTACCTGGCTCGCCCAGAAAATTTCAAACAATCTTGAAGAGCTACGAGCCACTCGCGTCGGTGTATAAAACCGCAGTTTTAGCGAGCCATTAAAATGCCATTTCACTCGCTCGTCGATCAGGGCCAGCCCGTGGCAACTCTTATGGGGAAATTTTGACCGTAAGTTGCCAAGGTGTACCGATTGATCGCTAGTATCGCTTCCGACAATTAGTGGCGGTAACATTTGAATACGTAAATGTTCTATAATAACATGTTATCTGTCTAACACCTCTAACTTCATTTTTCTGAAGCGTTGTTTGTATCTGTGGTATGTTTTCTCTGATTTTGTAGCTTTTGGGTGTTTTGAAGGTACGTATCTGAGAAATGAGAGAATTTGCACGTTTTCTCTGCAATTCTCTGTTGTTCAATGTGAATTTTATTCTCTATTACTATTTTAGTATCTTATTCTTATCATTCGTATCTCATTTATTTTAGTGTTCGTAAGGCTCAGTGGCAAGAAAATGCCACTAAAGACATTCTGCCGAGAAAGATGGTTAAACCCAGGAAAACATTGGTAATTAGGTATGGCATGATGAAAATACGAAGGAAAATGGAGAGCAACGCAATTTATATATACAATGTTTTCAAGCAAGTTCATCCAAAAACTGGAATATTAAGCAAAGGTATGCGCGTATCATGAATAGCTTTTTGATTGACATTTTCGAACGTAATGTTGCTTAAGCTTTCCGTCAACCTCATTATAGAGAGATCAGGGTAAACAAAAGAGATCGCAAATAACATGTAGGAAATAACTGTTAATCTACTTCTACCAAGTAAATTAGCTTACCATACTGTAGGTGAAAGAACCAACTAGTACTCCGGTGAAGCTAAAAATATAGAAAAGTTGTTGAATGTGAATTTTATTCTCTATTTCTATTTAAGCATCTTATTCTTATCATTCGTATCTCATTTATTTCAGTGTTGGTATGGCTCAGTTGCAAGAAAATGCCGCTAAAGACATGCTGTAAGGCTGCCGAGAAAGCTGATAAAACCCTGGAAAATATTTGTAATTAGGTATGGCATGAAGAAAATACGGAGGAAAATGGAGAGCAACCCAATTTATATATACCAAGTATTCAAACAAGTTCATCCTAAAACTGGAATATTAAGCAAAGGTATGTGTATCATGAATATCTTTTTGATTGACATCTTCGGACGTATTGTTGCCTAAGCTTTCCGTCAAGCTCATTAAATAGAGATCAGAGTAAACAAAAGAGATCGCAAATAACATATAAGAAACAACTTTTAATTTACTTCTAACAGGTAAAGTAGGGTACCATGTAATAAGTGTTTTACAAAAGCAGTTATTTAGACAGTGCTCTGGGTAATAATTTATTATAATAATAAGTATATTATATAAATTATTTAAAAAATTACTTCTAACTTTTCGTGTATTTATTATGACTTTATCAGTTCCCCTTAGACATAGTTAAAGGAGTGAAACTTTCAGAACACTTAATAAAAAATCTATGCCGCATTCATATAATGTTTTTTTAACTTTCTTCAACAATTTCTGAATGTTTTATTCCTTTCTCTACTTTGCGCTACTTTTATATTGCACCGTTAATTTGAATATCCGATTTAAATCTGCCGCAACACGTAACTTCGTGAGTGTACCGATTGACCGCTAGTGTACTCAAGGTCAAAACATGGTCAAAAAGATTAACATGGGAGTTACCATTCTCTTGGAGGTATGTTTTCTCTGATCAGGGCCTTAGAGTCATGGATTCGTGTGTCATGGACTGCGGACTGTTCATTTGAATTAATATACCATTTTTTTGTTTTGTTTGTTAATAATTTAAGATTATAATAACTGAATACCATAGTAATAAAATTAGCTTCAATAAATATTATGTGCGTTAAAGTCCTCTATTCGAAGCCTATTCCTTATTTCTAGAATAAAGAAACCGGAGCACACTGAAAAATGCATGTACCAATGTTTACGTAAGCACGGGATGGGGGTAAGATGTTTACTTACTTTTTGCTGACGAGGAGGTGGGGAGGAGTTAATTCATTGCAAAAAATCTGCTTACGTAATATTTGAACTCCCCTTTCATCCTGAAAGGTTTTTGATCGAGTTCTTCTCTACTATAAATGTAAACTCCAATTTTAAGTTTGTTCGAGAAAAGTCAGATGGAACATCCAGTATACGTTGTTGAATTCGGATGCCTTTATTAATTTTTTTTATATTTTTTGTTCAAGCATTCCATATATCTAAATCTAATGTTTATAGAGTTATTCATCATTTTGTGAACAATAACACTAATATTTATACGTGAAATTTAAATCAAAGTAGGTGTAAGCAGCAAATTATCTCAATAGAAGACAACCGAAAAGAAAAGGTTTTCAATAGTTTGATATAAGTAACTGTAAATGTGGAATACAAAAGGCGTGATCAAAAAAAAGCCTCTTTCGCAAACATTTAAACAAGTTTCGAAACATAAACTTAAGTATCGCAATAAATATTATTGAATAAATTTCGGTTTATTTCTTTCATATCTTCTTTTCTGATGATTCATAATCATTTTTTTAACTAAACATTCAGGTTAAGTTAGCTTTCTTCAAATGGTTCTTTAAGAAAAGTATGAATTTTAGGGGCATCATGAAATCAGAACCCATCATGCATAAATTGTTTTTCTACAATTCAGAAAACGAAGCAAACAATTAAGTACATATTTGATTTATATAGACTAGATGAGCTATTTTCACCTGGAAGCTTCATCGTTTGCATTAGGTACTTTACTTATAGGAAATGATCCTTTGTTCATATGAAACCATTTTTATGAATATCATCAATGACAATGAAGTGAGAGGAAAGGGCTACTTATTTCAATAAATAATGTGAGAAAATAATTGAGATTTATTGTTTTACAAGTACCTACCGACCTAGTAATAGTTTGGTTAATACAAATTGCGGTACAAAGCTTTTATTGTTTATTATATGCAAATATCTTGGTGGCCTATTTGCTATTTTTTACAAAACAACTCCTACACTATTAAAAGAACAAATCCTTCTAGAAATTAAATTATGACATATATAACAAAGACTTATGAATCCAATTAGTCATTCCAAGTAATTTCATTATGTCTATAATATGTAAGGTAATCCCGGATAAAGGTAATACCAATTGCAGAAATCTAATCTGGAATCGGAATAGTTTTTTCCATATTTGCAAAATAATCATAACGGAATCGAAAAATTGTGATTATATCCCAGCCAATATTTAATAATATTATTGATTTTTAATCAGCTTTTCCGATTATTGTTACAATTATGGTTTTTATTAGAAATCACAATGGAGTTGGTATAATACAATTTGACTGTCTGCTTTTTACTTTCCTACCGCTGTACTAAGTAAGGAAAGTATTGCAATCGAGCAAAAACATATTTTCATCCATTGGTCTGTGAGTTCGTCTGTCTGTCTGTGCTAAGATTATTTCTGGAATGGATGTACAGATTTTATAGATTGAGGCTTGCCGGTGACTTACATTTGCCATCCTGCTCATACTGTTGCTGTGCTGTATAATTTTTTTTACAAAAAATGGACCTACTTTGTTAGTTGGTGCTCTTTAAAATACAAAATAATATCAACTTGAAGTTAAGACTTTTGGCACCAATTTTAAAAGTACCAGCACTAGTAGAATTTATATTACTTTGTATTTTTCAGTGCACCAACTAGAAGTAGGTAATTTTTTTGTGAAAAATATTTATTTCACACTTTTGAGTGTAACATGAGTCTTCAAAATCATTCAACGTTCACCAAAGAAGATAAGATTGCTTATACTTATTCAGAGATTCCAAACATCACGGAAATACACATATTTCAGACTTTACCACTGCTGTATCTCGGAAACCTGTTTTTTTTAATATCCAATTTAAACGTTCCCGGATATGGTCCCTTCTTTTTTTGAAAAATATTGCTACATATAATCTTTTCTTTAATTTGGCCCTCTCATATTTTCAATTTCAGAAAAAAAACACATATCGGAAGCACACATATTTTAGACTTTACCACTATTTTAACTCGGAAGCCTATGTTTTTTTAAATGTCCAATTTAAATGTTCCCGGATATGGTCGCGAACAAAAAAACAGTCGAATTGTATACCTTCTCCGTTTTGATTGTCGGTCAAAAACGTTTGATTTTGAAGACATTTTTGTAGATCATTCTGCCTAAAACCCTTCACAACTAACTATAACGCAAAAAAATCAATCAATCAACAGTCTCAGATTACAAAAAATAATAAGTCTGAAATAACTATCTATATAACTGAAATATCTGAATATAATATATTATGTTAACTTGTAACGATTTTGTTTTTTTTTGAGAGGGGTCATTTTTTTGGAAAGTGAAAATTTTATTTCCTTTAGTTAAACAAAAAAATCATTTCCAGCTTTATTTGAATCACACTTTTTAAAAAAAATCATGTTATTTTCCAGTTGAACAATCGAAAACAGCAGGTTTTTTACCATTACATTTCAAAGTCACTGAATTCATGTGAACTTTATTATTTTGATATTTTTTCCAAAACTACGACCTTATTTAGACTTTACAAGTTGGTGCTCAGTATCTACCTTCTTCTCTTCTGTCAACTTATTTTCATGATTTTGTTTTGTTTAATAAGCTTTATGGACGCATTGAAAGTCGCTGCTCAAGTTCAAGATTGACCTTAAATCGCCGACTCCTAAATCTTAAATTATCAGTCCTGTTTCATAGATGTTCATTCATTGAATCCAAAGCGAGCTAAAGGATGCGGTATATCTTAAGGATAAGTAAGGATATATTTTCCTCAAATTCTCAATAATGATTATAGTCTAATTTTGATCACTGGGCAAAAAAAGTAATAATAGTAGGTAATATTAATTCTACTGTTGCTGTTTTTTCAAGCTCGTGCCACAAGTCACTACCTCAAATATAACAGTTTCAAACCGAATTATTATTATTTTTAACCGACGACCGAAATGGAGGAGGTATACAATTTTTCGACTTTTTGTCTGCATGTTTTTTATGGCTGTTCGCGCCATCCGAATAGTAAACGTGCTCCGATTTCAAGTTTTTTTTTATACTATACAGAACTATTGAAAGTTGATCCCATTGAAAAACAATTTACATTCAACATGTTCTAAATAACAACAAACAACAACAATTTTTCCGAAAATCGAAAATTTGAGACGAAAAAATTGAAAAAGATATTATATCTAGCAACATTTAAATTTGATATTTTCTTAATTTTTTTTTCCCGATATACAGCAGTAGTAAATTCAGAATGAAGTATGAGTATTTCCGTTTTGAAATCTCTGAATAAGTATACCTAAGCAACGTAGGTATTATCATCGTCTTTGGTGAACGTTGAATGATTTTGATCACCAATGTTACACTCAAAAGTGTGAAATAAATATATCTCACAAAAAATTGGACCGATTTTATTAGTTGCAGTGAAAAACATAAATAATAAAAAAGAAAATATTATTAATTTTATTGGTTCTAATTTTTTTTAAATTGGTGCGAAAAGTTTCCAATCTAACTACTACTGCACAACAAATTACTATTACCAATGGAATTAACATTATTTTGTATTTTTGAGTGCATCAACTAATAGTTTGCGTATTTTTTGTAAGTAATATTCGTGTATTTTTCAGAGCACAATCGAATAAAATCGATTTTAGCTTTTGTAAAAACGAATAAAGTCGGTTTTAGCTTTTGTGAAAAAATATCTATTATTCTTAAATATTTCACAATATTTTGAGATTTTGCATACAGTATTCCCTCAAACAACTAGCAAATATTATAAAACTACAAAGTTAACTGATTTGAAATGATCCATTTTGAGTAAATCCAATAGTAAACAAATGAGCGCATTTTATATTATTATTGTTTGAATAATTATTGAAGATTTCACTCACAATACACCAATTACAACTCTTATCTATCAAGGCCTTCAAGTGACCTGAAAAACTAACCCAAGATCATAATTGTTATTAATTTATAGGGGAGCGATTTATAAAATGTTGCAAATTGAAGTGCACGTTTGCAATATTGGACCAACTCCATAAAAATTAGGAGGAGTTCAATTTGATTGGGAGGAGGAAAGTTTGCTTTTTGAAGTGACAACGTCCTACTCTTAGGGTTGCATGTTCAGAAAGTCATCTAAATGTAACCTGTCTTTTATCATCACATTTTTCTTGAAAACTGTAAATGATACATTCAATATTTTATATTAGTATTTTGACTAACACACTAGCAAGAAAGTAGGTATATTTTTTAGAAATTTCACAAAATGAGTGTGTACAGAAAAATATTTATTTAAGTGCAAGTAGGTATGTTTCTTTGTTAAACTGCATTATGGAACATTTATGAGAAAGAAAAAGTATTTATGTATAAAAGATATAACAACTATATACGAAAGATATGTCAGAAAATGATAAATAACAAAATGGCAATAATTGTGCCTGAGGCGTAGAGTTTAGGAAGGGTCAGCCTGTCAGATGCAACTGTATACAGGGTGCCCACGGTCATGACCTACTAGAACTTTCTGGAGAATGACAAAAGCTATCGATTTGAAAATTTTATTGCCTCTATTAGACAATTTAAACTATCTTTGGAAAATCATAAAAAAATCACTAACAACTTTGTTATTTCAAATGGGATACCCCATATGTCGATACATTTACACAAATCTACACAAAATTATGAGTACAATGGATATACCTTTCCCTATAAGTTAATAGAGTTTTTTTTTTTCGTTAAAAATCGACAAATGCGAATTGATCGGAAATAAATCATTACTTTTTTGTTATTTGCTTGACAACAGTGGAGTAGGAATTTTTGGAATCTCTGTACACTATTGTGAAGATTTTGTTATGATATTTATAAATTTCCTAAGAAATTATTAGAGAAAAATCGAGGTGAAGATGACTTCATTTCAAACGTTTATAACTCTCTTATTTCAAATAGAACAACCACTTCCATATCTAAAGCTGATATATTAAAAGTTATTGAACGATTCCCGATTTTTCCAACAATTATTTTATATTATCTTAACTTTGGAACGCATCAGAACGGTATCCATAGTTACCACTCATTTATGTCAGTGTCAAAGTGAAAAATTAGAAATTGTCTCTTTAACAGTTCTTGTTACGGAAATCCTCAAGCTTCGATTCGAAGCGCTGAACATGACTTACGTGTTGCAAGATCATCAATTCAAAGAAAATGGACGACTTTAAGTTTCCCCTAAGAAAATAAAAAAATTCCAAATGTTTTACACTTTTTCTTAGAGCATTTAATGAGCCTTTAATTTTCAATTAGGTTTTTCAATGATTCCGATGAGTATATTACGATTTTCAGATATGATCTGCTAATTTTATCTAAAGTTAGCAGATCTTCAATTTCTGGAAAAAGCTGAAAAGCATTTAAATCGCGGTTTGAGCACTTAATTAGCATCTAATTAGCTTTAAATGATGATGTTATGAAACCTGTGATCTGCTGACCATGCTCTGCTAACTTTATGGACATGGAGAAGTAAACACACAAAACTACCGTTATTGGTCGAACGTAAATCCGCATTGGATGTGGTAAGGTCATATTGTAGGAGACACTTTTATAGGACCCTTCTTTAAAAAAAAATCACTGGTGACAGGTATTTGCGGTTTTTGCAGGACGATTTGATTCCAGCTCTATCAACGTTATTTCCAGGAGAAGTAAATCCAAACTTGCATGCAAAAATTTGGTTCCAACAGGACCGCGCCCCACCACATTACCATGCAGACTTTCGCGCATTTTTAAATGAAGTTTTTGCAAATAGGTGGATTGGAAGAAGAGTTGCAATTGAATGGCCTCCAAGGTCCCCGGACTTGACCCCTTTAGACTATTGGATTACATTATACGATGTATTACACCGAAAGTCATTAATAATTTCCAGGGGGAGTTATTGATCGCTTAGATTACTGTCAATTAACAAATGGAACACATTTTCAACATTTGTTAAAAATTATTCAAATTACGTAATTTATTTTCTAGTGTATAATTGGCTCATGTACTCTTTTGATTTAAATAGTATTGTTGCTAATGTTTATGATACTAGCGAATTATTTTTTCAACACGCTGTAATTTAAAAACAGTTGAATTTTGGCATAGGACATGATTCATGAAAAATACTTAGAATTTCATCAGGAATCCGAAAAAATGTAAAAAAATTAGGGGGTGTCCATTTTAAAAAATGAAGTTACTACATGTCCAGCTTTTCTGCGACCACCCTGTATAATAATTTTACTTATAAGAAATGCTCGATAAAAAATAAGATCGACGTGTCCAAGGATTTTAAACAAAATTACTTAATGGCCGCACTGTATTGTATATAAAATAAAGTAGGTATGGAATATATTATAAAGGTATTGTATTTTCTTTGCTATTAATTAAAATGCTGAATGGTGTACTTTACCTACAATTCCTGCCAATGAAAGAGATAATACAAGTTGTTTTAAAATTTGATAAAATAAAGTAGATATGGAATATATTATAAAGGTATTGTATTTTCTTTTGCTATTAATTAAAATGCTGAATGGTGTACTTTACCTACAATACAATTCCTGCCAATGAAAGAGATAATACAAGTTGTTTTAAAATTTGATTGAATGATTATTCAATTGGAGGTAATATATATATATATATATATATATATATATATATATATATATATATATATATATATAAATATATATATATATATACATATATATAGAAAAACTAACAAAATTACTCATTTATCAAAATGTTTTTATAACAGTTTTACATCTCCCTGATTAACATGAAGATTACTGAAGAATATTTGGGGAGAAATCATGATGTATTTCTAAAATGGAATCATGTCTTAGCAGCCTTCGTTTACTATGGCAAAACGCTTGAACAACATAAGAAAAAGATCATACAATCAAATTCTATATACATCCACCGTTCTTAGAACTATTTAAAAATTTGATAATATCAGATGGAAAATTATATGAGATGAGGGGAATGACTTGGTTTGTCGAAGCTGATGACATTGACTGTCCTATTGGCAGTTGAGTAAGGCTATCATTAAGCCGTTTTTACTCTAAAATGATTAAATAAGGCATACATCATCCCTTTGTTTATATGTGGCAGTTTTCACATCATGCTTTTTTATCACGACGGAAATTCTTATCACAATAATCAATCAATCAATATTTATTATAAACGAAAATGTACAATGTGTGTGCCGCTAAAACTCAAAAATGAGTCCCGGTACGATTAAGGGAGTTATTTGGTGTAGTCAGCCTCTATCTCCCGTCCCTGCAGAAGGTGTGTGCTTTTGATTATAGACGGGCTTGGAGTTTCCCCCTCTAGAAACTTCTAGAACAGTCCAGAATATTCGAGAGCACTCCACAACATTCTGGAATGTTGCGGAATGTTCAGAAAAATCCCAGATCATTGAGGAACATTTCAGCACACTCTTGAATGTTGTAGAATATTCTGGAGCATTGTGGGCCATTCGAAGCCTTTTATTGCTTTAAAATTGCGCATTACAGATGAAGCATTCGGAGGTGCAACGTTGCCAAATTTTTATTTTTCATGAGCTGAAGAAATTATGAACAATCTGGTAACACCGCATGGGGTCCCAAGGGATTAACCCCTCCCAAGTAAAAATTCTCATCCCCCTAGGGCTTAAAATAATGAATATTGATAGCCCTTAAAACCCATATAAGACCGACTTCCGATCCTGCCCAACACCGATGATGACATTATTGATCAGTCTCCGTATAAATTAGATTAAATAAAGAATAGTGATTTCCTAGAAACTATTCCACTACGACGAAAGAATATAACAAACACGTCATAATTAGAGAAAAGGATAACATATGCCAATTTTGCAATGCGAAAAAAATCAGTAGAGAAACAATACGGATCAAAGGAATAGACGACAAAAGCAACAAAACAGGCATACGAATCTTGGAGCAAACTGAGTTGGTTTAAAGCAGATGCAGCCAAAAGAGCTATACAACAAATGGAGACCTATAACATGGATGTGACCGCCCTCCAGGAAATAATGTGGATGAAGGCACTCAGACTATGGGAAAGTACACCATATTAAATGGCGGAACAAGAGACGGGAAACACGAAATTTGGAATGGGCTTTGCAGTAAGCGAAAAGATGCTGGGACTGGTGAAGAACTTCCATGCCATAAATAACAGGATCCGAAGATGAAGAAGTTAAAGACAAATATTACGAACTACTGGAACAAACCATTAGTTTGGTACCTAAATAGGACATATTAATCATTCTGGGGACCTTAACGCCAAGGTTGGAAGAGAAGAAGCGATTAGACCACGTATTGGAAGACATAGCCTACATGAGCTATCAAACGACAACGGCCAACGATTGGTCAACTTAGCAGGGGCCAATAACCTGAGGATTGCTTCAACAATGTTTCCGCACAAAATCTCCACAAAGAGACATGGATATCCAGTGATGGGATAAAACGAAACTAAACAGATCATGTAAAAGCAAACACGAGACACATTAGAAACATCATAGATGTAAAGAGATGCGGATGCAGGAACAGATCACTTCCTGGTGCGAGTAAAGGTACGATCAAGGATTAAAAGAACCACAACAAGACAATAAATTTAAACACCAAAAAAAAGTGGAACACAGATAAACTAAATCAGGATGAAAGATGCAGTTACGAATACTAAAAGGAACTAGAAACGTAACTAGAGAAGAATGTCGCACAAGAGGCGTCGAAGGTAGGAGAGCACTGGAAACAGATGAAAATATCAGTAATCAACGCTGCAGAAAGAGTCCTAGGCGAAAACACAAAAAACAGAAGAAGAAAACACTGGTACGACGAAGAATGCCAAAGGGCCCTAGACACCAAAGGATGGTAAGAAAAAAAAGCCTACAATAAAACGATAGAGAATGTAGACAGGAAGGCAGGAGCAACAAACAGCCGAAACTTTTCCAGAGAAGTAAAAAATATACGGAAAAGTTACATACAAAAGATGAACATCTTAAGAAATGAAAACAACGAGCTCATAACTGACATAAAAGAAGTAATGCAAGCACGGAAATAATTCTTCAAAAACCTACTAAACATAGATGCAGTAACTAAGTCCAAGAAGAAGGTATACCAAAGAGCGGAGGAGTATGTACCAGAGCACACGCTAGAGGAGATTAAAAGGGTAATAAACCAATTAAATAATAAGGCCCCGGGTGAGTACTCTATAATGGCGGAGAGCATAAAATATGTAGGAGAACATCTATACAGTCTGTCCACATTTCGATGATCACCATTGGCGTATCGGTTATTATAAGAGATAGAGCAACGGTTAAATGGGCAATGTTTTTCAGAATTAAATGTTCGCAAACGAATATCATTTTATATCCACTCTAACGTTTTTCGATTTTGAGATATTTTGAAAAAACTAATTTTTGCCGATTTCAGTTTTGCGTAATAACTCGTTAAGGCATAATGTTACAGTTTTAAAACTTCGTCGTTGTTAGGATACTTTTTTGCGTTAATTCTTATGGTGTAAACATAACCAAAAAATCTTCATTTGTTTTTAAGTTACTAACGCCATCTTTTGTTTTTCTTATGGCAGCCATATTGGGTTTTTGGTCGGTTAGATTAGTTTTAAAAAGAGTTTTTCAAAAACGAAGAACGAAAATGCTGATTTAAACAATAACAGCCATATTCATAAACCAAGTTAGTGGCTACTAATACCCTACTAGCCTGTAGCCGCAAGCGATATGAGCTGCAGCACAATCCAGCGCTCAGCCACTGCCAGAGGCTCGGTCAAACACGTCCCGAGAAAAAGCCGTTAGCCGCCATTGAACAGATTTGGCGGTGAGGTCAGAGAGCGGCCATTACTGAAGTAGAGAGAAGAGACGCGTGTTAGAGAGACAATTTTGGAGAGTTAAATTTGGTGTAGTTCTGTTGTTACGTAATAAACTTCTTATAGAGAATTACTGACTATTTTCATTAGCGCATAATTAATTAATAGGATACGCCTATAGCAAAATCAATCAGCTAAAAATCCTATAGTGGTGACTTCCCGACGTGATCAGTGAGTTAATAGTTGAATTCGCGAAGAAATATTTTTACTCGGTGTTAGTTAACAGTGTAGTGCAATTATGGATGAGCTGAAGGCACAAATTGCAGCAATGCAACAACAGCTTGCACAACAACAGGCACAGTTTCAGCTGCAGATTCAACAACAGCAGCAGGTACAACAGCAACTGCAGGAACAACTACAAACAACACAGATCCAGCTCACCGAGGCACGGCAACAACAACAAGCTCCACCAGATAACAACAATCCCCCGGCTCAGTTAACCCCACCTGATATGGCTGTTGGTACACATGCAATATCCACTGAACAGGTGAACAGAATTGGTTTTAGGGCACCACCGCTCTGGCCCGACAACCCGTCACTCTGGTTCTCCCATATTGAAGGCCAGTTTGCCTTGTCAGGCATAACACAAGACGCTACAAAATACTACCATGTTGTGTCTCTCCTAGACAGCCGCCAGACAGCCGAGGTAAGTGACATAATCGGTAATCCACCCGCCCAAGACAAATACGTGCGACTGAAAAATGAATTAATTCGCCGTATGTCCGCGTCACAAGAGCAACGGGTAAGACAATTACTAGTGCGCGAAGAACTGGGAGATCGGAAACCTTCACAGTTCCTGAGACATTTACGTTCTCTAGCAGGTCCGGAAGTTCCATCCGAGTTTCTACGATCAATTTGGTCATCTCGCCTTCCTGCCAATTATCAGGCTATCATTGCTGCATCTACCGAACGGGACTTGGATAGATTAGCCGAATTAGCAGACAAAATTAATGATGTCGCCCCTCCCCAGCAACACGTTGCGAGCATTGCGCCTCTCGAAACGGCATATGTTACTAACCTCACCTCAAGACTTGATGAACTTTCTCGCCAAGTCGCTGCTCTAACTACCGAGCACCGTCGTTCACGATCTTCTACGCCAGGAGCCAGGTCATCTCTGCAACGTTTTGAATCTCGTTCTCGTAGGGACGTGAATGACGACGACCGCGATGGTAACCGATCTACGTTTTGTTGGTATCACCGTCGGTTTCGCGAAAAGGCTACCAAGTGCACCCGCCCCTGTAGTTGGTCTCAGGAAAACGACTCCGGCAGCACCTAGTGGCGACAAGTGACTGCCTACCGTCCTCCCGCCGCCTCCTAGTAACTGATGCTCAGACAAAAATAGCCTTTTTGGTGGACACCGGTTCGGACGTGTGTGTGTACCCTCGTACTCGGCTCCGTGGATCAAGACCTCGAACTGATTATGAACTTTACGCAGCTAATGGCACAGTGATTCCTACTTTCGGCTGGATCACTTTGTCTATCGACTTTGGACTTCGGCGTGACTTTACCTGGAAGTTTGTAGTAGCCGACGTGTCAAAACCTATAATTGGTGTCGATTTCTTATCGCACTTTTATCTTCTGGTTGACCCTCGGTACCAGCGCCTCGTCGACGGCGTTACCGGCCTCACCTCCTCTGGTCAACGCATCCCCGACCATCTCGTTCACATACAGTCCGTTCGCGCTGTTTTTGGAAAGTCCCGCTATCACAAGCTACTCGGTGAGTTTCCCTCTATTACCAGTCCCTCTGGTTCACCTCGCCCGCCCGTACAGCATAATACTGTACACTACATAAAGACCACGCCTGGCCCCCCAGTGTTTTGCAGACCGCGCCGCCTCGCCCCCGACCGCCTAGCAATCGCTCAACGAGAGTTTGAAGATATGCTGCGTTCCGGTATAACCCGCCGCTCCGACAGTCCGTGGGCCTCTGCCTTGCACCTGGTTCCAAAGAAAGGTGAAGGTTGGCGTCCATGCGGAGACTATAGAGCCTTAAACGCGCGAACTATACCCGACAAGTATCCAGTTCGACACATAGCTGATTTTACAAGCCAGCTCGCAGGATGCACCGTGTTTACTAAGTTGGATTTGACTAAGGCATACCACTTGATACCCATCCATCCTGATGACATTGCGAAAACAGCCATAGTGACGCCGTTTGGATCTTATGAGTTCCCGTGCATGTCTTTCGGACTCCGAAATGCCGCTCAAACGTTCCAACGTTTTATGGACGAAGTGCTTCGCGGATTGACATTATGTTTCGCATATATCGACGATGTTCTTGTTGCCTCGCGAGACAAAGATGAACATGAACAACATCTACGAACAGTGTTCGAAAGGTTCGCAGAACATGGATTAGTGTTAAACGTTTCAAAGTGTGTTTTCGGCGTGGAAGAACTGACTTTTCTTGGTTTCACCGTCTCTGCGAATGGCATACGTCCTCCTAACGACCGCGTCGCTGCTATACAATCTTTTCCCAAGCCAACCACTATGCGCCAGTTGCGTCAATTTTTAGGTTTGATCAACTTCTACCGTCGTTTTCTACCAAACGCCGCTGAAGATCAGGCACCGCTTCATGCCCTCCTTGCTGGTCCTAAGACCCCTGGCAGCCGTCCCATTCCTTGGACTCCAGACCTTGATGCCGTTTTCACACGCTGCAAGGACAGACTTTCCCGTGCTACGCTACTGGTTCATCCCGATCCTACAGCAGCTCTAGCCGTAGTTACCGACGCCTCCAGTGTTGCAATCGGAGCAGTTCTTCAGCAGCTCGTTAATGACGATTGGCAGCCGCTTGCGTTCTACTCCAAGTCACTATCCGACTCCCAGAAACAATGGAGCCCTTATGATCGCGAGCTACACGCCGTATACAGTGCAGTGAAACATTTTCGGTACATGTTAGAAGGCCGGCATTTCACAATTTACAGTGATCATAAACCTCTGGCTTATGCCTTTCGACAAAGAACTAGTGATTGTTCCCCAAGACAGTTCCGGTATTTAGATTTTATCGGACAATTTACTACAGACATTCAGCATATCGCAGGTAAAAGCAACGTCGTAGCGGATGCGTTATCTCGTGTCGAAGCAGTTAGCAAACCAGTAGACCACGATGTCCTCGCGCGCGCTCAGACTACTGACGACGAGTTGAGAGATATCATTAGTTCGCCCGACACAACATCTCTGCAGCTACAGCACATACCGATTCCGGGAACCGAGATATCCCTCTACTGTGACGTGTCAACACAGCGAGCTCGTCCTTTTGTCACCAAGTCCTTGCGCAAAAGTGTGTTCGACTCTCTACACAATCTTAGCCACCCTGGCGCCCGCGCAACCGCACGCCTAGTTTCCAATCGCTTTGTATGGCCTGGAGTGCAGAAAGATTGTCGAGCCTGGACACGGACCTGTTTGCAGTGTCAACGCGCTAAGATCGTCCGACATGTCCATTCTCCTGCAGGATCCTTCCCAACCCCGTCTCAGCGATTTCGGCACGTACACCTCGATATAATTGGACCGATGCCACCAGCTTCAAACTATCGGTACTGCCTCACCGCAGTCGATCGTTTTACTCGTTGGCCTGAAGCATGGCCAATGACTTGCATCACCGCCGACGCAACAGCAGACACCTTCATCGCTGGTTGGATATCCAGGTTTGGATGTCCTGAGCTGATCACTACTGACCAAGGTAGACAATTCGAGAGCCATTTGTTCCAAGCGTTAGGCAAACGTGCTGGATTCCATCGCTCTCGCACAACCGCATACCACCCAGCCTGTAATGGACTCGTGGAACGGATGCATCGTCAGTTAAAAGCCGCCATAACTTGCCACCCTGACGATAACTGGTTAACATCCCTACCCCTTGTGCTTCTGGGAATGCGTGCAGCATTCAAAGAGGATATTCGCACCACCGCAGCTGAGTTAGTATATGGAGAACCGCTACGTCTACCTGGAGAGTTTTTGCACCACACAGATCGTCATGCTACAGATCTGGATACCACCAACTTAGCCACTCAACTAAGCAGTGCCATGGCGAAGCTCCGACCTGTTCCCACTGCACATCACTCTCGCCCTGGAGGTTTTGTTTTCAAGGACTTGAGCACTTGTACTCACGCTTTTCTTCGAGATGACACTGTACGTCCATCACTTACACCACCTTATACCGGCCCATTTCCTATAACGAAGCGTGATGATAAGACTTTCACCCTACTCATACGTGGTTCTGAAGTCCGCGTCACAGTTGACCGTCTGAAGCCAGCCTACATCGTGGCAGATGACATGGCCACTGTATCGCAGCCTACTCACCCTTCTCCCACGAACACTGCTAGACCTCTTCAGCTGAGAGGCGACTCAGCCGACACCGCTCAAACACCACCAGTCCGTCCGTCTGTTGTGACTCGTGCTGGCCGCCGTGTCCGCTTCACCGATTTCTACAGACCTTAATTCAACATATATTTTTTTTCTCTAATAGATTGACTTCCAGTCCCAAGTGGAGGGCGCCTGTAGCCGCAAGCGATATGAGCTGCAGCACAATCCAGCGCTCAGCCACTGCCAGAGGCTCGGTCAAACACGTCCCGAGAAAAAGCCGTTAGCCGCCATTGAACAGATTTGGCGGTGAGGTCAGAGAGCGGCCATTACTGAAGTAGAGAGAAGAGACGCGTGTTAGAGAGACAATTTTGGAGAGTTAAATTTGGTGTAGTTCTGTTGTTACGTAATAAACTTCTTATAGAGAATTACTGACTATTTTCATTAGCGCATAATTAATTAATAGGATACGCCTATAGCAAAATCAATCAGCTAAAAATCCTATAAGCCTATCTAACACGATTTCTAGTAGAGTCTTAGTAGATTCTAATTTGTTTATGAATACGGCTTTAATTTCTTAACCATTATGTACCTACACTAAATTAACAAGATTTTATTCGTTTTTCTGTAGTTTTCCTTTGTTTGTGGTGTGTTTGAACACAAAATGAGTAGGATATGGAATTAATCGTCGGTGTGAAACAAAAGAAATTTTTCACTTTCTGACATTCTGAATACCTATCACTTTTGAAAATTATAAGTAGAATTGTTCCGAGAGTTTTAACTAGTTTTAGTAAGATTTGAAGTGGAGATAATGGCCAACAAATTTTCAAATGAAGAAAAGGTGCGGTTGGGGTCCTTTCAGCAGAATTATCATAAATCTTTTGAATTTTGGAAGCTTTGAACAAAAACGTGAACATTATCAAGCAAACAATGTCATTCGTGAAAATAACATTTTACAAAATGTTTAGAGCAAACCAAGTTCGTCGGTTCGTCGAGTTGCCCAAGAAACAAAAACTGCGAAATCCACTGTTCATAAAATTTTGAAGAAAAATAAATACCACCCTTACAAGCTAACTATTGTACAAGACTTGAAGAAGAAGATTGTGAAAATGACGGTGATTTTCCGAGGAAAATACTTTGGACCGATGAAGGTGTATTTAATAGGCACAACTACCACCATTGATCGAACGAAAATACATATTTGGTCATCCAAAGAAAGTTTCAGGACTATTATCATTATCATTTTCTTATCTTCGTGTCTTTTTATTTCAGATAATCACTTTATAGGTCCTTTCATCTTCGACTACAATTTAAATGGTGATAGATATTTAGATTTATTGACGAACAGTCTGGTTTCAGCATGACGACTGTCCTGCCCATAGCAGTCGTAACGTGCAAAATTTCTTGTCAGAAATTTTCGGTGAAAGAGTAATATCAAACAGTGGACCAGTACAATGGCCTGCGAGATCTCCTCACCTTGGGGTGTGGCCAATAATGGAGTATTTAATTTGGAACCTCCAGAGAATCGGGAAGTTTTGGAACAACGAGTGCGGGATGTTCTAAGAGCATTTAACATAAACACACTGCGTAGCGTAGAGTGTGTAATGTTGTTGGAACTGTCACCTCTGGAGTACCTACCCCAGGGAAGTGTACTAGGACCCCTTTTATTTATCTTATACCTAAATGATGTAAACTATATTCAAGATTGTGAGTTCCTTAATCTATTTGCCGATGATATGGTGGTGACTGCAAGTAATGTAAGCCTTGATAAAGCTATTGAAAAATTTAATTGTACTTTAAATCATATATCACAATTTCTGAACATCAATAAACTTAAACTCAATGTTAATAAAACTAAAGCTATGGTCATAACAACACATTATAAATATAATCAGAACGGCAAAAATATGATAAATATAAATATCAATTGTAAATCAATTGAAATTGTCGAAGAAATTAAATATTTAGGATTCACAGTTGATAATACGCTTAGCCTAAAAAAACATTTTCAGTACATGTACAATAAAATATTAAAAAAACTATTTTTCTTCACCAGAATTAGTAAGAATCTCAGCCTTCAAACTACACTAACAGTTTATAAAACTGTATTACAACCACATTTTGATTACTGTGCTAGTGTACTTGCATTGCTTGATGAAAGTAGCATCTCTGCCCTGCAAAAACTACAAAATAGAGGCATGCGTGTTATTCTGCGATGCAATAGGTATACTCCAATAAAATCAATGCTTCAGACCTTGGACTGTTAATGTACAACGACCTTCCTAACGAGATCAAAGAAACCCGTCCACTCAAAGAGTTTAAACACCAACTAGTCCTAAACATTAAAACAAAGTATGTATGAAATCCAAATTTAGATTAGATATGATAGAGTTAGTTTTATTCTTAATAAGTAAGTAACAATATAATGGTTCTTATTTGATAATGTTAAACATAGAAATTTGTTCTCTTGAAGTATATAGAATATTTGTATATTAGGTTGCCTATTTAAATAAAGTATTATTAAAAAAATATATATTAAAAACAAGATGCCAAAAGTGTGTGGAAGAAAATAGTCTCCAGATTGAATAGTTAATTTGAGTGAATTCTACTTTTCGTTCTTATATCCTTCAAAAATAAACTTTAGTAAGACATGTTGTACATTTTTTGAAAGCTCTTTTTATAACTAATCTAACAAACCAAAAATCCAATATGGCCGCCATAAGAAAAACAAAAGATGGCGCTAGTAACTTGAGAACAAATGAAGATTTTTTGGTTTTGTGCACACCATAAGAATTAACGCAAAAAAGTGTTTAAACAAAAACAAAGTTTAAAAATTATAGCATTATGCCTTAACGAGTTATTAAACAAAACTGAAATCGGCAAAAGTGGAAACTGGAAACCCCCAAAAGAATGGAATGAATGTATCATCATCCCTATTCATAAGACAGGAGACTGACTGGTATGTAAAAAGGGGAATAACCCTGCTAAATATAACATACAAGGTGCTATTAAATTTACTAAGAGAACCCCTACCCCATAAGCAGAAGACAACTTACGGGACTAACAATGAGGCTTCCGACCCAAGAGATCAAAAACAGACCAAATATTCACCATAAGGCAAGCTCCTAGAGAAAAGCTGGGAGTTCAACAGAGAGGTCCACCAACTGTTTGCAGATTTCCCAATCATGATATTGTCCATTCGCGTCATCATCATCAGCTTTATTCTTGTTGCTGGCAGCTTCTTCTGTATAATAGATCAAAAATTATAAAAGTTGGTCAAAGTACAGTACCTGATTCTTGAAGGGATTCACTAACGTCTCCTGGTAATTGGTCACCATCAAACCAATGAAAATGATACTAGTTTTCTTCTAAAGTCCACCCATTGTTTTCAGGAATGAAAATGGTAGGTTGTTTTTGATTAGAATAGTTCCATAGGCTAGCAATGTAATTTGCTAGAAGAAACTGTTGTAATAAGTCAGATTTGCATGATGGTAAACTGCTAGCATATTTTTTTTTTAATTTCTTAGATTAAAATCTTCGTTAATATTAGATACACTGTAATTATTTAAAAACAGCTCATGCCGGGCACTATTAACGTCAAATATGCCAGGAACACTATAAACTTCGCAGATAAATTTGTATTGTATTGAAAATATCTTCTTGTATATGCTCATCGGTAAACAAATCTGGATTTCCAAATTGCATAAAAGCTTGTTGATATTCATATTTTTTAATAGTATATTGAATGGTCTTTGTTTACCTCTCTTAAAAAAGGCGGGATTAAAGTCACATCCAGTCAATGCATGAAATCCTGGCAAACTTCTACACGAAGAAGGTCCCAAGTGCTCGTAAACCTTTGCTAAATTAATGTATCTTTGGTTATTCTCGGTGCGTTCGTATATCCATACCAAAGATAATGGAACTCATCATACATTCGAATAATGCATATGTCCTAACATAATTATCGCAATATCACTATCAGAACATCTAATGACAAAATTTGCTTGAGCGCCTGTATTACAAACATGAAAAACAATTTTTGTGTCAGCTTCTTCATGCTCTGGACCCGATAAACTGTCATCTATATAGTCGATAACATTTTGCTATCACAACGATGTAAGAATGACATTGCCTAATATTGATAAATATCCGTTTATTCTCAATAAATGGTAACATTTCATCAGATGCCCAGTGTTGAATAAAGAAATCAACAAGAGCTTGTTTGAGATGGATATTTCCCAGTTCTTTTAAAAAGTCTGACGGTCTAACTTGATCGGGTGCAGTAATGTTAAAATCCAGTCGAGTAGATTCTGGACGAAGAGATTTTTCGTATTCTTTGATCGAAGGAGAGAAATATTGGTAAAAAATAACGTCGTATCTTGTCGCTTTGATCTGCGCGACCATTAGGAGCATTTTTTTGAAATAGCTCCAAAAGTTTTCGGCACATTTTTCATGGTGTGTATCAAAAAGAAACCACCAATTAATAATATATCTATTCGAGCAGGTGGATTGTGCTCTCAACCTTTTTCTAAAGATTTCATCAAGGTCGATTTCTGGATATGACAAAATTTTGGCCGTATCTACTTTGTAATCTATCGATATGCCAAGAATGCCCCCAAAAAGATCTCTTTACATTCGCACGTCTTGCACTATACGACCAATTTTTGTTTTTTTCTTTTTAGAATAATCCAGTGTAAAGTTTTCCAGTGGTGTTTTCTGAATACTTTTTCCGAATATATGCAATGAATTAACTTACTTAAATATTAATTAATGATTACTTTTTGTTGAAATTTGTCTTATTTAAATAGATATGCAAAAATATTGAATCGAAAGCAGTAAGTATTTTTTAAATATTTAAATATATACTCTGGGCGCATGCGCATATTGTTCTCGCGCTCATACTCCAGGCTGAATAATTTTTGTGTTTAGGGGATGTTTGTTCGCTACAATTTGTCTGACTGATGAAATATAACTTAGTAATGGTTACCTTAATAACATACTTAAAAATCAGACATGTAAAAATAAGTAAAGTTCAGTTATTTTTTGTGGAGCTATAAAGCGTCTGACAAAAGTTCTGGTCCGTGGAAAGTGTCTGACACTTATGATACAACTTTAGAATAATATTCTACACAACATATATAAAAATCAGGCATACAAATTTAAGTTAAGTAACAATTATTTTTAGTTACCTTTCTTACCTGGTACCTGCCCAGTTGCCACATAGCGAGCTCCACAAGTACGCAGGTATTCAAAGCACATGAGGCGCTACTGATAATCTTAGGTTTCATCTTTGTGAAAATAAGTTATGTCAGATCGCTCTGGGATCTTACTCTATAATTATTATGTACGTTTCGGAAACATGGAAAAAGACGAAGCAGGATGAACTAAAGCTAAGAGGCTTTGAATGAAATATGTTGCGGAAAATCTTTGGGCCTACAGTAGATGGGAGAACTAGTCAATATCTAATAAGAACGAATGAGGAGCTCAAGAACATGTACAAAAGATCGAGTTTAATGAATGAAATAAAAGCACAAAGGCTCAAATGGGCTGGACACGTACAGAGATCGCCGAATGAACGTCTTATCAAAAGGATATGGGAGGAAAACCGAGCGGGAAAGAGACCTATAGGAAGGCCATGGCTCTGATGGAGGGACAATATCGCAGAGGATGTAGGAATCTTGGGAGTAAAGAATGGAAGGAGGTTGTGTTGGACAGGGATAGGTGGAGACGAGTCGTAGACGCAGCTAAGACTCACGAAGGGTTGTGACGCTACGAGAAGAAGAAGAAGAAGATATTTCACCAAAAATGAAGAAAGAAATTGATCAACTATGCACAAACATCAGTGGATTGAGACTAGAAATATTCCAAGATGTACAGAGGATCTTACACAAATACAATCAACTTATTCTCTTATTCAAAACAGCACTAGACCGACTGATTTCTGATAACTATAAAACTATAATTCGAGCCGACAAGAGACCACCTGGAGAGCACGAAGTCGCCATCTTAATTGTGGAAAATAAAAACAAAAGCCGTGACATAATTGTACAACGAAGAAGATAAGGACTACAACGCATTGCAGAGACACAGCGTTAATATGATGCCCTGCAATATCCATTAATATTTGTATACGGAGATGAAGGATATCATTTTAATGTGAAACAAATTCAACCTGAAGCAGGCGTAGATATAGAAAACACAATTCCAAGGAGTTCTAGGTATGCTTACCGCTTAATGATCAGAGACAATGAAACATACAATCACATTCTCAACACTCGCCGGTTATTCCAACAATTCCAGGTAGATATATATGCAAAAATAGAAGCGGAACGGTTGCTTTGCTTAAGACTGACTCAGAGAAACTACGACCGGAAGAATTCATACACTTTCGACGTGATCATAAATGAGGAAAACATTGACGACATTGGCACAATGGTAATCTTACCCTCATCTTACATAGGAAGTCCGAGAGATATGCACGAATACACTCAAGATGCCATGACCTACGAAAGAAAATTTGGACGACCTGACCTCTTCATAACATTGACATGCAACTCATCGTAACCAGAAATCCAAGAACAACTACGGACGAGCCGCCGTGGATCGACACGAGCTATTATAGCTCGAGATTTCCGTCAAAAACAAATGATATTCAGTGAAGTCATCACAAAATACCACATCTTTTGATCCGTTAGCTGCTGTATGTATACAATTGAATGGCAAAAACGAGGACTGCCTTACTCACATAATCTCATATGGCTTCACGACAGAATTCATCCCATTGTAAAAATTATGCAAACTGAATTTCCCAATCTACAAGAACATCCGGATATGGCTCAAGAACCATATGGGCCAATAAACCCCAATTCGCCGTGTATGAGCGATGGAAAATATACAAAAAATACCCAAAACCATAATTGGACGACACACAAACCGGAGATGATGGCTATCCCAAATACAGAGGACGATCACCCAAAAAGGTATCTTCATAGACAAAATACGAATACGAAGAAGAGACGAACTGCAAATAAATAATCAATGGATGTTCCAAGCACACATAAACGTATAATACTATTGAATCCATTAAATATGTCTGTAAGTATGTAAACAATGACAGTGACATGTCTGTATTTCAATAGCAAAAGACAGCAAACAACTGAACGGAAACGATGAGATCCTCATGTACCAAATGGGAACTTACAACAACAGAAACGAAGCAGCGTGACGGATTTTCGGTTATCCAATACACCAACACGAACCAACTGTGCAACATCTAGCAGTATATTTAGAAAATAGACAGAGAGGTTACTTCACAAAACACACTGCCCAAAAAAATTGCAAGCGAACCACCTAAGAACACAACATTAACAGCTTTTTTTCAACTGTGCCAAATGGATCCATTCAGGAAAACGTTATATTTCTATCTCCGGATTTCACACATCTCAAGACTGTTGACACTTACCAATGCCAGACGTATAGAGAAGAATGCCAACGCTTAGGACTACTGGAAAACGACAACCACTGGTTATTAACACTACAAGAAGCTTCACTGACAGCCTCAGATGAGCAATCAGAGACATATTCGCCATAATTCTAACAACTTGTAATCCATCGAATCCAAGACAGCTATGGGACTCCTCTAAAGAGAGTATGAGTGATGACATACTGTACCAAATCCGACAAGCTAATCCAGAGCTGGTCCTCGAATTCAAAGACGACATCTTAAATGAAACACTCTTTCGTCTAGAAAATAAATGTTTAAGGATAAAAAAAGACCTTAGTATAACTTGGGATGCCAGCACCAAGACAAGATGCTTTCAGTGTAGGTACTAAGCTTTGAAATAACAAAGGAAAAAGCTATCATCAACGAACTACTTCAATAGGTACATTACGCATAACAAACCACTTCTCAATGACAATTGAAAAAAATCACAACGTTATCATGGACCGGGTCAACAACAACACTGGCGGAATTATTTACTTGGACGCACCAGGCGGGAAAACGTTTCTAATCTATTTTGCTAGCAGAAACACGTGCTAAACACATCGCGCTTGCACTGGCATCATCTGGCATTGCCGCCACACTTATGGAAGTAGGACAAACTGCCCATGACCTCCCACAACTACCGTTGAATATAGCCAAAGAACGATTCCCGGTATGTAAAATCTCTAGAGCATCTGGACGAGGTGAACTTCTAAAACAAGCTTAAATTATCGTCTGGAAAGAATGCATGATGGCACATAAAAAAGCACTCGAATTCTTGGACAGAACATTACAAGACTTGCAAGGAAACTCTGAAGTGGTGGGAGAAGCTTTAATCATACTCTCAGGAGATTTTCGACAAACACTTCCAGTTATCCCCAAGACAACACCAGTAGACGAAATCAACGCATGTTTATATGTTTATTATAATATAATGCGACTAAAAAAAAACCCTGGCAAAAGATACGAATTAACAACGTTCTACCAGTTCCGAAAAAATATTCTTTCAAAGTGATAATCGTCCTAATTAATATCAGTGAATTGTGATAGAAGTGATATAGTTTTGTTTAACTCATTCAGGAAATTATCAGTGAGTAAATTTATCCATCCAGTAAATATTAATAAACATTGAAAATATAAACAAGACAGTCAAGGTAGCTCACTGCTCAGCCTGAGGCGAAACAAATGCCTATAAATCAAACATAATATCTAGCGAAGGGGGGGACTTCTGACTACAGGAGCACCCAGCATATAACATCAACCCATAGTAACAGATCACAAAACCAACCAACTGCATCATATCCATCTATCACTAACATGCAACAAACTCCGATATTTCCCAACAAAAACCAAGCCATCGTCTTCACTGCTTTGGATGGTGTCAAACTCGATGATATCTCCTAGCTCTTGGATCTATAATTCATCCAAAAAATATACTTTTTTCATCGAGAATTTCCAACAACCATAACTATCTATGTAAAGAAAAGTAAAGAAATCGTGGACGACTTCATAAATGTTCATCAAGGAGTTATCAACCTGGAAAATCAGCCATTATATGCCCGTAGACTTATAACCCCTAGTCAAAGAATACTTCTGTCAAATATGTGCCCCACCATCCCATACGACATCCTTGACAGGGAGCTGAACAATATTGGAATAAATCCTATTTCACCAATAACATTTTTGAGAATAGGCTCATCTAATCCTCAATATAAACACATCCTCAGTTTCCGCCGATCAGTATTCATATCACCATCTGAAAACACTATACCAGATTTCAATCCTCATCCCTTTCAGTAATAATACGTATCGAATTTTTCCATCCACTGACACACAATTATGCTTTAACTGTAAACAGCATGGCCATATTGCTGCCAATTGCACCACAGTAATTCCAGTAGACGATAACTCTCGAGCATCACAGGAACAAAGCTTACAACCAATCACTCCAACCTTAGATGCAAATCAATCTTTAGAATTAGAATCTCCATCAATACGAACTAATAGTAGAGAACCAGCCACCATCCCCATCGTCAATCCAACAATCGAACAAGGATCCCTAACATCCAAACGCAGTATATCTGAAGTTGTTACCCCCCCACCAATGACGACAGGAGACCCCAAAGAACACTTTCTGAAACCAGTTGATAATAAACCAAAAATAAGCAAAACAGATTCCCAAAGAAACACGGATACAATTCGAGATATGATGCTACCCACCAAAGCAACCTTTGAAGAAAACTCAAACTTTATCCTTAACTTTGAACAAACAATAGATTTTCTTAAAAATGTGCACGGCTCCCCGGATCCACTCAGCGTTGCCAAAACTTACACCAGAAATATTATGGGTCTACTTGAAATCCTTACTAAAATATATCCGCATTTGACAGCAAGGAGAATTAAGGCGAAATGTACTAAAATAAAACAAAAAATTCAGAAACAACGTCCTTGGAAACTCTGAATGCCGAACCAGACATAGAAACCGATCTGTCGTAAGACACTTATTAGAATTCAGTATCTTACAATGGAACATTAATGGGTTTTATACCCATTTTGAGATACAGAAACTTCTAACGGCTGAACAAACAACTGCCATTATCAATCTACAAGAAACGCACTTAAAGGAGAACAAGCACATCATTTACGAAACTACACCCACTTCCATAAGAACAGAACTAACCAAAATATAGCATCTGGAGGAGTAATCATTTACGTTCATAACCAAGCTCAGAACATACCACACTGGAAGCGGTAGCGATATCTGTAAAAATGGACAAAAAAATACATATTTGCAACTTATATATCCCCCCTAATGGGGATATCAATATAAATGACATAAGAAATTTAATAGACCAAATACCGTCGCCTCAACTAATATTAGGTGATTTCAATGGACATAATCAAATATGGGGATTTAATGGATTAAACACAAAAGAACGGATAATCGAAAGTATAATCTCTGAATATAATCTGAATATTCTCAATGACGGAAATGCTACGAGATTCAACACATACTCTGGAATCTCTTCGGCTATCGATTTATCACTGTGCGATCCGATTCTATCGGTAATATTGTCCTGGGAAGTGTTACCATATTTATACGGTAGCGACTATCATCCCATCAAAATAACTATGGAGAATCACAGCAACAACCTTATTACCACACCATACAGAAAATGGAACATTAACCATGCCAATTGGGAAATATATATGAACACTCTAAGAGAAGAAATAAAAGAGATGGACGAAATATATATACACACAAACGTAGAAGAATCCCTAAAGAAACTCACTAATATTATTATCAGAATAGCTGAAAAATGTGTAGGCAAGACAAAACCAATTCAAAAACATAAATCCGTACCATGGTGGAACAAACATTGTGAAGAAGCAGTAAAATCAAGCAAAAAAGCATTCTATAAACTGAAAAGATCTAGAACAATGGAAAATCTCCTAGACTTCATGAAGCAATGGGCCAGAGTAAGATATATAACAAAAAATAGTAAGAAAGAGACATGGACAAAATTCGTTTCAGATATTACCAGTTCGACATCAATGAACATCGTCTGGAAAAAGGTCAAAAAAACGTATGGATATAGAGCACAGAGCCATATACAATTTCTATCGAAAAATGACAAAATAATTTCATCAAATGACGAGATAGCAGAACTAATAGTGGAACACTATGAGGTTCACTCCAGCGATACTAATTACACAGAGACTTTCTGAAATTTTAAATCAGCAAAAGAAAATATTCCTATAGACTTTGATAGTCACGAAGAAAGTCCTCTAAATCTCCCAATAACAATGGACGAACTCAATGAGTCTCTCAAGAGTAGCAAAAATACCAGCCCAGGCCCAGATGATATACCCCTAATTTTCCTACAAAAACTACCAGAAAATGAAAAAATGTACCCACTTCAAATTTATAACCTTATATGGACTACAAAAAGATTTCCACAAATGTGGTCCGAAGCAATTATCATCCCTATTTCGAAACCTCTGAAAAACAAATTTGATCCAAATTCTTATCGACCAATCTCTCTAACCTGCGTATCTTGTAAAATCCTTGGAAAAATAGTTAACTTATGTGGTACTTAGAGAAAAATGTTTTTTTGAAGCCAGAACAAAACGGTTTTCGAAGAAACAGGCCAGCTACTGACAATCTCATTGATCTAGAGTCCGAAATTCACGAAGGATTGCAAACAGACAGGACTGTGTAGCTGTTTTCTTCGACATAACTAGAGTATATGATACAACATGGCGGTATGGTATCATCAAAACACTCTATGATTGGGGAGTTGAGGAAATATGCTGAAGTTCTTAGACAACTTCTCCAATGAGCGGTACTTTCGAGTCCGCACTAATGGAATAACCTCATCCAGAAAAACCCAAGAAAATGGTATACCACAAGGATCAGTTCTTAGTGTTACTCTGTTCCTAGTTGCGATCAACCAGATACTAGATACTTGCAGAAACCCAGTAAAAGCAAGACTATATGCAGATGACCTGATCATATTCACGAGGGGAAAAAATATCGATTCAATCCAGAAAAACTTGCAAAAATCACTAGATAACATCAGCATCTGGTCAAAATGCACAGGACTTCAATTTTCCCTACAAAAAACAAAATGCATTTCATTCTCTAAGAAACATATCATGCAAACCCCAGAATTGAAACTTGACGAATCTCCGCTGGAATATGTTGAGAATACTAAATTTCTTGGGATGATATTTGATCGAAAGCTGAACTGGAAAGCTCACATAAAAAACTTAAGGACTTCCTGTCAAAACGCACTAAACTTGATGAGAACACTAGCAAACAAAAATTGGGGTGCAGACTATCTTTTTTTGATGAATATTTACAAAGCCCTGGTACGCTCAAAACTGGACTATGGTTCTGTAATCTATTCATCAGCCAAAAAGACAGTACTTCGACAACTCGATACCATACAAAACACCGCCATCAGAATCGCGACTGGGGCATACTACACTAGCCCTACAGCCAGTCTCCTTTCTGAAACCGGGGAACCTTCATTGTATCGCAGAAGGCAATATCTAAGCCTTAATTAAGCAACGGCTGTTGCCACGAATCAGCAAATTCCAGTACATCGAAATGTTTTTTCGAACCGGTTCAAACAGACATATGACGAGAAAAGAACGATAGATCCTCCGTTTTATGAACGACTGAACAGACATCTATCTGAGCTCCAAACATCCTCACCAAAAATATACCGAAATAACATTCCAACCCCTCCACCCTGGACAACGATATTATCCGAATGCGACATCAGCCTCTTGAGATTCAATAAACATGAAACCAACTGCACCATGTTGAGACAAACATTCAACCATATACTACAGAACAAGTTTCCAGATTCAACCCATATATACACGGACGCTTCCAAGACCGAAGAAGGAACCGCATCAGCGTTCACCACCATGGAACATAACTCCTGCTATCGATTGCCTAAAACTGCTTCTGTATTCACTGGAGAGTTATTCGCCATCATTAAAGCATTGGAGTATATCAACAATAGAAAACTTAGGAAAACAGTTATTATCACCGATTCTCTCAGCGCAGTTTCTTCCCTATCCCAGCTCTATCCAACCAATCCAATCCTCCTCCTCATCAAACTTGAAGTTAATAAACTACAACATAATAACCAAATAATCAACTTTCTCTGGGTACCATCTCACATGGGCATACAAGGAAATGACCTTGCGGATCGACTGGCGAGAGAAGCAATAAATAATGAAGAAGAATGCTTGTTAAATCAGACCTTAAGCAAAGCCTAAAACAAACTATAATCTCAGCGTGGCAAGCTGAGTGGAATAACTCTGACTCTAAGCTTGCTGAAGTGAAAAAATCTGTTCTCCCATGGAAAAATATCCTTCAATAAGAAGACACCAAGTCATGGTTACAAGACTACGTCTGGGCCATACCCGTATCACTCATAGCCACCTGATCAAGAGAACACAGGAGCCAATTTGCAGAACATGCCAATGCAACCTGACAATCAGACACATCCGACTTGACTTCCCATTATTTCAACACCACCGGCAAATACACGGAATTCCACCAACATTACAGGAACTACTCGGTGAAAATTGTGAAGCCCATAAAATTGTGAACTTTCTAACGGATATAAATATAATCAATGACATCTGAATTATATTAATTGTGCATATAATGTTATTAGGATATGTGTAACCTTAAAGTTGTCTCTAATAGCCTAAAGGGTTGAAGGGACAATAAATAAATTTAAAAAAAAATAAAGTTGAACTATCAAAAGACGAAACAAGAGCACATTTTGCTCAAGAACTTTTACAAATAGGCGAAGACACATATCCTACTGACAAGACGACCAGCCTCATTGAATTCAACAGTGATTTTTGCAACATAGCCTCTACTGAAAATGAACTCATCGACCAAATTTATCCAAACATTGTTCATAAGTATACCAACCCGGAGGGTATTTCAGAGGGCAATTTTAGCAACTAAAAATAATATTGTTGACGATATCAACTTTAATATTTAAAAGAAAATTCCCGGTGAAGAGAAAGTAGACAAATCGATCGACATGTGGTAAACTTTGAAGAAATTGTCCACTTGCCTACAATTTTTTTAAATTAAGTAGGTACCAGGAATGCTATCACACTACCTTTGACGGAAAACTGGATCTCCGATCATACTGCTCAGAAATCTCAACTCACCAACAACATTGAATCCAAACTTATGACTGGAAAGTACACACACAGCATTTATCCCCAGAATACGAATGATATCTACTCAAGTGCCATTCCAATTTAAAACATTGCAATTTACAATTAAATTATAGCCTATAGTTTTAAAATCAAAAAAGCGCAAAGAGAAATTTTAAAATATTGCGGCATGTTGATCAGCCTCAAAGACTCCTGCTTTTCTCCTATACTATACGAGTAGGACATTCGAAAAATTTATAAATTTATAGGTACCCAGAATAACAAAATGAAAAATGTTGTTTATAAACAAGTATTGTAATAGACGTATTGTAGTTAAAATATATTTTGAATAAAAAAATTGTACGTTATATTTTAAAGTTTCTCCTTTTATTCCAACTACCACACAATCTCATATCAACTCGCTGAGCGAAGGTGGGTACCCCCCATAACGATGTTAGGCAACATTGATTACTCATCTTTGGAATTTTAAATTCTAACGTTTATATAGAAAACAAAAGAGTATGCCCTCTTTGTAACGTTAAGCCGGCAAAACCATTACCAGAGAATAAGAGACTCAATATTTAATGAGTTATTAGATTGTTAAATAATTAACACCGATTAGCCAACACGTCTTGAAAATAGACCTTACATTCTCTATTTTTTATTCAGTTTATCAGAAATCGTTTGTAAAACGCAAATATAATAATGAAATCGTTTGTGACTATCTATTGTTTTAGAAAAATTAAAATTGATTTTAAAATTTGTACATTCAGGCAACTAACTATACATCACTGTGAAATCGTCAATAAATATAATGGGACCTGGACACTTCGCCTAATGGTCACTTTGCCAAAAATGATATAGCGACCACTTCGCCTAAAAATTTCGTACTGAAAACAGTCTCCAGAGCCACTTCGCCCAAAACTCGTTGGTGCGGACACTTTGCCCAAAATGTCCACTTCGCCCAAAATGGCCACTATGCACAAAGTTATTTATTTTGATCGAACTCTATTCGCGACCTTAGTAAGAAGTTAATATTATAACTGTTTAAATTTTATGAGAAAAGTAGACCAGCATAAAATAGTATGTAATTCAACTTCACATTAACTAAGGAAAAGTCACCGAGAAATTAATATAGAAATTCATTCAATAAATATAAATGATAAATTATATTATTATATAAAATAAGCAGAGAGTTCACTTTATTTTTAAACAAAATTATATAAATATAAAAATTCAAGGAAGTGGAATGTTTAGTTCATTATTTTACTGTTTTTTTAATCATCTTCAGTAATGTATGGGCTACAAATAATCAATATATAAATTTATAGATCCTCAATTCAAATATAGTAATCCCTCTAAAGCAACTTTTTTTATATATATAGTTTCTCAGATATGAAATAATGTAGCAAATACTTTAAACGGCCATATCTCTGTTACCAAACGGAATTTTAAAACTTAAAATACAGATACAAATGCTTTCGAAAACAAGCCGTGGAAGCTCTTTATAAATACTAATAAACAATAATGTATAATAATCTGTGGATATTATAAATGAATGAATGATTATTATTCATAGATTATATAATATTATTGTGCCTTGGTAATCATTGAGCAAAGTCTTCAAGAAATTAAAAGGAAACAAAAAAACAGTTGACCCTTGAGGTCCACACTACAAACTTCTCACTATATCCTTTTCCTAATGCAAAAATGTAGGTAACTTGAAATCGAACGAATGACTGAAAACTACTTTCAATTGCATTTCAATATTGGACAATTTTTTGAGTTTTTTACTCTCGAAGGCCACTATTTTGAAACTACAAAGTGATCTATATTTTTCTAAGTCAGTCAACGACTGATTTTTGTACCAAGTTTGGTGATTTTACAAGAACTATTTTATCCCAGAAAGTCCTATAAAAAAACAGTAGTAATATAATGAACTTAACATTCCACTATTTGACAATTTAAACTATTATATTATATTATTGCCTACTAAGGTCCCGAGTACGATCAAAATTAAATAAATAATATGTGCGAAGCGGCCATTTTAGGCTTTGTAGACTTTCAGTTAGTTTGGGCGAAGTGTCCACCAACGAGTTTTGGGAGAAGTGGACATTTTGGGCGAAATGTCTTCCAACGAATTTTAGGCGAAGTGGACATTTTGGGCAAAGTGTCCACCAACGAGTTTTGGGCGAAGTGGCTCTGGAAACTGTTTTCAGTAAGAAATTTTTGGGCGAAGTGGCTGATATATCCAGTGTTGCCACTTTAGTAGAAATTCTACTAGATCTGGTAGATTGACTGTCGGTCTGGTGGGCTTTTGTCGCCAAATTCTACTAAGTAGAAAATCTAGTAGATCAAAATAAAAAATGACGGATTTTCAGTAGAAATGGTGGAGAACTTTCGAGGTAGCAAAAAGCCAAAAAAACAATTCAGAAATTAATCCAAACTATGGTTATCTCTGAAACATGTATTTTTATCATAGAAATAATACTCCTATTGAGCTGAGCTGAGTTTAATTGTTAATCCATAATATGTTTGAAAGTTTGAATAAGAATATATTGTTTGTCAAAAATAGATTTTGTAGTGAGAGTGGTTTATTGTTGTACGTTGTATTGTTTGTCAAAAATAGATTTTGTAGTGAGAGTGGTTTATTGTTGTACGTTGTATTGTAAATATAACAAGGTAAGTTTTTCATGCAATTCTATTGATTACGTAGTCAACTCAAATTTTTAGATGTCAAAGACTTACGAACAAAAATTCCGACAAGCATGGCTAAAAAATCTTCAACCCTGGTTGGGAGTCGTAGCAAGCAAGCATGGTCCCACAGCAAAATGTAAGGCCTGTGGCAAATGCCTAACAAACCGTTATGCTGACTTGAAGGCACCTGTACATTCGAAGGATTATTCTAAATATTTTGTACTACTTCGAATTATTTTATATATTATAATGTTTCTCATTTGATTAACTGTTCAGCATTGATTTCTCTATTTTTTTTCTCAATTCAGATTTATTTTATTTTTTTATCTTTTATTATTTATTTTATGTTTATATAATACTTATTTGTTATGAAATGTTGTTTTCCTTTTAAAAAAGTATTTATTTTATTATATATTTTATTACATCTTTACGGAACCCATTGTGTAATTTGAATTTTGCTCCTTAAATTTAAGATAATCTAAAAGATGTCACTTGTCACTTTCCCTATATATGAAAGTCTCGGGCGATAAATGGGCGGCACTATGAGACAAGCGGGGAAAACTAGAGTTAATTCAAATGGTGAAAATGTTTAGTTTTAATTCACAATTACAAATTTTCAGTTGAATTCTTGAAATAGAATGAAATACAAGTTTCGTTTTTGAATACGTTTCATCACACAACTCATCAAAACATTTATTTATACGGCCAGTATCCAGTATGGCTCACAGAACACTAATAGTATGACCACTATACCACAGCGGCCAGAGAACTATATACACTTCTCGGCACATCTCTTTAAAGTGACATAAATCATAGAACGCAGCAATCTATATATACTAATATATACATGATATCTAGTAGATTTTTTTACTCGTTTTAGTAGAAATAGATTTCAAACTGTTGGCAAAACTGGATATATCATTTTGGGCAATGTGTCCATTGGGCGAAGTGTCCTAGACCCAATACAGAGAGAACATACAATAAAGAGAGTGTCCGATAGATAGAAAAAGCTGGAGACATCGATTAGTTCAGTGCGACGAAGTCGGATCGCCACCGTCGCCGATGCATGATTAAGCTAGGACATTGAGACTACTTCTGTCCTTGTCAGTTGACGTTACGTTTTTGGGAAAAAGTCTTGAAAGTATGTTCCCTTTCTGTCAAATACTTAGACACAATAATGGTCAAGTACCATATAAACATAAACATAAAAATATATAGCGCAAACAGCAAGCCAGGGTCATTGACTTTAATCTAAATTCAATAATAAAAGAGACAAAAAGCCGTGAATTTGCTAGAATGCAATAAATTTATCTTAAAATAAATAAAGGTAAGTCGCACTCACTCTGGAAAATTATTGTTCTTCGTATAATTTCTTTATGATTTTCAGGCTTTTAAGTCCAAAATCCAATCTATGGGTATAGGTATCTTTTTACAAGATATGAAAATAAGCTAAGTATTGACTATCCCTGGAAGGAAGTCTATCCGCAAATGAAAAAATACTTAAATAATGAATAACTAACTACCATCTTATAGTATAAACAAGGATATTGGTAAGTACCCTGTTATTCTCTTGTATAGATAGATAGATAGATTTATTCATCCTTTTTGCTACATTGTGTAGATGGGACAGGTCATATTTACAGATATTGATATTTATAGCATAAAATAATCAACCTAAATAACATGAAACACATTAAATCAGGAGCACTTTGAAAGACTATAATCGTTCATACGTCTTGTAGGTAGCACTAGGTAAATTTAATCATGGTTAGGCAGCTACATCTTGCGATAATCGTTTTTCTGTTATCTATTCTATTATAAAGACTATAATTTTTTTTTCAGTTCTTCTGAGAATGACATCATCCGGAGACAGTAATGGCCTAGGATTGTGGACAGTGGGCTTAGAATTCACTTTGAAATTGATTTATATCTGTGAAGATCATTTTGATGTTTAAAAATGGATATAACTCTACGAATACTACACCTGATAACCTTCACACGTAACAGGTACATATCATATTAATAAATGACCTTTGTGTTTTGTGACTCATTGGATTACTCAAGAAGCCAATGTTTGCTGATGATATTAAGCTATACGCTTCCATTACCAGTTTAAATAATTGTGATATTTTACAAGATACAAAATTGGTGTATTAAAAATGAACTTAAATATCTCAAATTGCAATGTTCTAACCTTTACTCGAAAAATGAATACATTTCATTATCAATTTAGAATAAATAACGAGAGTCTAAGAAATACTGTTACAATTATAGATTTGGGCGTCAGTTTTAATCATCGGCTTACATCCAAACAACATATTAAATTAAATTATTGTGCATATGGCTTTATTATCAAAATTTGTAAAAACTTTAATACTATAGCAACATTATCAATGTTATATTACAGTCTAGTCATGTCAGGTTGGAATGTAAATCAATAATTTGGAATCCTTTTTACAAACAGTTACATTGATATTATTGATAACATTCAGAGGAGATTTTTAGAATATTTGTGCTTTAAGTTTGTGCGTTAAGGTTAGTTTTTATCTCCGTGCTTTAGGAATTAGGTTTTCATAATGATAATTATTTATGTATTATATTCGTTTATCTTTGTTAGAACACTTATATGATTATATTATATTATTTTTTGTATTATATTAATTTTGCTCTCTAAATGATTTTTTGTACTTTTGGGCAACAAACGCTCTAATAAGAAAAATTAAGTAGATCTTAATATTCAATGATTTACTTGTTTGGAACTTTGATATCTTTAATTGAATATTCTTTTAAATGTATATATAGAATTTATTATTAAAAAGTAATATGTGTACATATAGGTCTTCGATTAATAATATGAGAGCTTTATACAAACGCGGACCTAAATGGTTATATTTTTTATATTTTCAGAGATAATATTTATTTGTCTTTAATGTAATCAAGAATTTTATTTCTGTTTCCTGCTATTTAATTTTAGTTTTGATATATTTTGAGGCATTTATTTGTTTTTGATATATTTAAGATTGCTTTTATCTTCTTCCTTTGGATTATTTGTTGTTTTTGTTATATTTTCAGAGTTATTATATATTTGTTCTATACTACTGTATATACTTCTTCTTATTTAATAGTTGCTTTTTATGTATTCAGTGTTATTATTCATTTGTTTTTGATATATTTTTAAAATTCTAACTATTTTTCATCTGTTATACCTATCTGTACCCCAATATACCGTGCAACTTCTCTTCCATCCTGGCAAGATATAACTGTAGTATAGATTTTGTTTTTTTTTCATTAGGGGAGGTTCTCCGCTGAATAATAAAATAATCTAATTAATTTCATGCATGAACATAATTTTAGTCAATCATTAACTTCAAATATTTAATTTATTGACCAAGTAGAGCTCCATTAGTATCATTTTCCTTCAATCCCCAATTAGTATTAATTATTAAGGAATCTTGTCTTATACATTTTTAATAAATTAGTTCCCTATATAAGAGTAGAATTTTGAAACTTGATAAATTTATTATTGTTTGCACACTTTTTCTGCCTTTTAATTTATTTGTATACAATTATTGTATTATTCTTATATATTTTCTAATAAATCATTGCAAAGGTTTCATTAGTTTCATTTCATATAAACCATTCATTACACTACACAAAATATACATTTTTGCGAGTGAAATCGTAGATTTGAAGTTCAAAATCTCGCGCCGTTTTCGTAGTTTATGTGCGACCAAGTCGGTGGCGCTGGCTCCACAAGGTCTCAACTATTTACATGGAATCTGACACTCTCTTTATTGTAAGTTCTCTCTGACCCAATATAATTTGTGTATGGAATGTCACAATACAAATTAATATTAATTCTAATGATGATGGTAATTCTCAATCTGTGCAATTATTGTACTTAGATATATAAGACTTTTGGCACCAACTTCAAAAGTTCAAGCACCAAATGAATTAATATTATTTTTTAATGTGACGTTTCATACAAAAATTCTCAGCCTGTTCCGAAATACAAAACCATTAGCACATTAGTATTTTGTGATTAGCACAGCTTATCTAACAATGGTAAGCTGTGCCATTAGCCTGGTCAGGGTTAAAATAAAATGGTTGTCGAAAATTGACATGGACTCAATATAGATAGATAGATAGATTTATTTGACAACGATACATTGTATGTTAGTTGCAAGTCATGTGGAGAGTACAATATTATTTAAAAAGAAAGATTTCATAAAGACAAATACAACAAAAATATGTAAAAATTATATAAGGGCAAATTCAACATAAATATATAAAATATATGATTGAACAGGCACTACAAGTTAATATAACTAATTAATATGAGTTAACCTAACTAGTAATAAAAAATCAATAAAATAATTATATCGTTAGGAAAAGTTTGAATTCATATATTCGTCAGTACTATAGAAACAACTCTCGATAAGTAATGATTCCATTTTTATTTTAAAAGAATAGAAGTTGAGCAGCTTGAACTCATCTGGTAATCGATTATATAGATTGACATTCAGAGAATCTTTCTGGGACTTTGATAGTGTGTATCTGGGTGGAAGAAGCAAATGTATCTCTAAAAGGGTGTTATAGATGAACAACGAAGGCAATGGTAAGACGCTGATCTTCCTAAATAACGGCTTACAATGTTCCCTGTAGTTAGCATTCAATATTATTCTTATGATCCTCTTCTGTAATACGAATACTCTCATAGAATAACAAGAGTTTCCTCATAAAAGTAGACCACAATTTATATGAGAGTGGAACAAAGCTTCAAGATCCAAGTATTTTCTAAATTGTCTAAAGGCAAACATATTTTTAGATATTTTTTTTAACAACTCATCTACGTGAGCTGACCAGAATAAATTCCCATCGATGATCAAACCAAGTAATTTACCATTTCGACTATTATCAACAGCGTTGTTACTGGAAAAAAATATTTCTTGTGTTTTGTCTGCATTCAATTTTAATTGATTGGCTGCAAACCACCTAGATGCATGGTCTGAAGCATCACTTTTTTTCTTTGTTATGTTATTAATTGCTTTGTCGGATATTAAGATCGTTGTATCGTCAGCAAAGAGTATACATTTGTATGTTAACATGGTTTGGCTAAAATCGTTGATGTAAATCAAGAATAGAACCGGCCCTAAAACTGATCCCTGGGGTACACCATGTTTGATAATTTTGTTGGGAGAAAACTTACTATTCAAAAATACCGCTTGTGATCGGTTGGACAAATACGATCTGAATAGTTCAAGAGGTAGTCCTCTTACCCCGTAGTATTCCATTTTTTCAAGAAGTAGAACGTGAGACACGCAGTCAAATGCTTTGGAGAGGTCGCATAGAGTTAAAGCCACATACTCGTTGTGTTCAAGAAATTCAACAATCAGATTTATCAGTTTTTGACACCTTCTGTTGTTGATCTGTTACTTCGGAAACCATATTGGTTTTAGTCAAAAATTTTATTTTGCACAAAATAATGGACTAATCTATTTTTCAAGATGATTTCAAAAATTTTTCCTATGACCGGAATAATAGAAATAGGGCGGTAATTTTCAACTAGGGATTTATCTCCTTTCTTGAATAACGGCAATACCTTTGCAGATTTAAAACAGTCTGGAAAACAACCTGATCTTAAACAAGAATTTAAGAGTGAAGTTAGCGGGTCAATTATAACTTCGATTATGCCTTTTATAATGTCGCTATTTAGGCCATAGGAATCTAAACATTTCGATTTCTTTAGAGAATTTACAGCTTCAAGTATTTCTGAGCGCAATATTGGTGTCAAAAAGAAGGAGTGCCTTGTGGATGCACGGGGTTGCAGGAAACTCAGTGAGTTTTCTTCAACAAGAGGTAGAGTTGAAATAAGATTTTCAGCAATTTCTGCAAAATAATTACTGAAGGTTTCAATGGAAATGTTAGTTGCATGTTGTTATTTAGGTTTTAGTTTGAGTTCATGATTTATAAGACGCCAGCTATTCTCCTGCTTGTTTTCAAAGTTTGTGATGTATTTGTTATAGGAAGATTTTTTTGGCATTATTCAATGCTTTTCTATAACTCTTGCGGTATTTATTCTGGAACAAAAAATCCTCTGGATTTTTAGTATTGTCACTAATAGTCTTAATGCAAGATAGTGTATTTCTCATTTTCCGCAGGGAGTTATTGAACCACAAAACTGGTGGCTTACAATGCTCACAAATTTTTTTTAATGGAAAATATTTATCAGCATAATCTGTCAGGGTTTTTATGAATGCATCAGCAATAACATTCGTTTCCACAGAAACATTACATACTGTAATCCAGTTAATTAGTGATAATGAAGATTTAAGTTTTTTATATTTTTAAGATTAATATGCTTCCTCCAAACTTCCTCAGGTGGAGAAGATTGTGCATAGTCGAAAGTGAAGAATTGGCCGTATTGATCCGAAAGGCATGCTTCTACCACTCCAATTTGAAATGAACCGTCTTCCATATTAGACAGAATATTGTCGATACATGATGCGGTATTCACGGTGACTCTTGTATAGTCATGAATGGTTATATCCAAATTAAAAGAATTAATCAAGCATATGAATAGAGAGAGTTCAGGTGATTTTGATTTAAAATCAATATTAAAGTCTCCACAAATAATTATTTTGATACAACTCGTGGTGCATTTTACCAAGAGGTTTTCAAAGTTGGTAAGAAACAGGTCATAATCTCCTATACCGGACCTATAACAGGTGATGATAATTGTCTTCAAACTTATTATCTCAATACAACAGGATTCACAGTTGATCTTACTATTGAAATCAGCACATTCGAAATTCTAGTGAACCTCGATTTAATAAAAATAGAGACACCCCCATTTTGCCTAGATTATCTACAGAAATAACATGCTAGACAATAATCCAACAAATTTATAGACTTGAGAGAATTTTCGGTCAACCAATGTTCAGATAAACAAATAATGTCATAGCTATGCGTTTCTAAAAACAAATTGAGTTGATCAACCTTGTTTGACAGACATTGAATATTAATATGAAAAACAGTTAGGTTACTATAAATTTTCGTATTATTGTCACTGAAAAATTGCTCATTAGTGATATTGTTTTCTATAAGCCATTTTGGCGAGATTTTCGACGGTGAAAAAATCTCCACACATGTGCTACCCTTGGCCAAACGCTAGGATTCATGGTTTTTTCTAAATTTGTAAGATCAATTGTGACAAATGATGAGTAGTAGTGAGGATACATTGAATTCAACTTTTCTACAGTGACTTCCGGGAAATATCAGACAACAGTGATTTGAGTTCTTCCATCGTTATGTCAGGATGAAGTTATGCAGAAATGCGAGTTTGGGAAGAAGTTTCACATTTACATTATTTTTACTAACTAATTAGCCAACTATGGGTTTAGTAATTCTTCTTCTATTATGAGAGGTATTTGTAGATGGCTCTGCACCTATTGTCGTAGCTACCGAAGACAGTTTTTTAGCAGCGTCTGAAAATTTGCCGTTTCCAGCAGCACTAGCACTGACCAAACCTCCAGCTATTTCAGTACTACTACCCATAGATAAACTATTTATATGCTACTACCGTTACTACCGTTAGTTCTAAGCAGAGAAGCAGAAGCAGAGGTAACTGTGAGATCATATGATATTTACGCAGTTGTGTTCTGCTTGGCATTAGATATCTTTAAACGCTTCGCAGTTTCTTCGTGGATTTTGGGGTATTGTTTTGAACCTCCTTTCGAGAAATTAGTGAACTGTTTTTGTTGACCTGTAGGATTTTTATCAGTTCTCCGTACACTAGTAGATGGCAGGTCACTCACTGTTATTGTTATTGTCATTATAGGAATATAACATTGACTGATGTTGATGTTGATGTCATAATTTGGGCCTGGCTAATGGTTTGTATTTAGGAACAGGCTATATATTTATTGACAATTTTTAACAGTGATGTATTGATAGTTGCTTCAAAGAGAGTCACAAATGATTTCCTTATTATATCTGCGTTTCACAAACGATTTCTGATAAATTGTGTAAAAATAAAGAATCTAGTCTAGAAGATATATTTTCAAGACTTGTTGGCTAATCGGTGTTAGTTATGTAAATATCCAGATATTAGTTGAGCAGTTGAGCAATTAATCCTACATGACCATGACCAAGAGCAACCATGGTTGTCTTTGGTATCTAATATTGACCATGACAACATGACTGTAAAAAAATATTTTATAAAAAATTGGACCGACTTTATTAGTTGGTGCACAGAAAAATACAAAATAATAATTCTATTGGTGCTGGTTATTTTGATGAGCAATTGTTAGTTATAAGACTTTTGGTACCAACTTCAAAAGTACCAGCACCAATATTTATTGACGATTTAACAGTAGTGTATAGTTGGTTGCCTAAAACTACAAATTTTGAAATCAATCTAGATTTTTTCCTAAACAATAGAGTCAGAAACGATTTCGATTTCATTATGATTTCTGATAAACTGAGTAAAAAACAGGACTTGTATTTGTAGGGAATTTATCTATGGTCTATTTTCAAGACGTGTTGGCTGATCGATTATTTAACAACGTAATAATCATTAAATATTGCTTAACAGCTTAATTGTAATAATAATAAAATAGATATGCAGCTGAGGTCATTTCTTATGCTGTGGAGAGGTGCTGGCTTATATACGTCTCTGTTTTCTGAAATTTTACATTACCTCGTTAACCAGTTCTTAGCATTAGCATGTGCTAGGTACTTATTTCCAATAGTTGTCAATGTAGAAGATGCCCATGACTTCGTCCACGCATAAAATCTCAATTATCCATGTGAAGGGTGAACTTATTAATTCATGGTAGTGAACCCAAACTTAGCAGCGCCATATTGTTTTGTGAGCTTGTGAATTGATCAGTAAATTCTCTTTCAATCTAATTCGAACAGTTGATTTTGAGTCCTACTGTAGAAAGTATACTCTTCTCCAGGATTAAACTTATCCTAAATTGTAACATGAACTTGGGATAAATAAGAAACCTTCAAGATGAAATTTCGATAAACCAAATCGTTATATTTTTCATCAAAAAAAGACCCTAGATCCAGGTCTTTTTAGAATTCCGTAGATCCCATGAAAAAATGGAACCCTGTTATTCAGGTGTCTGTCCGTTTCTCACTGTCTATTTTCTCTGAAGTTACAAAACGAAGCTGTTCAAATCTGATATTACGTAGAGATAGGATACAGCATCTCGTTTCTTATCGTATAGGTATAAACTACTTTTGATAATGACAGTAGTATATTTTGATGTGAAAATTAGAATAATCAATAAATCCTATGGAAAATGTAATACCTACATAAAATGAAATTACTCATTGGGAATAATACCAATGTAATCATTCAAATTTTAAAATGTTTTGCTACTACTGATGACAGTTGACAAAATTGGCCATTATCCTATCTTATAGAAAATTTTAATAATAGTCTAGTAATGTAACACTGTCTCATATTTAGTGATTCGGTCTTGATCTTTCCAAGTGTACTATCTCGGAAAGCCTTGTTTTTTTAAATGTCCAATATAAATAATACTGAAAATTATTTCTTCTTTGATACTGTCATTCTACAATAGAAAACAATATAAGATTACAACAATAAAATGAAACGCCTATGCCTAGACATACTCCACTATAAAATATAAACCAGCTTCAACACTGCTGTCCAATACCTGTTATTCTTACCACCACTCAAATCCAATACATAAAATAATTATTGATTATTGCAATTCAAATTGATTCAGATCACTAACGCAAGCAGATATCACGTCTTTTCAATTACCAGCTTACAAACATCCTTCATCTCTGACTTGCTCTCCAATCATTACGCTTTTGGCACCGAAGTCTTCGGTTCGCTTCAGGGAAGAAGACACAAAAACTGCCTCCAAAAGATTTTTTCCCTTGAGCTATTCCAGAAACTATTAAGAATAACTTTGCATAGGTCACAGAATACATAACACGGATAGAATGGACACTCAATGTTAAATTTTGTTGGCGCGTTTCAGCGTTACCTAGCGTTTTGGTTTTAAAGTTTTTGGGATAGGCGGGAATTTCGAACTATAGGTATTCTAGAAATTAGGATAATTTTTCAATTTATTTACCTCTTCTTTTGAAATAAAACTATATTCTGAACAACTAAATAGTTTACTGATTCCGTTTTTATCATACATAAAAATAAATTATATTCTTAGAATATTTTCTAACTACAGGATATACAGTAAAAATCCATTAACAGTTAATTTCAAGTACTAATTAGTAATACTAAGTAATATTCTACTTCTTTATATAACTTTTCCAAAGTTCGTTTACCTCAAAAGATCTTTTCTCAGGCAGTTTTGTTAATTTTCTAGGTAACATTATATTTATACTCGCAAAATATAAAAATTTACAACATATTTAATTTGATATCAATCAATATATTTTTGTGATTACACCCCAAAGAATGTGGGCATAAAAGACATCTGTATTTCAACATCAAATATACATATATACACCAAAAAGAAACATCATTGCAATAATTTGATCAACTGGAGTATCAACCAAAAATATACCGTCAACAGTTATTTTAAAGTATAAATTATAAATACAAAGTAAATACATTAGCTATTTTTTTGTAAAATCCTGTTAATAATTCTTGATACTCAATTGTATCCGAGAAAGCTGCATTTTTCGAAACTAGAATGGAAAAATAATTCAAATATTATTTTATCAACTTTCACTTCCAATAACATACCGCATCAAAACGAACTTGAGTAGTCTATTTAAAATTAAAAATAAAACTTAATGACAAAGAAATTAAAAAAAATTCTTTAACGGATTTAAGATTTTTGTTTACAAATTTAATCAACTCAATATTATTTGTGAATTTGTCTCAGTATCTCAAACAAATAAATTAAATATACAAGCATACTTATTGAAGGAGGAAGTTGCCCAATTATTTTGTCCAATTAAAAACAAAATATGTTTTGATTTTAAATTTCCTCGAATATTCCAAACAGAAAAATTATAAACTCACTTTTAGGAGTGGTACAATGCTGACTTGTAGCTGGTGTTTGGAATATTTCTCTTTGGGAAGTATCTTTCTTGCAAGAGGATGGATTATCTTCTACTTCCTCCATATTTGGTATATCTATTCCTTTGAAATAAATAGAGATTTAATTAAAGCAGAAATTATTCCTAATTATGGCATACAAAACAATCTCTATGATTTTTATGAACTATATATATATATATATATATATATATATATATATATATATATATATATATATATATATATATATATATATATAGTCTAGAGAATAAAACTTAATGACAAAGAAAATCTTTAACGGATTTAAGATTAGTGTTCACAAATTTGATCAACTCAATATTATTTGTGAATTTGTCTCAGTATATCAAACAAATAAATTAAATATACAAGCATACTTGAAAGAAAGTGTGCGTGTTCTTTGCCTCGCTCCTAGTTTAATCTATTTTTAACGGTAAAACCTTACGAAAAAGAGTGTGCTAGGTGTCAAAATTGGTGAAATTGATTGGTGCACATGAATTTTGTCAAAATTCGGGAATATATGATCTGTAACAATGGTTATTCTAAGAAATCATCTATAATTTGTGGATTTGTGTGAAATAAACTAAATAGATCAGCAGCTGTCCTCTATCATCCGGATTCCTTTCACATGTGGAAATCACCACAGATTGAATTTTGTTAGCAATGAAAATCTAGCAAATCTGTCATCAAATAAATACATACGAGAATAATGGAATGTTATTTATGTGAAGTAATCAAACAGCCAACCAAAGAAAATAAAATTGCATGTTTCCCATGCGATAGTTGCCGAAATTCTATTTGTGCAGAGTGTTCTGATTTAACAGCGTCTGAGTTGAAGTGCATTCCACTCCAAAGACGTACTTTAAAATTTATTTGTAAAAAATGCAAAAACAATGATTTCATTGAAAGTTTACAATACATTATAAAAGATAAAGAAGAAATAATAAATAATAAAAATGAGATTATAAAACTGTTACAAGATAAAATTAACAAACATGAATTAGAGCATACTTATACAACAAGGCCTACTTATGCAGAGACTACACGTAACTCAATTCAATTTAATAATACAGTTCTAAACAATGTACCAGAAATAATAATAAAACCCAAGTTCTCTCAGGATCTTGAAAAAACTAAAACTGAAATTATAAGCCATATCAATCCATCGAATTTGAAAATTGGCATTAGAAGTTTGAAATCTACAAAATCTGGAAAAGTAATCATTAAATGTAAGAATAAGACGGAGTTTGAAGTTTTAGAAAAGGAAATGAAAAATAAGATGGAAGACGATTATGACATAGAATCATCAAAAATGAAGAAACCAAGGATTAAAATACCGAACTTTCAAAACAAGCTAACAAAAGAAGAAATTGAGACTTCGATATTACAGCAAAATGAAGCCCTAGATGATATTAAAATAACATTTATTAAAGAAGGAAAAAATGATCAATCAACAGTTTATGGAGAATGTTCACCAACTACTTTTAAACATCTAATGCGACAGAAAAAGGTATTCATTGGTTGGGAAAGGTACTCCGTTTTTGAAGATCTTACTGTTCCACGTTGTTTCCAGTGCCAAGGATTCTATCATAAGAAAACAAATTGCTCTAACAAACTAACCTGTCCTCTATGTAGTGATGAGCATGAACAAAAATACTGTCTAAAACATAAGAAACAATGCGCTAATTGTGTCAAATCCAACGATATATATAAACTGAAAAATAGTGTTGACCATCACTCTACAGACATTAACTGCCCCACACTACAGTACCACATCAACTTGGCAAAAAGTAAAATTGACTATATTGGTTAATGGTTCTAGTGGATGAAGATATTGTTCTAGAAATTTTAAGCTCATTAGAACAAGAACACCGAGGGGAATACATAGAACCTGGTAATTTTATATTCTCGTCAAATACTAAGTTATTTAACATTACACACTTTAATATTCGAAGTGCTAACAAAAACTTTGATAACTTCTTAGCAATGATTGAAACATATAAGTTAACGAGTGAGGTTTTCATTTTAAGTGAATGCTTTCAAAATATATCTATAGATAACCTTAATCTACCAAATTATACAACGATACATAATGATGGTGATTTTAATAGAAATGATGGAGTTTTGATTCTAATCAAATCAAACCTCAAATACAATACCTACAATGTCAAACTAACTGTATCTGGTGTATCATTATGTATCTTAAACTTAACAATCAATAATGTATCTTGTAGAATAATTGCCATTTATAGACCTAACCCAACTAACCTGATTTCGTTTATTGATGAGCTTGAGTCATACCTGGACAAAACACAAACAAACAAAATGGATATAATCATTGGTGATATCAACATTAATTTATTAAACGAAAACGATTTAAACGTAAACAAGTATCTTTCTGTGCTAGCTAAATATGGGTTTATGCCATACATACTAAATCCCACCAGAATTACATCTGAAACTAAGTCATGCATTGACCACATTTTTTTGAAAAAATCTAAACTTTATCCAAATTTGTTCAGTAATTCATATATTCTCAAGTATAACATCACAGACCACTATCCAGTATCAATAAACATAGAGTCAAACTCCAAAATTACTGAATTTGCCAAAATCAGACATTTTATAATAAAAACTAACTTTCCAAAGTTAGAGGCTTCATTAAAGGAAGAAAACTGGGATACAGTACTAAATGAAACTGATTCGCAAATCGGAACCGATCTTTTTTATAACAGATTTAATTTTTTAATAGAAAACTCTAAAATTAAAATATCTTATAACAAAAAACAAACCAAAATAAAACCATGGATAACGGATGGGTTAATTACATCAATAAGAAATAGAGACAAATTAAAAAATCGATTAAACAAACACTTCTCATATGAACTGGAACAAGAATATAGAACTTACAGAAATAAACTAAGTAAACTACTGAATATTAATAAAAATAACTACTATACTAAACAAATTGAAGGCAGTAGAAATAATCTAAAAAAAATGTATCAGCTAATATCAGAAGCTACTAATGAAAAACACAATATTAAGAACATCATTCAAATCCTAGATGATGATGGTAATATATTTAACGATAGCAAATTAATGGCAAACTATTGCAATAATTATTTCAGTAGTGTTGGACTAAACATGTTAAAGGAAATTGATACATCATCAACAATGACTGAAAATATCCAAGTCAATTCTAATTCCATGTTTCTTAATCCAGTAACTGAAAATGAACTAATACAATCTATATCCTCACTAAAAAGTAACACTTCCCCTGGCGTAGATGGAATAACTACCGAAATAATCAAACATAGCCACCAATATATTACGAAGCCTCTTAAACATTTATTCAATCTAATTATTCAAACAGGCCATGTTCCGACCCAATTTAAATCCTCTATAATTACTCCAATCCATAAAGCTGGCGACAAAACGAATATAAACAATTACAGACCTATCAGTGTGATAAACAGCTTAGGTAAAGTCTTCGAAAAATGTATAAAGACTCGCTTAATAGATTTTTTTTATAAAAATAATCTTATACATGATCAGCAATATGGTTTTCGTGCTGGTAAAAGTACTTCCGATGCAATGTACAATGTTATTAAAAATATTACTGAGGGACTAGATAAAAACGAAAAATGTATTGCAGTGTTTCTAGACTTAGCAAAAGCATTTGATACTGTTGATCATGTAATGCTTCTTAACGTACTTGAGCGGTTTGGAGTTCGTGGCACAGTGTTGGAAGTCTTTCGAAGTTATCTGACTGATCGGGAACAATGTGTTAAAATAAATGATTCAATAAGCGAAACCATGACTATTAAAATGGGAGTCCCACAAGGAACTGTTCTTGGACCAATACTTTTCCAAGCTTATATAAATTAATTGCTCTTCTTAAAAGTAAAAGCTAAAATAATATCATATGCTGATGACACCGTTGTAATTGTTAAAGAAAATACTTGGTCGGAAACTAAAAAATCAGTAAAACTAAGTATGAACATAGTTAATCAGTGGTTAAATAAAAATAACCTCTCATTGAATGCCAGGAAGACCCACTATCTTGCCTTTTCTATAACTGATACGAATAGACCAAATTTTTCTAGTATTGAAGTTCCAGGTATGAAACACGAAATTAAAGAAATAAACGAGGTCAAATACTTGGGCATAATTATTGATAAAAATCTTAAATGGAGCAACCACATCGATTATTTAACAAAAAAAGTGAGAAAGCTAATATATAAATTTTACCTGCTACGACAATCTTTATCGAGGAAGCTACTCATAATGACTTACAGATCTTTAGCTGAATCACTTTTTCGATATGGCATATTGGTGTGGGGAGCAATGTATAAGAGTTCTTTACAAAAACTAAACATAATACAAAACTACATTCTGAGGATAATATTGCGAGAACAAAGATCTTTTCATACTAACCTTTTATACACAGAAGATATTGGTAATATCCGAACACTATATTTCAATAGCTTATGTATATATGCATTTAATAATAAACTTTTTCATAATTTTGTGCCGACAGTCTACACAACTAGAAGCACTACAAATCAACTGCTACCCACTCCAAAATTGAATACGAATGCCTGTCAACGATTCTTAAATTATATGTTGCCAAAAATTTGTAATATTGTGCCTTTAAGAATAAGACATATAAGCAATCCTAAAATATTTTCGAGGGAAATCAAAAAATTCATCTTTCTAAATTATCATGAATTTGTGAAGATATTGGAGCATTAACAAGTATTAAATTTTATTTTATTTAATTTTATTCTGTTACTGTCTACTATTTAAGTTTACTTCAAAAATATTGTAATAGCACAACACAAGTGTTAAGTCACTTAGGTGCTCATTTGTACACGATGAATTTCTTTGCCTTATGTAATTAATTTGTAATTGTTGTATAATAATATTAATAAATAAATAAAAATAAATAAATAAAATACTTATCGAAGGAGGAATTTGTTGCACAATTATTTTTACTGATTACTGATGTTACATAATATTTTGGAACTTACGTTAGTGAGGGTATATACCTATGATGGTGACACTGACGTTAAAATTTTTACAATAAAAGACACGACTGAACATATAACAAACAATAAATAACATTGAATGATCAAAAACACAACCAAATCAAAATATAAAATATAAAATTCCACCGTTTGTTTACAACTATTTTATTTTCATACTTCCAAAATTAAGACTTGACAGACAGATGTATTGCTGTTCATCTCTGTTTCATTATTATCAATATCATTAAGTGATAATAAATATGAATATACTTCACTAAGATGACTAATATCCCTTTTCTTATTGATAGCATTAACATTCTTATCTTGGTAAATGGATGCCATTTCAAGAAAACATCGCCGTCTTTGATTCTTTTCGACTGCAAGAATTTTCGCGGAATCGGAATCCATTTTGTGTTTTAGTGAATTAACACGTTGCCCTACAGTACACCTATCAGGGTATAATATGCTATCACTTTTGTGGGATGTAATTCTGTCTTTTAGTTGTCTAGAAGTCTGGCCTATGTATTTCTTGTCACAATCCTAACATGCGATACAATCTTTATATAACTTTTCCAAAGTTCGTTTACCTCAAAAGATTTTTTCTCAGGCAGTTTTGTTAATTTTCTAGGTAACATTATATTTATATTCGCAAAATATAAAAATTCGTCTACAACATATTTAATTTGATATCAATCAATATATTTTTGTGATTACACCCCAAAGAATGTGGGCATAAAAGACATCTGTATTTCAACATCTCATGTTATCTCATTTACATATGATACATCTTACATATACACCAAAAAGAAACATCATTGCAATAATCTGATCAACTGGAGTATCAACCAAAAAATATACCGTCAACAGTTATTTTAAAGTATAAATTATAAATACAAAGTAAATACATTAGCTATTTTTTTGTAAAATCCTGTTAATAATTCTTGATACTTAATTGTATCCGAGAAAGCTGCATTTTTCGAAACTAGAATGGAAAAATAATTCAAATTTTATTTTATCAACTTTCACTTCCAATAACATACCGCATCAAAACGAACTAAACTAAAAATAAAACTTAATGACAAAGAAATTAAAAAAAATTCTTTAACGGAATTAAGATTTTTGTTCACAAATTTGATCAACTCAATATTATTTGTGAATTTGTCTCAGTATCTCAAACAAATAAATTAAATATACAAGCATACTTATTGAAGGAGGAAGTTGCCCAATTATTTTGTCCAATTAAAAACAAAATATGTTTTGATTTTAAATTTCCTTGAATATTCCAAACAGAAAAATTATAAACTCTCTTTTAGGAGTGGTACAATGCTGACTTGTAGCTGGTGTTTGGAATATTTCTCTTTGGGAAGTATCTTTCTTGCGAGTGGTATATCTATTCCTTTGAAATAAATAGACATTTAATTAAAGCAGAAATTATTCCTAATTATGGCATACAAAACAATCTCTATGATTTTTATGAACTATATATATATATATATATATATATATATATATATATATATATATATATATATATATATATATAGTCTAGAGAATAAAACTTAATGACAAAGAAAATCTTTAACGGATTTAAGATTAGTGTTCACAAATTTGATCAACTCAATATTATTTGTGAATTTGTCTCAGTATATCAAACAAATAAATTAAATATACAAGCATACTTATCGAAGGAGGAATTTGTTGCACAATTATTTATATCCCGCCTATATATATATATATATATATATATATATATAGTTCATAAAAATTATAGATATATATATATATATATATATATATATATATATATATATATATATGTTATATAAAGTTATAATTGAATTATTTTTTAAAGTCAAATAATAATCACAATAACAAAGTATTATTTTAAATATTATTTCATAATATTATATTACATCCGCAAGACGCAGTATCTCACCATATCGTATTACATCTGCAAGACGCAGTAATATTGCACCACATCATATTACATCTCCAAGACGCAGTTTAAGAAGATAACAAAAGTGATAAGGATATTTACGTGCCAGAGATGCAGACCAGTAGTCAGCAAGTTACCATAAAGACCATTGTTAATTGTTTATCCAGTTCGCCCTCCAAAAAGACATTACTATGTATTTTAATTATAATATTTCTAGAAGTTTCGATTCAACCTTAGGAGAAGAGATCCATTGTATTAATTTACGTTTCTTTTTATATTTTTGATGATTAAACATTTTTGATTGTATAAATACTAGATCTCTAGCTAATGGCATCACTTGTGAGTCGACACTTGTGAGTCTAGATTCATACAGTCATGTAAAGTTAAGTTATATTTGTACTTTAATTTTTTGTGTTAATAAATAATTGTTTTTAAAAAGTTAATTCCAAGTTAAGTGATTTAAAAAATTGGCGCAGTCGGTAGGATAACTCAACGTGATAAAACAAGGCCTACTTCAACAACAAGTTTCCCCTCATTATCACGGTGGTTTCCAAACCTTCAAGTGAAGAATCAACAGCTCCAAAAGAAGAAGAAGAATTATTACAATTTGAAGAGTAGGATAACTTCAACGTTGGTAAAACAAGGCTAACTTCAACAACAAGTTTTCCCTCATTATCAACGGTGGTTTCCTAACCTTTAAAGGAAAGAACCAGCAACTCTGAAGAAAGAAGAGTAGAAATATTTCAACGTTGGTAAAACAAGGCTTACTTCAACAACAAGTATCCCCTCATTATCAACGGTGGAAAAAACCAGTAACTCTGAAGAAAGAAGAATAAGATTCTTCAACAACTTACAGAAGAGGTCCAACGAGGCGTCCTCACTCCTTTGTAAACCACATCGCAGAGAACAAGACAAATCAATGTACATCTTACTGTAAGTGAATTATCACGTATATTAATTTTTAATTTTTTTTATACTGTTCGATTTTCTTTTATAATATTTTTTTTTATATTTGATACTTTATATTTAATTAAATGAAAATGGCAAATGAAAGAAATCCAGCTCAAGAGGTTGAGCTTGAACCATATAGAATTTCGGAAATATTTTGTATCGTACCTGAATTTGAAGGTGATCAAAACATTTTTAAATGCATGTGATTGTACTTATAATATGTCTACCAGAGACCAAAAGGCTCTGTTAGTGATTCACATTAAAAATAAATTAAAGGGAAAAGCGGCTCAACTAATCAGCTCGCGAAATCCTCAGACTTACGCAGAGATAAGACAACTTTTAAATCTTCATTTTGGTGATTCAAGAGACCTTACTTCTCTTATTCATGATTTACAAAGATTAAAACAATTATCGAATGAGTCAGCTCTAACATTTTTCAATAGAGTGCAAGTCTTGAATGCTAAAATGCATGCAAATATACAAAAAACATCAAATTTATCAAATGAACAAAAGGTTGCACAAGAAATTCTTATTGATACTATGGCTCTTAATACTTTATTAACTGGACTTGAACCCCGTCTAGGACAACTTAAAACTTGTTAGAAGCACAAATTCGCATACGAAGAGAATTGCAATTATCATATTTTGAGAACCAAAAATTTAATAAGCCAGCTTCTAATATTGTAAGTAAACCTCAAAATATATTAAATGTTAGAAAACCCCAAATACAAACTGTAAAATGCTTTTCATGTGGTAAAAATGGTCATACTTCTAATCAATGTCGTTTTCAACAGCAAAGAGCTTTTACTCCAAGCTCCAATCAGAATTTCTACCAAATTTTTCAAAGACCATTAAATTTCCAAAATCAACCACAAAATAATTTACAAAATAGACCAAATAGTAATGTTCCCCAGCAAAGACCTTTTCAACACAGGGACAATCTCAAGTAAGACCCTCAGTGATTCAAAAGAATCCTAATTTCCAACAACGAGCTCATTTAATTGGCCTTAAGAGCGATAATTCTGACTATTATGATGAATACTTAGGCTCTGATCTGGATCATAATCTTTATGATATTCAAGATAATTTGATAATCTTTCTGAGTTCGAAAAAGATTCTCAAAATTTTATGTCTGCCGAAGTAATTTCAAATTTCCAAGAATTGCCAATTGCTCAAAATAAAGAGTTTGAGAGAGATTCTCAAAATTTTGTTTCTGCTGAAGTAATTTCAAATTTTCAGGATTTTCCTATTGCCCCAGTCAAAGACCATCCCCCAGATTGTCCGACTACAGAGAATTTAATTTCAGAAACAGTTACCAGAATCCAAACATTAAATTTCGAAGAGATGAACCCGAATGTAAATTTTCCCGAAGAAAATTTTCTTTAAATCCATTTTTGACTGTTAATTCCAAAAATCTTTATTATATTGAAGATGCTTCTAAAGAGTTTAAGTTGCTTATTGATACAGGTGCAGGAGTTTCTATTTTTAAAGAAAATACTGTGAAGAAATTTCCTCAAAGATTTACTGAATATGTAACTATTCAAGGGATAACTGATCAAACAATTTTACTAAAAGAATCTGTACTTATTCCATTTTCTGCAAAAGATCCACATAAAGTTTTTATTTATAATCTTAATATTGATTTTGATGGAATTTTGGGTTCAGATTTCCTAGAACATTATAATTGTACAATTGATTTGAATTCAAAACAATTGATAACTAATTTCAAAACTATACCTCTGTTTAAAGTTACCGAAACATCACACTTGTCTCAAAATAATCAAATTTGTGAACAAGATTCTGAATTCTTACAATTTGAACAAAATACTGAAAATTGTTATAAAAAAATAGCTGAGAAAAACATTGATATTTTTGACATGCCTCATGATTATTCATTAGCTCATTGCTTGGCGGAAGATATGCAAATGCAAAAAGGCATTGCCGCGTAATTTAAGAAACGATTTGGAAATATAGAAAAATTATTAAGTCAAAATCAAAAACAAGGTGGTTTAGCAGGTTTGAAAATTAAGAATGCAAATACAACTAGATATATTTATTATCTTGTAACAAAAGAAACTTCAACCGGAAAACCCACTTATCAGACTTTATGGTCATGTTTAAAGAAATTGAGAGATCATGTTGGTAAAAACAATATTCAAAAATAGGGTGTGGATTGGACAAGTTAGATTGGACGTATGTTAAAAAAATGATATCTTATCTTTTTAGAAATTTAGGTGTTGAAATTGTTATTTGTTTGCCAAAGATACAAAATCGAATTTTTATTGAGCCAAGAATTGAAAAAAATTTCAAATTGAAATGTAATTTAACAAACACAGATGCACTACTTTTCGGACAAGCAATAGAAAATGTTAGAATTCCAAATGCTTTGGTACATGTAAATGAAGAAGGTGAATTCTTTACTTCAATTATTAATTCGAATGCTATTCCAAAAATTGTTGAATTTCCAAATTTGAATCTAGATCCCATTCCGAATTCCGAATGTTTTTTAAATTTTAATTGCGTTAATGAAAATAAAACTAAATTTAATCAACCTGTTGATAGAAACACTATAATTTTGGATCAGTTGCGTACAGATCATCTCAACGAAGAAGAAAAAGAAATTATCACAAATTTATGTTTAGAATTTTCTGATATTTTTTATTTGGAAGGAGACCAACTAACATTTACTAATGAAATTAAACATTCAATTGAAACTGATAATGCGAGACCTATATTTACTAAATCATATAGATACCCCCAAATTCATAAAGAAGAGGTAAAAACTCAGGTGAACAAAATGTTGGAACAAGGTATTATACGTCATTCTATTTCACCATGGTCATCCCCTGTTTGGGTTGTGCCAAAGAAGCTTGATGCTTCAGGAAAACAAAAATGGCGTGTGGTTGTTGATTATCGTAAATTAAATGAAATTACGGTAGATGATAAATATCCATTACCCAACATTTCTGATCTCCTTGATCAACTAGGAAGATGTCAATATTTTACCACTCTTGATTAGCCTCAGGTTTCCATCAAATCGAAATTGAACCAAAAGATATCTCCAAAACAGCTTTTTCAGTTGATAACGGTCACTATGAATTCGTTCGAATGCCGTTTGGACTCAAAAATGCCCCGTCCACTTTCCAACGCGTCATGGACAACATTTTACTTGGCATTCAAAATGAAAGATGTCTTGTTTATATGGATGACATAATAATTTATTCGTCTACTATTTATGAACATGTTTCTCGTCTGACTGAAGTTTTCAATAGACTTCGGAAAGCCAACTTGAAAATTCAACCAGATAAATGCGAATTTCTTAGAAAAGAAGTCGCTTATCTTGGACATATCATTACCCAAGATGGTGTTAAAACAAATCCAGCCAAAATAGAATGTCTCAAAAATTTCCCGGAACCTAAAAATCCGAAAGATGTAAAATCTTTCCTTGGTTTAGCAGGATATTATCGTCGCTTTATACCAAATTTTGCCAAAATTTCTAAACCCCTTACAAGACTTTTACAAAAAGATGTTTCTTTTATTTTTAATAATGAATGTAAAAATTCTTTCAATGATCTAAAAGCTGCACTTACTTCAGATCCTATTTTGAGATATCCAAATTTTGAAGAACCATTTATTCTCACAACTGATGCTAGTGCATTTGCCATTGGCGCTGTTCTATCACAAGTTCCCATTGGTAAAGATCTACCAGTAAGTTATGCTTCGAGAACATTATGTAGTGCAGAAACAAGGTATTCAACAATAGAACGAGAACTCCTTGCTATTGTATGGGTAGTAAAACATTTTCGTCCTTATTTTTTTCCATTAAAGATCCCGGAAGCAGACTAGCTAGATGGCGACTCAAATTGGAAGAATATGATTACAAAATTGAGTACAAGCCAGGCAAAATTAATAAAAATGCAGATGCACTTTCAAGAATTAAAATTAATCATTTTAAAGAATGTGCAAATTTACAATCTAAAATTACAATTTTGGCAAATAATGAAACTAATGAGGTTATACCATCAACAAGTAAAGACCCTAATGATCCTATAGAACCACAAAAAAATGAAACACTTATAGAGGAACAGGATGAATTAATGACAGACGAATTTAATAGATTTGTTGACCTTTACAAAACAAAATCAATAATCGATTATTCAAAAATTGAAACATCAAATGACCAGTTACTGGATAAGACTCATAAGAATATTGTCACTTTATTTTGGCAAAATAAACTTGAAGATTTACATTATAAAATTATTGAAGATATTTTTGAAGAACATTTTGATTTTCAAATGAATTTAGTAAATATTGTTTCTAGTAAAACTGTGAAAGATCGCAAGTATTTTATAATACCTCTTATTTACGATCCAGACTTTGTAGTTCAACAATTATTTTATACATTATTTAAAGAACAAAGTAAATTTGATCCTTCAAAAACTTATTATATAGAAAATAATCTTGAGTTACCTATTTTAGAAGTATTCTCTTTTATTTTTGCTAATGTTGATTTAAAATTTGTAGTCTGTCAAAATATTGTTAAAACACCTGACCGAGATGAAATACCTATCATATTGGACCAATATCATAAAGGCAAAAGTAATTTACATCGCGGAATAAATGAAACTATACGACGGATAAAATCTAAGTATAACTGGACAGGACTAACAAAAGATGTAGAACAATTTATTAAAAACTGTGAAACTTGTCAAAAAGTAAAAATCTGTCGTAAGAATTTAAGCACTCCTCTGGTAATAACAGAAACACCAAAAACTCCGTTTGAAAGAATTAATATTGATATTTTTGAGTATCCAACAAGAAATTACGCTTTAACGATTCGAGATGAGTTAACTAAATTTACTCAAGCTTATCCTATTTCAAATAAAAAAGCTTCAACAGTTGTAAATACACTATTAATATTCTTTCAAAATTTCGGAACACCTTTGAGAATTCATTGCGATTATGGTCGAGAATTTGATAATTCATTAATAAAAGATTTGTGTACGCTTTCTGACATAAAGCTCACTTTTTCTAGCGTTGGCCATCCACAATCGAATGGTTCTTTAGAAAGATTTCACGGAACTCTTGTGGAAATGATCCGTGCACATAAGACAGAAAATCCAGACGAACATCCGTTTAATATTTTGCCATATGCGGTTATATGTTATAATAATACTAAAAACAAAACAACTGGTTTTACCCCATTTGAACTGATTTTTGGTCATACGTCTAGTAGACCACCTGAAACTTTATATAATGAGAAAGCCCTTATTACTAAATACATACGTGATTTGAACAACAGAATGCAACATTATTATAAAATTGCACGAGCAAAAACAGCAAGTCAGAAAGAAAAAGCAAAAATTAGATTTGATAAAAATATTTCAGGAAAGCTTCCAGAGTATAAAATAGGAGATAAAGTTTATCTTAAAGAATCTCAAATTAAAGATAAAAGTCAAAATTTGTTCAGTGGTCCTTTTGAAATTGTGCAATTATTTGATAATTCTGCAATAGTTTTAAATCCACAAACTAATCAAAAATCAAAAATTAATTTCGATAGACTGAAACCCTACTATGAGTAGTTTCTTTGGTTTCAGATTCTTCGTGCTGATAAATATTATATCAGCCCAATACACACTTAATCCTGTTAATAACACCGTTGGAATCTTTTTCCATGAAGAATGTACTATCAAAATTACGAATGAAAAATGGACACTTTTAGTTTACAAAGATCTGGCTCCAATTAAGAAAACAATGGAAAATAATGATAAAATACTTAGAAATTTTGGATACTTTAGAAGATCCGTCTCCAAGGTTTATAGCTTTTAAGTCTGAAGTTCAAACACACATAAGTTTATTATCACAAATTTCGAATTCAATAGGTCAAAAATATAAAGAAATTATAGGAGAAACTAAATCTTATAACTCCAGGGCAAAGCGAGGTATATTTAATGGAATCGGAACTGTTTGGAAAACTATTACTGGTAATTTAGATGCATCAGATGGAGAATATTATAATGATTGTATTAACAAATTATCTCATGATGAATTTGAGTTGGAAAATCTTCTTAAAAAACACATTTCAGTTACAACTTCTGTTATTAAAAATTTTAATAATACTATACAAAAATTACAAATTGATGAGAAGACTTTTAATGAAGATATAAAAGAAATTCAAAATACTTTGATGGATATTGCTGATGATGTCGCATTTTATGAAGCACAAATAAGGATATTGAATATTTGTGAATTACTAATGGAAAGCTATATTTTCTTAGAAGATTCCCTTAATACCATTTTAAATTCTATCACTTTTGCTCGCATAAGATTATTACATAGCTCAATAATAGCACCTTCAGATTTAATCAATTCTTTACAAGATATAGCAAAATCTCTTGTAAGAAATAATTTACCTTTACAACCGTATACGTCAAATATAGCTAATTATCTTAATATTATTGAATTAGAGGCATATCAATCAGAAAGTAAAATAATATTTGTTCTCAAAATTCCTCTCAATGATCCAGAAGCTTATATACTATATCGACTCTATCCAATACCTACATTAGATGATCGAACAGGTATCTATCATATTTTACCAACTACACAAAAATATATTGCGCGGGATGATGATTCACTGCTGTATTTGTCATTGCGAAATCTGGATAATTGCAAGAATCTTGAAAGAAGCATAAAAATCTATTCTAATCTCCTCCCATATCCAATTGACAACGATGCAATTTGCGAAGCACAACTATTAAGAAGATTAACTCAGATGCCCAAGACATGTCAAACATCTCTTCTTTTTGTTAAAGATTATAATGTCTACCAAATTGATTTAAATCTATGGTTAATAACTGTTTCGGACCCTTTGCCAATCACGATTAAATGTGGAAATAGGGAAATTAAATCAGAAATTATTAAAACTAATAGTTTACTGAAATTACAACCTGAGTGTAGTGCCTTTATTGGAAGTACAAGAGTTCATGCTCAATACCCAATTGACACATACCAAGAAATCAAGTATCGAAGTCATCCAGTCACAATTCCATTTGACTGTTGCAAAGATATTCCTGAAAAATTACAAATTCCTGAACTAGAACCTCTTAAGTTGAACAAAATTGATTCCGAAGATTTGAATATTGCACAACACAAACTAAATCAGTATTCAGAAGAATTAGAAAAAATGATGAAACTATCTCCGATCAGTAAATATACACATTGGTTCACCATTTTAACCATTGTAGTAATAATTTTATTGGTAATACTTTATGTGACCTGTAAATGTAGAAGAAAGCATCATCGAATTGGAATAGCTTTAACCAACGATTACCCACCATCACCACCAGGACCAGGTTCCAGTATTTCATTCCAGCAAAGTATAAGAAGAATTCTTCCGAAAAGAAGAGCAAGTATCCATGTCGGAGAACCCATAGAAGAGAATATCGAATTAAATCCAAATAAATCATTAACTTAAAAAGTTGTTGCAAACTCCACCAACTTTTCTTAAATGGGGGAGTTGTTATATAAAGTTATAATTGAAGTCAAATAATAATAACAATAACAAAGTATTATTTTAAATATTATTTCATAATATTATATTACATCCGCAAGACGCAGTATCTCACCATATCGTATTACATCTGCAAGACGCAGTAATATTGCACCATATCATATTACATCTCCAAGACGCAGTTTAAGAAGATAACAAAAGTGATAAGGATATTTACGTGCCAGAGATGCAGACCAGTAGTCAGCAAGTTACCATAAAGACCATTGTTAATTGTTTATCCAGTTCGGCCTCCAAAAAGACATTACTATGTATTTTAATTATAATATTTCTAGAAGCTTCGATTCAACCTTAGGAGAAAAGATCCATTGTATTAATTTACGTTTCATTTTGTATTTCTGATGATTAAACATTTTTGATTGTATAAATACTAGATCTCCAGCTAACAGCATCATTCACAATTCACAATTCACTTGTTCACTTACTTGTGAGTCAATATTCATACAGTCATGTAAAGTTATTTGTATTTTAATATTTTTTGTGGTAATAAATAATTGTTTTTTTTAAAAGTTAACTTGGAGTTATGTGATTTAACATATATATATATTTTTGTTTGGTTCTTTTTGGGACTATGGAAGAAATGGGGTTTGGATTAGTTTTCATCATTTCAAAGATAGTTTTTTTCATTTCATTCATCGATCAGATAGCGTTCATTAATCATTATCAGGATATGATTTAATTTATCATCTTATTCATCTTAAATTATCTAGATTGTCAACTAAATAAGCCATAATTGAAATTCAATTGAAAAAACTGCTAACCTATAACTATTGCGTTCCTGGAGAGATATCTTTTTTAATTATAAAAAACGAATTCTTATTGTCTTATTTCCTTTCGATTTTCAAATAGCATATAATATATTATTCTGTATATTATTCCATGATCGGTTATGTATTATCATTATAAATTCAACGAGTAACAGAGACAATTATTCTTTCCTCTGCATATCATATCATGAAAAAATATATAGAAACGTTGCTTTAGGAATTTTGAACAATACAATAATTGTTGTTTTTAAATGTCATCAGAAAATCAGAAAACGTAATGGAATTTTTACAGAAAGAACTATTTTCTAAGATTTTGAAACAATAATTCTCCTCGTACTTCTTATTTCTTATCATTTCGTAATATATTTTGTGAGACAATATAATTTATAATCATTGAAATCCAAATGCCCAGGAAAATCCGGTAGCTCAAAAAATATTATTTTTTGACTTTCTAGTGAATATTATGAATATTCTCTTTTTTTTCAGATGATAAATAAGCTGTGTTGGTCGATTTGTGTCCAAAGGAGACCTAGACAGAATATTAAAATCCACTTTTTGAGTTAAATTTCCAGATGCCGTGAAATTATACATGTAACTCGAGTCATCTTGCCATGCGCGGAAATAATAAATATAACTGCGAATCTCTGGGTTATTTTGTTTAAACTTGGTTGGACCAGTAGTAGGTACCTATGGATATAACAATTCTGGATTTTCTTTTCAAATAATTCAATTTGGATATGAATATTCCATGAATAGTTTATTCCTGTATAATATTCAATCCAAATGATAACTGATTCATCCTAAACAATTATTACATGGCAGGTCAGTTTATCGGCAATATTGCTGACCGGTCTGTTGTCGCGGCTATTGTTTGGTAGTTTGGTAGATAGCAGAAATTAGGTTCGACTATAATTACTGATTTGCACGGTAGACTTGTATAAATAAACCTATATTAATACATTATAAAGGGGAACGCGTAGCTGCGGGTTAACACTGACCGACTTCGATCTTCGAAGTTAAGCAGCGCAATACGATGGAAACGGCTTGGACGAGTGATCGTTGGTGCGGGCGCGCGTTCGAGTCTCTGTCGCATTGCATTCTCCTCCTCTCGCAAGGCAACGGGAAACCAGTGAGAGTGTATATTCCCTAGTACAGCTCTCTGGAAGGGTGTGCCCTTAAGATTTATCTTGAGACACATCGGTGGTTCGGAATCCACGTTAAATTGTAGGTCCCCTTGTCTGTGGTAACACTTTCAAGGCAGAGAAGCCGCCAATGCTCGGATACGAGTACGGCACGCAAAGAAGAAGAATACATTATGAGATACTATAAACTTAACAGAATTAAAAATACTTGACCGATACTACACGAAATTCGTGTGTGGGATTTTCTAGATTGGAGAGTATATTTTTCCGTCAAAATTCATAAATTTATGATAGCATCATTAAGATGGAGTTTTGTGGATATGGTCCGATTCTATGTGGGGGTTTTGTAATCGAAAACTATGTTTCTTGCCAAAATTCTACAAAAAAATTGATTATAGAGGTCAAAGACTTTTGCTAAATTTCACCCTCATAAGACCCAAAATCAATATGTAAATATTTCAATTAAAAACATTTTGTAATGTAAAACATTTTTAAAACAGTCTAAAATTCCTACACAATACAGATTTCTAAAACGAAGAACGTGGCTACCATGCTATATGGACAATATACCTACCTACCTAGCATATGCAGCCCGTAGAGGAGTCAAGAGTTTTCTGCCTACGTATCTCTTGTACAAATTCTAAATTACCATTACCAATGGAATAAAAATTATTTTGTAAATTTTACAACTAATAAACTCCTGTTTTTGTAAGAAATATTTATTTTATCAACAGGGTGAGGTATTTAATAACGTAAGACAAAAGACATTACCTATTGTAAATTCGATTATTTAAATGAAGTGTTCCCCATAGTAAGAAAGCGATTTATGATATACCATACGTTTACACGATTGTCGTTCTAGGAATCTGTATACGGCTAGAAGAAGTTGTTTTATATTTTTTAATTCGTTTAAAAACTTGGTAAGTTGGTAAGTGAAAAAATGTTTTTTATTCTTATTAATTTCTTTAATATTTTGTTGGATATCACCTAATGTTTGTAATATAATCGAGTTTGTGTCATTGACCTCGAGATCAGGTGCGCCCAATATGTTATAATCATATTATATTACCAATGTAATGAATAATGAATCAAAGCTTAGATTCCTTTCTCAAAAAAGGAAGATATCTTCAAACACACCATTTCGAGAGATGTCCTTAATAGTTATTCACATTCTTGAAGAATATTTGAATTCATTGAAAAAATCACGGTAGGTAGGTGGTAAACGTATTCCACAACGCTGGTTTATAAAGAAGCTTTTAAAAATAACTGTTGGGGTATTTTTGATGCTGCAGCTTAAAAACCGCAAGCGTTTGATACCAAAATCTGTCAAAAATGTAGCAGCGCTTTTTTAGCTAGATGTGTGTTGGACACAGGGAATGTTTGAGATGGCGTGGCTGTTTTTTGACGAACGTATTTGGAGATATGTCCTGAACAGTAAAATGCTCATGACATACCCGGTAAGACTTGTAATTTCTTTCGGAATCCATTCCACAAAGCTTCGGATTATTTACCCGAGAAACCCACTGAGTAAAACAATACTTATATTTGTTAGGGTTTGGAAAACGATGTCTTCACAGTCTTGGACAATACAAGGAATATAACCCATCTTCAAACTAAAATTAAAAGAAATACTCTATAGGTGTTATTTAGATTTCTTACTTTTGAAATCTGTAGCAGTATAATAAAATACTACGATTTCTTAAAAAAAAAATAACTTACCTCCCACACAAAAAACAGCACCTTAAACACAAAGTCTTAAGAATATTCTAAAATAACAAGGAAAACTTTAATCATAAACAATAAACGAAACACTTTTGGACATTCAAAACTCAAAAGTCAAGTTCTTCTGTCAAATTGTTTTAGAATTCAGTAGAGCGACAACTCTGGATATGGTTTAAAAGCTTAACGCTATTTCAATTCGTCCTATAAGAGTGCCCATGCCAGCCATAAGTTATACCCCTGACAGGTTGACACATGGGGCGGACCGCCCTCTACTTATCGCCATAGCTACGTCATAGTCTAAACGCACCAAATTTCTAATACAAGTTCATATGAGTTTTTGTGAGATACGTAAATGTAAATTATTGTACACAATTCACATACTTATTTAACATGAACGGTAAACATGATACAAAGATATAGAAGATATGCTTATAAGCCGTCTCAATTTCGTCCAGTCGGCACATTGAGGTCATGCGTTTAGTAGAATTTGAAATTAACGGGGCAAGATATGGCTATCTGCGCTTTCAAGTTGCTTTTAATAGGAATAAGGACTTTTAAATGAAATTATTTATATAGTATGAATAGTGTAGGTATTTCTACACATTATTATAACTTTTTCTATAGTCATAGTACATATCTAACAAAGTAATATGGCGATAATATGAACCTATATTTCAAAATCCTAACAAAAATTATCAAAATTATAGGATATGAAAGATTATGTTATAAGTGAACAATTTGTTTGTTCATATATGTGGTAATTATTTCAGCTGTAATTGTAGTAACGAATCTAGAGACGTGGTTAGAATAGAGGTAGATCTATTTTATGTGATTTTTTTGGAAAATATTTTTTCTTCAACTATCTTCATAATTAATAAGAAACAACTTTTTTTGTTTTATTTACTAATAAAACATTCTCTATAATACCTACAAAATACATACAAAAATTATGATATAGTTTTAATTATTTTTATTTTTTTTGACAAATTGTTCGTTTGAAGCGATTTATTTAAATTCCTTATTCGGAAGAACATTCTCGATCTGAAGAATAATTGTTTTATTTTTGGACTGCAATCAATATTTGAGGCACAATGAATTAATTTACTAATTTTACCCTTAGAAATAAGCAGCACCTCGGAATTTACTTCATTGAAATTTTTTTTTTCAATTTCTGTATACCTATGCAGCATCGTTTCATCAGAAAGTTTAGATAAGCCACCTTCTGATAAATTATCTGTCCATGTAAACAATCCTGAACCGGTCCGGATGTTGTCAATCAGCATCTGGGAGGAGTGAAGTGCCAACCCGGCGCGTCTCCAGGTGGCCGATAGGAGGGGGCCTCTGACGATGACTTTTATATGAGAAGGGGGCCTGCGGGGAAATAAGGCTCATTGAGACTAAAAACTCAATTGGCAGCCACGAATACCCTGCCGCGGACCAACTTCACCTGTCCCAGCTGTAGTGTCGTGGCTAAGGGAATTGCACTCAGGTACAACGATGCCAGGTGTGCGTTCGGGCTAACCTCGAAACCACCCTGTCAAACCAACGCTTCCTGGTCGTCTGTGGTCATGTCTCGCGGGCCAGTGATGCGGGGGGGTCTTGGCTTAACCGCCCAGACCAAGAGGAAATAACCTCATCGAAAATTCTAAATCCAAGGCGGGAAACCAGGCCGATGGATGCATGGCCAGATAGAGGACTGGTCTCTACTGGTTTCGAACTTGGAGCACAAGGGGGAACTCCATTGTATTAACCCCTTACTCCTGCATGCGGGGCTCTGCAGGAGTGGACCGATTTGTCCCCAGCTACTCGTGGGAACTGTATGGAAAAGACCCATCAACCCAAACTCACCGGAGGAGAGATGGAGAAATCCTCCACCTCCTCATCCGGGCTCCCTGTAAAAAAGGGAAATGCCAAACGGCAAAGAAATCGTCTGCCGTTCGACCTGCCGAAACTCGGACAGCCAGGCGGCAGAGACGATCCACTGAGAAAGGGTCTCAGTGGAGCAGGAGTGCGGAAGTACCTGCGACTCCTCCATCAGGGACTTGCACCTGAGGAGGCCAGAAAACAGGCTCTTCAACACTCCAGACCACCTACTGTCCCGACCCCGAAGGTAACACCGACGGGAAAAGGGACGGGAAAGAGAGGCGCGGAGCATATCACTCCTCCGGAACGGCCTCAGCCTAAAAAGCCGAAAACAGCTGCAGCAAAAACCGGGCATGCCACTGGATACGCTGCAGCTGCCAAGGAAGTAAAGGCTATTAGTGTGGGTATCATACCCAAGGATTACCCTAGAGCAATCCTTGAACCACAGCGGCTCTCAACACTGGAGGATACTCTAGTGGAAGAGATGTGCAGTGGAGAGGTGAAGGGAATGCACTTCACCGGTATACATTTCCGCTGTGGAATGATGCTGGTGGATTGCGGTTCTCAGAATTCGGCGGACTGGCTCATTGGAGTAGTGCCGGCCTTGAGGTCTTGGGAAGGACCCGAGTTAGTGGCGGTGGAGGAGAAAAACATCCCCAAACCCGTCACTGTAACGGTGTACTTCCCAAGAAGCTTCGAAATGGAGACGGAGAAGATCCTCCGACTCGTCGAAGTACAGAACACCTGGCTCAGTACCGGAGCCTGGAAAGTTCTCAACTCCAAAAAGGAGGGAACCGGTACTGTCCTCACGATTGGGATCGATCACCAATCAGGAGAGGCCCTGAAGGCAGAAAGATGCGTCTTAAACTTTAGGTTTGGACGTGTGTCTGTCTCGGGGCTAGGACAGAAAAATAATCCTGCGGGAGGTCTAAAAGATGCGGAGATACCCTCCACATCTACGGACTCCGGTGTGCAGGATAAAACTGCTAGCTCAGGTCTGGTCGAGGCCTCTGCTGGCTCTGCCAAAGAATGCTGGGCGGCAGAGAAATTCTCTGCAGTCCTGGGGGAAGGGCGAACCCATGCGGGGGTCGAGGCCATAACCCGAGACCCAGATACCCGCTCGAGCTCCAAGGAGACTACCCTCCCGATGGATCTTGATGAGGGACAGGAGGAAAGAGAGGAGGGGGGGAATTAGAGGCTGGACTACCCAGCCCCTATACCCCAGACTACAGCACCTTCATCGCTTTCTCCAAGGTGGCGCAAGTGAACTTACATCACGCGAAGGGAGCTTCAGCAGTGATTGCAAGGCTATTTGCGAAATCCCAACTGGATTTTGTACTGATCCAGGAACCCTGGACAGGCAAAGTAGGCCAAATCAAAGGTTTGGCATCCAAAGACTCAAAATTGATCTATGACCAGAGGCAGGAGTCCCCTCGTGCCTGTGTGATCATAAGAAACAACATTAATTACACATGTGTTTCAGAATTCATGACTCGGGACCTAGTTCCAATTCTAGTACACCTCAACACTGGGGGCATCAACCGAGACATAGTTATTGCATCTGCTTATTTCGCTGGAGACAATCCTGCAATACCTCCAGTCGAAGCTCAAGAGCTAGTGCAATACTGCAATAGCAGACAACTGCCAGTCATCATAGGCTGTGATGCCAATGCGCACAATGTTATTTGGGGAAGCACGAACATCAACCCTAGAGGTGAGTGCTTACTTGAATATCTCTTAGCTAATAATCTAGAAACCCTTAATGTGGGAACAACCCCCACTTTTGTCACGAGAGCAAGAGAAGAGGACGTAACAATTGCCAGCCTTACTGCCAGGAATAACGTATTTGATTGGAGAGTGATGGAGGAACCTTCTCTCTCCGATCATAGGATTATAGAGTTTAGGATTGCGGGGGAAGTAACCTCACTGTCTCCAACTCGTAACCCTAGAAATACAGATTGGTCTAAATATAAGACCGAACACTCTTGCGGGATACCCCTGGATTGGATCTTTCCAAAAAGTTTCTAAAAAACTTTGATACTGCAAGATCCAAAAGGTATTTGGATCTCAGCAAGAACAAGCTACACCTACTCACTGGATTTCTTACTGGACACTGTCGCCTCAAGAAGCATCTAATGCGATTAGGTCTAGCAGAGGATGACGAGTGCAGATTCTGCGGGGAAGAGGAGGAAACTCCGGATCACCTGGTGACGGAATGCCTTGCCATTGCTAGCCAACGCAAACAGAGCCTTAGACTAGCAACCTGCAGTAGTGAGGAAGTATCCTCCTTGAAGCCAATCCAGATACTGGAGTTCATTAGAACTCTGGAACTGGAAGGCGAGTTGTAGACCGCGTATAGGCGAGTGCAACTCAGGTGGGGGGCACAATAGACCTTATGGTCGTAGTGCAATGTAACCCCCTCTTAAATCTAAATCTAAATCTAAATCTAAACAATTCTGAATCGACAGTATTCGTGGAAGTGGATGCTGTTGGTTCAGTTGTTTTTCACTTGTGACAAATGAGACCTGCAAAATTTTGTAATCCGTCATATGGAATAGCATCCAGTTCTTGATCTAAAGAATCACAAACGGGAATGTATGTTTCTTCAGTAGTGAGCTCATGAAAGTATTGGTTATTTAAAAACTCCTCTGACTGTAAATCAGGAGTTTCGTCTTTCTCCGTATTACCTTCAACTGAAAGAAATCTTTCATTCCTTCCCAAAATGTATTCCCTCAGGCGATATTTATATTTTAAGGGATTAGGATGATCATGTAAGCCCCCTCTAGTTCTGATTACACTAAAAAAAAATCTAATATGTCCTGATTAAAACGGTAAGTCAGGATATATTTAATATTTATTATATCTTAACTTAAATTCTTGATATAGTAACTTTAACGATGAGTTTGTAATCAAAATGCCTCTTTGGAAAGGCAGTAAACTTTTTCTACCTTTGAACCTATGAGAAGACATGATATTACTCATTTTGTCTATTATATCATTTTCAGAAGTCGACGATTTCTACAAGAATTACCCAATAGTTCAAATTTCAAGTTCCTTTCGTAACGATCCTCATTATTTTGACCCTATCTGCCCGTTTACAAGCATTTTCCCATTGTTTGCTAAGATTTTCGTCCTTTGGAAACCGAAAAAACATTAAATCGCTGGTGAAGTATTTAGACTGATAGTCTGTGTGGCATCCAGCTTTGGCACAACGCATTTTGATAGTCAATTAAATATAATAAGGCAATAAACAGAAGCACAACCTCTTGACAGAAATATGGACTCAATATAGGAATATGACTTTGACTGATGACATAATTTAAGCCTGGCCACGCTAATGTTTTGTATTTAGGAACACACTGAGTAAATAAAATATGATTTGTCTCCCTCATATCTCATATCAGAAGTACCATTTATTATTAATGGTAAGTTGTATCTCAGGCACATGATCATAGGTAAAAGAAAGAACACTACGCTGTACGCTGTGTCCCAGGTTCGACCGCTTGCTTTTTCATTTTACGGAAAAGGTATACAATTTGACTATCTGCTTTTTTTGTTTGAGCGTGTGCTGAATACAGTAAACGAACTCCGATTTTGATGATTTTTTATTCATTTGAAAAAGGAGACTTAAGAAATGGTCCCATATTCGTGAAAATTCAAATCCAGAATCTCCTTTCCCCCAAAAAACGTCCCCGAATGGGTGAAGGTGTCAATTTATCTAGAAAATCTGTGACAGCAGAATTAAAGATAGGCCAATATACGGAAACGTTTAAATTGAATTGAATTGACGTCCTACTGCGTATGCTCGAATATGGCTCAAATGACCAGCATTTTGCCACAGCGTTACCGAATCATTTTATAATATTATGAAAATGTTTTCTTTCATAATTTCAGGTGTAGCTCATTTCTGCATTAGAATTTTCCTAAAGTAAGCTTATATAACTTTAATTTATATATGCGTATTCTATCGCTTCTTCCTCTACTTCAATTCATATATCTAGAACTGTTTTTCTTTATTTTTTAAGTAGGAAATCGAACAAAAAATATTCAAGTTTAATACAAGATTACAATTATATACCAATTTATTTGAAATCATGCGGCCATACCTCATCGCACGCAATGTTTTAAAAAACAAATTGTTTGGTTCTGCCCGCAGTCTTTGTTGTTTTTACATGATAGTAGTACTTACTCATTATTGATATTCAAAAAAAGATGTTTTGCAGAATAAACGAAATTCGCGCTATAAAGGCACACTTGTGGTTGATAAAGAATGGGGTTTTGTTTATTATTTAGTTTTATTTATTGCGACATTAATAACATTTGGTAAAACTATAGTTGGCGGCCACCACGCCAAAAATTATTTTTCGGGATATAGGTACGTATTTTGGGGCGTAGATTACGAAAATGAAATCAAACGAACAGTTGAACAGTTAAGTGATTGTAATATTTTATCTATCTATAAATTTCAAGCCTCATTTTCTCTTTGTACTTTCATTGAAAATTTTACTTTTGCCTAATTATATCTATATATATAGAAATATTTCACGTGCCATTTCTATTGGAGTTATGGTTCACAAATACAAAAATAAATTTATTTGTTTGCAAACGCTTCGGATGGATTTTTGAGTTGAATGTACTTACTGTACATAAGGCATTTGTGAGAAAAGTAAGCTTGGTTTCAGTTTGTACGGGGAGTCTAAAAGTAGTGAACGATTATGTAAGAGATGTAAGTTATCATTTAAGTGTATAATATGGGGAGTGTGAGAGTAGCAATTCAGATTTTGGTTATTAGGAACTTTGAAGTGTATGAGAAGATTAAATTTGAGTTTTGGTTATAAGACGTTTGTGTAAGAGAATTTGGAATGGAGTGAGAATATTGGGTTTGAACTTTCTTAATTAAATACTTGATACTTTTTCTGTAGAAAGTTGGAATGTTTTCGTATTATGGGGTTTGTTAGAGAAGTAAATACTACTTCGAGATTCACCATACTTTATTACAATAAAGACAAGTTTTTGGTTTGTTTCGTATACTTCAAGTTATTTTTCTTATCAAGCTATGCTTGAGTAGGTACAAACATTAATTATTTTTTAATGATCTTATGTAATAATATCTCAGTTGAAAATTATCAAATTTCAGTCTGTATTGTTAACTGTTTTTTTATTGCTCCATGAAATCCATTCCCCGCTTTCTGTTATATCCTCCTCAATTAATAATAATAACCTCTCAGGTGTCGACAAACATTGGAGCCCTTCCTCTCATCTCCATTATTCTTAAACTCATTTTCAACTAATTGACATTTGTCACACATCTGTATCTTTGACTTCTTCTTCTCTCTTGTAACAAAACTGAACCACGTGTAATCCGATGGGAGCATTGGTATGGTGGCAGGTTTTCCCGACATTCCGATGCAGGTGGTCTAGACAAAAACACGATTTCAGTTTATTATAAATCACAGTTATCATGAAACTTTTACATAAATAACTAAAGTCGATCTGATATAAAAAAAACTATCAATCGAGCAACGACCGCTATCATATACCTACCTATGTCATCACAATATAGTGAAGCTATACCTCCAACACAATTTTTTGTTCGTTGTTTTTGATATATATAAACAGAACTACTAATGTAATTCTAAAGCCACTGAAATATAAAAAAGTATAAGGACTGAGCGAAGAAAAGTGAGCCGAACGTGATGAAGATTTGTGGAAAATTGTCATAGTTGTACTAATTTGTTATTAATGAACGAACACGAAGGAATTTTTGCTATAATCCGACATTTTGTAAAGCTATGGGCCTCCAAGATCGCTTGATCTTAACTCGGCATATAAATGATTATGATGTTATTTAATAAAAATTTATATATAGGTACAGAATGTTCTTTACATTTTAGACGAACGGACAAAATAATTCTGATTATTTAAGCAGTCTAACTTCTTCCTATCCTGTTGCTAACTTAAATTGTTAAAAATACATCATATGGTGAAGTATATCTCTTACAATTTCTTTCATTTTTCTTATGAAATGTTACTGAAATAAATTAAAATAGATATGTACACATAATTCAGGTTTTATATTTTTCTTTGTGAGAATAAAATTTCTCAGAAAGAAATTAGAGTAGAATATTTATAAAAAAATATTGAAAAGCAATTTTGATATTGTGTTGAAATGAAAATTCCACTATGTACCTAAGAGAAACTTCAATATCTTCATGAATAAATTCCACACCAGGTCAATATTTTCTAGTATTGATCTTTATTTTGAGCTTATACTGTATGAGATAAATTCAATATTATTATACTGATTTATTCGTAATCAAAGAAATATAATTAGAATTACCTGTGTAAAATAGATCACTAGATAGTAGAGTTGAAAAATATATTTTAGTACAACTTGTTTTTTTTTCGTATAACAGATGAAGCTGTTCAGCAGTTGCTTTTATATTGCTGATTTATATCTTCCTCTTCTCCAGACGTATTGTAATTTTGCGTGTATAATTATTATCTTTTTAATCTTGATCTGCAAAGATTGAGGAAAGTACTTAGCAACCTTGGGAACATTGTTTTTATCCTTCATTTGTACGGATCATAGTCCATTTTGAACATCTATTGATAAATAAAAGATCAGAAAGATTATCATTATGTGATCTTTAAACAAAGTGTATTTATAGACAATACATTAAATATTTAGTTCAGTTTAGTTCATAATCTGTGGTATTGAAAGGGTTGCCAAATATGCAAGCAAAGTACTGTATCCCGGAAACTGCTCATTGTAGAGACTTGCCGTGAAAAACTTGACGTTTGGCAAAATAATTTAATTCGAAAATTACATTACATTAGAAAAAAATTAAATAGAAGAAGATACATTATTATCTGTTCAATATATTTATAGTGCAAAGATTATTGAGAAAACGAAAAGATAGATGTCCATAGATAATAGTATTGGGTAGGTAATAGCAGAAAAAAAAGCTAGTTTATGTTTATGTTACAATATTGTTGACTGTTTATCTGTCTACTTTCTGATTACTAATCGACTGTTAATCAGTCACTTCTGAGAACACAACCATTGACTAAAGTTGTCAAGAGAAAATGCTGAAAATTATTTTTGAGTTTCTATATACATAAATAAATTAAAAAATGTACCTATGCTTTGTAAAGTTGAGATAAATTCGGGTCTTTTTTTGTCGAACTCCTTTTTCCTTATCTTTAAACAAAAGTGGTGTCGGGGGAGCTCAAATGATTTTTTAAGAAATAACTGTATCTTTAAAATTTCTCTAGAAAATCAATCTTATATTATCAGCTTTTTAAAATAGCAAAATGATGCCCAACAATGCAGTGCAAACCTCTCCTTGATATCTTTATCTTGCACCTAACCTCAAATATCCATGAAAGAAAATGTATTCATCTTGTAAATTGTGGTCCTGAAAAAACATTTTTTTTTATTTTTTATTTTTCTTCATTAGCGGAAAACTTAACCTTCAAAATGTTGTCTATTTTTATATTCCTCTTTTTTGTAATATCATGTGCCTTAAATTTTAAAAAGTAACAATCTTGCAGTTTCCTAGTGCTGTAGCTCGGAAATGTGATTTTTTCAACATTTAATTGTTGCTAGAAATAATCTTTTCTTTAATCCTGTTAAATAAAAAAAATATTTTCAAAAAACGTTGCTCCTTCCTGTTCCATTTGGGGAGGTTTTGAGGGGGGATAAGATTTCATTTTTTAGTACGAGTATATGTTGTCTATACATACATTTTGTTTGATTTAGTTACACAATTTTATAATTTTTGTAAATCACCTAAAAATATAGATATTTTTTGTCCTTTTCAGTGCTTTATCTAATGAAGTCGGTCCAAGTTTTGACCAATTGCATCAAAGGTAGGAATTAAAAGAATAGACCTATGTTTATTTTTTCAAATTTGTAATAAGTAATCAAAATTTTATTATTATACAAGTATAATTATTACTATATTAAATTAATTATTTATTTATAATCTCCTATTTCATACTGTAACTGACGTATAAAAATTACTAGGCATTATTTATCTTCAAGTTTATTTATTTACACAATATAACATCACAGTTTATTTTACTATTTACAGTGAAATCTCTCTTGAGCGGACACCGAGGGGACCTGAAGAACATGTCCGCTTAAGAGAGGTGTCCGTTTTGGGGAGAACTCTACAAGATTGTGAAAAAATACAGAGCAATACAAATTCTTATTTATTTTTTTTAATACAAAAAAAAATTAAACAAAACAACTACTGCAGTAAAAACAACATAAATTGTATTGATTCATTTCGAAAAGAACTCGTGAATTGTTGTTTGCCCGGTTTTCTTCTTCAAAATAACTTCTTAGAGATTTATTTCGAGATTCGACAAAATAACATATGCTTTATAGTCCCCTTGGTCTTCAGAAAACCCGTTTAGGGCTTGCACTGTAGACTTAGCATCAGTATAGGTTTTAACGCTGTTTTTAACTTCTGCTATGAGTCGTTCATCATCAGATTCATCTGATATTACTTGAGAAGGAATAACTTAATTTATAGTTATTTAAAAGAAGTTCCATCTCGAATATATTTTTCTACATAAACATTTTTGTAAATGTTGAAAAATGGATAAGTAGGCAAACATACAGTTGCTACAAACCACTCAGTTCTTCTCTATTCTTTATGATATCTGCTGCTTGATTTTTCCTATTTTAGAACACTCTGATTGATAATTTCCGCACACGCATCACGTGATCCGCTTCTAGTGGTGGTTGTGTCCAACTAAATAAAAGCACAAAGGTGTAGAGCATCTATCATTATTATATATATTATATATTCTCTTTCATTTATGAAATATAGATATCTTCATTTACACATATCCTTACGTTAAACGTAATTAGGCTCTCAATACCTAGGTGGCGCGAAGTGTGTCCCGCTGTTAGATCTGGTCTGGTAAATTCCGACTATCTTCCAGTTGCTTTTGTCTAGTTGGATACAGCTTCCACTTATGTGGCGCTGATGAAAGCTAACAAGCTTGAAATCACGTGATCCGCTTCTAGTGGTGGTTGTGTCCAACTAAATAAATGCACAAAGGTGTAGAGCATCTATCATTATTATATATATTATATATTCTCTTTCATTTATGAAATATAGATATCTTCATTTACACATATCCTTACGTTAAACGTAATTAGGCTCTCAATACCTAGGTGGCGCGAAGTGTATCCCGCTGGTAGATCTGGTCTGGTAAATTCCGACTATCTTCCAGTTGCTTTTGTCTAGTTGGATACAGCTTCCACTTATGTGGCGCTGATGAAAGCTAACATGCTTGAAATCACGTGATCCGCTTCTAGTGGTGTTGTGTCCAACTAAATAAAAGCACAAAGGTGTAGAGCATCTATCATTATTATATATATTATATATATATATATATATATATATATATATATATATATATATATATATATATATATATATATATATATATATGTATATGCAAATTTTATCTCGGAATCTCGTCTACCGATTTCGAGTATATTGAATCGATTGGTTGTAGTCACATTCACAAGAAAAATCGTTTTCAGCAATTAATATTCTCATTTCAAAAGTTGTATAGATTATATCTCAGATAGCGATATGAACCCATTAATGTCATAGGGAGAAATAGTCCTATGGTAAAGCTTCCGGGTAATAATCTAGAGTTCCTGGGATCGAATCCCGTTCATCTCTGAGTTTTTTTCAACAAAACCCATTTTTTAAAATAAAAGATGTGAGTATGAATTTCTAATAATTTAATTGGAAATTTTCAATGAACAATTGTACATACTTAATATATTGCGACCCTTAAGGTACATATTAGCTAATGCAAGGAAGGGTTAGCAGATTTTGGTAAAAATTAGCGAAAAGGGGTTTTCGGAGTCGAGAAATCGATTGACGATTCTTTTATATTTGATCGGTGTGACCCTCGAGGTCCACACTAGCTATTTCAAGAATGGCTCCACAGATAAAAGTTTCAGTACCTATGTATAGTATTTGGGGGTTGATACCGCTGAGTTTTGGTATATTTATCATTCATATTACACATTCATATTTATTTCGAAATGTATAACTTACCAATATGTGAACAATAAAAGCAATATTTACCGATCGCAATACATTTTAACCAGAGATATGCAACATTTTTTAATACGTTTAAATATCCTTAGTAACTCTTATAGCCCTACTCTAAATTTTGTGTTACCCAACACCCGAGCAAAGCTCGGTCGCCCAGATATTATTCATTATTTACACTATTTACAACCATATTTGAATCGAGCATTATTTATTTATGTTGTTGGTGGCTCCCTACTAGGATCTCAGCTACATCGGACTTCCGGTATTCACCGTACTGCGGTCTCGACGGACTGCACCATACTCCCGGTCTTCACCGCACTACCTGTCTCTACCGTATTCACCGTACTCACTCAACTGCTGCACCAGACTGACTGACAGACTCCGTTTCCCAGCAAATCCTCTCCTATTAGGCAAGCCCTCTCCATCTAGAAAACTTCCATCGACATCTTCCAACATCGCGAACTCACAGATGTATCAGGATATATTCTTGACTTTGGCATGTATCAGAGGCCAACAGCAGTATGCTTTACACTCATACCACCTGGGCCTCACCAACGTCCGTACTCGTCAAGATGCTCCGCATTCTGACGCATCGCACACGCATCCATTCCAAACAGCGTCGACACTATACCCCAAATTCGTACATTGCCTCATCCTTAACTCTGATCGTCCCGATTGGAAACATCTTTGAGGCTCATGAAACTGGTCAGCAATACCCAGCAAGTTGCTACTCCACCCGGCAATCAGCACCACCAGATTCTTACCATCGTTACATGCCCAGCGTCGAGGACCTTCTCCATCGTCGTAGACACTCCTAACGTGCTAGCAACCAGATCCCAATAGCTCTCGAGTGTTCAGAAGATGACGGTGGCCAAACCGTTTAGGCTCTTTATGTTCAATGGTACCTACAAAATATGGTCTTCAGAAGCTGGATACTGTCATCAAACTTTTGCATGATTACCCTCTCATCTCCTCAAACAACGACGAGGAGCATCTACATCACCGTGCCCTGCTTCCCTCCATTATTCATATTTATGTTTTCCAGTCAGGATCGTCGCCACAGCAGCTATAACAGCATTTAAAATTTAAGTGATGGAGAAATAAAAATAAGTATACATTGTTACATATTAAAAATAGGTTCCTAACTGTAAAAGACAATATACAATCTAAGTCACACCAAAGTTTCATTGTAATATTCTTCCTTATTGTAGTACGCTTTTATTGCAAGTGCTTCTTTGATACGCGTTCTGAATATTCTGTAACTTTTTTCATTTCTAATTTCATGGGATACATAGTTGTACAACTTCTTACTTTCATAGATTAGTGAATCTCTAGTCAGACTTGATCTTGGAATAGGTAAAGGAATTTAATTTTCTGTTACTAGTCCGCTCACCTTCTGAACATGTTTTTTAAGTTTCTCCGCCTTTGTTAAAATAATTTACATGTTAATTAAAGTTATTATTAATGACAGATTTCAGGCCGTTAGTATCATCACTTTTTTGTATTCTACGCGTCATGTTTTCTTGACGTTGATATACATTTATATTCATTATTTACACTATTTACAATATATAGGCAAGCCTTCTTCATCTAGAAAGCTTCCATCGACATCTCCCAACGCTCCAAACACACTAGATGTATCGGGATATAATCTTGACCTTGGCATGTATCGGTGGCAGTATGCCTCACGCTCATACCACCCGGGCCCCATCAACGTCCGTACTCGTCAAGATGCTCCGCCCTCTGACAAATCGCACACGCCTCCATTCCGAATAGCACCAACACTATATCCCAAAAAACTGTAAATATAATGTATTGTAACATTATATTTACAGTTTTCTTCGCCTGTGCCTTCAATTTTCATCATATTTCCTGAAAATAAATAAATTAATATTAATTATTTTATATGAGAGCTGTCTTTCAAACATTGTTCAGCATGAATTCAATGAGATATTATTAAAATTAATATCAAATGGATTCGCATAACTCGTTATGTATGTATGTTACAATTTCATAGGGAAAGTATTGCTATTTCTTAGTCTGTAAGAGATAGAAGGATGGTTGAATTAGAGAAAAGTTGCAAAAAAATCAAAGGTTCTTGAAATATTTTGAGAAAACTGAAAATCATCGATTTTGTTTTATATGGAATTGTTACAAATAATTTATCTTTTCCTATTTTCTAAGATATCCTACTTTTGTTTTTCTTATGAGCGTTACATTTGTTTTTTATACCATTAAATGAAGCTGTGTGATCAAGTGATTAATTATACTTTATTAACTACATAATACATACAACATACACAGACTGAATACCGAATTGAACTGTATTAAATTAAAATAATATCTGGGCGACCGAGCCTTGCTCGGGTAACACAGAATTTAGAGTGGGTCTGTAAGAGTTTCTAAAATCTGCTAACCCTTCCTTGAAATAGCTAATGTGTACCTTAAGGGTCGCAATATATTAGATTTAGATTAGACAAATTTTCATTGAAAATTTCCGATTAAATTTTCAGAATCTCATATTTTATTTTATTTAAAAAAATGGGTTTTGTTAAAAAAAAACTTAAAGGTGATCAGTATTCGAACTGAGGAACTCTAGATTAATATCCCAAAGCTTAACCATAGGACTATTTTTTCCTATGACATTATCGGGTTTGTATTGATATCTGAAATATAATCTGTAAAACCCCTAAAATGGGAATATTAATTGCTGGAAACGATTTTTCTTGTGAAGGTGAATACAACCAATCGATTCAGTACACTCTAAAACCCATACATATGAATTTTCATCGAAAACGGTAGACCAGATTACGAGATAAAGTTTGCATATATATATATATATATATATATATATATATATATATATATATATATATATATATATATATATATATATATATAGCAACAGTACCAGATGAGGAGTCATTTCTGATGAGGAAAGCGATATATCGCGAACAATACATGGTAAAGTATTTTCACATGACACCATAATCTGCGACCATAGGCATGAATATAAATAAGCGTAACAAGCAGTGATGCCCACACATTGTACCGTGAAGTACCATTGAGAGAAGACGTCTACTACTGTTATTATTATTAAAGAAGACAGCAAAAAAGAGAAATTCGGACATACAGGCTTTTCAAGTTACTTCATTACAAGGAGCTTTTTTTAATTTTTTTCTGTATGTGCCCAGCACTATTTAACTTTCTGGGAGATCGATTAAGGCAGTATATTCAGAAAGACGACACAGTAATGAGATTAAGTGTGCCTCACAAGGAAATGATAGCAATTTCTGTCAAAGTCAAATTATTCAATTATTCTTTAGTATATGAATATAAGAATAAACAATAATAGACCAAGTAAAGAACTACAAGAAAATCTTATTACAATCGTCCATACTGATAGGAAGTATTCGGAGGAACGGACCACTCCATTTCGGTAAAATTGTTCACTGAACGTGTTACCGACGAAGAAAAGGCTGTGTCGTCATCTATTTCTGCCGGAGGTTTTGAAGAAGCCTCTAGGGCTGCTATAATAGCCTTATTAGTCTCGTGAATTGCTACAGATTTGGATCGCTTTCTATTTCGCGACACACTGGGTCCTGCCATTGCTTGAGGTAGTACAGGGGCTGACGAAGTGGTCAATGACGTCTCCTCTTCGCTTTTTGGATTTTCTGCATAATCAGAAATGCTGGATTCCGTAACATCTTTTAGACAAATTTTCAATAAGAACTGTAGATTGTCAGCGTAGAGATATTTTTTGTCAGCTTATCTCCACTTCTCTTTTTAAGAGATAGTGAAAACTTGTCTTGGAGATGCTTCCATTTATCTTGGATGGATTTGCCTACAAGTTAATAGTTTATATTAGGCACAAATGCACAAACTTTATGACTTTATACAATTTACTTTATTAAGCACATTATTTTTTACAAATATCTCGCTAACGGCAACACCTTCACAGATATGCATTACGCTTACAGCAAAGATTAGCAGATTAGGAATTTCCACCATCACTGGAATTGTACGTACTGTCTGCCAACAGTTTTGGCTGAATCTGAAGGAAGACTACATTGGCTAGCCTTCCCATGCAGATTGGTTATCAATTGCACAACATTTGCAAGAGATGTCACATTTCCCTCATTGCATTGGAGCGATTGATGGGAAGCATATAAGCACTCAAAAATTTCGACATAGTGAAAATTTTAAGCACTATTTTCTTATTGTACTAATGGCAATAGTCGACGCCGATTATAAATTTTTCTGTGGATGTAGGAGCCTACGGAAATATTTGATTCGTCCATATTTCAAGAAACTGTGTTTTGGAAAAAGTTGTGCAATGGCACTTTAGATAACCCTAATCGCGACGATGCATTATGATACCTAATTGGTGTGCTTCGCAATATTACGAGCAATATACATATAGTCGAGATATATGGTATGGTTATAGTTGTGAAAACGCTCTAATGTATTAAGACAAGGCGATCGGGCAGACCACCTCATAGGACCATAAGTTCCGAGCAATCTGTCAGGTAAACTTGTGCTTAAGAAATCTCGTGCCACTACTGAGTTGTCAACTGCACACCATCTTTCATAAACTATTTAATATTTCGCTAGGTGGTAATAGGTATTTCTTCCATAACTTCTGTTAACAAAATGACGAAGATGACTGCATTCAAATTTCCCTCAATAATTTTGGGTCCTATCTGAGTTTTAATAATTCCACACCATACATACTATAGCGAATTTGAGGTCTATTTTGGAGGCAGTGTTCTCTGGGTCTAGTCTGCAGCTTCAAATAAGGATCATCTATTACATAAAAATGTTTCTTTCTTCTATTGAAAACCCCACTAATCGTAAATTATGTTTCATATGTCTATAAAATAGTGTCTTCAAATAATGGTATAGTCTCAGCTGTAAACTCTCAATGGATTTTGAAGAAAGTTTAGGATTGATACTCATCTGTGTCAAACCGTTAATTTCGTGATGTGTATTTATGACACGATATTTTGTTCAGGTTTTCGGAACGCATCCAAATTCTTTCAAGTTTCTTGAAATTGAGTAAAGTGTTTTTTCCTTGTTAGCGAATTTCTTACTGGATATAATCTAGCATATTTTCGCACTGCCTATATTAACATTTCTAGAGAATCTAATATAAACGTCTTACATATCCTTTTCTGACCATCTCTATAGTAGTACCTAGTTGAAGATGGTACGTAGACCAACTCAAACTCCTCTATATCTCTCTATATTATAAATGATTATTTTTGCTGACAAGTTGTGAGTTGTGATAAGTTTGGGGTGATTGATGAACATCATCAGGTTCAACTGTAAATATTTAGAGCAACTTATCTAAGTAAGTACTATTATTTTTATTGTTAATATTTACGGTCAAGGTTAAATCACCACGTTATCTTCGACAGGTTCATAAAGGTGATATCGCGATTCCTTACAATTAGCCATAGGCGTATCATCGGAGCGATTGGCACAGATAAATTAGGCTTTATTTCTTCTCTGGCTAGCTCCAAAAATATTGCTACTATTGCAATTCACAATACTGAAAAACCCAAATTTACTAAGGATGAAGCTAAGTGCATCGCTAAAACCATATCACCACCTCCTGATTGTGACGCAGCTATAAGCTCCGGAATTGCTTCACGTACGTTGAACAGTTTTGCGCCGACATGCAACGTACGTAGCGCACTTTTTTAATCGACTGCGATTACAGATTCTGACGGTTAGGTACTGCAACTGCCAAAACGAAGTGATGCGGAATGTAGTGAACCTTTAGAAGAAGCCACCCAGGCTAAAATCACTTGCATCCAACAGATAAAAAAAAGGCAATCTTCTAGCAAGGAAGTGGTCTTATATGGATTTTCCGACTGCGATACTCTTAGTGATCCTCGACTTTTGCTCTCACCCCTGCTAGCATTATGCAGGTAAGAATTATGAGAAAGACAAATTCTATATCGTCTAGTAGTTGGGCGACTTCCACGGAGTCAATCAGTCGTGTCTCCATCGCTGTCAAGTGTTCCAAGAAAAGCATGGTATCTGAGATTATCAATGCTAAACGTGAACATGGCGCTCTTAACTTCTATTCTTCTCTTGCTTCTAATGCCCCACCAGCAACTTCATACTTCATCGTCTGACTATAATATCAACGTCAATGAGCCTTACCTCACGTCAAATACAAGCTTCTTGGCAAAGCTAAAGCTGAGCTGAAGACTAAGGGATTCAAATATGCCTGTACAAGGAATTCAGTTGTGCTTGCAAAGTTCAAAGACTGGTGGACTGGTTCACATCATTAACAATATACAAGATCTCGAAAAACGGCTTACCCGTTATTGTTGCTCCAGACAAAAACGCTGACTTTCTCAAATCACATCTGCTACTGTTACCACTGCTATAACATCTACCTCACGTGATCACTCACTCAATTTTGGATGTCTTAATTCCAACTCATTGCGCTCCCATCTTAATGAGGAAAGCTGGCTTAGGTCGATAGATGGACCAGAATACGGGGGCTCCAGGTCGCCACGGACGGTGTCGTCTCTCAGGAATACGTGAGTGCAAGTTGAGAGATCCTGAAAGACGAAGACAGAAGTTTAAAAGTGATGAGATGCAGGTGTAGAGAGGATTTTAGCCATGATGTGTTGGAGGATACTTTGAACCAAGGAAGGAAGTCACTGAATCCAGAGCTGGCGGAGAAGGGAGCTTTGCAAATTGTTGTTGCCGGCGAGAGATCGTAAATGTCCCAAAAATTGTGAAGGCTTATGGTCGCCAAGCTAAGCAGTTGGCCGACTTTCTGTTCACAGTGGCGTAGCGGGTATCCAGTTGTGCAACAACGTAGTTATATTTGATGCTGTCCTATGTGATGTTGCCAATGACGAATTGAGCTTCTACCTATGCGAACCAGACTTCAGGTTTGTCAGCCCAAAAGGGAGTTGCTGTCGAAGCTGTTCATTCTCTTGTTGAAGAGCTCTTAATTCGACCTGAAGTTCCCCCGAAAAAGACATCGCGAATGGGATGTCTGAAACTCGTAGCGGAACAGGCACATCTCTTTAATCACATTTCGCCAGAGTGTCCACTTTATCACTGTTCCGAGTTTGATCACGTAGGGGTCACCAATGTGGAGGACGCCATGATATAAAAACAATGGTATGCCGATGAGCATCCACCAGCATCTATAGCTCCTCCCACTTTTCAACCGCATGACGTCACGACCACTGACCACTGTCAAATTTTAAATTGAATATTGAACGGTTTCGAATATGAATTCACAAAAGGATAATTATCTAATTTTCCCAAAGTTATTATGGAATTGTATATTCGAATTACTTCTGAAAATATGGTTTATCGACAACTAAACAACAGTAACAGATTAGGTAAGTGATCAAATAGATACCAAAACGAATAAATAAACGCAAGTGATCGCATATATGTTTTTCAAGCAACAATATCATTCGAATCAAAAAGCCTCACATGTTTCACTTTCTAGGACAGTTATAGGATTTCTTCTTGATTGTAGATTTTTGAGCCCACAAATAAATGGAATATTTCTAATGTCTCACAGGGCAATTTACAAGATCTAGAATCAAGATATAAATACATACTTAGGTAATTACCTTCTTCTCAAGAAATGTCTTAAATTTAGCAAATCAAGAAATGAACCCACCTCTGTTTTTCAAGTACTTCTTCCGATACCTACTAGTAGATTATCGTTGAGTATATTCCTTGAATTTGTACTTCGTTAACTTTTGCAGCAAGTTTGCTTTGCTGTCTTAACTTATCCCTAATTTCGCATTTTTCTTCATTTTTCTTCAGTAAGCTGGAAAAAATTTAGTTCTGGAACAGCTTCGGATTTTAAGTAGCAACAATTTCTATGAATATAATTCAAAATGGTTTGCTTTAGCAGAACATCATAGCTATCTTCTTTGAAAAGAATGGAACATATTCGAGCTAAAATGAATTGTAAACGATGATCACGCTATTTATTGCAAGAATTATATTTTTACCTACTGTTTTTCAGATTGATTTTATTATTATGACAAGCTATTTCCCAGTGTTTACATAGCTCGTCATTCTTTGTCAGAAAACGATGGTATTTTATCTCTGTTCCTTTGGTTTTTAGATAGTTCTTAAAAGAACCTACAGCACAAGACATTTTAACATTCAATAATTGTGTTATGAAATATACGAATTGATTATTTGTCTCAAAGTTGGCGTTATCCGAATACTTAACTAAAATAAATATTCAATTCATACAATAATTCAATCTATGGATTCCAAATGTCACAATAGATTTGTACTTTTGCACGGGTTGCGCCAAATCTAAGGCAAGTCACAGATCCGAAGGAGCCCGTATACACAAATCGTGGAGGATGCCACATTACCCCCCGGAGAATGAGGAAACCTAGTTTAGCGTCGCTCATCCAGGAAGACATTCCTAGCGCGCTTTGTCGATGAGTGAAGCAGGTGCGCTAGGGCAGTTGGTAAAACAATGCCAATGGAGGACGCCACACCTCTATCCCAATGGCTGCTGATCGCCACCTTATCTCTATATCACTTATGTTATATATCACTTTACCTAGACCTAAGGTTAGCTAGACTCCTTTATTATTTCTCCTTGAGCACCAGGAAATGATGGATGCATTCTGCTCTATAGCTAGCCGAATCGGCTGCCTATCTAGATCAACGACTGCTGATCTTACTTCTGCGTTCAGCTGAGAAATCATGCAATTCAAGTCAACCTTCATGTCCCTCTGAAGCAAAGGACCGTCAACTCGCCTAAGCTGGCTCCTTGGCGTGCACCTGATATACGCTTAGCAGAAAGGGATGTCCGTACCTGTTAAAGGCGCTTTCACCGTCTTCGAAATCCTGAGCTGTTGCATTTTTTGCGGAAATCTAGAGCTGAGTATGAAGTGAAACTCTCTGTAGACTACTATCGTTCCCGGCTCACAGGGCTTTCAGGAGCTGCTGTTTGGCGTGAATTGGGTCGCAAGGCTCTAAATTATCTTCCTACACTAACATCTTCCTCATCACCTCTTAGTGATCCTGCAGAAGTTCATAACCAGCATTTTGTGATTATTTCTACGATGGATCCATCCTGCTGCAGCGATCCTGCTGAATCTGCTGCCATTATGTCAAATCAAATGCCTAGTTAAATCTTATATAACTATACATTATTCTAAATGAAATGTAAATATGATTCCAATAATTTTATAAATAATTTACTCTGATTTATATTTTTAATATTCTCGGGTAATTTTCATAAGTCCTGAGAGATTGATACATTGGACTGTATAAACCTTTGTTAGACTTGATTTTACTGTGATAAATATTATCTTGTGATCTTGTGTTGTGACCATGCACATCTTTTATAAAGATTATATCTGAGTTTGACTTTTGGGTATTTATTATGATTTTATGTATAAGTTTACATTGTTCAAATCCAAGCAATGTGTCCAACTGATACGCCCAATGCTTGTTAGAGTTCTACTGTATGTGTTGGGCGATTATAAGAAAATAAAATTTCTATGCTCCACCTGCCTGGACAATAGATATTCCACCTTGCAATACCGAACTTTTAAAGCTCCCGATAGATGTTACTCCTACTGCTCTTATACTACTACTACTTAAAGGAAATCTCCTCTAAATGTGACAACTTCAACCACATATATACGGACGCTTCAAAAACCGAAGAAGGCCTGTGTTCAGCTGTGATTAGTGAACACAATTGTGAAAGCTACATACTTCCACGAACTTCTAATGTGTACACTGGAGAGATATATGCGATAACATAAGCAATAATGAAGGTCACAGAGATGTCTGGAAATTCTGTGCTATTCACATATTCATTGAGTGCTATTGAAGGATTCCAACAAACTTTATCCTAAGCATCCTCATCTGCAACGAATAAAAACCATCTTAGGCGAACTGTATCAAGAAGGGAAATCAATTGAAATAGTCTGGGTTCCATCACACACGGGTATACCCAGAAACGAAAAGGCTGCTAGTATGGCTCGCAATGCCTTTTCGAATCCAACAGCAGAGAGGTTGGCGACAGGAAGGTCCAACAGTGCCAAGATGCTGGAGATGCGATAAACTGGGACATCTCATGGCCTGTTGCCCTAGGCGACGCAAGCCTTCGCCTACAACCGATGGAAAACGATTATCGAGATGTCGTAGGTGCAGAAGGTTTGGACATGGGAAAGGCCAGTGCAGTCTAAATGAGACCGAGCGACTGAAAAGAAATCAATCAGCTGCCGTCATCGTTAGTAAAGTTGGGACCCAAGGACAAAGCTTGACGTTGATGGAGAAATTGGGGGTATCAGTTGCTCCCTCTTGATAGACACTGGAGCAGTACGAAACATCGTCCGACCCGATATCATCAAAGGAGGCTGGGAACCATTGGACAGGGCCTGTGTGATGCAAACGGCCTCAGGTGAACGCTTGCCAATCCTGGGACAATGTGATGTCAGAGTTCGATTGGGTTCTAGAGAATATCAAACTGTGATCTTGATAGCTAACATCAGGGATGACGCTATCATAGGGCTGGATTTTCTAGCGACATTTGACATCTTGATAGATCCAAAAGGGCGAAGGTTGAAGACCAGGAGTGAAGAGATCCTCTTAGACGATAGTTATAATTCAGCTGCCGTTCTCAGAGTTTCCATTGAAGAGGACGCCAGGGTTCCGGCACGAAGAGAAAATGTTAATGGCTGCTGTCACTGGTGATACTGGTAGACAGTTGTGGGCGTGGTAGAACCCCAACAGCAGAATGGACAGCTACTGGTAGGACGCACATTGAACGTAGTACAAGATGGTCAAATTCCAGTCGGAATCATGAACATGAGCGACCAGGAGGTGGTCCTGAAATTTGGGACGGAATTAGGGACGTGCCATCCAGTAAAACAAGTGATGCACTTGGACAAAGAACAAGGCACCAATAAGAGTAGGCTACCCTCAACTTTAAAGAAGTTGATGTCCGATGCCAGAATCCTATCCGGTGGTGAGCACCGACAAGCTGAGGGACTGCTACGAAAGTATCAGGACATTTTCTCCTTGCATGACGATAATCTGGGTCATACTAATCTGCAGCATTCGATATTCACCGGAAATGCCGCTCCGATCAGACAGGCAGCCCGACGGCTACCGCTTGCCAAACAGGAAGAGGTTCAACAACTGCTGGCTGATATGCAGGAGCGGAACGTTATAGAACCATCCACCAGCCCCTGGGCATCGCTGATAGTTCTGGTGCGAAAGAAAGACGGCTCCACTAGATTCTGCGTCGACTATCGCCGCCTCAACGACGTTACAAGAAAGGATTCTTATCCTATGCCTCGGATCGACGAAACCATCGACACACTGGCAGGTATTGAATGTTTCTCTACCTTGGATCTTCACAGTGGGTATTGGCAAGTTAGCATCTAAGACCCGCGGACCGCATAGACGCACTCGAGGGTTTGGCTATTCAATCCAAAAAGAACGATTGGCCGTTCTCCCAAACTGTGTGCTGAAAATTAAGGGTTCTATTCAATAACGTGGAATAGTTAATCAAGAAAAACGAAAATTCCTCTATTTACAACAAACAACAAAAAGCAAGAGAAGGAATTTCGCTTGGAATGAGCATGGAATGCCAAGGATCCATCCAGATGAAACCCATGTGTTACGGAGTGTGAGGAATAGTTAGATGCACTTCAAATAAGTGGAAAAAGGATGAATCAATCTAATTTCCTATATAAACTGCAAATCTCATACGACAGGTAGTTCATTTCTCCTAGAAACCTCGTAGCCTCGTAGAACAAAAATCAGTGAGAGTCGAAATCAGATTATTATTATTTTGGGAAAATTAAATTCTTAAGCCGGAAAGCTGTATTTTCTTGTTACTTTGACCAAGCTGAGAGGATCCCGAACTGCAATTCAGTTCAATATAATCAGCTATCATCATATCTTATGCAGCAAAACTTGCTGGATTCTTACCAGTGCGGATTTCGACCTAGACATAGTACACAAACTGCTTTACTTAGACTGGTTAATGACATTTATTCCAAAATGGATACTCCAAAACTGACTGTACTCATTCTATTTGATTTAGCCTTTATTCTTTGATAAAGTCTGCCACTCTCTGCTTCTGCGTAAACTTGCTTATTTGGAGTTATCACCTTGTGCTGTCTCCTGGTTTCAATCCTATCTAAGTGGTTGCATGTGGGCTATTAAATGTCCTGACGGCTCTCTTACCTCCTGGAAGTGCACCAGCATGGGTGTTTCTCAAGGTTCAATTCTTGGACCTCTGCTATCTTCCATCTTCATCAAGGATGCTGGTTCTTGTAGTCGTGATGCTTCCTACCTGCTGAATGCTGATGATCTACAGATTTATTCAAGCTTTGCCCCTGCTGAACTTGCGGATTGCCTTCATCGTCTCAATGAAGACAATCTTTCGCATCAGTGATTGGGCCTCAACTAATAAACTAAACCTCAACCTTGAAAAGAATAAAGCTATTGTCTTTGGTGCTCGGCGGTATATAAATAGCCTTGACTTAAGCTCATTGCCCTCACTTGGACAGGGTAATATGAGTATTCCCTTATCTAGCTGTGTGAAGAATCTTGGTATAATGATGGACTCTAAGCTGACCTTCGTGAACCATGTTCGCGATGTCACTAAAAAGGTCAATACCACTTTCTATCAGCTTTACAGTCTTCCAAGGAACAACTTCGGAAGATTTTTGTCAATGCACTACCACACATTCATTTCTCCTTCTTGGTTCTACAAGGTACTGGGACTGTGCTAGACCTCAAATTGCAGCGCCTCATCAACAGAGGTATACGTTTTGTCCTGGGGCTGCCTCGTGATGCACCTATCTTAAAGGCTCGACGGGATCTTGGATGGTTGACCATTGACAACTATCGTTGACTCTTTCTTGGCCCTATAGTCTACCGTGCCCTCAACAGCCAACAACCTTCTTATTTGGTAGAGCTCATGGCAATTTATACTCTGTTGAGGCCACGTCTGCAGCAATCCAGTGCCCAACAAATGGTTATTTCAAATTACCGCACAGACACATACAAAGAAGCGTTTTCAGTTGTTGCTCCAAGGCTCTGGAACGCTTTGCCTGCTTCAGTCAGGCTGCAGCTACCATCTGTACCTTCAAGGTCCTACTTCGGTGTTGGCTCGCTGATCAAGAATGCCTTGCAGCTACTTCTAAGATAATCTCTAACTATGAATTTATTCTATTACATATATTTTGTACATATTTTTCTATAACTTCCTAAACAATAAACTTAAAGATAAAATATTTCGAACAATTACATCATCTTCTTCATGCATATGCAAAATTTCAGCTTTCTTCTCCTGGTATCAATTGAGAAATTAAATAAAAACAAAATCGATGATTTTCAGTTTTTTCAACATATCTCAGGAACTTTTGATTTTTTAAAATTTGCAAACCAGAATACTTTCTTCATCCTTCTATCTCTGACCGTTTAGGAGATAGCTTACTACCCATATGAAATAGTCGTCACTCTGTATATATGGAAATAAGTTTTCCCAGCATGCCGAAAAAATATTGATTTGTATTCAGTTGAAATATGTCAGCGGCGTAGATAACAAAATATGAGTTGGCTATTTTTAATTCAAAATCAAATGCTAGTGTAACTAAACACTTGAAATCTAATTTTTAATTAGTGAAAACTTTTCTACAAAAACAAGCACCGACTTTGTCAGTTGGTGCACTAAAAAATGCAATCTATTATTAACTATATCAGTCCTGTTAATTTTGTTAAGTTCCGCAACTGCCTATAACTATAGGCAGATACAAGACTTTTGGCACCAAAATTAAAAGGCAAGTAATAGAATTTTTCAGTAAACTATCGAATAGAGTTTGTCCTAGTTATCATCAATAAAATCTTGGTTGGGATTATCTTTATAGGTAATATATCGTTATTTGTAGAATTAATGATACTGTCTATAGATTTCACATATTAATATCAACAATTAATAGTTTCCATCCAACACGTTTTATCTTATCATGAAACGTACCTAAATCTACGACTTAAGTTCAAGAAGCGTGGACCAAAAGATAAATTATCGTCAATTATCTATGGCACAGCATTTTGCTATTGATTGACATAAAACATATTAATAATCAAAAATATTTAAACAAGAAAATTATTCGCAAAGAAATTCGTGATCATAGAAATACAGTGCTTCCGAAAAGTAACGAAAAAATTCATCATTTCTGAAATTGGCAGTTTTTCTAAAAAATCGGCGATTTTGTATTAAGCAAACGTACTTTTTGACATACGACCCATGTTTGTAACGTAATTGTTATTCGAGATATGAAGCTATCGACAATTTTTTAAACGGCCACACCCAATTTCTTCTTATTATTAAAAAATTATGGTTATCTGACGTTAGAGTTAGCGACCGATAAAGTTTTTTATTACTGTCAGATAAAAACTTGAAATCGTATTTTTTTTGTTTGGCAAAGCCGCTTTTTGAATAGTGACTTTGTCATTTCTTAAAGAAAAATGGTGGAATTAAACATTATCATTAAATTTAGTAAAATGAAAACTTATGTTTTTTTCATTTTTTATTTAACCTACATACGATAATGTAATCATATTTTTGCCGATGTGTATGCAGAATGGCACGTTCTTTCAATTGGCAATCGCCATTTAAAAAAAAAATCGATGACGTCATATCTCAAATAAAGATTACGTCTCAAATATGAGTCGTATGTCAAAAAGTGCCTTTATTTAAAACAAAATCGAAGTGCCAGAGGATTTTTTCGAAAGACTTTTAATTTCAGAAATAATGAATTTATTCGTTACTTTTCGAAAGCACTGTATACGACAATTATATTGTTGCATACGCGGGTTTGCAGATAAGTGAGACTTATTTACAATTATTAAATAAACTTTATTTACACTCGTAGAATAATAAAAATACAATTTCACTTTACTATCAAATATTCTCACTAGCTTACTCTGACTCTTTTCATTTGTTTATTAGTTTTTTATTTTTTACAAAGCCTTTATCGTGCTTATTATAGTTGTAGTTGGAAATTATGTGCAATCCCTTTTAAATACTCTAAATTTGGCCGATTGCCATCGATTTGATTCGTTTTGCCGTCTCTTTATAATTTTTTTACGTGGTTGTTGGTTTCCAGCTATATACTGTTCAGTTTTCATGCTCGGTTAAATTTCTAGGATTTGCCGGAATAACTTCTATTCTTTGCCGTGTGTGCTGAATAGTTCGCTTTTGGGATGACGTGGAAGGTAAATTCTCATCTGCAGCCACAGAGATATGTATCTTGTGAAACAGTTGCTATTATAGCTTGTGTTGTAAGTTCAACTTCTTGAGCCATTTATTTTATTTTATTGCAAGCTCTCTTTGCTTCTATTATGGAGGCATCTGCAACATGGTAGTGATTCGTACTTTTTACTGCTTCATCTTCCACTGAGTGAACTCTTCCGGTGTATTTATATTTATTGTATTGAGCACAATTGTCTTTTCACTAATTGTTTTTTCCTTTTTATATATATATATATATCAATTATATACTAACATATTGGCACCTTCTTGACTTTTTACGTAATGTAGGACCATCTTGACAAATCGATAACTTAACGAATAATAAGTTAATATAAGAATATTTTAACAAACTCTATTTATACCTTCTCCTATCCTACTAATGACATTCCTTCGTTAATCTCTTTGATTACACATCGATAACTTCAAGAAAATATACCTGTTCTGATAATGACATCTCTTCGTTAATCCCTTTGAAATACTACGCGCGCCATATTTTCGTGCGACCAATAATTGTTGGCGATCTTTTTTCGTATATTCGGTGATTTCCTCGGTAATTTCCGTTTCTTTATTCTTAATCTGCATTTGACAGAATTTACAGGAACTGCCACAAGGTCTTTGTGACAAGCTGTTGGCGTGACTTCTTTCTTTTCGATGTTTAATTTAAAAGTCGTAACTCTGCAGTTTCTCCAACCAAAGCGCTATCTGTCCCTCCTGATCTTTGAAATTTTGCAGATCTGTAATGCAGAGTGGTCTGTTCTTACTAAGAATTTCCGCCTATAGAGAAAACTGTGGTAATGTTCTACGGATTGCGAGAAAAGTTATATCGGAGAAACATCAAGACCCGTTAAAGATAGCATAAGTTCTCATAAAAGTGACAGCAGACTATACCCAGATAGATGTACCTTAGCACACCATGTACACGATTTAAATCATAAAATGGATTATGATTCTGTAAAAATATTAGCAAAGGAGAAAAATGTAATCAATAGAAAGTTTTTGGAGATGGTATATATTTACCAACATACAGAAACAATCAACAAAAAAACTGATGTCAAGCACTTGAATGCCATATACTCATATTTACCTACATCGGAAGGTCAATTTTCCAACATAAGTGTTCTTTGAGTTAATACATAGAAAAGTTGTTCGTTTATCCAAATAATTAGGGAATATAAATTTGATGCAAACCAAATGTCCTCCGTCAAAAGTCATATGTCTAGAAGTGTCGAGTTCGTTTTTGTTATTGTTAATAATTTATCAGTCCTCTCTTATCTGTCTATATGTATTTTATTCCAATTTTATTAATTTTAAGAAAAACATTTTTTGTCACCGTCTTTTTATTCTACAACAAGAACATATACATTTAAAAAAATTATATACATCAACTGCCCCTTATTCCATATTAATGCCTCACAATTTTTAACATCTTTGAGAACAACCAACCTCACCTAACGTAAGTAATATATACAACTAAAGAATATATTTTAAGTATTGTTTAAAATAAATGTTTTCAGTACCCTTGAAAATGGAAAGCTCGGATTGAGTTAAAAGAGTCTTCTTTTATTTGTGCTGCCTTTCCCAATTACCCTCATCGTTAATATATATATATATATATATATATATATATATATATATATATATATATATATATATATATACAAGATTTAAATTTTCAGGTATTTCTGTTGGCACAAAGAAAACTCTTTATCTTTTATTCAAGCTTTCGAAACATTTATTGTTTCTTCGTCACGAAATCTACAATATTTATAATATTATACAATTAATTTGTAACAAATGATAAGAAAAGATTACTTACAAGATTTGAGGTTGCATAAACTATTGTTGTACAGATTCACATAATAAAATAACTTAAAAACTTCTTTTAAAATATTTACATTATCAATGTATAAAATCTATGTCTTATTAAATTAAGACATTCAATTTGTCAAATTGTCAGTAGATACATTCAACTTTTTATAATTGGTATTTTGTTTTGATGTATCATAATTGATATACGGAGTATATTTAATTTAATAATAAATATATGATGATAATGAGTTATTTAGATCCGTGTTTCTATTATTATCTAAGTGTAATAGATACGTATAAATAATGTTCATTTGTTCTAGATATATCAGTTCGGGCATTAATATAATTTGTTCTTTAGTTTTTATATACCATCTCTAAAAAAATTCGATTGTGTAAATTATTTTCAATATCAAGAATTTCAACTCCTTGATAGTTAACATTGTGATCGTTACTAACTGCATGATTTGCAAGTGTACAAGAAAGCACAGATCTTCTTATGTCACTTCTGTGTGATGTTATACGATCTATTAAATGTCTGCTTGTTTCACCGATGTATACATTATTGCAATCCATGCATGGAATACTATATGCTATACGTGACATCAACATTTTATCTGTTTTATCTTTTAGTTTTGAAAAAATATTTTTAAGTCTGATTGTATTTTTATAAGCTATTTTAATATTTTTAAAAGGTGCTAATATCTGTTTGATTTTAGGGGTTATTATATTAATATTAGGTAGAGAGAAGTATTTGATATTGTTTGGTTGCGTTGTTTCAATTCTTGGTTCTCTTAAAGTAGTTTGAGGACTACTAAATAATAATTTCTTGATCAATGGAATAGGATAATTACATTGAATAAATGAGTTTTTTAATTTATCAAGATGTTGTTCTCGCACAGAAGCATGACTAATTTTATACGTTTTATACATTTTAAATCTGACCATCAAATACGCCAAAAAATTAACCTGGTACTGACAATGAAGAACAGAATATATAAAATTAGTCATGCTTCTATGCGAGAACAAGATCTTGGTAAATTAAAAAACTTATTTATTCAATGTGATTATCCGATTCCATTGATCAAGAAATTCTTATTAAGTAGTCCTCAAACTACTTTAAGAGAACCAAGTATTGAAACAACACAACCAAACAATATCAAAAACGTCTCTCTACCTAATATTAATATAATAACCCCTAAAATCAAACAGATATTAGCACCTTCTAAAAATATTAAAATAGCTTATAAAAATACAATCAGACTTAAAAATATTTTTTTCAAAACTAAAAGATAAAACAGACAAAATGTTGATGTCAAGTTAGTATATAGTATTCCATGCATGGATTGCAATAAAGTATACATCGGTGAAACAAGCAGACATTTAATAGATCGTATAACATCACACAGAAGTGACATAAGAAGATCTGTGCTTTCTTGTACACTTGCAAATCATGCAGTTACTAACGATCACAATGTTAACTATGAAGGAGTTGAAATTCTTGATATTGAAAATAATTTACACAAACGAATTTTTTTAGAGATGGTACATATAAACCAAAGAACAAATTATATTAATGCCCGAACTCATATAGAACAAATTAACATTATTTATACGTATCTATTACACTTTGATAATAATAGAAACACGGATATAAATAACTCATTATAATCATATATTTATTATTAAATTAAATATACTCCATATATCAATTATAATACATCAAAACAAAATAGCAAATATAAAAAGTTGAATGTATCTACTGACAATTTGACAAATTGCATGTCTTAATTTAATAAGAAATACATTTTATACATTGATAATGTAAATATTTTAAAATAAGTTATTTTATTATATGAATCTGTACAACAATAGTTTATGCAACCTCAAATCTTGTAAGTAATCTTTTCTTATCATTTGTTACAAATTGAATTATATTATAAATATTGTAGATTTCGTGACGAAGAAACAATAAATGTTTCGAAAGCTCGAATAAAAGATAAAGAGTTTTCTTTGTGCCAACAGACTGTAATACCTGAAAATTTAAATCTTGTATCTTAACTAGACAGTCGTTCTACCAGATAACTTATATATATATATATATATATATATATATATATATATATATATATATATATATATATATATATATATAAAAATAATAATTTCATGCCTAGCTGGTAAATTGAACCTACATTTCGTAGGGTGCCGTAATAAGAACGAGGTTTTTCGTCCACATATTGCGTTTGTGTGCATTTTTTCCACTATACTGCTCAATCAGGTTGATTACCAAACATAGCATCAGTCTCCCAGATATATATCATGATTTCGAGGTTGTTGCCTCTCATCAGTATATCGTATGGCTCTTCACCATATTTGATAATCAATCCTTATTTGGAACTCATACTTGTATCAATCTTCGGTATAGAACTGTCGGTGGAGACAAGTATGAGCGATATATTAAGCATGTATAATGGTGGATAAGAACAATCGGCAAAGGTGAATAATTAATTAATTAAATGAGGAGCTATCCGTACCAGATGACGATATTGGAATATGAATAATAATTTCATGCCTAGCTGGTAAATTGAACCTACATTTCGTAATTCGTAGGGTGCCGCAATAAGAACAAGCTTTGTCGTCTACATGTTGCGTTTGTGTGCATTTTTTCTACTATACTGCTCAATCAGATTGATTACCAAACATAGCATCAGTCTCCCAGATATATATCGTTCTTATTGCGGCACCCTACGAAATGTAGGTTCAATTTACCAGCTAGGCATGAAATTATTATTCATATTCCAATATGGTCATCTGGTACGGACTCCTCATTTAATTATATATATATTTATATATATAAATAAAAAGGTGTTCTTGGGGATGCAGTCATATATTCAATAAAATTCTTTGACTGAAGCCGAGCTTTCGAGAATGTTTATTCTCTTCTTCAGGGCAAACTACAATTATTAAGACCTTAATAATAATTTTAATTTAATTGTGCTCCTTGTTCAAATAGCCACAAACATATAAAGATCATTCAGTAATATTCATTTTTATCAACAAAATCTAGATACTTTTTTACTTATTGTGTTACCATGACAAATATAAATAATGACATTTGTAATTGATGGCTATGAAATCTTTCCTGTTTTTGGTTAATTTATTCTAAATTCACGATTGTAAGTATTTTTATAATACTATTAAGTTGTTGTTGAAATAATTTTGTAACGATTTGTAGTTTGCCCTGAAGAAGAGAATAAACATTCTCGAAAGCTCGGCTTCAGTCAAAGAATTTTATTGAATATATGACTGCATCCCCAAGAACACCTTTTTATTTATTATAAATCCAGTCAAGAATACAAAATCAATATATATACATATATATATATATATATATATATATATATATATATATATATATATATATATATATTAGAATTATGTATATAGGTATAAATCGTGAATTTTTATTCTTGAATTAAAATTATGTAGGTATATAATTTTTTAATACATAATGAAAATACAACTCTGCAAATAAGTACGTGCACCAGCTAGTTAGCGTGTGGGTTAAATAAGGTACCTACCTAGTGAATATGCCCGCGTGTTTTCAGCTTTATTAATTTCATTATGTTCGAGTTTATCAGACAGTGGTACAGACAGTGACATTGTAAATACAGGTGTGGCGGAGTGGCCACCTTCCTCCCCCAGTATAGGGTTGGCAACACCAAGGAAGGCCTCTCGCTTGACATTCTGGACAGTTGACAAAAACGGGGAGTCAGAAAGTCAGAACGCGGGATATCTTTATCTTGGTGATAGAAGTATTTTGACTGTCTTTTATACCTATGTAGTATGTTAAATAAATAATAAATGATGGTGTGTACGCTCTCAGCAACGACCACATAGGTAATTGCGTAACCCTACAATTTGTAAATACATTTTTATTTTCCTCAAGAAGTAGAGATTATAAAGTGAATTACATTTCACAAAAAGATACTAAGATTTAGTTAAAAAAAAAAATGAGTAACAATATGCAGTCTATTTTCAAGACAGGTTGCCTAATCGGTATCGTTGACAAATATTTAAAAATCTAGGCAACTATTGAGGTACAAAGTAAAAAATTATCTCAAAATCGTTCACAAAATATTTTTCTCAAAGGAAATTCAAAAATATAAATTGCGAAAATTTGTGTTGCCATCTAGATTCAGTAGATTTGTCAAACAGAGCGATAGAACATTATTAGATTTTTAAATAGTTAACAACGATTAACCAACACGTCTTCTAAATAGACTTTACCTCCTCTATTTTTTACTCAATTTATTAGAAATCATTTGTGAAACACAAATATAATAATGAAATCGTTTGTGACTCTGTTGTTTTAGAAAAATCTAAATTGATTTCAAAATCTAACTATCAGTGTTAAATCATAAATAAATATAATTATGTATGGATCGTCACAATACAAAATACTATTAATTCTATTGGTTCTGGGTGTTGTTTCTTTTGAAGTTATACAATTGTAGTTAGATATAAGACTTTTGACACCAACTTCAAGTATCAGCACCAATAGCGAATTAATAGGGAGATTTTAAGCCACCTATTTGAACAGCAATAATATACTTTATTTTGCCATGATGCAACCTTTAGAATATTTATATTAGTATATAAGTTTTATCGTTAACTCCAAAGTCTATGATAAATACATGTAACATTAAGAAGATTTGAGTAAATCTGTAGTTTTCACCATTTCCACCATTGTTTTTTGAATATGAAATGAAAACATTTTTTAAAATTGAATGCTATGGCAACTTCAGATATGGCATTTGGCTACCGTCCGTCTTGGAGGTAGTAGTAATGTTCTCTGCGTCCGTCACATTTAAGCCTTGTACCTAACCTATCTTTTGCAGTATTTGTCTATATTCTCTGGTCTGTATGTTTGTCTCTGTTATTATTAGACTAGGAAGTCTTTCCTAGTCTAAGCTGTTTGTATGTATTTTTTTTACTTTATGGTACCTGTTTGTTTCTTCCTGCTTTTTGGTTGTGCGTTCGTTTTTCGTTTGTTAAATGGCAAGTTGTTTTTTGTGTACTAGTCACTTGTCACGTAAATAGCGGCAGAATGGAATGGCTTAAAAACTCATTTTTGAAATACGTTATAAGCGTACTGTATTTACTTGAATAGCGGATATAGGGATTTAACGTATTGGCGAATCCAATTATCGCACCACGTGGGAGGGCGCCACTGTAGATAGGTAATGTTTGTCGGAAAGAACAGCTGATTCTATGCTTAACTTGCAGATATAGTTTGGAAGCGGAGATACCCAGAAGTGTTTGAAATGCGAAAACCAATCAAGGGTGATATCCTCAAAACATGAATTTCCACCAATATTAATTATCTCCGACAGATTATTTTCAGAAATCAATATCTTGACTGAAAATCTATACCTAATAGGTTTTGGTCATAAATATAAATAAGATTAAAATTACTTTTCTAGCTATGCCTTTAGTTCTGTTAATATATTTCTGTGTAAACGACAATAAAATACCGGTTTGGAAGAGAAATGTGTTTTTATTCGTCGTTTTAAATCAAAAATATACAAGTTATATGGATTCTTTAATAGTTATAATATGGAAATCGTTTCTGCTGATTCATTTGAAACAATAAATAGCTAATTAAAGCTGATAAACTAAAATTAATAGGTACATTTATCTTCTGTACAATAATCATCTTCCTTGAAGTGAAGAGAACACACTCGAATATAAGAAGTTACTTTATTTCCCATTAAAAAAACTTTTAGCTAAGCTTTTATCCACTTTCTCGACCAATCCAAAATTGTATGTAATATATACAAATCCTGATCCTTTAATGGAAGTTCTCAGTTGGCAGTTTTGGCAGCAGAGGGCGTACGCTTGGCTGGATTCGCCTATTGTGACTTTCCATACACAAATTATATTTGGTGACGATTTAACAGTGATGAATATTTAGTTGCCTGAACCTACAAATTTTGAAATCAATTTAGATTTTTAAATAGTTTTTATTACGTTCGGTTATTTCTAGAGACGGACTCCGCAGCGATTTCTCAGGCCCCAGACGGTTTAGAGACTTGAAATTTGAAATTCGTACTTAGACCGGAGGCATTTCGCCGCCTGTTAAGCTTAACACTGGTCCATGTGTGATCCAATAATGATTATATATTATCTGATCCAAGCAAGATCAAAAAATATTTCTTCAACATGGAACGACAATGTCGGACTTCACTGGAATTACGCGGGGGTATGGAACACCTAACCTTTATTTGCACTTTACATGATTAATTTTGTATTGTGGTAGATAAACAGTAATTTGTTATGGAATAGCTGGCAAACAGATATACACACGTATACTTCGAATCAAGAAAAGGGGAGATAGCAGCTGTACTTATCGCTAGGGTTCGAATCTTAAATGCCTAATAAAAACTATTTTTAATTTTATTTCAAAAATTACACTTGTTCTAGAATAAGAAAAGTCACAATTATTATATTTGTGTTTCACAAACGATTTCTGATAAAATTAATTATTTATCAATCTAATAACTCAATAAATACTGAATCACAAAAGAAAACAAACGCGTCACAAACGTTCACAAACGATCTATATCAACAGAAATTTAAAAATATAAATTTTTCAAATTCGTATTGACTATTCGGTATGTGGTAGGTATATTTACATCAAGCCGGATCTTTTATACCGATGGTATTTTTAATACAGGAATGTATAGATTCGAATAAGAATTTAGGAATTACTATTATGTACATTATTTCAATTTGAGAATATAAATTATGTATATAGAAAATTTAAATTCAAGAAGGAAAATAAAGAAATTAATTTTATAATTTACTTAAAAATAGTTTATGAATATAAATTATTTACTAATTGAAGATAGTATATTACTTTAGTACCAAAGTGTAATAAATACTCTCATTTTGAATTTTTAGATGAGCCAATAATAATTTATTTATTTATTTATTTAAGCGAGTACAAAATTACTTTTGCATTACAAAATTACAATACATAAGTAATTCCTGCAGAGATAGATTAATATCTGTGCGCAGAAATTGGTATATCTTACATCACTAAACTTACAAACTAAATAATAAAAAATAGCAAATAAACTTAACAATCAACCTATAGGAATTCTTAATATAACATAAACAATAATTTCCATCAATATAAATAATAACAATCTCAAAATAATTCATTTATAAAATCCCTGTATGAGGATTGGCATCTACAAACTGAAATTACAAACAAAAGTTACAAGCTAATACTACAAACTAAAATTAAATGTACTAATTTTTAAATCTTACTTGTTTTCCGACAAAACGATCCATGATAGCAGTTTCTGTTTAGCTGTTTTTCTGCTAATCTGTAAACTTTTCAGTTCACATGGTAATAAATTAAATAATTTAATCGCTACCGTGTAACTATTTTTATCACTTACCCTTTTAGAATTTTTCAGTAATATAATAGACTTGTTTCTAGTAACACTTTTTGAATCTTTATAGAGTTTTCGAAGTTCACCATAGTAGTAAACGATTGCTTCTAAAGAGTATAATTGAATAATATTTATTGGATTTTTATCTATGATAATTTTGTTTTTGTTAACTATCTTCAGTACTCTGTTTTGTAGTGCTTGGATATGATATTATTATATGCACCACCCCATGCAATAATCCCATAGCTAATAATACTGTGAAAGAAGGCATAGTATATAATCTTTAACATTTCAGTGTTCATTACTTTGACTAAGTTTGTAAAACACATATATTAAGTACTTAGTTTTTTTTAGTAAGTATTCAATCTGCTTATTCCATCCAAGGTTAAAATCAAAGATAATACCCAAGTATTTACAATGTTCAACTCTTTTGAGAGGTTTATCATCAATAAGAATATCAATATTTTTGGGGACGCTATCACTATAATTACCAAATGTTATATAGACACTTTTTTCAATAATAAGTGTGAGTTTATTGAGCTTCAGCCATACAGTGATTTTATCAAGTAGACCATTCATTTTATTTATCGCCCCTTTCCATGATGCATCAGTGGAAATAGCAGTGGTATCATCCGCATAAGATAAAATAGAATCATCTGGAAGACTCTCTAATAAATCATTAATATAGATTATAAACAAAATAGGACCAAGTATCGTACCCTGAGGAACTCCTGTATTAATGTAATAATTTGCACTGAAATTATCGCCAATTCTAACTCTTTGTTTCCTATTTTGTATATAATTAGCTATAAGTAGATTGGCATTACCTCTAATTCCTAGACAATTTAATTTATTTAACAAAATTTTGTGATCAACTGTATCAAAAGCTTTGGCTAGATCCAAAAATGATATAATAATTGGAGTGCTTTTGTCTAATTTATTGTATATCATATTGGTGATAAAATTTAGTGCATCTTTAGTTCCTCTATTCTTGATAAACCCAATTGCTTGTCGGATGATATTTTACATTTCATCATAAATTTAATAATCCTAGAGTGTAGTATCTTTTCAAAGATTTTAGCTACATTAGATATTAAAGAGATTGGTCTATAATTAGCGATATCACTTCTACTTCCAGATTTGTGTACAGGAATGATATCAGCGATTTTTAGTGAATCAGGCCAGATTGACTTTTTTATACAAAGATTAAAAATGTAACTCAGTGGTTCACATACATACTCATTGACAACTTGGAGGGCTTCAGTACTAATCATATCAACACCACCTTTCTTAAACTTAAATTTCATAATGATTTTTGTAACTTCATTAGGATCAGTAGGGTTTACAAATATAGACTTGCTATTTTGTATAGGCATCTGAATTGCTCTATTATCAGTATTAACAATCCTGTTACTGAGTTTTTTACCTATCGAACAAAAATAATTATTCATACAATTAGCAATATCAGTTCTATCTTCTATTTTTTCATTATTTTCATCTATTACATACTTGATGATAGGATTTTTAATTTTTTTGTTTACTTTTTGACCAATATAATTCCATAGTTTCCTTGAATCATTAGAGGTCTATTTAATTTGGTTTTTGTCATACTTCATCTTCGCCTGATAAATTACTTTTTTTAAGATAGTTTTTGTATTTCATAAAATTTTCATGATTTGGATTGTTTTTATATTTCAAATATAATTTTTCTTTTTCACTACATGATATTTTCCTGCCTCTATTATTTATGTTTTTTGTATATTTCGCATTATCTATACAAGTTTTCATCTTTTGTAAAAAATAATCAGTCGCTTCATTTGGATCATTAATGTAATTTATTGACGACCAGTCAATGTAACTAGCGTTTATCCATTGTTTTTTGTAATCAGTGTATACAAGAGTATTAGTTTTTACTTCTTTGTGCAATACTAATTTGAGTTTAGCTAATAAAGTATAGTGATCAGTTATAGAATTTTTAACTGTGAATGACATAATATCAACTTTATTAAATTTGTAGAACATATTATCTATACATGTTCCATTTAAATTATCATTTGACGACGGTCTTGTAATATTTTGAAAAGATGGTAAAAAACCGAATTCAAGGAAATTGCTTAAGAATTCCTGGCTAAATACATCAGATATTAACAAGTCAATATTGAAGTCACCAACTACCAAATGATTTTCAATATTTTTCATGTATATCAGATAAGTTCTTGGACTATTAATAAATTCCACTTTGCTTAAACTATGCGATCTATACAAGGCAGATATTGTCGTGGTACTGTCATCACCCATTTTTATGTTAGTATTTACTATTCTTAACTTATCGATTTGAATGATTTCGGTTTCTTCAGTCAAACAGTCTTTGATATATACCACAACTCCATCAGCCTTATTTAGGTAACTTTCATTATAGTACATATTATATCCATATAGTTGGAAAAAATTTGGATTTTCAATAATCCAGGCTTCAGAACAGCAAATATAAAAAGGTTTACATACTAAACTCTCAATATAAATCTCTAAATTTGCAAAATTAGCATTAATGCTTCTAATATTTAAATACAAAATCAATTCGTCATTACTATTTAAATTTTTATTAAGAGTTTCAAGATCAACAAAAATGTTTTCTCTTACCAACATATCGTTTACTATATTATCAAAAACTTCAAAATTATGAGTCATTCTTATTATCTCTGTTAATAAAATTCGCAACATGTTACAATTCTAATTCAACGATGAATATACAATAATTAAATGAATATAGCACCATCATAATACATACAGTATTTCCATTGTTAAACAGGCTTAAAATTAACTGGTCAATTTCAATAAAAAAATAATTTTTATTGCAGCATAATAATAATAATAATCCTAGAATATCATATTGTAACTTATCGAAATATAAATAAAATGAGTTATTATTTTGACATAATATAAAAATATCATGAAACCGTACCGTAAGTATAAAGAAAATGTTGGTCCTTTATAAAAATAATAACTCGAGGTTTTCCCCATCTGCTCGCATAGACTCGGAACACATTTTATGATAAGATATGATAATAATAATTTTATTATATTTACTCACAATAAGACTGTGAAGAGTCATTTCTTTTTTGAATTTTAATTAGATAATTTCTTCAAAAATTATTTATCGGATATTCAAAAAACAGCGGCGTACTACTTTTTCATAAGAAAATAATATTGATCACAATATGTACGCCACTGGTAAAACAACAAACTTAAATAATAACAACTAATATAAGAGGTTTAAGGATCTAGTACATATGTGGCAATAACAATATTTACAATAACTTAGTATATTCAGTTATTAGAGAGATATTTCCAAATTTAAAATATATCTATCCAAACCTCCCTGGTTTGGTTTCGATAGCACTCAACATATCAAAACAATGTGTAATTCAAAATCTATAATCTATAATATCTAAGAAAGCGAGTTTCAGGGCGAAAATGTAAATTCAAAAATTCACTCAGAATTGGTTCATCCTGGAGGCGTATTCTTCTTCTATTATTTCTTGGATCTAGCTTCCTGTTTTCTCCGGCAGTCCTTCGACTACGTTAAGTAATCGAAGCTTCGTCCGTGTGGCTGAGGATTGTCTGGCTCTAAACCATACCTCCAGCCATTATCTGTCATCACTGTCCCGCCCTTGAAGTTATCCGCGAGGTGTTCCTCCTGTCTCCGCTAGACCACGCTACCATGTGCTTCTAACCTCCAAAGACTTTTTAAGAATCAACTTCTTCTCAAAAGCAAACCCAGAACTGCACTTGATTATCACGGCGAATTACTTTTCTATTCACCTCGGGGGCCCAACACTCGAGTCTTCTACCACATGTACTACCCGTACGAAAATTGATTAGATTTCCTTCTAACCCGAAGTGAACTCCGCCGAGGTTGAAGAGGAAGTCGGAGGCGTATTCTGTACATTTTTGTGAAAATCACAGAACCTGACAAAACTTTGGTGCTCTTTAACCTTCATTTGTTATATATATATTTTACGCCGATAATGTGTAATTAACGATTTCACGAATTGAGCAGTTTTTGCCAAATTCGCGAAATAAGCAACACATTTGCTCATTTCATGTAATAGGAAAAATAATGCAGAATACGTGTACTGAGCACATAAACTAGAGAACTTTTACTTTTTACTTTATAAAATTATGTGTACCTTATAACACTGATACAGATTGTAGAATGTTCTTATTGAGTTGGAAGCTAAGTAGCTAAATAAATTTCTATCTCTGTATCTATAACAGTAGGTAGGTATACGTCTCTGTTCTCTGACATAAACTTTTGCCGATTACTTAAAGTAGGCAACCAAAAAATTAAATTGATTTTAAAATTATATGTTATGTTTATCAAATTTGTTATTTTTACGGTGATATATTACTATAAAATATTTGCTGTAAATTTAAAATATAAAAATGAATGAACACGTTAAATCTAGCCAAGTGTGGAATGAAGAATACGAAAAAAAAGTTTTACATATTGTGCGAGCAATAAGTAATAATGAAAGTGTCGATAAAACAATTTTATCTTATTAAAAGTTCATACAAGCTAGAAAATGTTGCTGGAATAACGAAGGTATCGTGGAATTAAAAATAATAAAATAATCACTACCCAAATGAATGCATGGAATGTTATTCGAGATTAACATACAGCTTATGGATGATACAAAGCAGGAAAAAACCTACAAAATATACCAATTCTTGGGAAATGGGAATAAGAGGACAGTTTTACAAGAACTTATTTCAGAGGGTGTACCAAGCAATGATATAACCAACAGTCAAGGAGAGCATCCTGCTATTGACTTGAGAAACGTAGCTTATACAAGTATTTTAATACAAGCTAAAAAAGATGACTGATATATCCAATAAAAAAGGGAACATTTACAGTTGGAGATAAGGTGCTTCTTGGTAAAAACAAATGACTTAGTCAATCTCATTGGAGTAGTTTTAACAAAAAAAGAAGGGAGTTTCAGAATTAGAATTAGTACAAAGTAGATTGTAGATACCTGCTCTGCAGCAGAAAAAATTTAAAAAAAATAAAATTAAACGACGTGCCTAATTGCGAAACGAATTTTCGAATGCTTGTTCGTAAAAATTCGGTTGGTTCTGGACAAGGGTATAAGAGATGCAATTGTAACAAAATGTGAAATCGAAGAGTGAAAATGTAAAAAAGAATTACTTATATAATTCAGCTTGACATGCTGGAAGAAGTTGTAATAATAACTAGTTTATTATATAAAAATTTACTAAATTTAAAAGGTTAATACCTATGTAAAAAGAATAGATACATATTTTTTATTTTTCTAATAAAATATTTGAAACACCATATAAGAGTATAATATTTCAACTACAGTTTATGCCTATTTCTTGAAATAGGCAAAGACAAATATTATAATTGCCAAGTACATGAAATGAGCAGCTGTGTTGCCTATTTTGCGAATTCGGCAAAAAGCTGCTCAATTCATGAAATCGGCAATTACACATATATGTAGATATACTTCACATGCAAATTCACAACCACTCGCGAATGGGTGGTTATATTTTTAAGCATATATAAACAAATGCAGAAACCAGGTAGGTATCCACAATATTCTTATTACTGTGAATTTGCATGTATATTATAGGTACCTATCTATATTCTATATATATATATATATATATATATATATATGTTATATCACTCAACTCCAAGATAACTTCTTGAAAACAATATTTATTCAATCAAAAATACAATATGATAATACGAACTTAACTTTACATGACTGTATGAATCTAGACTCACAAGTTGACTGACACATTCACCAGAAGATTCACAAATTATGTCGTTAGCTGGAGATCTAGTATTTATACAATCCAAAATGTTTAATCATCAAAAAATATAAAAAGAACGTAAATAAATATAATAGGTCCTTTCTCTTAAGATTGAATCGAAACTTCTAGAAATATTATAAATAAATATGGTCTTTATGGTAACTTGCTGACTACTGGCACGTAAACATTCTTATTGATTCTGTTATCTTCTTAAAAACTGCGTCTTGCAGATGTAATATGATATGGTGAAATACTGCGCCTTGCAGGTGTACTATGATATGGTGAAATATTAATAATATTATGAAATACAATATTTAAAATCAGTACTTTGTTACTATAACTTAAAATAATATTGTAAATATAACTTCATATCAAGGAGGATAGAAGGAGTACCTACTTAAGTTATAAAGTGAAGCCGCGCGGAATGTAGGCAACCCCTTTTGAGAAAGAACACCTGGGCGCACAGTAACAAAGGGAATTTGCAAGAAAATCATCAGTTTTGTTGATATTCTGATCTAGTCATAGGGAAGAAAAATCACAAAAAAGTCAAAGCGTTTATTGTATCATCGTAATTAGAGTACCTACAAGCTACAATATAAGTAATATACATTTTATGTGATGCTTATAAAATTAATTACTACCTAAATTCAAAAAAAAAGAAAGTCACATGATTGTATAACATAAACAACACATTAATGTCCTTTAAAATACACAATAATGTCCTTTAAACAAATCTTATTTTAAAACTGCCTCCTAGTTTCAGATATATCTATAACATTTATTGCAATAAAATGAAATCTCATATCTACATATTTTTCCGCAATTGTCTTTATTAACAAAATTAAATAATTATCTAAGGGAGGTTGATCGAAAACTTGGTAATTGTGGGTTTCAAAAATAATAGAATTTGAAAAATATTGCATAACCATATTGGACAAATGCACTGCCGTAACTTATCACTTATAAAGCCGATTTTAACGAAATCAGCGGAAGTTTAAAGCAAACCATCTCTATTTTTCTCTGTCATGAGGAAAAGTGCAGCATGCATTATACTTTGTTTCACGAATGTTGGCGTCTGCCTTGAAAACACGTAAAATGAATCAATCCAACTGACGGAAGTAAATCAGTGGCGTAACGATTTCGAGATAAGATATGGCATTTAAGGAAGTTCATATAATTAGAGGAAAAAATATCGATTGATTAAATAAGCAAACATAATATGAAAGATATATTATCAACAATAATGCAGAAACACAAAATACAAATTTATTGCTTGAGTATGAAATATAAATATATGTACCTGAATTATCTGAAATGTTACAATGTCTTTGTGACGCCTATGAAATAAAGATTGCGTTGCCTTCGGACATACGTGCAGCGCCCTATCCACGAACAAATATAGGGAGGACGAGTAACACGAGTAGTGGGAGTAGCACAAAAAAACATTGGCAGAGATCAGAGACGTATATATATATCTGTTCTCTGACATTGGGTTATTGTATGTCATTTCGGAGTGTTGCGCAAAATCACGCAGCGCATCCTTATGTAGTATGAGCGAAGGAAGCTTAAATACAACATTAGACACTCAGTGAAATACTGCGCAACATACCAAATTGACAACTTATCACGGGACGTTATTTCAGCCACTTCTGCTTATAGAACAGGATACAGAGTTAGTTATCCTCCCTTTATATATTCTTGGCCCTATCAGTGAATGAAAGGAGATAAGCTTGACATACTGATGTCGTAGCTTAGATCGACAAACGTAGTAGAGAATTTCATGATAATGCGATGTGATGAGACGTATAACGATATGTACGTAGCTCGTGAATAATTACACACAATGGCCATGATTCGTGAAACAAACTATATGCATTCGCGCGTATGATGTTTTTACTTCGCGGGTTGCATAAACGCCAAGTGGCTTCACCAAGCTTCACTGCCACGCTTTGCACACATAACCAATATTACCTCCATACCTTCTATCTCCTTGCTTCATATAACATAATAAGGGTGTTCGAGCAGGATTTCAAACCAAACTCAAACCGTCAGAGGCATGCGCATTTTAATTTTAAGAAGACGGAAATTAATATGCGCATGCTCCACAATCACGGAACACAGTTGGAAACTGGTCCAAACTACTGCTCGAACACCCTTAATATGTGAGAGCTACAGAGCACCAAAGTTTTATCAAGTTCTGTGACTTTCACAAAAATGTACAGAATACGCCTGCTGGTGCACATTATGCCGCTTTTCTGATTGTTGGTATCTCATTAGCATGAAAGAAAAACAACTCGTTGGATGGTTAACTAGACTATTAATTATTTTTTACCGATTCGCCAACACCTTCTAAAAATTTACCTCCGTTTCACACATAATCTATCAGAAATAATTTGTGCAACTCAAACAATAAAATAATCATTTGTACTTTTCAAAAAAAATCTAAATTTAATTTCAAATTTTAAAGCTAGACAACTAATAATACACTACCGATTTATCATAATTGCACTCAACTATTGAATGATAATTCTCAAGACTCTCGTCTACTCAAAACAACTACCACTTACTATAAAATATTTATTATATTTAAAATTTAATAATTAATTATTTAAAGTTTCAATTATTATTGGTTTATAATTCCATAATTTAATTACGTTTTGTGTTTTGCCTACATCTCCATTCTAGCTTCTAGCAGTTTAGTTCAAGAATTTCTATCGACCATATCTGCACATATTTTGATCCGTTCATACTTTTTCTTTTATTCATCCTATATCATTTGTTATAAATTTATTGCGGAATTGCCTTTTTGCGGAATTGAAAGCCAATTTTTTTCTGTCCCATGTTCGATTTCTAGGCCCTATCCAATCAGCATTGTCTCAGTGTCTATAAATTAACCAATGAGAATTCGCCACACAGTGTGTGGAATGATGATTTTAGTATACGTCAGTTTGTCGGATTTTCGATTGATTTGACAGATTATAGAACAGTTAACATTTCTTGTTTTGATACCACACACCACACTTAAGAAATATCTGACGTGGTTTAAAAAATCAATGGAAAACTAGTGAAACTCATTAATTTTAAGTAGCTTTGAAACTTGGAACCAACTGTAAGTATTTACTCACCCTTTTATTCATAATACACCCTTTCCTTCTCCATTGACCTCAGAATTAACCTAAAAAAAAATGTTCGGCAGTGCCGCACTATCTTAAAAATAAAATATTTTCTTTTATTCTTAGATAATGAAATCTTCGATTGTTTCATCAATACTCCTATTATGCTACGTTGGAGTAACTGTGGTGGACAGTTTAGCTGTTATGTCCGTAGACTTAGGATCAGAATGGATGAAAGTCGGTATAGTATCCCCAGGTGTGCCTATGGAAATTGCATTGAATAAGGAATCCAAACGAAAAACCCCAGCTGTTATAAGTTACAGGGATAATGTGAGACTAGTCGGAGAGGATGCACAAACTGTTGGTGTCAAATTTCCAAAACTAGCTTTTGGTTATCTTGTAGATTTATTGGGTAAGGGGATAGATCACCCTCTAGTCAAATTGTATCAGCAACGTTTCCCATACTATGACATAGTGGAAGATCCCGAAAGAGGTACAATTAGATTTAAATTGGATGATGAAACATCCTACAGTCCTGAAGAACTCATTGCACAATTGTTGGCTAAGGCAAAAGAATTCGCAGAAAATGGTGCTCACCAACCAATCAAAGAATGCGTTTTGACTGTACCAGGATTTTTCAATCAAGCTGAGAGGAAGGCTCTTCTTCAAGCTGGAGAATTAGCTGGCTTAAAAGTTCTTCAACTGATCAACGATTATTCAGCAGTGGCTCTAAATTATGGTATTTTCAGATCGAAAACATTCAATGAAACTTCACAATATGTCATGTTCTACGATATGGGAGCTTCCTCGACAACTGCTACTCTTGTAAGTTACCAGACTGTGAAAACGAAAGAACGAGGATATCAGGAAACTCATCCACAAGCAGCTGTACTTGGAGTTGGCTTCGATCGTACTTTGGGTGGCTTAGAAATTCAAATTCGCCTACGTGATTATTTAGCAAAGAAATTCAACGAAAAGAAAAAGACCACCAATGATGTCTTCAAGAATCCCAGAGCCATGGCCAAATTATTCAAAGAAGCAGGTAGACTGAAGAATGTGTTATCAGCTAATGCTGAGCACCCTGCACAGGTGGAAGGATTGCTCGATGAGCAAGATTTCAAATTGATGGTAACCAGAGAAGAGATGGAAACATTGTGCCACGACCTGTTTGAGCGTGTCAAGGGACCAGTTGAGCAAGCATTAAAGACTGCTCATCTAACAATGGACGTAGTTAGTCAAGTGGTACTCGTTGGTGCCGGCACAAGGGTACCAAAGGTGCAAGAGTACCTCCAGAAGACTGTCAAGCAAGACCTAGCCAAGAATCTCAACACCGATGAAGCTGCTGCTATGGGTGCTGTTTACAAGGCTGCTGATCTCAGCACAGGATTTAAAGTAGCCAAATTCATCACCAGAGATGCTGTCATCTATCCAATTCAAGTGAACTTTGAGCGGCAAACAGATGAAGGTATGCGACAAGTGAAACGTACCCTCTTTGGTCTGATGAACCCCTATCCATCGAAAAAGATCATCACTTTCAACAAATATGTGAGCGATTTCAGTTTCACTGTCAAATATTCTGAACTGGAATACTTGCCCGAAACGGAAATTATCAATTTGGGTTCAACTAATCTGTCTGAATACAAACTGAATGGTGTGTCAGAAGCTCTAGCAAAGAATATCGGTGATAATATTGAAACAAAAGGTATTAAAGCGCATTTTTCCATGGATGACTCTGGTATTTTGAATTTGCTCAATGTTGAACTTGTTGTGGAGAAAACTGTGCTACCGTCAGAGGAGGAAGAGGGGACGCTTTCAAAATTAGGTAAGATCTTGTGCCAAACCGAGTACTCATATTCTAATTATGAAAATTTGCGTTAGTGAAACCGAAAGTAATATTTCCATTCCAGATATATACGTTTTTGTCAAGTTATTGTGATGTTACTCTCATTTTAACAAAGGTACATTTTATCTTTTATAATTTTTGAGATTCTTTTTTTAATAGAAATTTCTTTCAAAAACTTTCACTGTAACGAATTTCAATTTTCTTTATAACGAAGTGTGTATAAGTCTTTTAGTGTGACCATATGCAGATATACAGTGGGTTATTTCTTTATTTTTTTTAACCATTTTTCTGCAGATCACTTTATCAGATGAAAGAAAGAATCATCAAAATGGAAATAATTGTATACCTCGTCCTTTTTTACAAAGTGGGTAGAAAAATAATAGAATTACATTTAGTACAAAATAGTCTATTTGTACCCCGAAATTTATTGCTTGCTTATGATATAACCGTGAGCTGTTTTTTTTGTTATATTTCCACTATCGATAGGCCATTCCCTGCACCCTATATCTTTTCATCTATTTTAATTTTCAACCTTCTATATGTCGGTAAAAACGTAAAGTAATTATTTTATTAATTTTAGGGAGCACATTTAGCAAACTGTTTGGAGGTGAAGAGGAAAAAACAGTTGAGGAAAAACCTGCTGCTGAAGAAAAGCCCACAGAAGAGAAAAACACCGAACAAGATGATAAACCAGCCGAAGCCGACAAAAAACTCAATGAAACCGCCAAGAATGAGACTGAAAAAGAACCACCAAAAGACACCAAACCTAAAATAGTTACCATCAAAGAACCAATAAAAGCTACAGAAGAAACATTGACCATCAACAGTCTAACCAAAGAACAACTGGCCAAGGCTGCTGAAAAGATTGAAAAGCTCGATAAAATTGACAGAGAAATAAATCGACGAGCAACAGCTCTAAATAATCTAGAAAGTTTTGTGATTGACGTCCAAAACAAATTGTACGAAGACGAATACTCAGAATCAGGTACCGAAGAGGAGATTGAAAAGATCAAGGCGGCTTGCAGCGAAACATCCGATTGGTTGTATGAAGATGGCGCTGATGCTGACGCTGATACATATGAAAAGAAACTGGACAGTCTGTATGCGTTGACCAAGGATCTTTTCAGCAGAGTTTACGAGCACAAGGAGCGACCTGAAGCATTGAATGCCCTCCAGTCGATGTTGAATCATTCCTCACACTTTTTAACCTCTGCAAGGAACCTCACCAAAGCCCAGAATCCCGACAAGGATGTGTACACCGATGTGGAGATTGAAACATTGGAAAAACTGATCAAAGACACTGAAGATTGGCGAGACAAAATTGTCAAAGATCAAGATGCCATAAAAAAACACGAACCAGTCAAACTGACTGTAAAGATGTTGATGGACAAGATGGCCGCTTTGGACAGGGAGGTGAAGTATCTGATAAACAAGCTCAAATTTTGGAAGCCTAAGAAAGTAGAGAAGCCGCCAGCGACTGAAAAGAGCGAAAACAAAACTTCAACCAGTACAAATAACACAAAAGCAGAAGATGTAAAAGGAGATGAATCAGCACCTTCTGTTGAAGAGGCGACAATAATTGATAATCCAGAAGATGCACCAGTAGAAGACATTACACCGACCCCAAGTGAAAAGACGAATAATGATGAAGATGAACACTCAGAACTCTAATTTTGAAATGAGGAAGTTGTTATAATTTTGTTCCAATTTACCTTCTCTGTGAGATTAGATAATGTTAATTCAATTTGTAGTATTTTCCGTGGTGGCCAAAGAGAATTTTGAAAAGAAGTTTGAGTCGAACATTTCGTAAAATCAGTTTTCACAATATTTTGTCTTTTTATAATCACGTTACTAGATAGATTTAGCTGATTATCTACAATTTATTAAGGGGTTAAAGGGTAAGGAAATGTTTTTCTGTCCAGACCAAGTGCGTATTATCAAATAAATAATTATTTTTCTTAAAGTAAAACCCCATAATCTTTCTCATTCACTTCAGAATTATGTTATATTCAGTTTTGTTCTTGACATTTTTCCGTCACAAGGATCTCATTCTCGAAGGAACTGGCAGTTTGACACTAGGCCACGATGGAACTTGGAGAAATCCCACTTGTAAGCAATTGTCAATCTCTTTGAGAATTAGATTCATAATAAATATTCAATTTTCTATAGCAAATTGTACAATAATTATTATTAATTACGAAATCTTCTTCACCACTCTCGACATTGTGTGGGGTGGATATGTTGGGATTTTGTGAATATTTTTTTAATTTTATATAACAAAAGTGTGCGAGCTAATTTAAGCTAATAATCGGTTGAGCTCTTGTCGGGTATTTATTGAAGAAAAAAAATGAAATCATGAAATGATTGTGATAGCTTGTAATTTATTTGTCGTATTCTTAATTTATTGTTTTAAGAAAAATACAAAATTTATAAGGTTTCATTCCATTCGCAATTATGTGAATAAATATATTTATTGTCTACAGATTTTTTTATTTTTTATACAAAGATTAATCACTGTGAGATTGAAGCAGTTTTTCAATTTGGCTTCTGCATATGAGGTACTTCTTTATGATCGACTGCATTTTTTTTCTGACAGTATTAACAAGTTTTTAACCAAAAATCTGCTTAAGTACAACTACTTTTACATTTGATTTGAAATATATCTTCGAATTTATGTTGCACAGAACTAGTTTCAGAGACATAGTTGTCTCTGACAGATTTATCAAACACACACAAGGACATACTCATACTCAACATCAAGAAGACTGGCTCAACATATACTCTATGGCTCCATAATATACTCCAAAGAATATTACTAGCGTTTGACATATTAAATGATACAACGAAAACAAATCTGTCTTTATCATGTAAGTATAGATAGAAACAAATATATACTAAAGATCTTTGCATATTCTCTCTAATTCCATGTCCGAATAAAGCTTTGTTATTTACTATTTGTATAATATTAATTAATCTTTATTGGGTCAATATTAAACCCGACAGGACGCGAGTTGCCTCCGACCTAGGAATGAATCCGAAATTTCAAGTCCGTATGGGGCCTAGGGAGTAGTACAGCTCTTAGATGTTTTGCTCAAGTCACTGAATTTATCCAATTGAGTTCCCTGTATGTAAAACAAAGTTTTGTTGTAGAACTGACATATATGTTGAAATAAAAATAATTGAAATAAGACGTACAAAATTCTTCTGCAAACAAAATCATTTTATAGTTTCATTTTAGTTTACTCCAGTGATTTGGCAATCGATAAAACTCAACAGAGTCTCTGCGTACCGGCAAATATGTAGTTCTTTATTGCATATGAGAATTCGTCTTAATTCTTGTATTAAACAATAATTACATAAATAAAAAACTTCATAATGTTTAGACATCTTTATTTGAATTATAATCAAACTATACAATAATTAGGTAATTACATTCTCGTTTATAAACATATAATATTTGACAACAATTTCTATCAAAAGATATTGTTGTATCACAAACTTGGTACGTAATAGTACCATTCTCATATCAATAATCTATTATTAATTATAAACAATAATTGTCCCCCTCCTACCTATCTTTATTATTGAATGTTAAAATAATATTAGAATTACATTTTTCTAAATATATCACAAACACAAATCGCAGTTCTCCCTAATAAGCAGAAAATATACTAATTATTGTTAATATTGCTGTATGTTGATGAGAATACTGATTTTTTGTGAGGTATATAACAAATATAATCATTTTTTTCATATTTATAAGATTATCTGTTTTGCAAAACGCAATTAAAATTATATAAATATACGTAAGTAGAATCAATGCGAGTTTTAAGGCAAGTATGAATTTCCACTACTTCTCACAAACAATCTAACCGCTGTACCTACCCATTACTTCATAATAATTAATTTCGGTTTGGTCAATGAGAAATGTTTACAAAAATATACCAAAAAAAAAAGTCCAAGATATTTTTTCCACTAAAAAGAACCTAGCTATTTCAAACTATTGTAAAAATGGCAGTTTAATATTACAGCAACAATTAGGAACACCATTACAGAGTTGATGTGCCTAAGGACTCAATTATAATCTTATCACAATTAGTAATCAGCAGATGCCATCAACGATACGAATAATCTACGTTTATTTATAGCTGCACTGTAGATTCTAATACGGGCCATTGAAGATGTCATTATATACATAATTTCGATTTTGTGATGCATCTAATCTAATTATAGAATAGGCGGATGAAAATTCATTCAGCAGTAGGTACAGAGTTTTATTTAATAACGAATTTTTACTATAAACTAATTATTATATGAAATCCAACATCCAAGTATTGGTTATAAATCAAGATAAAATCATTCATCATCAGTGGCGAAATAATTCAAAAAATACCTCTAATCATGGAACCAAGAATGTATTATTTACAAGAAAAAAACAATTTTTACTTTGGAAAAACTATGATTATAATACTTTTGAAAAAGAGACATTTTTAGCGGTTATTTCAGTTTCCCTAGTAAGAAAATTTTACTTTCATAGTTCTAGATACCTAAAGGGAAAATCAAAGAATAATTATTTACTTTCACAAAAGCATCAAAGATTTTTTCAAGGCAAGAAATTTTTTGTCCAAGATATGCAATCCATTCCACTATATATTATTCAAATTATGGTTCTGCGGTTGGATTTCGTATAACAAGTATAGCGTTTCAAAATGACTAGAGCCCGCTACTTTGATTTTTCTTTATCTAATACTCATTATTTAATTAAATTAATTAATATATTTCGATAAGAAATCAATAAATGGCGGCTCTTCATTAACACTCAATCAAATTTTACATTTATTCTCATTCTAAAAAGGATTCTCGTTCCTCAATATTCACTTCAATGATTTTGATATTAAACTTGGGGGAAAAATGTACCATATTATGAAAATTTAAAATATATATAATATCTAAAGCAATTTTGTGATTTTTTTTCTATGAAAGATGTTTGTTTTATTAGTTTACTTCATATATCACAGTGCAAAGTATGCTTTTCTATATTTTATATCGATATAACATCATAATTGTCTTGTAGTTAGGAGTTTAATTTGAGTCTATTTCAGACCGTACATTTGCTTTTCTTCTTCTTCTTCTGGAATTCTTGAAAAATAAAGTTTTGAGTTAAGTCACTTTTCTATACTCACTTTCACAAATAAAATATTACGAATCTAATATAGAATTATTAAACAACATAACACTATCTTCAGTTCGTTAATATACTAGTTAAGTATGTTTAAGATTTAAATAAAAATATTGGAAATTTTAAAATATTTTTATAATCAACCATTAGAATTGCCTGAATCCGGCTTGAACATTAGTATTTTAATATTCTAGAAATATAATTAACAGAGAAAATAATTAAGCTTCAATGCATATCACCTACGAATCGAAAAAAATATATATATTGAATATAAAAATATATTATGTATGAGATATTTACTTGTTCTCTGAAAACTTTGTTTTGCATTCTATGATAATCTCATCTCCTGATCGTATATTGTAGCTGTACAATCGCTTGTTTGGGTATCGCATCTCCTCACGACGCTAGAACAAAAAATCTCACTCAGTTATAATACTTTTGCAATATCTATCTTGAAAAAACGATTTTCGATCACCAAATGTCATGAAAAAAGTGCTCAGTATTCTATAGCCTTAAGATAACTTCTCAATTTATCATACTTAGTATAAGTAAATGACTTTACGCAAACTGTGTTATAACCAATGCGTTAGCAGTGACTATATGGGAAACTATACAAGTTTGAAAATTAGTATACAAACATTTTTAGCCAGGGCGAATCGAATGAAAATATTTCCTTTAAAAAAAGTTCCTGTTAAACCGGAAGTGGCCACCATCTTTCTTATTTCCAATAGACAGTGTCATTTTGTATTCCATTATTAGATTTTAAATCAAATTTAAAATAAAAATTTACTACAAATCTCTAACCCAACATACAAACATATCCAGATTTTCCCAAGACAGAAATATAATCAATTGGATCTTGATCTTCTTGGGTTCTTGTCAAAATCCATTCACAATAAGACACTAGAACTCGTAATTCATTTTCTAGCTAATTCTGCACTAGCTAGAATTTAAAGGGACTGCATTTTTATGTTTGTTTGAGAATTATGAACGGCATCTTTAGAAATCCTGACCTAACCTAACCTAACCACATAATTATGCTTGATAATCTTCAGGAAAAAAGATCCAAGCTGTCTACCTACAGTTTTGAAGAAGCCGATTGAATATATTTCTTTTTGCTCCATTACGATCTGAATACTTTTTCGAATAAATTAGACAACTTCTATCCAGTATTAGATGAAATTCTACAAACATGATTAACAAATTTAAACTGTCTTCGTTCGTTAATTCAGAAGGTGACTTATTATACAATATTTCAAAAACATGTGAAATATCTGACACTGTCATTAACTGATTAATTGACTGAACTGGCTAAACACTAAACAATATTTTTTTTAATCCATAGCTATCTGATATATATGTATATACATTTTTGAAAGAGTGTTTGGTCAGTATAAAATTTATTCTAAAATCTAATCTAAATATTAACACGAGATCGTAGACGATTTTTAATTTCCAGATATTCCATTCACTTGCAGCATAAACTGTTATTATCGATTTTTAATCCAACACTTACCATATACTCTATATCTCGGAAGTCTTGATCGGCATAGAAGAGACGCATTTTGCTTGGAGAAAATCCAGCAAACGCCTCCAAGCGTGTCTTCAAATCACCGACAGTGCGATACACATCTACAGATCTAACTTCACTATTTTCACCACAGGTGAAAGTTATTTTCACCCTCTTTTCGGGTCGCAAGTCGACATTAACTAGAGGATCCAGTTTTCCATGTTTTTGAATCAATTCTGAGTACCTGAAAAAAAAAATAAACTAATAAAAGGAAACTTTTGAATTATATTTTTATGGAGAAACCTTTCAGGTTGATCACTTTCCGGTTTAACCATGTAGTATCTGATGAAGGCTCTTTCCGCATCTTCTCGTTCTTCGGCGCTAATTTTTCCTCCACCGTTTAGAGTTGCAATGTTCGGGAGTCGAGCTATGAGAAGTTGCCGTCTCTCATGTTCAGTGTATTCATTGCTCTCCCATAGTGGACAGCCCTGCAAATGTGACAAGTGACAGTTAAGTGCTACGTCAATTAAATTAATTATCTGTGCTCGCTACGTCTCTACAACTTGTTTGACATTTTTTAGAGGAGCAACTTAATACATATTTTTAGCTTTTGACTTTCCACGTGTTTTTCCTTCCGTAGAATACATTGAAAATATATAAATAAATTAACCTCACCTGAACTCTCATACACTCCAGAGCGGGAAATTTGGCAAGACGTTCAATATCATCCCAAGATGACAACTGGGTGGCATTCAAGTTCAACACTTTCAATTTTTTGAAACTTTCATGTGGCGTCGTGTCCTCGGTATCAATGTTGGAGACACTAACGAAATTGATATTACTACTAGCAAGTGGATCACTGGGCTGCTCCAATTCCAGCGATTTAATTGGACATTCGGCCAGCACAAGTGTTTCCAGATTTGGAAATGCAAAACCTAACTTTTTAACCTCCACCCAATCTTCCACTGGATTACCACTAAAATATAGAATGCGTATACCAGAATGTTTATGACGCAACTTGTAGTCTTCGCCGCACTGACATTGCTCAGTTTCGTTTTCATTTTTATTTTCATTTTCTTTGCACGAACATTCGGTCGCCGCCGAGGAGTCATTGACGGAATTATTATGAAGGCGGACATTGTTGTAATCGTTAAGGCTTAAATGCAATTCCTCTAGTTTAGGAAGATGGTCGAGGATTTCTTGGACACTCTCCCAGCTGATGTAGGTGGAGTTTAATACCAAGTTACGTAGCTCTTGCCATTTCATGTTACGGTCCACTTCTACTTCACGCAGCGGTGTCGACAGCACATTGAAGCTCAAGTTGACAAACTTTAGTCGTGGCATTTGTTGCAGGATTCCAAAAACCTACGATGACAGGTTTTCAAACTAAATTCTAAAGGGAAAAATGGCTCATTTACCTCTGGCCAGTCGCAGAGTTTGTTCTTGGCCAGGTCCAGTTCCTCGACGCCAGCACACTTGGCCACTAGGGCATCTTTTTCTCCAGCAGTTGCAATGTCACAGTCATTGAGTACCAGTAGGGCCGGTACAGCTGCCCTGGGTGATTTGCAAGGCACGAATATGGAAATGGAAATGCCCTCATCTTCTGAGCAATCGGAATCGGTCGAACTTTCTCCATACTTTTGCTCTAGAGCTTCTAGCAAGGATGGCATCTTAACGTTTTCTGGAAATCATTAGGATTTGTTTATTAATGAGCTAGTAGAGTGCGAGTTGTAAAAGCTAGTACCATTTTGGGATTTTGATGAGCTTTGCGTTTTTTCTATTTGAATAGTTTTTAGTTTGTGATTAGGCCATTTTTATTCTACTTGAAATTTTGGTTAAAAATTCAGTTGGTTATTTGTCAAAGTCACAATGGTGAAACATAATTCTGACATTAGACTAGCTAGACGGTAATCTAAATACCCCTGTTATTTGATCAAGGTGGCCGCTATCTCGTGGGAGATTAGCATACACGATATAGGAGAATTCATCGACTTTACTCATTCAAACAGTGTTTTGCCAAAATATGAATTTTATTCAAGTGATGTTTATATATATAGTCATTTAACAAAAACAGCGTAGTCTTTTAAGTGTAAATCACAATTAAAATCATAAATCAAGATAAGTTTTAGACGTTACGTTAATGTTAAGTTGTAAACGTCACCCATGAAGGTTCACATCTTAATCTTAAGCCCGCTGCAGACGGAGTATGTTTTGCTGCATGATTGCTTGCTTGTTTTGATGCACGGTCCGATAAATGTTGCCGCGCATGGTATGTTGATGGCTCCCTTGCTCGTGTTGTGTATGTAAAACGACAGTACAGAGAAATATGACTGTGACAAATGATAAAAAATATTGAATATTCTAATCAAGCTCTATTTCTAATCACTGTTACAACAGAGAAAATGTCCCAACAATCAAAATAACATGTTATCATGTGCAAATAACTTTTGAGTGCCACTCGACTAGTTCCGAGTGCTCCGACAAGGCACGAAGCATGAAAACAGTCACCGAAAATAGCACCGATTTTATCATCAAATCATGCACGAGTTCAAGCAACCAAACGTGCGCGCGATGTCATTTTCTTACACGGAAGCATGCTCAGCACCATGCCTAGCTCCCGTCAAGGAAACATGCAGCAAAACATACTCAATACTCCGTCTGCAGCGGGCTGTAGACTAGGATTTCGTAGTCTTACAGACGTACTTACGAAATGTCAAGATCATAACCAAATTTTCGTTAATTGACTTCTTAAACGTCAGAATTTAAAAACCTCAAACATAAAAATATTTTTTACAAAAAATTGGGCCGACGTTATTAGTTGGTGCACTGAAAAATATAAAATAATATTAATTCTATTGGTGCTGTTACTTTTGAAGTTGTGCATTTGTAGTTAGATTGACAACTTTTGGCACCAACTTCACAAGTACCAGCACCCAGCACCAATAGAATTAATATAATTTTATATTTTTCAGTGCATTTTTTGTAAAAAATATTTATTTCACACTTTTGAGTTTAACATTAGTCACGAAAATCGTTGAACGTTCACTAACACCAATGAAGATAGTACTTATTATTCTTTGCTTGTAGTATTGTTATTATTGAGATCTCAAAACATCGCTGCATACGCATAAGTGTTTTAGATGTTAGCATATTTACAACGATTTAATTCAAAAACCGTAACTCTAAGGAAAAAATGTTGATTATAAATGTTGCTACAAATAATTATGTCTTTCATGTACTGCCCACAGATTTTCAATTTTCGAACAAAATGGCCCTCTCCACTTAGCAAAAATACATATATTTAAGAATTTAACATGCCTCTATCTCGAAGACTGTAACTCTTTTGAAAATTTTTTTAATTTAAACGTTTCCGGATATTGTCCTAACTTTAATTATACCAACTCATATTTTCGAGAAAATTCACCCCCTCCACTCCCTTCGGGGGCGGTTTTCGAAGGGAAGAAGATTTCGGATATGCGTTTTTGTAAATATGGGGCCATTTCTCAAGCCTCCTCTTTCAAATCAAAAATCATCAAAATCGGAGCTCGTTTACTACCTATATAAAACTCGCGCACAAACAAAAAAAAAGCAGACAGTCGAATTGTATATCTCCTCCGTTCGGGGTTCGTCGGTCAAAAATTCAACATAACCTGTAAAACTTATCTTTATTTATGATTTTAAATATAAAGTTTACATAGACGCTGCTTTTGTTAAATGAGTAAATATCTAAATATCATGTGAATACAATTCATATTTTGGCAAAACACTGTTTAAATGAGTAGAGTCACTGAATTCTACTATATCGTGTATGTGTATGATAATCTCCCACGAGTCCAAGACCACCTTGATCAAATAACAGGGGCATTTATATTGCCAAAATAAGTTTTTAATTTTAAGGGTTCAGCACCAAACTGGTGGGCACGATTTTATATTACTGAGACTCCGCTGTTCGTCCGTCTGTTAGCGGACTGTATCTGTATCCTCTGAACCGTAATAGGTACACAGTTGAAATTTTCACTGAATGTGTATTTCTAGTTTCAGAGTAATAACAAATACTAAATACTGTATCTCATGAAATCTAATAGATAGAAGCTGACATTTTCAGAGAATGTGTATTTCTATTACCGCTAGAACAACAAATACTAAGTCCAGAATACAGTTGTTCTTGGGAGTTTGTTTTTTTAACTTCTTGGGTAACGTTGTAATTGTTTTTTTTTTTGGAAATGGTCGATGGGCTCAGTAGAGGTTAGAGACCACTGTCTATTTTTGTCGGAAGTTTTGTGTAAACCCTCCCTGTGGATGGATTTCAAAGAAATTTCAGTTAAGCAGAAATGAAACCATGTTCAAGCAGCAAGCAGTATATTCGCGGAAATGCAGTTTTGTTGCCCAACCTTGTTTAGCTCTAGATCGACCAGACTCCCACATCCTTTCCTTGTCTTTGTTTATTCGTGAGATCGTCTTCGATAAAAGCTGAATTGAAAAGATTTATATACGTCTACGTGATATTGCCCTGGATAATGTACAGCTTGTCCCAAATTTGATAATGTCGTATTGCTCATATTCACACGATGTGAATATACCTATAACTTTTGTTTTTTTGAAAAATCAGTTTTTTTTAGATTTTTGACCTACAAAAACCACTCCAATCAAAATATACCCAATGTTGTGCCTGAAATTATCTATCGTTTGTGAAAACCCAAAAAAATTACGTCATTCCAGTTAGAGATAATCGCAAAAAACATGAGTCTGTAGGCGAGCAAGCAAGAAAGTTAATCCGCAAGATAACTCAAGAACGGAACCGATTTTTTACCAAGGGTTTTTGCTGTTGGTTGGTATCAGCCCAAGGAAGAGCCCTATTGTTTTTGGTGAAGTTGAGATACTCTGGTGTCGAGTTACGGCCGAAGAACCCTATTTTTTAGACCATTTTCTAAGGAAAATCGTCGAAAATCTCAAATTTTTCACTTTTTGGGCTAAACTAAAGTTATAATGGTATAATTTAGCTAAATATATCAAAGATAAAATATTACATTTTTGTCAGACAAAATTTAAAACTGTCTACTAGTTGTATTTTAGAAAATATCTCCTTAAATAAATATTTTACAACTTTTTAGTCAGAATATGAATAAACAGGTAGAAAATATGAAATTTCATTTGTGCATAAAAAATACAGCGTTTTCTCGGAGAATACTTTTGACAATCGAATTGCATACCTCATCCGTGTGGGAGATAAATCGAGTTTCTGAGTAAATTCTCATTTACCATACTTTTGAAGCTTATTTATTTATCAAGGCTTTAATAATTGCAGCAATTATTTGCGACACCCGCTATATATCACGTTCAATTGAATACAACACAGAGCGATTTTGCTATTTATTAGTGTTCCACGTCTCAATCGTCGGCCAGCAGCAGACAAACAAGAGGTGTGAACCAAGGGTGAACGACATAGTGGATCCTCAAGTAGTGATCCCACTCAATAACAATAATCTTCTCATCAGAAAACTTGTTTAGAACGTTGCCTGCAGTTAATTATATTCCAAGTATTATTAACAGAGTCTGGTTTATTTGACGATCGAACTTAAAACTCTTGGACTTAAAGAGTGTCTTGAATCAAATACATCCAAAAATCGTAAAAAACCTCAAACAAAAATTGTGGTCTGATTACAGTCTAATGGGCCCATAGACAGTTGGACATGTCCCGCAACTTGGTAGAGTCCAGGTAAATTTTGAATTGTGTATGGGCAAGTTGAAGAGACCAAATCAAAGTTGATGAATCTGTTGAGGAGACCAAGAACACTTTTGACACTCGTGGACGGAACCTAGGGTTCTAGTGTTGGAGTATGCCGTGTGTATGGGCAGGTATGGGCAAGTTGATTAACTTTATTCTCAACATATGTTTGCTTGAGCAACCGTCACCAAAATGACGAAAATTGGAACCACATTTCTGGGTGAAATTATTTGAAATACCTTCAATTTTTATCACAAATCAAGTTTGTTTCAAAATAGGTGATTGAATGTCAATTATTCTCGAAAATTTTCCATATCTATACCACAAGAAAAATATTTAAAATTATACTCGTTTATTTGAAACTTAGGTACGTAATATTCTTGTTAAGAAAAAACAATCATTAGGTACTGGCTGATGGGAAATTTCAATATTCCATGTGAATCATTAGCCCTTATAAGGTCGTTTTACCATTATTTTCAAAATTGAAACGTTCAATAGCCCTCACAATAATGTTTTGCAACTGGTCTGCTGAAGCTGATTTCGTGTAGATCAAATAGGTTCATGAACAGGTTTGATCCTCTCTTGAGCCCATAACGTACGAAGAAAATAATGTCAGAGCTGAACGGACGTTGAGCCTACAATTAATCAAATACTAACTTCAGCAAAACGTTTGTTCATTCTATCTTTTTGAAATTTACATTATATCAAATTTTTTAGTTTGAATCGTTTAATCGGCGTAAGGTGCCAGTATTCGTTACGCTAAGACGATGTTCGCAATATGAGTATAAAATTAAAATATTATTTTGTGTAAAAATCTTTATAATGGTAAGGTTAATTATCTTTTATGTTTCTTTACACTTTATGTTAACTATAAATGTTATTTAATTCAAATTCCGGATCAACATTCTCATGTAGGTACATATACCATTATTCGTCATGCAAAAGAAGCGGCTGTCCCAGTTATCGTCAGTTAACTTCCTAGTATTCGTCAAATAGTTTAATGCAAGAAAACTCAAATGAATAACTATTATTCTCATGTATTTATTGACCTGGTTAAATTACAAATTTGAAAAATATTTTTTTTGTCTTTTTTTAAGCAGACGCACACCTCCCATGCATCCATTGCAAACACTTTTGACATTTAATCATATCTTCTTCACGCTCTTCCTCGCATATATCGCAAAACAAACTCTTTCTGTGGTTTCTCAGTTGTACAAATTCCATTTTCCTGTTTTTTTACTGTGGCTTAGGCTCCTTTTTATTCTTTTTCACATTTTTTTTTCCTGCGTTTTTTTATTTTCCTTGCCTTCTAATCGTTTTCTCTTCCGTTCTCAAATTTCTTTTTCTAATTTAGTATTCTCTTTCTTTCTAAAGTATTCTAGCCAATCTTTAGAAGTTGCAACTGAAGGTATTTTTTCTTTCAGCTTTTTAGTTACCTTTGGTGTAGGTATCTGGTCAAAATAAATTTTAAGAGGAGATGGATTGTCCGCCAAGATATCATTCTCTTTAATATTTTCTGCATTTTCTTTGATAGGCATATTCTTCTCACCATGTGTATCTTGATTAATTTCAGCTACTCATTCTGTGGCCCGTGGAATATTTCTCTCAGTTGTTTGTGCTTCTAATGCTCTCGATGGCGAAAATTGATCTACCGCAATAACTTTGGAATCTATTTCTGTGGTAGGTAAACTGGGTTCATCTGTTTTAGTAATATTACTTGGAGCCAATTTGTTACCTCGTAATTTTGATTTGTAGTATTTACTGGTAGTTCATTTGATGTTTCTGGATCTGTAGAACTTTCGCACGAAAATGGTCATGACATTGGCTAAATGTTTTGATAAATGTTCGGTTCATCCCTTAGAAAAGTTTCTAAGTTTATTGGAGCACTCTTATCCAGATCACCTGCAAATAACGATACGGAATATGGATAAGTTTTACAATATTTGATAGGTATGTTACTAACCTTTTTTGTGAGACTGTTTTTTGCTTTCAGATGAGTTCGTGTTAAGTCAAGAGACAGATCTATAACGAAAACAGTTATTAATTAACGAGAATAGAAAGTAAGCTGAAGATGTTGATTAGCATACCTTTATGAGTAATTTTCTGCAATGTACCGTCTTCTCCCACAACAAAGTCATTTATTTCATTTTCAGGCAATCGGTCATTTAAAACATCGTAAAATATTTCATTATCTTGTATCTCCAGTGTATTTTCTGTATCTTCTCTACTAAAGCTTCTCTTAATTTTATAAAGTTTTAAGTAATTTTGTATATTCCACCTCGTGTATCCATGTCGATCCAGACTCTTTGAGTAACTTAAACTTTTCTTGAGCGATAAGGGGCTAAATAAACGTTGAGTGATTTTTTATATAATCTTCTTTTTTGATACTGGGGCCTTATCTTCCTTGGTTTTCATCTTAAAGTAATCTAAAGCATCTGGATTTAGAGGAAGTAATCCACAAGCCCTGAATCTATTCTTGAACATCTCTGGTTTGGGTGTATTTTTCAGTACTTTGAGAAGAAGTACAAGTATTCGTCACCAAAAAAAATAATTTTGAGCGTACTCTTTAAAGTAAAAAATATGAGTTTATATTTACTTTACATATACCCAATTAATCAAAAATTAATTCCTTACCAAGAAGACACTCTACGTACATGCTAGAGAGAGTTTAAAAGAACAACTTACCTTAACATTGATCTTAGCAACAAATTTGAAAAATTTATATTTTTAAATTTCTGTTCATCCAGATCGTTTGTGAACGTTTGTGACACGTTTTTTTTATGACTCAATATTTTAATGAGTTATTAGATTGCTAAATAATTAACACCGATTAGCGAACAGGTCTTGAAAATAGACTTTACATTCTCTATTTTTTACCCAATTTATCAAAAATCCTTTATGAAACACAAAACACAAATATAATAATGAAATCGGTTGTGACTATTGTTTTAGAAAAATCTAAATTTATTTAAAAATTTGTAGGTTCAGGCTACTAACTAAAAATCACTGATCAGCTCAGACTGTCAATTACCTCAAAAAGTGTTGATTATTTTTCCATTCTGGGAACCTATATCTCAAAACCGAAACGTTTGTCGTCTATGTTCATGGATATCAAATTTTTGTCTGATTTTAAAATTGAAATCAATAGGTGAAGTCATTTCAAAAATAAATAATAGTTTAAAAAACTAAAAAAACCGGTTTAATAACAAACCAAACTGAAAATAAATAGTAGTTTAAGAAAACTTGAAAACACGCTTCAATAGCAAACCAAAATAAAAATTAGAAAATAATTTCATTAACATTTCATATTAAGGGTAGAGTGATTAATAAAATAAATCATTTTAATGTAAAAGAGCGTGTATTGTCATCGGTCCTTTAGAAGTATGAAAAGTTTCAAGTCGATCCGATGTTTTCAAGTGGGTCAAAATCGTGTCCAAAGATTCCGTTACATACATACATACATATATACCAAGCTAATAAAAGCGTGTTAGAAGGGAACACCTTGTATATCACGAAAGATTAACTCATTCAAACGATTTTGAAAAATCTGTTTATCTCATCAAACAGAAATGTAGTTGTCGATTCGTTCTGTTACAAGTTACAATTATTAGAATAAGTATGTAATTGGCGAATTAACTATTTCATAATTACATTACATCACAATATTGAAGAACGTGGGACCGTTACTGTCACTATATTGGTCGATGGTAAAGTTATGTCACTTTCCAAAGAATGTAACACCAACAGTTCGACAAGAAATACAAATGAAATGAACTGCTAATTGCAAACAAATTCCATGTAAGATCAAAAATAATAGGATTGTTTCGGAATGATTGAAATTATTATGATATTACGTATTTGACAAATTTATTAAATCAAACAAATATTGTTATGCATTGTTGTCTTTTAAAACACATCAGATAAACAGAAAGCTGATCTGATTAAAGTGAAAATAATTTAAATATACGTCATTAGAATTGTTTGTGTTTAATATCACCAGAAAACATTAATCACAATGAATTACATATTATATACGAATACTTAACATCAAATGGCGACAGAAAGATAGCAAAATATTTTTAGGGTTCCCTACCTGCGATGAATAAACGGAACCCTTTCATTCACAGTCTTTTCTCCGTAATTACTGAACAAGAAAAGATCAAAATGGAAATTAGATGAATAAAATTAAATCATGTAACATATACGAGAGAGATTGGCTTAGATATTAAAGGCATAAAAATTTCTCACAAAAAATAGGACCAACTTTTTTAGTAGCACAAAAAAATAAAATTAGTTTTATTCTACCGGTGCTGGTAATTTTGAAGTGGGACAGTTGTGATTAAATACAATTTGTCACAATCTTAAAAAGTACCAGCACTAATAAGAATAATCTTATTTTGAATTTGTTTGAACTAATACTGACAGTGCTATTTAAAACTATATTCATTTCACATTCAAGAATGTTAATTAATTGATTCTTAGAGATATTCAATCGCACTGACGATAAATGGGTCTGTGACGATCATTGAGACTATTATCTTACAGGGTGTCCGGAAAGTTCTTACTGCAAAAAATGATCTTACAAGAGCTAATATAATCCTATCGGCCTTAATCATGGAGTTATTCGCCTTCAGTGTGAGAATTCAAAATATTTTTTTTATTTAATCGTATCTTTTAAACGGTTGCTATGGCATCAACAAAATTTGTGCAGTTGAATTAACTCCTAATAATGCTTGTTTTCATATGTAAATTTCTGATAGTATGTCTGTCTTATACCGGGACAAAATTTCCCAGTTAAATTAAAACATTTTTAAATGAGTTGAAAAATTTAACTTTTTTTCTTCCGATCTTTTATTCGTTCCTTTTGTTAGGTTGTTAAATTTTAAAAATAATTGAGAAGTTATTTTCCGGAATGGACAGTTTTATCAATTTCCAGAAACCTAGTAGGAAGTTTGAATTTGATATTCACAATTTAAATTGAAGAATTAGTAGTACCTACCCTTTATCACTAGAGGCGGTTTCAAATATGTAATACTAAAAAAGTTGTTCGCCGCTTCTTCATGATCTGAGTGTTGAAAAATGGAAGAAAAAATATAAAAAGAATGTGAATTAGCTTTCTCTGCACAATAGAAAAAAAACTAATAAAAAAAATCTTGATACCAGTTTTCACGTTTGAGATGCATTAACATAAAATTTGATAACAAATGTTTTAGAAATAAAGCAAAAATCAATTATTAAACGGAATAATTTTAATCTCTAGCCAGTTAAATTAGAATGATAATATCGTCAATTATGTTCTCATGTGTTCCTTTTTATATTTTTGAAGAAAGTATCTAATCATCATATTTATCGCAATTCCAAGCAATTTTTAATACAAGTAGAATGAAAAAATAGACTGTCAATTATATCAAAAAGTGTTGATTATCTTTGAGTTCTAGGAACCTATATATCTCAAAACTGAAATGTTTTTCGCCTATGTTTATAGATATCAACTTTTTGTGGGATTTTCAAATTGCAATCAATATGTGTCATGTTAAAAAAAGGGGAACATCTTGTATATTACGAACGAATAACTCATTCCAATAATTTTGAAAAATCTAGATATATCTAGATTTTTCTATATATATATAGATATATCTCAACAAAAAGAAATGTAGTTACCGATTCGTTCTGTAACAAGTTACAATTATTACAATAAGTATGTAACTGACGAATTAACTATTTCATAATTGCATTACCCCACAATATTGAAGAACGTTACTGTCACTATAATGGTGGATGATAAAGTTATGTCACATCACAATAATTTCCAAAAAATGTAACACCAACAGTTCGACAAGTAAATACAAATGAAATGAACTGCTGATTCGAAAGAAATTCTATGTAAGATCCAAAATAATAGGATTATTTTCGGTATAATTCATATGAAATTATTATGATATTACGTTTTTGACAAATTTATTAAATCAAACAAATATTCATGGATTGTTATAAATATTTTTTACAAAAAAATGGGCCGACTTGTTGCTACAATAAAAAATATAAAATAATATTAATTCTATTGGTGCTGGTACTTTTGGAGTTAGTGCCTACAACAACAAACTACAACTTCGGGGGCGATTCTTGAAGGGAAGGAGATTTCGGAATTGAGTTTTTCTAAATATGGAACTCTCAACTCTCCTTTTTCACATGAAACAAAAATCGCCACATAAAACTTTCAATGTTCCAAAATGTTTACCCCTTTCAAGTCCATGGGGAGATTTACAGGGGGGAAGGAGATTTTTATTTTGTTTTAGTAAGAAAACATCTCTCATTGTTCTGCTTTCCAACTAAAAAAATCATCAGATTTGGTGCACATTTAATATGCAAAAAGTGCTTAGATATCTACATACCTACATTAAAAAAGCAAACATATAGATTAATTGTTTAGCTTTTCGTTCAGACGAAGTCCGTCAAAAAGACGACAGCCCCACATTTCTGAAACTACTGACTGGAAAATACAGAATATAGGGCTTCCGCATCGTATTATTAAAGGTTTCATTAATTTTGCTTGAAAATATATGGATTTGGCAACAGCGAAAAAGTAAAATACATAATTTTTCAGGAAATCAATCTTATTTACCAAACGAAACGCGCTTTCATCTGTATTTTCGTTTTTTGAAGTCTGTCAAAAAGGAAAATTTAAGCAGGCCATTAAAGTCATGTGAAATTCCATACGCATATCTTTCGAAAAAAGCGCCTTTGCGCAGGTAGGCGTGAGTAACAATAAGCCATTAAGGTGCCTTAATATGCTGGAGATTTGGTGATTCGGGTATTTGGAGATTCACGTCATTGTCTGAAATAGTCACGTGACCATAGCTAGAAACGTCTAAAGCGCCGAGTCTTCAAATACCCAAGAAGTTCGTTCAAGCTCAACTTTCTGAAATCCTCCAGAATTACACGCACGCGCAATTTTCTATTGGTTGGTTGGCGTCGGCTTGCTGTCATCTCATCAGGACCAACTGTCATTAATTTAAATTTACAAATATTAACTGAGAATTGTGGTTTTAGAAAAACAAATTCAAATACAGAAGAGCAGTTGATGACACTCCCACCTACTTCTTCAAGTTCTTCTGTTGAAGATGCTGTTCAAACTTTTCAACCATAAACATCGTCTGCTGGACCGTCTTTATCAATTGCTCCCTCCTCAAGTTGTAATAATTTTGTTATTTGTGAATAGATTATTTAATACTAAGAATGATTTTTCCAGGGAAAAGAAAATTAGAAAATAGTGGCTTAGATGAGCTCATAACAAAGGAGCTGCAGAAGACAACAACTAGATAGTCTAGATCATTTCTGCGAGATGTTAGCCTTCGAAATGAAGAAATTGGATGGTTGTAAAAGATCCATCTATCTGTCAAGTCAAGTCTCCAATACACAAATAACCGAAGCTGTAAATACCGTGAACGTTGACGTTTACCCCACCACTCTAAATCTTCAAATAACCAATTCTCCCTCGCACAAAAGGCACATTTATTGTCGCTTGAACATATACAGCAGGTTATTGACAGCAGGGATTTGGAATTTCCATACTCTCATTTGACTACAGAGAGAAGGGCCCTGTACTATACTGTCATCTGTCATATATAGTCTACTTGAATCAAACCCTCGAACGTCTATTAGATTTGCTAATGTTAGCAACATGAAAGGCTACTCCATGAAACGTTACGGTTCCACTTGATAAAATTCAAAGCCCATGTTATCCAAGTCAATATTTCCGAAAGGCCTAAAAAAGTCCCTTTTTGACCGACGAAACAAACGGAGGAGGTATACAATTCGACTGTTTGTCTGCATGTTTTTTATGGATGTTCGCGCCTTTTAAATCGTAAACGTGCTCCTATTTCCATGATTCTTTTTCATTTGATCATTGAGAGTTGGTTCCATAAAAATTGAGTCCTTTCCCTCAAAAACTTATCCCAGAGCGGGTGGAGAGAGGAATTATTTTCGAATATAGAAAATTTAAGATGAGAAAGGGCTATATCTGTCAACGTTTGAATTGGAAATTAAAAAAAATCATAGTTTCCGAGTTATAGCAGTTGTAAAGAATGAAATATGTGTATTTCCGCGATGTTCTGTAATCACTTAATGAGTATAGGTAAGCAACGTATTTACCTTCTTTGGTGAACGCTCAATGAGTTTGATGACTAATGTTACCTACTATATTTAAAAATGTGAAATTAATATTTTTTACAAAAAAATGGACCGACTTTATTAGTTCGTGCACTGAAAAATACAAAATAATATGAGGTCTATTGGTTTTGGTACTTTTGAAGTTTTCTGCAACTGAGCATCTTCAAAATTACCAGTTGGTACCAATAGAATTAATATTTTTTGTATTTTAGAGAGCACTAACTAATAAAAGCGGTAATTCTTTGTAAAAAAGTATTTATTGGATATACTATACCACAGCAGTGCAATAATTAAGCTATGCTATTAATCAAATTCATATTTTTTGATAGAACGGTAACTTCACTTTCGTGTGGTTAGTAATTCAAGAAGTTAAAATACAATAATATTGCCCACAATCTTATTATCCCATTGAAGAAAACTCAAAAGTTCTCAACCCTCTTTAAAATTCAGTTATATCACCCCTCTTTAAGCGCAGTACGAAGCAAGGAAAAGCCTATTTAGCGAATTCATTTCAAAGAATGTTCGAATTGAAAAAATAAAGCTCGCAAGCTCAATACTCGAGCATCCTCCTTAAACAAAACAACAACTAACTACTTATAACAGACAGACATAGCAAGCAAACACAGCATGATGTCGTTCACCCTGAAGTCCTTTAGAGTTGAGTCCTTAGAGACGAATAGCTACAATAATTCATCAGGCCTGTCAGTTTTGTCGCAGTCTATTTCAATGGGCCACTACCTTCCTACGATGAGGATGTCGTATAAATATTATCTTTCTTTGTTTATGAAACAAATAAAAAATTCCGAATCGAAGGCAGCCATGATGCTTTTCAGGGCACTATTTCTATTGTCGGACTAAAACTCTTCTTGCGGTTGCTCAAGATGATAAATAAATTCTGCAATTATATAGTTACTCCTTTACTTCTTTTATTCCTTTTGATGCCCTCCTATATTTGACCGCCTTCGAAAAACGGAGGAGGTATATAAATTCGACTGTATGTTTGCTCTTTTTTTAAAAAACGAAGTTCCTTTACGCGGCTTGCGGTAGTAGTCAAATCAAAGCAAGTTTACTGTGCATACATAGGAAGAAAAATATACAATCGAATTGCATGCGTACATTTTTTTGAATTCAGTCAAAAAAGATATAGATATTATTGAAAAATTAGGAATCTTCAAGTCCAACAAACGAGATTTTCGATTTGCGAAAAAATATCTCCCTTTATTTGGTATGCAGGAAATTACCAACCAAATCTCAAATCTGAACTGACTGGAATTAACTGCTTACCTGTTTAATAGGAAACGTACTGAGACATTAATTCTTCAGAATGTTTGACATAAATAGAAATAATAAAACGAACTTGTATTGTTTTTCGTATGGTATTGACGAGTAACATTATACGAAACATAACCTACAAATTTGACAAGAGGCATACATTTCAAAACAAATTTGGTAAACTATTTATTAATCTATGAAACTAATGGCGTTTTCGATCTGAATGCACTCAGAGCACTCTGAGAGCGACCTGCTGACGTCATGCTCTACCCCAGGTTTGTCATTTGATGTTTCATGATCGAACATGTCCCTAACAATTGGAGCAACTTCATGTCATGAGTGACATTTGTGCAATGACAGAAGTTTACATTTTGGAAGTTTTGTGGCCATTACAACTAAACAGAACACTACTACACACAAGATTATTTTACAATTACTTTAAAATCAAAAATGTAAATATTTAGTTCTTTGCAAATTACTAATTATTTGTAGAATTGAAAGTGAACTGTGCACAAACAGGTGTTTGTGCACCTAGGTGCATAATAACGTATATTATACCAATGAAATGAACCTTTCTAAAGGACATATATTTGTAAAGAAAATAAAACAAATTTGGATTTGCTCAAAATAGAGGACTACTGCTCCAAAATTAGTACCCACACACTTGTTATTTGCTGTCAAAAGGTTGCTCCGTGTCCTCATGCCAGAGCAGTCAGAGTTGCTCTCAGAGCAATCTGGGAAAGATTCACGGGTAAATCGAACACAGAAATTTGATTAAGAGCGGGAGCTCTATCGCAAATCGAACATGATAGTTCCTCTCAGAGCACTCCAGCAGTTTATCGAAAAGGCTATTAGTACGTGCCTACATACTTATCTGTGGATTGTCAATGTCAAATGTTGAAAAGACAATAAAAATAAATTACTAAAAATGTCCCTACATTTCTATTTAAAAAGACTTTAGCTTGATAATCTTAGAAAAGCGAATTTTGTCACCTAATAATATAGAAGAAATTAATTCTTGCATGCTACTACATCGTCCAGTGTATGTTAAGATTTCAACTTTGTGAATGTTTATGATGAAGTCAATCAAAATTCATCGATTTAATTTTATTGTGACAACAACATAAAATACATTGAGTTCGTAGAGTAGCTATTAAATTAAATATAAATTAGAATAGAGGTATAAATTTAAAAAATATTTCACTCTTTTGAGTTTATCATTAGTCTTCAAAATAGTTCAAAGTTCATCAAAGAGGATAATTCTTTGCTTATACCTACATAATCAAAGATGTCAAAACTCTCGATAGTCCTCTTTCAAATAAAAAAATCCCGATGGCCTGTACTCAGCGGAAAGGTAAATTTTTCAAAATTCATTGAAGTGAAATTTGAACAACCTTTTCATTGGTATACATACATGTTATTACATAAAATTGTCGATGTGTCATAGCCTTGCTGTTAAAGGTTTTTGTTTTGGCTGTTGAATATAAAGCAGACAGGGTTCGAGTTCGAGTTCCACTTCAAGGCAGAATTTTTTTTTTCGCCTACTTCTTTTCAATAAATATACTATATATTTTTTTAATCAGGGTCTATATTAAGATCTCCAGAAAATGTACAATTACATCAAATTTATATTGAGTGTTCATGTTTTATCAATATTTGCTATTTTTCTTTATTAATTTTTATTTTTTACCTGTGTATTTTATGAAAAATTGCTTTGAACAAAAGTTGTAGGTACTGATTATATCTATAACCTTAAATTATTTTTGATAATATTTACACTACGGCTCTTTTTTGATAATTTTTTGAAATGTTTGAACGGTCGCCATTTTGAAACTACTTACCCGATATAGCCCAATAACGAACTCGACTGAGATATTTGAGAGATTGATTTTTGTAGCAAATTTGAACTTGATACCTTCAAAACTGCGACTTCTATCGTGTTAACAAATTTCGTAATATCCCATATATATATATATATATATATATATATATATATATATATATATATATATAAACTTTTGAACCAAATGTTTTTTTGGACTAACTTATAGACACATAACAACATGCCGTTGAAATGTTTTCGAAATTCAAAAGTGTGAACGATCGCAATAGGTACATTTCTATAAGAAATTCACTTAAAAAAATCATGAAAATCGGATCACGTTTACAATTTAAAAAACGCGAACAGCGAAAAAAACATGCTGAAAAATAGTCGAGACAAAAAAGCTCAAACCCGACGATTTTTATGGAAATTTTAGACGTTTTATGAGGAGAGATTGAAATATACAGGGTTTTCGGAAAGAGATATGACGTCATCAATTTATGTAGTCAATTATTTTCCTTTAATTTATAATAAATAATAACCCTGCACCTACACTTCCTGTCAAGTATGAATGAGATACGATAAACATTTTAACAATCTTTATATGTTATGATATGATTATTCTGATTGTTAATTGCACAATATTTTTCGTATCTACTATTAACAGATTAGAAAATGATTGAGGTTACAAATCTGTTTTAACAGTATATGACATTTAGCAACCTCCATTCTCATTCTGAATATTCAAATTTACTAGATATTAACTGATTTGTAACATACCATTGTGAAACTATCTAAATAGATTAGATTTTCGTTACCTAGAATCAATTTGGATTAAGATTCAGGATTTATTTGAAAAGTACTTCAACATTATTGTTTGATATATATGAAGAATTGATTATTTTAAAAGAATATGTATTTTCAGTGGTCACTGATCGTAGACGTTATCAGGCCCAATACTCTCGACCGTGTTGATAGCCAACCTCGTTTTTTGACACACCCGGTATATTTCAGCATCACGTCAATGGGATACATTTTGATCGACGGAGGTATACAAGTCGAGTGAATGTTTACTTTTTTATGTTTCGATAAATTAATAAAAAATTGCGCATTAATGTGTACGGATTTTTATGATTCTTCTTTCAGAGTTACAGAAGGACGAAGTTTTTCGAAATTAATATTTCAAAAATAGGACCAACTTTGTTGGTAGGTGCACTGAAAAATACAAAATAATATGAATTCTATTAATGCTGACAATTTTGAAGTTGTGCAATTGTAGTTAGATTGAAGACTTTTGGCACCAACTTCAAAAGTACTAGCACCAATAGAATTAATATTATTTTGTATTTTTCAGTCTACTAACTAATAAAGTCGGTCCACTTTTTGGTAAAAAATATTTATTTCACACTTTTGAGTGTAACATTAGTCATGGAAATCGTTGGACGTTCACCAGAGAAGTACTTATCCTATTAACCATGTATATTCTTAGCTTGTACTTGTTATCATTCAGAGATCTCGAAACATAGCGGCGGAAATACACATATTTCAGATTTTACTAATGCTGTAACTTGAAAACCGTATTTTTTTTGGAAAAAAGTCCAATTTAAATGTTGCTACATAATATAGTTAATATCTTCTTTAATTTGGCCGTCGCAAATTTTCAATTTTCGAAAAACATTTCTGCGTCCACATATTGGAAAAACACATATTTCAGTCTTTACCATTGCTGCGATTCGAAAACGGTAACTCTTTTGAAAAAATGTAAAATTTCAACGTTTCCGGATATGGTATTATCTTTAATTCCGCCGTCTCATATTTTCGGTTTTCTAGAAAAATTGTAAGTCCACCCCCTTCGGTGGTAGTTTGCAGGGTTGGCACGAATTAATTCATATGAATTAAGTCAGTGATTTAATTCGTGAATTAATTCAAATGACTTTTTTTAAAAGAGTCATGAATTAATTCAAACTTTTTCCAATGGGAAAAAGTCTCATTTAATTCAAACATTTCAAACTAGTTTTAAATGAAAAAACTGAACATCCGACAACCGTGGAGTGCCCACATCACAATACAATGCACTGCGCCCTCGCGTCGGGTTCGGGGAATCACCGAAAAACCGAAATCAAAGAGGGATCCCGAAAATACCGGCATTGCGATATTACTAATAAGATGTAGAGTCTTGAGTAGTGTTATCGTGAAATTTAGCTTTTTTGGGACCGATTGTGCTTGAAACTTCAAATCTTTTATTATTTTAATAAGCTACATTCTGTTAAAGTTTGTTTATTAACCTGTGAAAAATGAGTGAACGAAAAAGGGATCCTATTTGGAAATATTTTGAGGAGTGCAATCTACAAAATCCAACCAACAAAACATCAATCATGCGGTAAAACATTGCAAGCTTTGGTTAGCTCGATGGCTCGACTAAAACCTATATCGTATGCACTGGAATTAATTCAAAAAGAGAATTGCACAATTGCTGAGTCTGTTGTTATTTGGAAAAAGTTAATAAAAGATTTAAATGAGGGACTAGACGACAGGTCTATTACCAGGTACACACAAGCTTTTCATAGGTACCACTTCATTGCGCACATGGTAAGTCCAACGAATATGAAGGAAAATATAAGTTTAACTGAAGAAGAAAAGCAAATGGCTTTGGAATCTGCAGCTGCAGAGTTTCCAAACATCTTACCGGTATTGTTAAGATTCCATGGAAAGTTATCCCGTTATAATGACCTCCTGATGCAAGACTCTGTTATTTCAAGTATGACAGATATTGAGTGGTGGATGTCAACATTTTCACCAACAGATTTAGATCCTGCAGCGAAAAGTAGAATCAAGCAACTTATGACAGCAGCAGCTTCATCCTCAGATGGAAAGAATATTTTCATCCTTCGGATTGGTACATTCGGATCTACGCAACCGACTATGGGTGGTAAAAGCCGGAAAACTGACTCTTCTAATGAAGATTCTGAATAAATAATAAGTAGCATTTGTATTTATCATTCGTTATTCAATCAATAGTTTCAGATTGTTTTGCAAAAACTGCATGTTTTGTCATGTTATGTTTTTGTTTGAGTAAATAAAAGTTGATTTTTTCAAAGTGAATTAATTCAAAAAAGCCCGAATTATTTCAAAAAGTCTGACTTTTTTGACTTTTTTATAAAAGTCATGACTTATTCCAACCCTGGTTTTTTGGAGGGAAGGAAATTTCTCAACTATCCTCCTTCAAATGAATCAAAAATCATCTAGAATTAAGCACATTTACTTTGCTAAACGCGCTAACAGCCACACATAAAAAAGCAAACATACAACTGAATTGTATACCTCCTTCTTTTTTGGAGTCGGTCAAAAAGAGTTTTTTGTTGGTGCACTAAAAAATGCTAAATCATAGCTAGAAATTCTACTGATGCCTGGTATTTTTGAAGTTGGTGCCAAAGTCTTCTATATACATATCTACCCATAGGTAACTGCACAACTTCAAAATTACCAGTACCAGAAAAAAAAATATTTATTATATACTTATAATCAATTCATCCACTACTTTAAGACCCACTGTATATATAGTTTTGTAAAGAATGTTGTTTCAAATCAAAATTAGGCACACTCATTCTGCTCAAATCTTGTTTTCAACTCCGCGTGCCTTAATATTAGAGCTGCCGAATAAAATATTACATTTTTACTTATTATTACAAAAGCCTCCTGAAAGGCATAAGGAAAACCGAAACGCGACTCATAAGAAAGGTCAAGCAGAGTGGTGCCGAATGCCGAACGTTCGTTATTCGTTAAGGAAACTAAACTTGCATACGATATTATTTATCTTTAGAATAGTGAAGTGGGTGGCCTTGGCTGACGAATGTTTGTGTATTTTTACAAATTGGCGCGCCGCATTTTCTACATTCGTTGTCCGTTCTATAAGGCTACTTCTACACTGCGGACATACTAAGAAATCTGTTTGTCCACTGACAAAAAAATCTCCAAATATAAAAATCGTCCGACCAAATCGTGTGACTTTTAATTTGGATGATGGGCAGTTTTAGGTAAATAGAAGAATTTTAGCACCAACTTAAAAAATACCTGCAACAATAGAATTAATAATATTTTGAATTTTTCAGTGCTCTAATAAAGTCGATCCTGGTTTTTATTAAAACTATTTATTTCACATTTTTGAGTGAATCCATAATTAATCAAAATCATTGAATGTTCACTTATAGACAGAGATTTCAAAATACCTATGAACATCGAAAACATACATATTTCAGCCTTTACTATTTCTGTAACTCGAAAACTTTTTTAAAATTTAAATTCAAATGTTTCCTGATATTGTCTCTTCAGCAATTGTGCCTTCTCAAATTTTCGATTAAAAATGCTCCTATACGCCTCCTTCGAAAGAAGACATTGGATTTGATTTTTTCTTAATATGGGACCATTTCTTAACTCTCATCAAAATTGGAGAATACTAAGCGAAAGACACATACTAATCCAAAATAAAATATAAAAAATCATGCAGTCGAATTGTATACCTCATCCGTTTGAGAAGTCGGTCAAAAAGGCATGCATATAACTGAATTGTATACCACATCCGATTAGTCGAAGAATATTAATTAGGTCTCGGGGCTAAAGACGACGTTCTCCATACATCTTAAAGCTCGGAAAACCACTTTTGCAACCTGGCATTTTATATTCCTTATAACGTCAAAATCACTGACAGCTGTTACCGTTTGTATATTTGCGGGAAGATTTATTTCAAAATAAAAATTGTGAAAAGTGCAGAGGACTGACTAACTCCCGACTGCATTGGGTTCTGATCCAGCCGAATTAGAAATGAGGACAATTGAACACGATGGTGTCAAGATATTCGAGACAAAAATTGGCGAGTCTATACCTGAAACTGCTCTATAATCTATTCAAGTCAAGAATTGTAAATAATTATTGTCGGATGGAGCCTTCTTTAGAGTACATTCAGCATAGTGTCATAATATATTTATACAATTGATTATTTTCAAGTATAGATCCTTCAAATTATCTCATAAATATCTTGAATAGCGCTATACCATATTTCATCTTGACAGACACCAATGTGATCTTATAAAATTATAGGCCGATAATTAAATTTCATCTCTATAAGCTTCAGTGCGTGCATAAAGTCATTTTCTTGCCGCACTAGTACGTAAAGTAAATCATGGCACTATGGGAAATTAATTTGCGCACTAATAAAATAAGAAGTTATCCTCAAGGCTCCGGATATCGAGTACTTTCTCCACGATAGTCAGTCCTCGAAAGTTGATCTTTGTAGGCTGGTGTTGCAAAAATATTATTCAGAAAATCGTCTAATAAAATTTATCCTAGATTTTTTTAAGTTAATTAATGTTGTCCATTATGGAAACTGTTCTAAAATTAGAAATAACCTTGATACTGATAAGTAGACAAGAATAAACTCTTTATTTCAAGAGTTTATTCCAGTAAACTCGTAAATCTTTCAAGACTAGATTCCAATTAACTTAGGTTTTATTTTCCGGTTCATTCTCCTTGGATACCTAATAGAGGTTTTTGTTCTTTTGGACCAACTTTAAAAAAAGGAGGAGGTATACTTTATTTTTTCGCACGTTTTGCATAGTAAACGTGCTCCGATTTTGATGATGTTCATTTAAAAGAAGAAAGTTGAGAAATGGTCCCTTATTTCGAAAAACTCAAATCCATAATCTCCTTCCTTCTAAAAACCACCCCTGATGAGGGTAGAGGGGACAATTTTTCTCGAAAATCTAAAATCTGAGACGGCAGAATTAAAGATGAGACCATATTCGGAAACGTTTAAACTGAAAATTTACCAATAAGATACGGTTTTAGAGTTACAGCAATGATAAAGTCTGTAATATGTATATTTCCGCTATGTAGGATTTTTTTTCGGAAATTGAAAATATGAGACGGCCAAATTAAAGAAGAGATTATATGTAGTAACATTTAAATTGGACATTTTTCAAAAGAAGCTACAGTTTTCGAGTTACAGCAATGGTAAAGTCTGAGATATGTGTATTTCCGTTGCGATGTTTTTAGATCTCTGAATAATAACAAGTACAAGCGAAGAATATAGATGGGTAATAGAATAAGTCTTTGGTATTAGTGAAAGTTCAACGCTTTTCATGACTAATGTTACACTCAAATATGTTAAATAGATATTTTTTACCAAAAATTAGACCGACTTTATTAGTTGGTACACTGAAAAAAACGAAATAATGTTAATTCTATAAGTGCTGGTGCTTTTGAAGTTGTGCAATTGTAGTTAGAAAACTTTTAGCACCGTATTTTTCAGTGCACCAACTAATAAAGCCGGTTCAATTTATTTTTGGTAAAAAATATTTATTATTCTCTTAAAACAGTGACAAGTTTGTTTGTGTTTTGTTTGTTGGGTGTGAACTTAGCTTAACGTTTTATTATTTGTAGAATTTTCATGTTTGCTCGCCTTGGATTACTATATCAGCACGTGTCGCTCCTAATCTACCACAAGGAAGCACCGAAATTCATTTCATTCATCATTTAGATTTCAAGGCGCTCAGAGAATCTTCCCGACAACAATTTGAAATGGACAAATATATGATTCAGTAAAATTGTTGCTTCTGTTTTTCACAAATCACAATACATAATGTAGCTGGCCCTGTAATAGTATTTTATAATTTTATGTCCATATTTGTCATTTCTCGTATACTTCCTGTATCTGTGTCTACTTAAGAATGAATTAGATAAAACATGAATTGTAGATATGAATAAATAGCTTTCTACAAAAACTAGCATCGATTTTTCAATGTATCAACTAATTAAATTGGTATTAGTTTTTGAAAAAAAACTATCGAATTCACACTTAGGTATACGATTTAATCATCTGTAAATTGTCGATTGAGTTCAAAACAACCTAATTAACTAAATATGTTCTATAGTCAGAGAAGAAAAGTTTAAGGGGATATTACGCTATACATCTGGAAGATACTACATACATACACCAACGTGTTTGGTATGTTGCCTAAGCTATCAAGAATTGTGAGAATCAAACGTCTACAAATTGGGGTCCGTCAAGCCACACCCCCCATAAAACGAATATAATTTTTTTATTGCAAAATTATGTGCAAATTACGGTCACAAAAAATAATTTTGTGCACAATTCCTTGACCATTTTTTCGTAATTTGAAAAAAGCGGGTGCAACTTGACGTCGATCTGCATACCGCACCGATTTCTGTTGCCGAAATTTGAAAATCGATTACACCATAATTATGTGCACATTATGTGCTCTCTAATAACCTACTGCACAACTATGCTACTCTTAGCATACACCTTCTTTTTTACTTATTAAAGGGGGTGTGGCTTGACGTCAATCTACACCCCCGCACCAATTCATGTTGCCAAAATTTAAAAATCGATCACACTATAATTATGTGCAAATTACGACCACAAAAAGGAAATTTTGTACTCCATCCCTTAATTTTTTTTCAAATTACAAAGTGGTTTGTAAAACGAATTTAAAATATACCTATTGCAAAATTATGTGCAAATTATGTGCTCTCCAATCACCTAAAGAACAACTATGCTACTCTAAGCATACACCTTCTTTTTTAATTTATTATAGGGGGTGTGGCTTGACGTAAAGCCACACCCCCTTTAATAAATAAAAAAATAAGGTGTATGCTTAGAGTAGCATAGTTGTTCTGTAGGTCATTGGAGAGCCCATAATTTGCACATAAATATGGTGTAATCGATTTTCAAATTTTTGCAACGAAAATCGGTTCGGGATGCAGCTCGACGTCAAGTTGCACCCGCTTTTTTCAAATCACGAAAAAATGGTCAAGGAATTGTGCACAAAATTATTTATTTGTGGCCGTAATTCGCACAGAGCTTGAACATAATTTTGCAATAAATAATTTTTAAATTCGTTTTACACACCACTTTGTAATTTGAAAAAAAAGTTAAGGGTTGGAGTACAAAATTTCCGTTTTGTGGCCGTAATTTGCACATAATTTGAACATTATTATACTATGATCGATTTTTAAATTTTGGCAACAGGAATTGGTGCGGGGGTGTCGCTTGACGTCAAGCCACACCCCCTTTAATAAATAAAAAAAAGAGGGTGTACCTATGCTTACAGTAGCATAGTTCTGTAGGTCATTGGAGAGCACATAATTTGCACATAAATATGGTGTAATCGATTTTCAAATTTCGGCAACCGAAATCGGTGCGGGAAGCAGATCGACGTCAAGTTGCACCCGCTTTTTTCAAATTACGAAAAAATGGTCAAGGAATTGTGCACAAAATAATTTTTTTGTGGCCGTAATCGCACAGAATTTGAACATAATTTTGCAATAAATAATTTTTAAATTCGTTTTACACACCACTTTGTAATTTGAAAAAAAATGTTAAGGGATGGAGTACAAAATTTCCGTTTTGCACATAATTATAGTGTGATCGATTTTTAAATTTTGGCAACAGGAATTGGTGCAGGGGTCTAGCTTGACGTCAAGCCACACCCCCTTTTATAAATAAAAAAAAGAAGGCGTATGCTTATAGTAGCATAGTTGTTCTGTAGGTCATTGGAGAGCACATAATTTGCACATAATTATGGTGTAATCGATTTTCCAATTTCGGCAACAGAAACCGGTTTTTCAAATTACGAAAAAATGGTCAAGGAATTGTGCACAAAATTATTTTTTTGTGGCCGTAATTTGCACATAATTTTACAATAAAAAAAGTTATATTCGTTTTATCGGGGGTGTGGCTTGACGGACCCTACAAATTGCTCTATCAAGTAGTTCTTGATTTCCAAAGAACATATGACCATTTACTTATATTCCTTAATTTCAAAATATGGCTATCATGCACATTTCCGAAAAACTTTTCCTCTTCCACTCTCTTTTGTGAATAGATTTTAAATGATTTATTAAGAGACCATCTTTCAACATGCGTCTCTTCAAAGTACCTATCACTAAAATTGTTGTACCTTCAGTACCTACCTTTACTTCACAAAAACCACAACTATGACTCAGGCTGGCTTCGAAATGGTTCCATACATATGATTTTCGCTTATGTTATCTGTAAAGTGAAGGGTGTGAAGCCCTGTTTTTTTTTGTTTTTTTTTTTAAATTTACCAAGTACTTTTGGAGATAAAAGAAGGGGAAACGGTCAATTTTTGACCAAGGGACGAATACAATTATTTCAGGCTATATTTATATAGGTAGGACATTTTTCAAAAGAAATGAGGTCTCTGATTCACAGCTTTAGAAAAGTGCAAGATTGTGAAATCCCTGAATATGAGTAAAAGTTCAGCAAGAGGACCTAACTTTATTTGAAGAAGAAGAAAAGCATTTATTCATCTAAAGTTACATTACAACTTAACAGACTACTCAATGTTACACTGATAAAATAAGTTAAAAGTATACCTAACGTTACAAATACAAATAGGTATACCTATTCCTATGTGGACTTCATAGATAAAAGTAGGCATAATAAATTTAAACCTAATGTGACAAGTAGAACAAGACTTGGATGGTGCATAACAATTTATCATGAGTTTAAGAACTGTTCTACTGTTGGTAAAACTGGCGAAGAAAAATAAAAAACAATCAAATAATCGACATTACCTATGTCCCAGAAGTTAGAAAGAAATATAATAGGTAGGTACGTTAAAATTGTTCAATGAACCAAAAAGATTCCCATCAAATTAAAAACAACAAAAAAAGGATTTAGGTAAGTACAAGATTTAGAAGAAGTAGGTAACTTATTTACGACAAAAAGGAATCTAGAATCTACACTTGTACAAGACTACCTATGCAGATAAGTAATGTTCAAGTTTATGAAGTAGACAAAGGTAATTAGAAGTATGCGGTAGATCTGTGACACTATAATGAGTGAAAATGGCTTCATTATACAATCATTTTGTAGACAATTATAAATCCTTAAGACTGTCTAAAATAATTTTCACTTCCCAACTTCGTCCCAATCAATATACCTATAGACTTGATGTTGATTGTCCTCAACCCCTACATGTAAAGAGGAAACAATTTTCGGAATTTCATCAATTTCATTGATGAGCAGTCGTTTCTAATTTAGTATTTAATTGGATTTTTAATATGTGGGCCAATTTATTTCTGTAACGACCTTGCGCTGAAACATTATTCTAGTCAAATATATTGCAAAAGAACTCAACTCTGAATATTTTTGACCGACGAACCCCGAACGGAGGAGGTATACAATTCGACTGTCTGCTTTATTTTTTTTTTTTTTTTTTTTTTTTTTTTTTTTTTTTTTTTTTTTTTTGGTTCGTGCGCGCCTTTTATATAGTAGACGATCTCCGATTTTGATGATTTTGGATTCATTTGAAAGAAGGGGATTGAGAAATGGTCCCATATTCATAAAAACGCAAATCCGAAATCTCCTTCCCTCCGAAAACCGCCCCCGAAGGGGTGGTGGGGGCGAATTTTCTCGAAAATCGAAAATCTGAGTTGGTATAATTAAAGATAGGACAATATCCGGAAACGTTTAAATTGAACATTTTTTCAAAAGTGTTACGGTTTTCGAGATAGACGCATGTTAAATATGTATTATTGCTATGTGGAGAGGACAATTTCTTTCGAAAATTGAAAATTTTTCGATACTACATGAAAGATATAATTATTTGTAGCAACATTTATAATGAACATTTTTTCCTTAGAATTACGGTTTTTGAGTTAAATCGGTGTTAAATGGTAACAACTAAAATATTCAAGCGTATTTCCGCCGCGATGTTCTGAGATCTCAATAATAACCACTACATGCAAGGAATATACGTGGGTAATAGGATAAGTATTATCTTCATTGATATGGTATAGTGAACGTTCAACGATTTTCGGGACTAATGTTACACTCAAAAGTGTGAAATAAATATTTTTTACAAAAAATTGGACCGACGTTATAGTTGATGCACTGAAAAGTATAAAATAATATTACTTCTATTGGTGATGGTACTTGTGAAGTTGGTGCCAAAAGCTATCAATCTAACTGCAACTGCACAACTTCAAAAGTACTATCACCAATAGAAGTAATATTATTTTATACTTTTCAGTGCATCAACTATAACGTCGGTCCAATTTTTTGTAAAAAATATTTTTAGATAAGATGTGGAAAGATATTGCGTAGATATTCCTTTTATTAGACGTATTAGGTATTAGCAGTTATTTCGTCAGTGAATATTTGAAAATATAGTTGAATGATACAACAAGGCGCTCTGCTAAGTAATATCATCAACATCAACCCTAATACCTAGTCCAGAATTAAATGGAGCATGAAGATAGCTTTGAATTGGATTCCAAGTCAGGAACATAAACATCCCCGGATTTTGCAATAAGTGATACTGAAATGAAATATGGTTTATACATAGTTGGTGAGAGTTAACTATTCAAACATCTACATAATACTTTAAAATAATACACCTTAGGTACACAACCGCCGTTATGCTATCAGTTACTCTTAAATTCCGTTGCAAGAAATCATATATTGGAACTGAATAAAGAAAAATGCCAATTAAACATTTATCGATCCGTATCCCGATATCATTATCACCAGAGAAAAACCATTACATAACCTTACAGCCCGATATAGCATATAGCAGGCTGGCTATGAAAATGAAAGTTACTTTTTGTTGAAAATATAATTCACTCTCAATGTACACAGTACAAATAAATAATTATTGCAATAATAATACTACAGTAGGATTTCACAAAGCCATCAAAACACTGTGCGCGGAAACATTCACCTCAAGGCTTTGTATTTATTTATTTGTAATCCTATACTATATTCTATATCCTAATCATAGACTCTTGTGTTTACATAACAAACCGATAGCCAACGGAGAAGGCCGAAAGTGACTTCTACTAACACAACATACACATTATATTATGTAGGTAGGTACCTACCTGTTTAACAAAGGAACTTGCAATCTAATCTCCATAAAATGCGTTTGCATCCAGGCACACATATAAATGCAATCTGTCGAAGAATTAAACAAGGTCACTAAACGCTTAAAAAAACAATCTTCACTTGTCACAAATTATGTGTCACGTAGGGTTGTGATAAAACAAAAGACCAGTGAGGTTCAGATTTTAAGGAGAAACACACTATACAGACTTGCAACGTAATAATCGTGCGCACGTTCCACCGTGAGTCTCGCGATCAAATATCAAATGTTTTGTTTTCACGATCAGCTGGCCGTGGGCCGTGGGCATACAGCTGATCCGGTGTAAACGGGATTCTCCCCTCTTCTTTCAATTGCAATTTTCATCATGAATTTATTTAAATAGGTACGTATGCACAGATAAAATTTTTGCGATGTCCGAATCTGAATTATGTTTATTTCTTAGGAGTTTCACACTCACTCGTAGGTAACTGTTTATGACAAAAGGCGTATTTATTATTTATTTTCTGTTTGCCATTGTGTGATGATAAGGTATCTAATCTTATTACAAAATAAATGATGAACATTCCAGTGAATAAAATATTTTATTCAAATTGTCTAACTGCGTATTTGTTACAAAGTAACGTAGGAGTGCTGAAAATAATGCTACCTAATAGGTAGATAGGTATGATACGTCGTTAAAAAAATTGTATCTTCAGTAACCTTCGCATTTTCACAGTCTAAATTTTACCTTAGTTAAGGTATATAAATATAAATATATATAAAATGATATTGAATTATATACTACATTTAATTTTTCATAGGTGCATTGAGATTTTCATTCAGTCTTATATTATTCAAGAATTTTTAAAGGCGCCAAAACAAAATAACTAAAAAGATTCTTAGAACGAACAAGTGTTTTAATTTATTCCACGGACACATCATCTCCGACTTTTCTTTCGCAATTTAAAAGTCGAAAATAGAACTCACTCTGCCACTTTCGTAATTGCTCAGTGTTCGCATTTCGAAGTTGAAAATAGATTGCTTGCAAAATACTCTTTCATAATCCAATCCAGCCCCACTTCTTTATCGACGTCATTGATTGATCCTTCTTTCTTTGAAATTTTGTAATGCGTTTTTGAGCACAGAATCATTTAGGATATCCAAAATAGTACAAACCATCGACTGATATATACCTTTTTTTACCATAGAGAATAATAATTAAGGATGTTCGATGATTACAAGTCTATGTATTATTTATAGATATCCATAAAAACAGGTTGATAAACTGTTGTATTCTGAACCCTGAACTGATTTCATTCACAATTTTCCACCTTACGATTTTCATAAAAATCCTTTTTGACAAAGCATGGTCTCTTATGCAAAACCCAAAAATTATCTGTTTTAAACTTGTTTTTAATTATTTCCCATATATGGAAATGAATAAAAAAATCATATAGAAGGTTACATTTTTATAAAGAAAATATTTATTCTTTTTTGTATCCTATCGTAAAATTTGTTGAGAAATGTTTGAATTTGAGCTCAATTTGTAAGCTATGCTAGGAGAAACTATGAGATTAGGCATCATCGCCTCTTAATCTTGTCATCGTACAGAGGTCGCTAGGTTCATGTCAGGTGTGTGTCATTTCTCTTCACTTTTGAATCCGAATCGACAGAGACAATCATCCGAATTCTGAATAATTATCAATTAATATATATATATATATATATATATATATATATATATATATATATATATAATATTATTTGTCTGTGGTTTCATCAAATTATGTGGTTATAGTAATATTTTCATGAGAAATAAAACAAAATGCTACAAAGCTGTGCTGCAGACATTTCAGATCCACTATTTATCCGAGAATACTATGTGGCAAGTCAATCAAGAACCTGATTTTGTGTATATGTTGAAAACAACAGGTATTTTCATGTGATATACAATACACTCATCGCAAATCATTACTTCTGATATAAACTCAAGGCAATTATTCGAGACCCTTTCAGTACACAAATAGTATCAGTACTAGTAGAATTATTAATATTTTTTGAGATTCTCTGTTCCACAAGCATATGTTTAGCCATATCTGATCGTTTAAAATATCATCTAGGTACATTTTTCTTCAAAAATCTTCGTTTCCACCTGTACGAAGACATTAATCACATTTTTGAAATATAAAGTTTAAAAGTTCGTGGGAAAATGTCACACAGGTTGATAAACATAAATAAATATTATGCCTTATTTTCAGCGCTATTACGAATATATTGTAATATTATGATGACTAATTTCATTTAAAAACGCAATAATATAAGTTTTAATTTAATCAGAATTATGATAGGTGTTTGGAGCAATATTTCTGGTTATTATATTAATTCTACACTCATTTAGAGATTAATATTTTCTATTTCCGATGTTGGCTAATCTGATAATATCTTATGCTTTCAATAGCCAATAGCGCCTCCCCTTTCCGCTTTTCCCGCACACTTTACTGTAGTGCACAGTGCACAGATGAATATGAAGGAGCTGTAGTGAGCTGTAGTGTCATCAAACAACATCGAACAAAACGCGACAAGCAAGTAGGATTGTTATGCAACACACATATCGAATAATCAGCGTATTATTTTCCACTTTCTTCAAACGCTTCCATACTCTTCCATAAAGTACAATATTTGGCTCATAGATGCCACTACTGATATCATTTTCAGATTACTCTTACTACTAACTGTAAATATGCAATCAGTTAGCGAAAAGATAATATTTACACATTGCAACCAACTAATCATGAGGATTATTATCAAAGTGTAAATTGAAATCAATTGTCGAATACTGTGATAGTGTTTAATATTCTGCGTAAAATGGTCGTGTCAAAAACTCTTCTCGGTTCTGTCCGTGGCTTGTGCAGCGGCACCGGATCCAGCGATCTAATTTTCAGACAGGTAAATGTAATATGTATTATTTATTATCTGACATTTGATGTCATTTGTTAAATATTGGTTAAATTTCGCAGCTATTTGACAGTGTCAGCTACACGTACACATATTTGCTGGGCGATGCCGATACCAGAAAATGTATCCTTATCGATCCTGTGCTGGAGCACGCTAGGCGGGATTTTCAAGTTACCAGGGATTTGAATTTGAAGCTAGTTTATGCCGGTAAGCTCACATGCTTGTTTTCCGCATTGTGTATGCTGATATAATATAATATTCTAACTCGCCAAAATGCCAAATCTATATAACGTATGTGCAGCTTACGCTTCGTGCCTACTCTGTTAGTCTGTCTGTTCGTTTTATTATTTAAAGTAGCTCGCTGCGACGCGCATACCAGATGGCCACGAATTATGCATCTAAATCGATTTTTGGTTGTATGCAGCGTTATAGCAAAAAGGAGAATGGGTTTGAAGACTCCATTGTTTTGTAATCTTATTCATAATACGAATAGTTAATCTATTTTTATAATACATCTGTTTTCTACAAATATAAGTCTTGGTTTTGAATGTAATTGATAAAACTGGGGGCATACTAATAGCATATAATATACTGAGTCACGTTCTTTGCTTACCATTCGTATAAAAAAATCAAAAACTTTTAAAAGTAAATTGAAATAATGTAGCGATTCAAAATTATGAAGTCCCCGAATCTAAGGTTACAACAACCCAAACGGACAACATTCGAATCAGTAAATTAAAAAGGTTCAGCGCAGGCGAGGTAATGTTTCTGGCGCGGGCTAGAGAATAGAAAAACGGTAGCCATGGAGACACAATTGTTGATAATGCCAAGACCCTTGATATTGATTATTTATCTAAATAATTGGTATATAATGAGGGGTGGAAGTCATAGACAAATATGAAGATAGAAAAGCAGCTCTTCATTGGAAGAAAGATCCATCTAGGAGAGCTGACTTGAACCAGAAAAGCTTAGTAGCGACTGGTAGTAATTCTACCGGTAATTAAAGGAATATACTTTCTATTATTAATTGATAGGGGGCCACCCATTCAATGGAATTAATTATATTCAAATTAAATTCAGTTTCATCAATCATACAAAATCATATCTCCCATCTTTTATTTGATTGTAATTGCAACAAATATTACAGGAGAAAAATATAGGTTTGGTATAGTTGTTGAGACTGAATAATGGAATAGCAAATAAAATAATCAATGAAAACCATTACTATAATATGTATTTAAATATTTTATAATATATATGGAACATGGAACATAAGCAATAGTGTAATACCCAGAAGGTGCATATATTCTCCGACTGAAAACTTATTCTGAAGAATTGCCAATTGTGACCAGTGATAGAAAATATAAGAAGAACACCAGATTCAAATGAGAAAATCAGACCTTTTGAAGTATATGATAGATTTAAATTTAATAACAAGTACTTAGAATACCACAAAATACAGTGTTGGGAAATGAAGATATACCTATTATCTTCTTAGGTGTCTAGGTGTCGTGGAGCAAAGTGTGCCAAGGTATTCTTCTGTCACTAGGCAATCGAGATATTTTCAGATTTATATTGTCACTATCCGGACCACAACGCGATCCGATCATATTGTATTTTTGTGAATACAGTTTTAAAATGAAAATGAGAATTCGAAATAATCGAGATGGTCAGTGTCAGTGAAAGCAAGACAGCTGCTTCTATTATCCTTCTTATAAATTTGTAGAGCTTCAAGTGATGGTGAAAAGGGAGCGCATGATGTTAATATATGGAATATATATATATTATTTTCATACCCCTGGTGGAAGTTGTACAGAATAAAAGGAAAGAAACACAAAGTCTTCTCCACAATTTATTAGAAAGGGTTATGTAAGCTTTGAGACATGTTTCGAGATTTTAAAAATCTCATTTTCAATCAGTGATTACAAAGTTGTGGAGATGATAATTCTTAAAGTTTTTACTTAACTAAAAGATCATAAAAACCATAAAATAGATCCCAACCCGGAAGAAATAATATAAATTTAAAAGAAATTTAACCCATTGTAGACAAAATTATAAATTAAAAGAAAATTCTAAAAACAAAACAAAAAGAAAATTCCAAAGTTACACATGACCGGTGACTACATCGTTCTTGTCATTTGGGCTGGCAACATAATTTTTAATGTTAGTCTGGTTTATTTCAGGAGGTAACACGTTACAAACAGTATACATGAACGAAATCATGAATTATTTACAAAGTTTGGCAGAAGAACATACCTTGATATTTTAGGCAACTTTAACTATACAAAATGTACCCCAAAGGTGATAGTCGTGGCCTTTTTTTAAATTGCAAATTTTATCTGGCAAGAAAAAATCATCTTCGGCACATTTTGATCGTATATTTTTCGAAGAATTCCTAGCTACAGCTCTAAGGAACTGCAAGATTATTACCACCTTATCTTGCTTATATTTCAGATCCTGATCGGTTTACAGAAAAATCTTTCAATCAAAATTTCTACGAAATAAATCAAGTCATCAGCTTGAATAATTTAAATTTGAAAAGATACCGGTTGCACAATTGCTTCAGAATAATTCCGATATATATTTTATCTATTAAATTAAAAATGTAAACTGACAAACCTCATTATTTTTTTATCAAAATTTCTTCCAGCATATATTTGCCATTTGCCGATATACAAGTATATTATTATGGAAAGCTGATGAGGGATTACGTCATTACACATTCGAAATTGAATTCATTGATAACAGTTTTCTATTTAAAAGATAATCCAGCTTATCAAGTTTTGGATATCCCAAGAGAAAATAATCTAATGGTGATTCTGATTTCATTGTTCTAAAACTTATGTTTTTTTTTAATTATATATATTTTTTTTTACTTTTCCTGTTATAAACATTTATGTTTCTTGGGAAATAAACCGTTATTATTATTATTACTTTGATAAATCGGTTAACTTGCTGTCGACTTTTTTACATTTTTTAGTTTATCATTATTCATCATAATCGTTGAACACTTTCACTTATAAAGGCTGTTCGAGCAGTAGTTTGGGATGGTTTGATAACTGTTTAAAATGCGCATGTGGGGTTTGAAACAGTTTCCAAGTGGTTTGGGATTTTGTTCTGCTCGAACACCAAACTGCAGTTTGCAAACTACCCCTTCCACTTTCTTACAATTTCGTCGTCATAGAACAGATGACTATGCCAGTAGATATGTTTTATGACCAAAGATAAGAGAGTTTAAGACTGTGGTAGTGTTCTCTGAAAGGGATTTCTCCAACAACAGAGAACACTATACTCTAAGAAGGTGAAGACGCTCAACTGCGCCTGTCTCAAACTGAGTCCGGGACTAGTTTGGAAATCGTCAAACTACTGCTCGAACATCTTACTAGTAGTTGGGAATAAATTATTTCATCGTAAATTGAAGTGCGCAGGCGTCTGACGGCTTGGGACTGGTTTGAACCGCGTCTCGAACTCCCTTATATTCAAAGATTTCAAAACATACCTCTATACTTATACTTTGTTTCACGAATGTTGGCGTCTGCCTTCAAAACACGAAAAATGGATCAATCCAACTGATGGGATTAAATCAGTGGCGTAACGATTTCGAGATGAAATATGGCATTTAAGGAAGTTCATATAAAAATATCGATTGATTAAATAAGCAAACATAATATGAATGATTTATTATCAACAATAATGCAGAAACACAAAATACAAATTTATTGATTCAGTATGAGATATAAATTTATGCACCTGAATTATCTGAAATGTCACAATGACTTTGTGACGCCTATGAAATAAAGTTAGCGTTGCCTTCGGACATATGTGCAGCGCCCTATCATTGAATGAAAGGAGATAAGCTTGACATTCTGATGTCGTAGCTTAGATCAACCAACGTAGTAGAGAATTTCATGATAATGAGATGCGATGAGACGTATATCGACATGTTTGTAGCTCCTGAATGATTACACACAATAGCCATGATTCGTGAAACAAACAGTACAGTAGACTCTCGATATAGTGAACACGGCGTATAGTGAAGTACTCCAAATAGTGCATTCTATACAGTGTGTCCACATTTCGATGCTCACCATTTTCATATCAGTTATTATAAATATATAAATATAAATAGAGCAACGGTTAAATAGGCAATGTTTTTCAGAATTAAATGCTCACAACGAATATCATTTCATATCCATTCTAACGTTTTTCGTTTTTGAGATATGTTGAAAAAACTTATTTTTGACAATATCAGTTTTGCTTTATAACTCGTTAAGGTATAATGTTACAGTTTTTGAACTTTGTCGTTGTTAAGACACTTTTTTGTGTTAATTCTTATGGTGTAAACATAACCGGATGGTACAAAAAAAGAAAAGTTAGAAAACATCATATTTGGTACATGGAATGTGCAAACACTAGTACAGTATGGAAAGCTGCAAAACACAATTCAAGGGATGAAACGACTTAAACTGCAGATTTTAGGTATTAGCGAGATCTGGAGGCCGGGTACAGGAGTTTTAATAACAACGAGGAAGACTATTCTGTATATTACTCTGGGACATTAAACAACACTTTTCAGAATGGTGTTGGCTTTATACTGCACAAGCAAATTGTAACGTGTGTTACCAACTTTGTGCCATTATCATAAAGGATAGCTTCTCTTCAAATTAATGCAGGGCCCGTAAATGTCAATCTCATCCAAATTTATGCTCCTACTACAGACTACAGCAACGAGGACGTAGACCAGTTCTATAAGCAAATATCAGATATCATCAAAACCTTGCGACAGCATAATTTAAATATTGGGTGATTTCAACGCCAAGCTTGGAAAAGGAAGAACTGGAGAACACATTGGAGATTTTGGACTGGGAGAGAGAAATGATCTGATTGTAACCAATACATTGTTTCAACACCATCCTAGAAGATTGTATACGTGGAAATCGAATGATGGGAAAACTAGGAATCAAATAGACTTCGTACTCATTAATAAGAGAGTTAGAAACAGCATCAGAAACATAAAAACCTATCCAGGAGCAGATATACATTCGGATCATAACCCGTTGATAGGAAGAATGAAAATCAGGTTGAAAAAAGTAGAGAAAAAACATGTAGGGAGATATGATTTCAGAAGTCTAAAAGACACGGCCATAAACAAGTTAGTAAAAAGTGAACTTTTGACAGAGACTGAAGAGCAGGAAAACGATGGAGATGTAGAAAAAGACCTTAAAATGCTCCAAAAAAGTATTCATAAAGTCAAAGAAAAGTACTTAAAGCCTAGCAAATATATGAAGAAATCTTGGATGACAGACGAAATCTTGGAACTGATGGAAAGAAGGAGATTGTTTAACAAGTGGAATTTTTGAAAAAAAAAAAGTGTTTATTAGGCATCTAAGATTTGAACTGTACCGATAAGTACCTACTATTGCTCTCCTTCTCTCGATTTGAACTACACTTATGTATATCTGTTTGCCAGCAGCAGCAATTATTCCACAACAAATTACTGTTTGTCTACCACAACACACATAACCATAGAGTAATAATATATACGACGATCTACCAGAGAGGACCTATATACCAGAGAACAGAGACGTACCTATATACGCTCCATGCTCGTGCGTAATTCCAGTGACGGATCCCATTGTCTGACATTGTTGTTCCATGTCGAAGAAAAAGTGATCTTGCTTGATTGAGATAATTATAATTAATAAATATTGGGTCACACTTGGAGCTAAACAGGCGGCGAGATGTCTGCGATCTAAGTTCGAATTCGAAATTTCAAGTCTCTAGACCGTATGGGGCTTGAGAAATCGCTGCGGAGTCCATTGATACAAGAACCGAAAGTAATAAAAACTATTTAAAACTAAAACGAGAGAATACACGAACATACAGAGAGAAATAAGGGCGAAAATAAGAACAGCTTAAGAAAAAGAGAAACGGGAAAAATGTGAGGAAATCAAAGAATGTCAAGCCAAATTTGATAGCTTTAATCTGCACGAGAAGGTAAAGGATGTGGCGGGAACAGTTAAAAAAAGAACAGTTATGGTACTTAAGGATAACCAAGGCCGACTTATAGTAAATAAGTCGGAAATTAAGCAAACCTGGGAAGAGTACATTAAACAACTGTTTGATGAAGTGAGATATATTGGTAAAACAGATGGTCCCCCAATCTTAGAAGGAGAAGTACAGGCAGCCTTGAAAAATGCTAAAGATCAAAAGGCCTTTGGTCCCGATGGAATTCCGGCTGAGATATTAAAGTTGATCGAGAGGAAGAATCTAGGGTGGCTTACAAAAGTGTTCAATGCGATCTATGATACTGGCGTCATACCCACAGAATGGCTGAAATCTGAATTTATTACCCTCCCTAAAAAGCCTAATGCTTGGAAATGAGGCGAGTTTCGAACAATAAGCTTAATGAGCCATCTACTAAAGATATTCCTGAAGATAATTCAGAGTAGAATATTCAGACTATGTGAGGAACAGATATCTGAGACCCAATTCGGCTTTAGAAATGCTGTAGGGACTAGAGAGGCTCTATTTTCGATCCAGGTGTTGTTTCAGCGATGCAGGGATGTAAACTGCGATGTATTCGCATGTTTCATAGACTATAAGAAGGCGTTTGATCAAGTGCGGCACACGAAAATGATGGAAGTTCTGCAAAAAGCTGGATAACATAAGGTATGCCGATGATACCGTTATTTTTGCTGATAACCTAGCTTCATTACAACTCCTAATGGACACATACAGTCGACAATATGGTTTGGAAATAAACACCAAAAAACAAAGTTCATGATAATCAGTAAAAACCAAAACACCCGCGGTATTTTATTGGTAAACGGAACTCCTTTAGAAAAACTCAACAAATACACATACAGGGCACGAACATAAATGATAACTGGCACCACTCTGTGGAGATCAGAACACGTATTGAAAAAGCCAGAACAGCATTTATCACGATGAAAAAAGTCTTCACCAGCCATGACTTTTGCGATGCTACGTGTTTTCGATCTTTTTTTATGGGGTCGAATCGAAAAAACTTGAGGCATTTGACATGTGGCTGTACCGAAGAATTCAACGAATACCTTGGGCAGAGAGAATACACAATACGCAGTGGAGTGGGCAGAAGGAGAATATCGTGGTTGAAAAATTTAAGAACGTGGTTCATCCACTCAGCTTTCCGCGCTGCTGTTAACAAAGTTCGAATAGCCAACATCCGGAACAGATAGGCACTCTAAGAAGAAGAAACACAACCAAAAAATCTTCATTTGTTTTCAAGTTACTAGCGCCATCTTTTGTTTTTATAATGGCAGCCATATTGGGTTTTTGGTCTATTAGATTAGTTATAAGAAGAGCTTTTCAAAAATGTACAACTTGCCTTATTGAAGTTTATTCTTAAAGGAGATAAGAACGAAAAATGCCGATTTAAACAATATCAGCCAAATTCATAAACAAAGTTAGTGGCTACTAAGACCCTACTAGCCTATCTTACATGGTTTCTGGTAGAGTCTCGGTCTGGTAGGCACTAATTTATTTATGAATACGGCTGTCATTTTTTAACAATTATGTACTAACACGAAATTAACAAGATTTTATTCACTTGTGGTTTTCCTTTGTTTGTGTTGTGTTTAAACACAAAATGAGTAGGATATGGAATTAATCGTTTGTGTGAAACAATAGAATTCTTTCAAATTTTGACATTCTGAACACCTATCACTTCTGACAAAGTAGAATTGTTCCGAGAGTTTTCATAAGATTGATATGTTGGAAGTGTACGTCAAAGCCAACAAAAAACCCGAAAATTCTTTGCTCGAGATACGCACATCGTTTTCCAGAAAGACCCCAACCGCACCGCACAATTGTCAGCAGAATTATCATATCATAAATCTCTTGAATTTTGGACGCTTTGAACAAAAACGTGAGCATTATCAAGCAAACAATGTCGTTCGTGAAAATAACATTTTTCAAACAATCCAAGTTCTTCGGTTCGTCGAGTTGCCCAAGAAACAAGAAAAAATAAATAAATAGTACCCTTACAAGCCAACTATTGTACAAGACTTGAACGTAAATGACTAAAATAGAATATTTCAATTTAGAAGGTGGTATCTCCAAAAATGTGAAACTGAAGGTGATTTTCCAAGGAAAATACTTTGGAAGGATGAACCACGGTTTACCGATTGTAGGGTATTTAATAGGCACAACTACCACCATTCGTCGAAAACGAAAATCCACATTTGGTCATCCAAAGAAAATTTCAGGACTATTTACATTATCATTTTCTTATCTTCGTGTCTTTTTATTTCAGATAAACACTTATGTAAGCTTAAAAAAATATAACAAATTAACACATGATTGCGGACAAAGGGGTAACGTACACATGTATCCAAAAACAATCTCACCTAGATCGGATTTAGTGAGCGAAGGTCAGTCAGAGCCAGGGGCGAGTGCGGAGGACAGAAGCAATACTTCAACAAAAGAGAAAACAACTTTTACTGTTCTGTTCAAATGTTTGGCACTTACATAATCTTAAAGGGGGCGCGATGGCCCAGGTTGGCTGAAAACTTTTCACCTGGAGGCGTATTCTGTACATCGAGATCGACAAAGATTCGACTGAAGTCGATAACAGTTGAAGATCAAAATGTCATCTCTGAAAATATGCATATACTGAGTGATGTTTTATTATTATAGAAAGTTGATTTAATGTTATTTAGTTTATGTTAAAATACTAGTGATGATGATTTCGAAATACAAAACAAAACGAGTTGTCTGTTGAACGAAACCAATCGAAAATAGCCGAACTTTTAAACGTACCAATCACATATTAGAAAATTCACATTTGGCTAACACAACGCTTGTTGTGTTTCTATCTCAAAATCACCATGAAATCGAGAGCATTTTTGACGAGATTTGGAAAAATTAAATAAAGGTTAAGTTTGATTAGAAAACTAATAGAAAATGAGGTGGCATTTGGGAACAAACCTTATTAAACTTCAATTATCATCTAATTGATTTCCATAATATTGCTGTAAAAATGACTAATGTCAATAAATGAAGAGTGGAAAAACTGCGATTTTGAAGAACTATGACAGAATTTATCTACTTGCTAGACAATAGTTACAAATACCTATATTGAAGAAGTGTTACAATATTGCTATAGGAATGGGAGTAACCAGTAATTTAGAACGAAAATGAAAAATCGACAAGTACCTACCTACCTTATCAAAATCATCCTGAAGAAAAAAGACCACGGCATCTGTTTAAGTCTTATGATTAAGTTACAAAGAAAAAGGTTATATGATAGTTTTAAGTGAAAAACATGAAATGTTTAAGGTTTACATTTAAAATGAAATACTACCGATTTTGAATTTATATTGTTGTAAATACATTTTTCACACATACACACACATGTTTCTCATCTTATTAACTGAATGTCAGAAATAAAAGAAACCTTTTACTTTGTACCTTTATTTTTTCAAATCAAATAAGATCTTATTGCTTACTATAACCTTACTTTACATTCTTATTCCACACAAACTATGGGGTAGATGGCTTAGGGGTTCACTGATTCATGCTTGATGAGGTGATCTGAAAAATAAAAAAATATGTGTTGAACAGCATAGACAGACATATAAGAATACTTACGAGTATTGAGTGAAAACAACAGGTACCCCATAATCAGAATTGTACCCACTTACATAATTTATTCCTTGCAAGTTATTGTTCCAACTTGAGTTCTGATTAGCAATTCTACAATTATCCATTCATCAATACTCTATCATGTAGCCAAACTCAGCACGTATATATGCAAGAGATCCAACATAGAACGTAATTACTTATTAAAACAACAAGAAGTTAATGGGATGTATTAACTTACCAAATTCAAAAATTTAGACCTAGATTCCCATAAGAATAGAATCTACTTATTTCTTCCTTCGGATGAAGACGCCCGATTTTAACAACAAAACCTAAAAAACATGGAAATGTAAATAAACTTATTTATCACCTAAAGCTATTTTGATTGTTGATAAACCTGTAAGATTATATGAGATAAAATAATAAATATACCTAGATATATATTGAACAACTAAATATATATATATATAAAAATATATAGGTGAGACGTACCACACAAAGTTGTAGTGTTCTTTGAAACAAAGCGGTTAATAATACATATGTAATTAGGTGTTATAAATATAATATACTTACTATCTTATAAAGTCTTGAAAACTTCCCGTCGGAATAATTACGAAGAACTACCTACAAATTACAAATATTATTGGAGATCTCTCGGTTTTGGCAACTTACGACAAATCACAATAAAACTATGAAAGTTTATATAGATATAACTTCAACATAAACAATAAATCAACACATACACAAAACCACAATGTCAATAATCAATACAGAAATATTATATTTCTATGTTCTATGATAATCAAAATGAGGCACTTTGATGAAGCGGTCATGTGATGTCGACATAGACTGTCAATTGTCGTATGTTGGATAACGGACGTATGTGAATGGCAAATATTCAATTTTTTCAACCAGTAGGAAGGTGTTATTTCAACCAATAAGAAAACTTTCATATCGTCTGGCCGTTGGATAATATATGCATGAAAACCCGGCCTTAGTTGCCTAACTGTGTCGTGCTCTGCATATCCCCCGACTAACTTAGAATAGAACACCAAAACGTCACGATACAGAACAATTATTTTTGGTTGTGGATTGACGTATCGCCATGTATTAGTATATCTATATATATAGATGAAGTCGATCCTTTACCTAAGAAGTCGATAAATGTACAGAATATTTACGAGGTTGCTTCCGTTTTTGGTCAAATCGTACCATATTCTTCTCCTGGGCGCTAGCTAGTTTTCGCTGGCTTCGTCTCTGATTTGAGTCTGTGCTTCTGGTTCAATATCCACTGCATGTGCAAGTGCCACATCTGTTCCTGCTTTAGGTGTATAACCCATCAACAATTCATTTGGCGTTTTCCTCGTATCCTTGTGGATGGTGCTGTTGATGGCAAATTGTACTGTTGGAATCCATTGGTCCCATTCGTATTCATCTTCATAAGCTGCCAATGAAGCAAGAACGGTTCGATTATACCGTTCCACCTGACCATTGGCACAAGGTGTACCAACTACAACTTTGGCATTTCTAATCCCTTTAGCACGGCAATATTCTTGGAAGTAAAGGTGGTACCCCGATCGGTCACCAAATAAGAGAGCACCCCGAACCGATGTATCAATTCTGCTTCGAAGAATCGTAGCACAAACTTGGTCTTTGTCGAAGGCACCGCACACATTATCAAATATTTGGTGAACCCGTCTACCAGCACGATAAGGTGTACGTTTCCCCCTTTCGTTTTATGGAAGGGTCCTAGGTGATTCATGTACCGTGTGAAACGGTTTGGGATGTTTTGGAATGGGGTGGAGAGATCCTTCTTTACGTCCTGCGCACTTTTTGGTAAATAGACAGGGAATACAGCGGTTGAAGGGTATTCGAGCAGCGGTTCAAACCAGTCCCAAACCGCCTGCGCACTTCAATTTAAGATAAAATAATTTATTCCCAACTACTAGTAAGCTGTTCGAGCAGTAGTTTGACGATTTCAAAACTAGTCTGGACTCAGTTCGAGACAGGCACAGTTGAAGCGTCTTCTTCTTCTTAGAGTATAGTGTTCTCTGTTGTTGGAGAAATCCCTTTCAGAGAACACTACCACAGTCTTAAACTAAAGACTGGTTTTGTGTTCTGTCCATCAGTCTTTCATTGATGTTCTCTCTTATCTTTGATCATAAAACATATCTATTGGTATAGTCATTCGTTCTATGACGACAAAATTGTAAGAAAGTGGAAGGGGTAGTTTGCAAACTGCGGTTTGGTGTTCGAGCAGAACAAAATCCCAAACCACTTGGAAACTGTTACAAACCGCACATGCGCATTTTAAACAGTTATCAAACCGTCCCAAACTACTGCTCGAACAGCCTTGATATATCGTTGAACTTTTTCTCTCAACTTCGGGAACCAGTAGTGCTGATATAGAACATTGAGCGTCTTGTCAACTCCGAAATGACTCAATTCATCGTGGGCTGCTCTGATCACTTGAATTCTCATACCCTTAGGCACTACCCACTGTAGGCCTCGTACTGTATGTAATACGGTAAAGTCGATTTTCGCCAATCGTTAAGTTTTTATAAACATTCCTCTCATAATCCGTTTCTGGTGTTTTTGACATAATTTGTCGTATTTGTTGTACCTTCTCATCAACTCATCAGTCAGTTGCGCAGACAGTACCCAGTCGGCAGGTTCGATCTGCATGATGACGCGTGCTTCACAAGGTGTTTCAGTTGGGTCCGGGTTTCTATTTAGAGCATCCGCATGGCGCATATAGTTTCCCTTTCGATAGACTATGTCGACTCGAAACTCCTGCAGTTGTAACCACCAACGGGCAATACGCGGTAGCAAGTCGCGCTTTGTCCAAGCCGTCTTCAGCGCATTGCAGTCTGTTACAACTGTGAACGTCTTGTCCAATAGATACACTCAGAATTTTTGCACTGTTTGTACCACTGCCAGCGTCTCCAATTTGTAAGAATGGTATCGACTTTCAGCCGCAGTGGTTCGGCGACTATAGTAAAATACCGGGTGTAATCGTCCTTCGCTTTCTTGAAGTAAGATTACGCCCAAACTTTGACTGCAAGCGTCGGTGTGAACTTCCGTCCTGTCCCCAGGTGCATAGATTTTGAGTACCGGACGTTGAGTTAGCGTCTCTTTCAGGGAAGTGAAAGCCTGTTCTTGTTGTGGTTCCCAGCTCCACGAACAGTTTTTCTTAGTCTTGTTAATGGCTCCGCAGTGAGGGCATAATTCTTGACAAAATGTCGGAAGAAGTTGTTGACAGCTTTACTTTTTGCCTCTCCTGGGCGAATACTTTATGTTGATATCGTGAATCCTAAATAGTCAACCGTTGGACACTGAAACGTCTAGTCTAGTCTCTAAATTTATTTACATTTTTTTTAAAACCTTGTTATAGTGATACGTACGATTATTGTTACTGATGATAACTGATAATTTAATGTTTAATTAAATCTCAACTTCGTAAGTACCATATATTTTTCATGTTTACATTGTAATTTCATAATTTGTATAATCTAAGTAATCCTGATGAAGAATCAATAAAGATTCAAAAGCTAGACTAGAAATTTCAAATGGGATACCTTGTATATTATTGATTATTTCAATAGCGTCTAATGAATAAAGACAAGTTATTGTGGTTCCCTTTACCTAACTCTAAAGATTTTTTAGTTATTTGCATATTTTTGAAAATGTTGAACAAATATTGAGCAGTGGTCATATTTCACACGATTGCTTTGGGCTCTCCAAATCATTATCATTTTGTAGCAAAAGCTTCAGACTTATTGCCTAAGTAAGGATTTTTCATAAATATTATACAGGGTGAGTAATATTTATATTTTTATCATGACTAACTTTGAGGCCAAATGTATTTCTTATTTCAAATTGAACACCCTGTATATTTCATCATCTCTCGGTTACAATTTCAATTATCTGTCAAGAGGTATTATGGTTCTCTATCCCTATCTCTTATAGTTTTTCGATAATATGGCACTATTTGATTCTAGCTCTATTATTTTACTGAGCTTATGCTAGAATCAGATAATAAAAAAGTAGAAAAAATATAGAAATAAGGTTTTCGACCCCTATCAATTTTATTAAATATAACAGTAAATAAATGGAAGTACAGATCTAAATAAGTATATGTAACCTATGTAAAAAACAACTAAGTTATTTAGAAAACATGAATAACTAATAAATAACTTATGAATGTTCAACATGATTTCCATCATTTTCAATACACAACCGTACTCTATTCTGGAATGCTTGTTGCACTTTTACCAACATAGCAGGTGTTATAGAAAGAAACGCTTCCCGTATACGTTCTTTCATATTTTCTGGGGTGGTTGGTGGAATATCATAAACTTGATTTTTGATATATCCCCAGAGAAAAAAATCAAGACAGGTTAAATCAGGGGATCTTGCGGGCCAAATATGGAGACCACCTCATCCTATCCATCTGTCGCGATATTGCCTACTTATTTCATTCCTTACAATTGCTTTAAAATGAGCTGGAGCACCACCTAACTGTAGTCACATTCTTTGGCAAATATGTTGGGATACATTTTCTAAAAGTATCGGAAGGCAGTCTCTGATAAATGTCAGAAATATGACACCGTTTAAGTGACCATCAAAAAAATATGGACCCATGACATGCGTTCCGATAATACCACCCTATACATTAACAGACCATCTGTGTTGGTGATCAATGGGTCTGAAATAATTGGGCTGTCTATCACTATAGTAGTGAAAAGTATGCCGGTTCACTAATCCATTCTTGTGGAAGGTTGATTCATCCGAGAACAGCACATAATCCAAGAAATCTTCATCACGTCCTATCATTTCTGAAATCCACATACAAAATTCAAGTCGTCGATGATGATCTTCATATAGTTCTTGGTGCAACTGAACGTGATAGGGGTGAAATTTATATTTCTTTATTATCCTTCCGATGCTACGTCTACTAATTCCAGTAGCATTACGTATTTTTCGCTGACTTGTATGCGGATTTTCTAAGAGAGATCCTAAGAAAAGGAATTCATTTTCCTGATTTCCATTAATCGGTTTTGGCCGGTTTTGTTTTCTGTAGCTTACATTACCACTTTCTCGAAATCTTTGAAGCAACCTTTCAAAGTAGCGCCTGTCTGGGTGACTTCTTTCAGGGTACTTTTGTGCATAAATTCTGGAAGCCAATAAACATTTTCTTCACACTCCAATCACTAATAACATGTCCGTTCTTTCCTGTTGAGAGTAAGTCTTCATTATGAATAATTAAAGTATTCTACGAAAAAAGCAGAGTTCAAGATAACTGACAATAGAGTTTACAAGTTTTGACAAGTGTCACCTCTACATAGCCAACCCATATAAATAGTTAAAAAATGTATTAATCGAAATGACTGCTTCAATTTATAAATAGCTAAAGAACCAGAAAAGTATGAAAGTTATATTTTATAGAATAGATAGTGGTTAACAAGAGATTCATGAAAAACAGTTTAATATATTTTTTCTACTCTTATTTATAACTGATTCAAGCATAAATTTGAAGAAATGAGTGCTAGAATCAAATAATGTCAAATTACCGAAAAACTATAAGAGATAGGGGTAGAGAACCATAATACCACTTGCCAGATAATTGAAATTGTAATCGAGAGATGATGAAATATACAGGGTGTTCAATTTGAAATAAGAAAGACATTTGGCCTCAAGTTAGTCATGATGAAAATATAAATATTTCTCACTCTGTATAATATTTATGAAAAATCCTTACTTAGGAAATAAGTGTTAAGCTTTTACTACAAAACGATAATGATTTGGAGCGCCCAAAGCAATCGTGTGAAATATGATCGCTGCTCAATTTTTGCTCAACATTTTCAAAAATATGCAAATAACTCAAAAGTCTTTAGAGTTAGGTATAGGGAACCAAACCATAACTTGTCTTTATTTATTAGACTCTATCGAACTAAGCAATAATATACAAGGTATCCCATTTGAAATTTCATAACTTTGATACCTATGTAGTTTATTTTTGAGACACCCTGTATATTCAAGAATAGATTTTGATGGTGCTCCTAGTGGACCTTGATAATCTCCAGTAAATAGGTTTCTAAAATGACTTACCGTTTTCTATTTATAGACAGACGCGTATGAGGTGCCTCACCCTGTATATATATATATATATATATATTGGTTTTATGAAAAAAGTTACTCTGGATAAAAAGTTCTGCATAGTCCAAAACTTAAAATGCAACCATCATATATCATTTTCTTTAATCCGTTCAAGAGTAAAGTAACCTTTTTTTTAAAAAAGTTTTTATTTAAAAAAGTTGATCATAATTGAAAACTCTTGTCAGATATCCAATATTATCCATCTGCCATGAAAAAACATATTTTATTATTTTTATTAACTTCTGTGTATTGGCATTATAATTTGATAAACCGATAAACATTTAATCTAGGATGCACTGATTCCAAACATAGATTGGTAGATCGTTTTATAAAATACAAGAAATGGAACTTGTATTGTCGGAGATAATAATTATGAAACTCATAGAGAAGCTGCTCTATTTTAACAATAGACATCCGAATATTTCTATATTCAGCATTCGACAGTTGCAAAAATTCTAAATAAATTCAAGACGTCTGGAAGTGTTCACAATAATTTTAATAAATATTTTTTTCAATAAAGTAGCTGATGTGTAATACACAAAATCTGCATAATATGTATTTTATTTATACCAAAAATTATTTTTTATAGCCGATGGATGATATTCGATATATGACAACAGTTTTCAATTATGATCAACTTTTTCCAATAAAAACTTTGGATATTTTCATAAATAAAGGTACTTTACTCTTGAGCTAAATTCATATTTTTCGACACACCTCGTATACGGATTTGAAAATTTGATATCTGATGGTTGCATTTCATGTTTTGAACTATGCAGAACTTTTAATCAAGAATAACTTTTTTTCATAAAAATGTTTTCCGTATGGTTCTGACTTAATTGGACACAGTGTATATATACAAGCATTGCTCTTTTAATATAATCAGATATAGCTAGAGTTCATTTAAAACTTAGTGAAAAGGCTGAAATAGTCGAACAGTTGGAGCATTGGAGTGACGGTTTTAGCAAAAAAATACGGTGTGGCTAAGTCCACTATACCTATGTGCAATTCGAAATAGGAAAGAAAATATTCTGAAGAATTAAGGTCATCGGAATGCCCAGGAATAGAAAAGGTCCTATCAAATTGTTCTTAAAACATACAGAAAAACATATTCCTTCCATTAAAAGAAGTGATCCAGTGGGCCTAAGAAAATCCACCTAGAGTAGACTATTCCAGCCTGCTCGTTCTACACAAGACATTCACGGTTCAAATGGGATTGACCAAAAAACATAGACAAACAAAAATAACAGCATTAAAAAAACTTCAAACTAATGTTAGTGCGTTAAAGCAAATTATCACTATAGTGAACTGGGCGTGCATTAATTAGTTCACTATATCGAGAGTCTACTGTATTTCGGACTTTACAATTTCTATAGGCTTTGTTGTGATACTTGGTTTGTATTCGAAATAATTTATTTTATATTCAAAATTATAAAAATCACCTTGTAAATATTGAAATAAATGTCATTTTGAATCTAGATGACATGAAGTAGAAATCTCGCGACAACCAAAAGGTAACTTTGATAAATAAATTTCCACCAATAGCTAAGCAGATCAGCCGTTTCAAAAGCGTGCTGTTTCGCATTGAAATTCAGTCAATTTCTTCGACTCACTTCGAAATCTTCTTATATCAGCTTCTGCAGGTTTTCCCGTATATACTGAGATTTTTATTTCACTACTGGACTTTCTTGGGCTGGTTCCCCAAGTAGTCGACTCTGGTAGGAGAGGCTTCTCACTCTCCTACACTCTTACTTCCTTCAGGACTTTCTTGGGCTGGTTTCCCAAGTAGTCGCCCTAGTAAGAAAGGCTTGTCGCCTCTCTTAAGCTCCTACTTCTCTCAGGATTTTCTTGGGCTGGTTCCCGAAGTAGTCGACTCTACTGGTTAAGGCTGGTTCCCTTAATCAATCACATATTATACTTAACTAGCTTCCAACCTCTGTACCTGGAGGACTTCTTCTTCGTGAACACGCGAAATTATTGTCGAGACCTTCTGTGTAGGAGTGGACTAATCCTCTATCTCTACACATACACTTGAATATATAGAACTATTATTCGATAATTGGTTACCCCCACGTGATTCAAAGACCGACGTAATCAAAGACTGTCGTAAAATAAAAGCTAGGGTAATTAATAATAAATAAATTAATAATACTACTGTCGTGACTAACTACTGACAGACTTAACTAAAGACTTTCGCAAGACCTAATAAATAGAAGATGAGAAAATGGAACAAAGCAGTGAAATACAGGCGGTTCAACTTCCACTAAGACTTCCTCAATTCTGGGTAGAAGATCCGTCTCTATGGTTCACTCAAGTTGAGATAATTTTCGTCGCCAATAACAAGTGAAGAAATTTAACTTAGTGGCAAGCCAGCTACCATAGAAGATACTGAGCTAAGTCTCAGGATTGATCAAAGAACCAGGTGACAACCCATACGACGCTCTTAATGAACGCTTGACTGCAATATTTAATCAGAGCCAGGAGAATAAATTATTAACGCTATTGGAGGAAACACAATTAGGAGATTTGAAAGCCTCGCAGCTTCTTCGAAAGATGCAAAATCTGGCAGGCAATAATGCATCTAAACAAATTATCAAAATAGTATGGCTTAAAGCGTTACCTCAGCGAGTTAGGGCCATTCTAGCTGCTTTCACTCGCGGGGATTTGGAACAAATGGCAAATACAGCAGATAAAATTTTGGAAACTGATAATCAAAATCTTCCAATTGCAGCTACTTCTTCTTCTTCCTCTTCCTCCGATGAGACGAAAGAAGTTATTCATCAACTGCAGAACTTAAAACATGAAACTTAAGCATCATGATAGAGGTAGAAGAGGGTAATGATCCCGAACTCCTTCACGAGGAAGAAAGCCTTTTTGCTACTACCATTACAGATTTAAAGAAAAGGCCACAAAATGTGTCCAACCATGTAATTGGAATACAAAGAAATCCAAATCGGATCAACAGGAAAAACTAACCCCGGTGGTGGGCCAATCAACGGATACTACTATGTCAACCGCGGCAGTGTCAGCCCAGAGATTATTTATTACCGATCGAGATACTGGTGAGAATTACCTTATAGATTCTGGTGCTTCAATTTGCGTATTGCCAAATAAATGCAGTAAACGGAAACCTAGCACAAATTATAACCTATACGCTGCCAATGGTTTTCAAATACACACTTATGGAATGGAAAATAGAATATTAAATTTGGGAACAAGGAGACCTTATCCATGGAATTTTGTGATAGCAAATGTATCACATACAATAATTCTGGTAGATTTTGTATTAATCCTTAATCTTTTGGTGGATATTAGACATCGACAATTGATTGATCAAGTTACTAATTTAAGAATCATTGGTCGTGTCAGTTCAATTTATACCGAAACAATAAATACTATTCCCAAAGGAAATAATTATTAGGAAATACTAAGAAAATATCCTAATATAACCAGGCCGACAGTCATTGGCAAACCGCCAGATTCTGCAATTAAGCACTATATAGAAACAGATGGAGTTCCAATAAGTTCCAGAGCAAGAAGACTGCCCTTAAACAAATATCAAACTGTTAAAGAAGAATTTCGGCGGATGATGGAAAAAGGAATTTGTAGACCATCGAAGAGTCCTTGGGCCAGTCCACTACATGTGGTAACCAAAAAAAGATGGTAGCCTTATACCATGCGGAGATTGCCGGTTATTAAACTCTCGCACCAAACCAGATTGATACGGAGTGCCTAACCTTCATGTTTTCACTTATCAACTGTTTGGCACAAAGGTGTATTGAACCTTGGATATTAATAAGGCTTATTTTCATATTCCAATAGCCGAAGAGGATATTCAGAAAACGGCAGTAATTACGCCATTCGGGCTTTTGAGTTCTTTAGAATGACATTTGGTCTAAGGAACGCTGCACAAACTTTTCAAAGGTTCATTGATCATTTATTCAGAGATCTTCCATATGTTTTTGTCTACTTGGACGACATATTGATTGCTTCACATAGCAAACAACAAAACAAGGAGCATTTAAATGAAGTACTCAATCGTCTAAATGATAATAGGTTGACCCTAAATATAGCTAAATGCAACCTAAGGCAACCTACAGTTTAATTCCTCGGTTATAATGTTTCCCCAGATGGTATCACTCCTTTAGACGATAAAGTCAAGGCAATAATCAATTTTAAGAAGCCATCTAATAAGTCCTGGGTATGGTTAACTTCTATCGAAAAAATTTACCAAACGCAGCAACAGTGCAGAAACTTTTGAATGAAATTTTGGCCGGCGCTAAGAAAAGAGATAAATCACTCATAGTTTGGACAGAGCAAATAAATGAAGCCTATGAAGAAACCAAGCAAGCACTAATCAATGCTACAAAGTTATCACATCCAGCACCTGACGTGCGATTATCATTGGCAACAGATGCAAGCAATACCGGAATGGGAGCGGTTCTTCAACAACTAGTTAACGATTAACAGCAAACACTAGGATTTTTCTCCAGAGTATTTAATAAGGCTCAGGTTAATTATTCTACATATGATAGAGAATTTTTGGCAATCTACGAAGCAATCAAATATTTCCGTCAACTTATTGAAGGAAGAAAATTCTGTGTATATACTGACCATAAACCTCTAACCCACGCATTAATTCAAAATTATAAATCAGCCTGTCCACGACGCCTACGTCAGCTAAATTTAGTCCCAAAATTTACATCGAAAATAATTTATCAACCTGGTGAAGATAATCTAGTGTCAGACACATTATCAAGATTATCCGAAATATGCAAAAATTATTACAGATCAAGGAAGACAGTTCGAATCAGAACTATTTAAAATAATAACATCATAACTCGGTATTACTAGAATTAGAACAACACCATACCATCCTCAAAGTAACGGATGTATTGAAAGATGGCATCGCTCATTAAAAGCATCCTTAACAGCTCAGATTCATGAATCTAGCAGTTGGACTGAAAGTCTACCTACCGTATTATTGGGATTAAGAGCAGTACTTCGACAGGACGAGGATGCTAGTACAGCTGAGCTAGTTTATGGGCAACTATTGAGACTCCCAGGAGATATATTCATTCCAAGCTCCAATATACAGAGTCTGATGAAGTTTTGCGACGCCTGAAACAAGAAATGACACGTTTTAGAGAAAGAAAAGATACATTTTTTGTGAGTAAAGTCCTATCTACATGCACTCACATTTTTCTGAGAGATGATATTTCTAAAAAAGGATTAAGGCCAGCATATTTGGGACTTTATAATGTTCTGGACCGGGATAACAAAACTATAAAGATACTTACAAATGATCGTGGGGCCAGAATCTCATTAGATAGAGTAAAGCCAGCATATTTATTTTCTGATTTAAGTCAAGAAGGTTCTTTAAAACAGAATGACATAATTTTGCATAATCATGCTAACAAGGAACGTAGTAAAAGAAAAATAAATAGACCAGTTCGTTTCCTGGATATACCTAATCAAATAACAAAGTATATATAACGGCAGTAACTCACCAAAATTGACAATAGTCCAAAATAGTGATCAAATCCAAATGGACCTTCCGTGGAAATTACAAAAGGTGGAAATTAAAAATGGTCACACCTATTCAAGAAGAACCATATGTTCCTGTTAGTTTGACCATGGAATCCCATAAAATATACCAGCCAACACCAATCCAAGTACTGCAAAACATGAAGACCAACACCAGGACGCAGATACCCAACAAATGGAAGTATAGGATCATACTAGGTCCAGGAGGGCAGTGTGAAGGCGATATGAACAAGAAATCTACAAATACTTAAGGTTTATTATAATTAATTTTCATGAATGTTAAAATTGTTACCATTTTTGTTATTTGAATTTTTAAAGCTTGTTATTAATCATTGTTATTAATTATTGTTATTGTTATATATTTACCGTTGATTCGGGGGGAGGTATGTTGTGACACTTAGTTTGTATTCGAAATAATTTATTTTAAATTCAAAATTATAAAAACCACCTTGTAAATATTGAAATAAATGTCATTCTGTATCTAGCTGACATGAGGTAGAAATCGCGTGACAACCAAAAGGTAAATTTGATAAATAAATTTCCAACAATAGCTAAGCAGATCAGCGGTATAAAAGGCGTGCTGCTTCGCATTGTCATTCAATCCTCTATCTCTACACATACACTTGAATATACACAGCTATTTATTATTCGACAGGCTGTTACTCGGAAACCATTATTTTTTTTGAATAGGTAATGTCCAGTTTAAATGTTAGAGAAAAAATATCTTCAACCGGAAACATTTTTCTGGAGAAGAAAACGTTGGATTATTTTTTTCAACTTGGTACTATTTGTCATTACTTTCAAATGATAAGAGAAACATCAAAATAGGAGCACCTACCCTACAAAACAAAAAAGAAAACAACAAAATCGATCTATCCCTAGATAATCTTAGCACAAGCAACAGACCAATGGTTGAAAATATTGTAATAAGTATAGGTATATAAAATATGGCAGATTCGTTTGAACCAAGCATTATTTATTTCCGTTGCTGGCCCCATCTTGGGACCCTGCCCAACTGCACCAAATTGCAGCGGACTGAACTCCCTAGGAAATCCTCTCCAATACATAGGCAAGCCCGCTCTATTTAGAAGCCTCCAAGGAAGATCTCCCTACGCGGCGGAAACTCCACCAATAGCTGATACTCACTAGACGGTTCTCGATGTAAATATAGGCTTGGCGTGTATCGGGGACCAATAATAGCGGTACATATGTCTTACACGCCACCCGAACCACACTCTTCAACATGCCCCGCCCCTGTCGAATCGCACACGCCTCCACACGATGATGACGACTCTCTGTCCCAGACTCGTTCCAATATATTTTTTGAACTCAGAAACCTTTAGAACGTGAAAATTTGTTGAAAATCGAACAAATATTACACAATTATACCAACTTCCTTACTAGGCTATCTAGACGCGGCTTGAAAGTAAAAAAAGCAGATTGTCTAGGAAGTCGGTCAAAAAGTAGAAATAATCTTGTCTATTAAGTACTGTGTAGATAGATTCTCGCCACAATTCTTCTCCTAAAAGATTTTATGCGTATAAGTCAATCGGTAGGTAGGTATGTCTTTTGTGGCCTTTGTGCCATATACTCAAACGCATCCCTCTGATACCCTTTGAGTGTGGTCTAAACACTTAGTAGTGTGTCCTTCCTCTTGTGTAGTAGGGCGTCGCTTGCGGTCGCCCGCACTCACACCAACACCCCTCAAGCTATACCCTCAAGAATTTCATCAGTTTGTTGGGGAATGATACGGACTTTGTTTGCGGGGGACGCGATTTTTTTTCGTGGGTGGTGGGATTTAGGTAAGAGGGCCAAACAGGAGAAGGTCGAATCCGGAAGTTTTCAATCATCATTCCGGACATTTCTCGACGGTTTGCGCGTTCCAACTTCTTTCACACAAATCGTTTTCGAATTAAAAGTGGAGGCTCTTACCTCTCTATGCTTCTTCCATTAACGTTGCTACTGGTACAGGAGCCGGAAGTTCTTGCCTGAAGTGGAAATAAAACGCGCGCGGCGGCTGCGAACTTTGCGCATTCGAGAAGAAATTTTAATATTAGACACGGCTAATTGAAAATGTCGATGGTGGTTTTAACGTTTTTTTTCTCCCTCCCCGTTTCTTGGCTTGGTGAGTCTAATATAGGAATGCAGCTTCAATGTTTCGAGAAAAGTTGAGTAGCTAGATGATGAAAAATTACTGAGTTTAGTCTTTTGTTCAAATGACAAATACTTGAATGAATATATTTTGGCTGGTTAGAATAGCAGAGAAAAAAATGAACATTGTTTTGTATTTTATAGGATAGTGATTTCATGGTTTTACTTAATTATAATTTATGGTGTACGAATATAAAAATTTATCGTGCGACTACTTATTCATTCGTTTCTATATGCCGAGAGAATAAAGTTTTCATGTTCAGAGGTAAACTAATTTTTAAATGGATTACCTACCTAAACTATACGATATTTGAAGGAAATCATTGGGATGCTGAATAGTTGTACAATTTGGAGAGAAACAATTGGTGATTTTTGAGCGACTTCCTAAAAGAATATATATACAATTCGATTTTACATCTGAAGTAATTGCCTTCCCATTAATAATCGCTTCACTTTTATACAATTGGGAAAAATGTATTTCTGTATATTTAAGAAAATAATTAATTCTCCTACATTCTTATAAGCTCTATGGTCGAGTGGTTCGGGTGCTAGCTCTATATACGCAGGGATGTAGTTTCGAATCCATCTGCATTGTTAAACACATATATTTTTTTTATCTTCTTTTATACAAATCATGGATATCAGAATAATATAATTGATCTTTATGTGAAACTTTGGTTAGGAACTTGAAAAATGGAAAAATTATCATAATTACCCATCTGTAAAAAATGATAACAGTTTTGCATCTCTCTGTGTATCATTAGCATATTGCTGAAGTGTCCTACAAAATTGCTCAAAATCTTTAGTCTAAGCTCAAAATATTCTCAAGGAATAGAGTAGATAGACAAGTAATCAGTAAATATAATTTTTATTTTTTACCTACGCTCAAGTTTATTATCACATTAAGACATTAAGGAACAATAAATATACTCACTCTTTTCTATAAATGCTTTTGATTATTTATTTTATAAACTAACAGCAATCAAATCTCACAAAAACTAGTTCAGACATCTGAAACTCTACGTTCAGGGTTCGTCTTATTACAATAGGTATCAGTCTTAAGATCTGATAAATTGGAACGCACTCACCATTAGCGGAACGCAATCTTAGTAATCTGTCATCTGTCTCCGATCTCTGATCTCTGATCAGATCGTGTCTAGTACGAGAAACTGGAAACAGGAGATTAAACTCGCCCTAAAAATCGTGTAAAATTTCATGCGCATATCTTTTGTAAATAAGCGGCTCTCTTTCAAAAAAGACAGCAGATCATGATCACGAAGATAAATAAAGAGAACAAATATTTAAGGTAATTGTCAAGATGTCGTACACCAGGCCACGCCCCTTATATTCAACTGTTGTAATCTCCTGTTTACAGTATTATTCTTGGTGTAATATATATATATATATATATATATATATATATATATATATATATATAATATACGTCATATATATGTTGGTTATAGCTATATAGGGTATCCCACGGTCATGGCCTATTAGAAATTTCTGGAGAACGACAAAAGCTATCGATATGAAAATTTTATGGCTTCTATTATACATTTCAAACTATCTTTGGAAAATATTTTCATAAAAAAATCACTTCCGGTTTTGCCGGAAGTAATAACAACTTTGTTATTTCAAATGGGATACCTCATATTTTGATACATATTTGAATTCAACACAAAATTTTGAGTAAAATGGATATACCTTTCCCTATACTCAAAGTTAATAGTTTTAGAGTTATTTAATTTTATTCGTTAAAAATCGACAAATGCGAGTTGATCGAAAATATATCATAACTTTTTTGTTATTTGCTTGATAAACATGGAGTTTGAATTTTTGGAGTCTCTGCACATTATTTCAAAGATTTCATTATGATTTTTCTTAATTTCCTGAGAAATTATTAGAGAAAAATCGATCTAAAGATGACTTAATTTCTAACGTTAATAACTTTCTTATTTCAAATAGAGCATGTTGTGCTGTTTTAAAATTCTTTGAATTGACGATCTTGCAACACGTAAGTCGTGTTCAGCGCTTCGAATCAACGCTTGAGGGTTTCCGTAAAAGTAAGCCAATACGGTAATTTGTGTTGCTTCATCAGCGGAAATCGGAAGAATACGATTTTATGGAGCATTTTATTGGCCATATTGAACAAAATTATCTTGAATCCGGCAAAATTTCCTTGCAGTCATCGGCGGCAAATTCGGATTTCGGGCGTTAAACGTCCTGCATGTTCTCGTGACAATCCTATTGCACTCTCCATAAATTGCAAAAAGGTTGAGCAGATCGGCATTTGTGTATTCTTGATTCATGATTGTGATTAATTTCAATAAAAAAACTACGAATGAGACAATTTCTAATCTTACACTTTGACACTGATATAAATAAGTGGTAACTATGGTTACCGTTTTGATGCGTTCCAAAGTTAAGGTAATACAAAATAATTGTTGAAAAATCGGAAATTGTTTTATAATTTTTAATCTATCAGCTTTAGATATGGAAGTGCTTACATCAATAGAAAGGTATTTTAATTTTGAATACGCTAGTGCAACAAAATACAGGGTGTTCTATTTGAAATAAGAAAGTTATTAACGTTAGAAATTAAGTAATCTTTACATCGATTTTTCTCTAATAATTTCTCAAGAAATTAAGAAGAATTATAATGAAATCTTTAAAACAATGTGCAGAGATTCCAATAATTCAAACTCCATGTTTATCAAGCAAATAACAAAAAAGTTATGATATATTTTCGATCAACTCGCATTTGTCGATTTTTAACGAATAAAATTAAATAACTCTAAAACTATTAACTTGAAGTATAGGGAAAGGTATATCCATTTTACTCAAAATTTTGTGTAGAATTAAAAAATGTATCAAAATATGAGGTATCCCATTTGCAATAACAAAGTTGTTATTACTTCCGGCAAAACCGGAAGTGATTTTTCTATGAAAATATTTTCCAAAGATAGTTTAAAATGTCTAATAGAAGCCATAAAATTTTCAGATCGATAGCTTTTGTCATTCTCCAGAAATTTCTAATATGCCATGACCGTGGGACACCCTGTATACAGTTGAATTGGTAATTTTGTCAAAAACGTTTAAGTAATAAATAGTTTTAATTGTAATAAATGTTTCATTGAACCACGAAAATATTTTAAGATCAATATACAGAATATAGGTACTTATTACTTTCTGTTATCACCTCAGATTATTCATATAATGAAATAGCAACAGACAAATAAATTCTCATAAGAATCAATTCAGACTTCTATGATTCTCAAGCTCAAACAGCGTGTTCCGTAGCATCTCGGAGATTTATCAGATGCCTTAAGATATTAGATTTTACCTTATGCGTTAAATACTGAGCTTTCAGAATAGCAATTTACGTTAAAATCAGGAGATAATAATGTCATATAATTTTCAACGGTTGTCTTATGAAATAGACCCAATTATATTGTTATTTTATTATTTTTGGTGCATTATCTAATGAAGTCGAACTGGACAGTATGATTGAAGCCGAGCTTTCGAGAATGTTTATTCTCTTCTTCAGGGCAAAAATCGTGAATTTAGAATAAATTAGCTAAAAACAGGGAAGATTTCATAGCCATCAATTACAAATGTCATTATTTATATGTGGAATTTGTAACTGATGGCTATGAAATCTTTCCGGTTTTTAGCTAATTTAATCTAAATTCACGATTTTTGCCCTGAAGAAGAGAATAAACATTTTCGAAAGCTCGGCTTCAATCAAAGAATTTTATTGAATACATGACTTCATCCCCAAGATGTTGACAGTTCTGTCAGTTTAGTTGATAAATCAGTGTATCTCAGCTAATACGTTAAGAAAAACTTAGAATTTAAATGGAGAACGTTATTTATGGATTCTCCAAAATGTGGTTGCTGAAGCTATACGTCGTCTTCCCGCGGATACTCCATTATTTTACCAAAATGGACGGAGCGCCAGAACACAATTCACGCTTCGTAGGTGTTTGGAAATCAGTGGATTGCCAACAATGAACCCTACACATATCTTCCGCGTTCGCCAGATCGTACTCCTATGGATTTTTTTATATGGGGTCATATTAAGGAACGGGTCTACGCAAACCCAATTACATATAAGGGAAACATGCGCAATAGAGTTATAGAAACGTTCAATGAAATAGATCCAAATATTATCCAGGAAGCAACAAATCGTTCTGTGCAGACAAGAGTTTTGGCTTGTCTTCAACAAAATGGGAGTGTTTTTGAACATTTGTTGCATTGATACATTATTGAAACAATATTATAATTAATTTTTCTTATTTCTTAACTTTCTTTTAATTGGAGTATTGAAGAAAGTATTGATTTCAGAACATCGACCTTATAATGGATCTAGAAAAATTCTTCTAGAACAAATTATGCCTGTTTGCCTGCTGCCTACCCTAGCTTTAAAACTAATGGGCTAATGGCGCTCAAATTCAATACTTGACATTCCTTTGTGATGAGCTGTTTCTTTTGCTCTAAACTCTAAAATAAAAGTCGTTTATCCACAAGATATGTCCAACTATTCAGTATTCGTGACATTCTCCAAAATTAATTAATAGATTTAAATTGTCTTCGTTCGTAAATCCTGAACGTGACATAGTGTTTTACAATATTTATTCTTTGAAAAGTTGTTATTGTATTAACTAACACTGACATAAACTGACTTATCAACTGAACTGACAGAATTGTCAATAATAGATTTCTAATCCATGGATATCTGGTGAAGAAAATTCGTTATATCATAGCTTTTACGTTGAATTTCCTAGTAGTTAAAAATATTTCAGAAACTGTTAGGTTTAGATATAGGGAATGCTAATAAGAAACGAGAGATAATAAACGTGTGAATAACATAAGTCAATAAAATACAGGGTGTACCATTTGAATTTATCGAAATTTGAGGCGTAAAAAACGTTTATAATTGAGGCTCAATTTACAACACCCTGTAAGTTTTAGAACATTTTTTGATCTTACTGCTAAATAATAAATACTATTTTGTAATATAATCTTGTTCAGTTCTCTTCACTGATCACTGAACTACATTGAAAAAAGTTTTGATATAATTTTTTTCAAAATTTCAAAAAAATCGAAATATCTTGAAAACCGTAAATTTTTGGAAAAGAGTTTATTTGTAAATGTTCATTTAAAATTTGATTTAAAATCTAATAATGGAACAAAAAGTGGCACTTTCCATTTGAAATAACAAAAATGATGACCACTTCCGGTTTAACCGGAAACTCCTCGAATTCGCCCTCATCAAAAATATTCTTACACGAATTTTCATACTTCTATCTTGTATAGTTTACCATATACGGCTAACGCACGCTCGTCGTAGGATATTCTATATATATATCCGTCTGTCTGTCTGTCTTTCTATGCTAGCATATTTTCTCTGAATCTACGGAACTTAGAAAGTTGGAGTTTGTTACTTATATAGAGTTAGATGAAATTCTGATTAAAGGGGTTAATTTTTTGAACTTGATTAGTAAATTAAAAGAAAAATCTTCTTCAAGCACATCATACTTATGTGATATGTGAGCTATTCATATATATTTTCTTTCTTTATTCTAGAATCTCCATAACTACCTAATATGGATTAATAATTAATACAGATACTAATCTGTGGTGTTTATTTTTACTGTGTCAAGTATTGAGTGAATTAACAGGGGCAAGCTATTCTTTTTGAAATAAGAAGCAAGGCAAGCTAAATAAAACCGTTTAAGAAGCACTTGCTTAAATTGAAACATATCAGGCTAAATCACTCAACAGCAATAACATAACTGCCTAGATAAATTATGACAGGTGACATTCAGATATTTCATTTCACAGCCAACCACATTACCCGCATAGATAGCTGAGTCATTAATGTCATTTGATCAGTAGGTAAGTAATATTCAAATATCATTAAATAGCTGAGTTTTTTGTAGATAAAACTAACACCATACGAAAGAAAAATAAAAATTACATGGATTAACTGAAACAAATACAGGATGTTCTATTCAAAATAAGCGAGTTATTGATATCTTAATCGGTCGAAATTGGTTGGCCGAATTTAAGCACCCTGTACAATTTTTTGGAATTCATTCATATATTTCGAATATGGAGACATATTTCAGCTCTTTATATCTAACGAAAATAGATCTTAATAAATGTTTTTTGACAAATTTTGGAAAAAATCTCAATAATTCAATAACTATCAAAAATAATGATGCAGTTTATTTATGAAACTTAAAAAAAAATTGCACCAACGTTATCAGTTGGTGCACTCAAAAATACAAAATAATATTAATTCTATTGATGCTGGTACTTTTAAAGTTGTGCAGTTGCAGTTAGATTGAAAACTTTTAGCACCAACTTCCCAAGTACCAGCACCATTAGAATTAATATAATTTTATACTTTTCATTGCACCAACCAATAACGTCGGTCCATTTTTTTGTAAAAAATATTTATTTCATACTGTTGAGTATAACCTTAGTCAGGAAAATCGTTGAACATTCACTAATAGCAATGTCCTATTACCCACGTACATTCTTTGCTTGTAGTTGTTTTTTATTGAGATCTCAAAGCATCGCTACGGAAATACGCTTAAGATTGTAACGTGAAGACTTACCCGAATAAAGACACTAACACACACTCACAAATGTCACAAATATCCAGAAACATGAAGAACACTCTGGAACCCCGGAAGCACCTCAATTACTCTCGAAGGAATATATTGGGAAATACTTCCAGAACAATATATTAGAACGGACGAGAAGCTTCGAGATAGGAGGTTAAGTGGATATATAAAGACACGGAGCACGGAGACAGTTAGTTAGTGATAGATAGTCAGTCAGTCATAGATCACAATCGGTCATAGATCAGACAGTAGAAAGTCGTATATAGTCCGAGAAATAAGTGTGAATATAAATGTGTATATAGGCGTGTAGTTATTGGTGTAAATAAATAAGTGAATATAAATCAAACCCAGTTTTAATATAAATTCCCGTTACAGTATTTTATATGTTACCATTTTAACACAGATTTAACTCGAAAACTCTAACTCTAAGGAAAAATGTTCAGTAAAATTGTTGCTACAAATAATGTAGTATCAAAAAATTTTCGAAAGAAATCGCCCTCTCTACATAGCAAAAATGAGAAACTAACATGCCTCTATCTCGAAAACCGTAACTCTTTTGAAAAAAATGTTCAATTTAAACGTTTCTGGATATTGTCCTATCATTAATTATACAACCTCAGATTTTTGATTTTCGAGAAAATTTGCCCCCTCCACACCTTCGGTGGTGGTTTTCAGAGGGAAGGGGACTTGGATTTGCGTTTTTATGAATATGGGACCATTTCTCAATACTCCTCTTTCAAATGAATTAAAAATCATCAAAATCGGAGTTCTTTTACTATATAGAAAGCGCGGTCAAACATAAAAAAACAGACAGTCGAATTGTATACCTCCTCCGTTCGGAGTTCGTCGGTCAAAAAGACATGATATTTATATTCTTCATAGTCCAACGTCGAGTACGCAAGTGTTCCCTGCGAGTATGACACAAATAAGGGTTCTATAATACAGGGTGGCCAATCGAAAACAAAACAGAGCCATTCTCAGGAAGTGTTTCATTATTTTATGAAAAAGCAGGGACCCGTCGCTTTTTTACTCAAGGAGTACACTTTCTTTCGGTATTTTTGACCATTTTTACCCCGTAAGGGTAAGAATCACCCCAAAATATTTAAATAGCATTAGGGGTCAAGTAAGATGTCTTCTAACAGCTCTTGTAATTCTTCTTTAAATTTGGAAATTCCGCCTTACACTTTGAAGACAACATTTTAAAGTTTAAATGATGGCTAGCTAGTTACTTACAACTTAGTTGATCAAATGTTCAAACTGATGATCATCTAACTCCTTTACGTTTAGGCGACATTTACAAATACTACTGTATGGGGAATTACACGAGCTGTTAAAAGATATCTTACTCGACCCCCAATGCTATTTAAATATTTTGTGGGAATTCTTACCCTCACGAGGGGGTAAAAGTGGTGGAGTCAAAAATAACCGAAAAAAATTTCCCCCTTGAATCAAAAAGCGACGGGTCCCTGCTTTTCCTAAAATAATGACAACATCCTGTATATTGTCGGATCCGAATAGCACTATTTGAGAGGCTTATTACTAGATATAATTTATTACTCGTGGTAAGGTTGCCAGTGCAGAGATGGCCAACGCACCGCATATCCAATAACCATACAGGGAGTTCATTAAAAAAACGAAGCAAATTTTGGTTTGGTTGTACTCCTCGTTATTATTTTTTTATTTATTTCCGCGATTTTTTATTAATCTTCACATTCTGACCAAACCGAAATTAAAAGCTCTAAAATTTTGTATAGTCAGTGTGTCCCCAAGCATAAAATAAGCCATTTCTATTAAAACTTAGCGCCTTAAATTGATCAAGATTCAGGTTATTTATACCTTTTAAGAGTCTTAGTTTTGAAATTTGAGTTTCTCAAAAAACAGCTGTTGCTGATTTTATATTTCACTATCAATATACGCCCAATATCGTCGCATGTTTTGAATAAATCTCTAAATATAGCATTTTTTATTAAAAAAATTTAAGAAAAAAAAAGGACGTATGAAAATCCTTTGAAAATCATCGTTCACCGATATTTTAGGTCAGGTAGAAGACATCTGTCATAATATCTAAGAATGCCCTCTAGTGGCAACATATTAATTAAAATTACAAATAGTAAAGTAGATTTGATTGGCTAATAAATGCTTTTCCCATCGACACCAAGTTTCGTGGAATCCGTTCAGCCGATTTAGGTACAGATGTTTATTTGCAAAAAAATGAACACCCCTTTCTCACCACTTTATTTCAAGATATACTTACATAGTGGCAAAATTAGAAGAAAAAACTTGACGTCATCTTAGCTTTACAAAGCATATATTTTTTATGATCTCAATTAGGTGAAACTTCCAGAAATACCACTTTTTTTATTCAACATAGTGATCACACCAGCTAGCCACTATCTTAGAAACCTTGTAGTTAAATAGATATTATCTTGTCTTTAATTATTATAACGGGTCATGGGTATTTGATGATCATTATTATTCTTTATTACTGAATGACTTAAGATATGTAAATATATAAAAAACTTTCTTTCAATTCGGTTCTATATAAATGACTTTGTTTACCAGAGTAGAAGTAAATTATTTCCTAAGACGGTCTTGTATAGCGACACCCACATCTAGCAACGTATACATCCACATTGGATTTGTAAATTATATAATAACGATCAAGATTATCTCAAGAAATAAACCTACAAAGTCATTATCTTATATACCCTACCTACAAGAACAAGTATAGCACTGAATGTTAGCAAATATAGGTAATCCAAGTGTGCAACAATGTTTCAGAAAATAACGCCTCTTTGATACTACAACTAAGTATAGTCGTTGCTCGTTTCAACGAGAAACTGGAGGACTGCAGACTTTTTGTATAGTCTGGCAAACCGAGGCATGTTTAGTTCGATGTGTAAAGACCGTTATCAATTAATAACATTAATATGTACAGCCATGAAACGGCAATAAAACATTTTCAAGAGGCAAAAAAGTTTTCATATGGCGGGTAGAAACAATCGGTCATAAGTTTTCACATGGCCTCATTATTTGACGGTTTCTACTTTTGAACTGATTTGATATAGCACTGAAAAACGTTGTTTTGTAATACAAAACCACACACAAAGAGGCGGCAATCCATTTGCCTATTTTCCGGACATTCTGTAAGTATATTTAATATATTTATACAGACATGCACATCATCAATTCGTATTGGGTCCATTCACTTAGAGAAAAGGCCACCGCGTCATCAGTGCAGAAACCAGTTTTGGTCACTTTGTCTCGTTGCCTAGCAACGATCAGCTGCAGACACATTTCAGTGGCGTAGCACGGGAAGCGTAATTTTGACTGTTTACATGAATCAAGAAAACAAAAAAATCTTTTCGTAATCTGTCCGTTCTTAAGTTTGTCTGACAAGGAAAGATTGCATATAAATTTCCTGCGTCTGAAGATATGGCCAGTTCTCACAAGAAGGTGCTTGGACGGCCACAAGTTTTAAACTGTGAGTGGTGCATGGTATCTACGGACTCTTTTCTGTTTGTTTACGTTTCCTTGTACGCGTTCGAACTGAATTCGTCCTCCACATTCCCCACATTCCTGTTCTGTAGACAGTGTTGGCGATTTATTATATTTTCTGGAAGGAGATTTTCCACACTTTATATGTTCCACACATTATTTTAGAACATGCCACCGAAGAAGCTCGTTGGTGTAAACGGGTTGGTAATTCAGAGCCAAGTCCGTGAAATCGTAAATAACGTTGCCAGTTTTATGCTAGACGAAGCTGAACGGGGATTTCAGATACCGCTGAAACATAATATGTAGAACAAACTGGTAACGTGCACTGATGTAAATAAATGCTCTATTTTGTGTGTTTTTTACGTACATTGTACGACACTGACGTGACGTCAGCACATCGCGCATCTTTGTGACGTAGGTGGCCTTTTCTCTAAGTGAATGGACCCTACCTAAAAGCACTAACAAATTATTCGATACAGATGTCGTATATCACATACTTGAATACACCGTTCAGCGGCGTGCGCTTAGGTTAGGAAATGATCAATTAAAATTATCATTATTGAGTTGATTTTTTAATTTGTTAATTTTTTTTTCAAGTGCATTATCGACATTATTTGCTTAGGCCAGGTTTCCGTTGTAATGAGTGGACATATTAATGCTATAAATTAGAAACAGTGTCTACACATACCTCGACAGGGATACCATATATTTGTCCTCCGTTTCCTTTACTATTACAACAACCTACAGCGACACATAGTCTAGTTCGTTTCAACAAGAGAAAGAAGAAGACTTTTAGAGATGCAAGAATATTGCAAAATGCAAGCACCAGATACTCAGCATCGTCGTCGTCAAAATGTTACGTTTCGTTGGGTTGGGGACATGATGATGGCAAAAAAAGAAAGAAAAACAGAACTACCAGATACAAATTTAAGCAATTCAACCTCGCCGCTTCTTTGAAATAACAGGAACAAAATGTTCTTCTACACTACAACAAGATAGAAGGAGAGCTAGAATGTAGCTGCATATAGACAGTAGTGTAATGTCTAATATATACAGGGTGACCAAGTAGAATACCACTCAAGTTATTATTTTACTGGAAGTCAATATTAACTAGCATATAGGTATCAAACGAAACATGCTATTTTTGACCAACGAACTCCAAACAGAGGAGGTATACAATTCGACTGTCTGCAGAATTAAAGATAACATAAATATTTTTTACAAAAAATTGGACCGACGTTATTAGTTGGTGCACTGAAAAAAATAATATTAATTCTATTGGTGCTGTTACTTTTGAAGTTGTGCAGTTGCAGTTGGATTGACAACTTTTGGCACCAACTTCACAAGTACCAGCACCAATAGAATTAATATTATTTCGTATTTTTCAGTGCACCAACGCACCAACTAATAACGTTGGTGCAATTTATTGTAAAAAAATATTTATTTCACACTTTTGAGTGTAACATTAGTCACGAAAATCGTTGAAAGTTTACTAATACCAAAGAAGATAGGACTATTACCCACGTATATTCTTTGCTTGTACTTGTTATTATGTAAAGGCTGTTCGAGCAGTAGTTTGGGACGGTTTGATAACTGTTTAAAATGCGCATGTGTGGTTTGAAACACTGTCCAAGTGGTTTGGGATTTTGTTGCTCGAACACCAAACTGCAGTTTGCAAACTACCCCTTCCACTTTCTATGACGACAATTTTGTCGTCATAGAAGAAATGACTATGCCGATAGATATGTTTCATGACCAAACATAAGAGAGAACTCAATGAAAGACTGATGGACAAAACACAAAGCCAGGGTTTAGTTTAGGACTGTGGTAGTGTTCTCTGAAAGAGATTTCTCCAACAGAGATCACTATACTCTAAGAAGAAGAAGACGCTTCAACTGCGCCTGTCTCAAACTGAGTCCGGACTATTTTGGAAATTGTCAAACTATTGCTCGAACATCTTACTAATAGTTGGGAATAAATTATTTCATCGTAAATTGAAGTGCGCAGGCGTCTGACGGTTTGGGAAAAAATGAACACCCCTTTCTCACCACTTTATTTCAAGATATACTTACATAGTGGCAAAATTAGAAGAAAAAAACTTGACGTCATCTTAGCTTTACAAAGCATATATTTTTTATGATCTCAATTAGGTGAAACTTCCAGAAATACCACTTTTTTTATTCAACATAGTGATCACACCAGCTAGCCACTATCTTAGAAACCTTGTAGTTAAATAGATATTATCTTGTCTTTAATTATTATAACGGGTCATGGGTATTTGATGATCATTATTATTCTTTATCACTGAATGACTTAAGGTATGGAATTACGAATATGGAATCATTTCATAAGTCTCCTCTTTCAAATGAAGCAAAAATCATCAAAATCGGAGTACGTTTACTATATAGAACGAGCGAACAAACTCCGGAATATCCGGAAACGTTTAAATTGATTTTTTTTTTTAAATCTGTGGTTTTATAGTTTCTACGTTGTTAAAATTTGAAATATTTGTATTTTGTGGAAGAGGCACTTTCTTTCGAAAATTGAAAATCTGATCATTGAAAATTAATGAAAAGATTATTTGTAGCAACATTTATATTGAACATTTTTTCCATAGAGTAAATATTATTTTTTAATTTTCAGTGTCATCTTTCAATCGATTTTTCTTTTAATTTTGTTTGTTGCATGAATATTTACATTTCAATGTGTAAATTTTGTTTCAGTCAACACTCACATGCATGCTGACCACATCACTGGCACTGGCTTCCTTAAGAAACTTTCTGGATGCAAAAGTATCATATCCAGAGCTAGTGGTGCTGCAGCGGATATTTTTGTCGATGATAATGATTACATCCAGTTTGGCCAACATCGACTGAAGGTACTTTGTACACCAGGTCACACGAATGGATGTTGCTCGTTTTATTGTTCTGAGTTTGTAAGTTATCTTTTTTTCACTTCAATATATTACTATACAGGCAGTATCTTTAGGGTTGGCAAATATTATAAACCTTGAAATACATCCAACTCGAGTTGAAAACTGGATTAGGGGAGCGGCGGGTATTGCCGTACATGCGGGTAATCCCGTACATGACAGATTTTCCATTACGCCATCTATTTTATAAAAGCTTAAATATAAAACGAATGCATCCTTAGATGTTTAGTAGATAGCTGCAAGAATTGGAGATCTACCTATTAACAGAAACTTTCTACAGCAAAACAAAGTTTATAGCATGGCGCCGTATATGACCGCTGTGACTTTTTAATTACTACGAACAGTGATTGAATGGGTTTTACAAAACAATGCTGTCAGTGTATGAACAACTAATAGTCGGCGTTGACTTTACATTGAAAGGTAAGTTGAAATATTACAAATAACATCGTAGAAAGATATTTTAATCTACGTAGCATATTCGGGTATTCCCGTACGCACGTACGCCATTACCCTCCAATGTACGGTATTGTCCTCTTGTGTACGGCACTGTACGACTATATTTTCGTTGGCTATGAACATCTCATAGAGCACTGTTGTTTGTTACAGATGCCAAATAAAAGGAAACGGATTACAGAAAAATGTTCATGGTCAGAAGAATCCATGAAGTCGGCTTTGGAAGCTGTCGAAAATGGAGCAGCACAAAGAGAGACTGCACGTCGTTTCAACGTACCTTTAAACACATTACGAGATAGAATAAAGAAAGGTCATTATTATCCTGCAAGGATGGGAGCTCGAACAGTTTTTACGGAAGAACAAGAAAACGAAATTTGTCAACATTTGCTGCATTTGTCAAAAATGTTTTTTGGTTTAACTCCCATCCAGACTCGACAAGCTGTTTTCGAGTATGCTGCAAGGAACGCCATACCTAACAAATTTAATAAAGATAGGAAGATGGCGGGTAAAGACTGGATGTCTAGTTTTCTTAAAAGGCATCCCAATCTCAGCTGCAGAAAACCTGAGGCTACATCAATTAACCGTATTACAGGTTTCAACAAGGACGAAGTTGACAGATTTTACGAAAATTTAATTTCTTTGATGGAAAAGTACAAATTTGGACCAACTCGCATATTTAACGTAGACGAGACTGGCATCACTACAGTCCACAAGCCTACAAAAATTATTGCTGGCAAAGGAGTTAAGCAAATCGGTATTGTGACAAGCTGGGAAAGGGAAAAGAACGTCACCGTTTGTTGTTGCATGAGTGCAAGTGGCAGTTTTACACCACCTTTATTCATATTTCCCCGCCTCAGAATGGCTCCTTCTCTTGAAAGAAATGGTCCACCAGGGTCTATCTACAAATGTACGAAGAATGGATGGATGACCGAGGAAGTTTTTCACATGTGGCTTCAGCATTTTGTTAGTACAAATAAACCAACCAAAGAAGATCCAGTCCTATTAGTTCTGGACAACCATTGCAGCCACATATCTCTCAGAATTTACAACTTCTGTAGGGAGAATGGTGTCGTGTTATTGTCTTTACCTCCACATTCTTCACACCGTATGCAACCGCTTGACCTAACATTCTTCGGACCACTTAAGAAAGCATATGATATAGAGTGTGATCTATTCATGAAATCAAACGCATATGAAAAAATAACAATGTATGACATCGCGCAATTATTTTCTAAATCTTATATGAGAGTTGCTAACCCTTCTAAGGCAATTAAAGGATTTGAAGTCTCTGGAATATATCCAATCAACCGCAATGTTTTCTCTGAAGAGGATTTTTATACTTCATCTAATGAAAATGCGTCATTTTCTAGATCGCCTCCTCAACGAAGCATCTCAAAAGACCAACCAAATTCTTCATCTGATCAATTAGGTCTCTCAGCACCAACAGAAACGTCTTTTCATGATATAACTCCGCTTCCAAAGAAAGTTTCTTCTATGAATGGCCCCAAACAGAATCGTAAAAAGCAGAGATCTGAAATTCTCACATCAACGCCTTTAAAGGAACAGCTAGAAATTGCCGAGCTCAAAAGAAGAGAAAATGAAAGGAAGAAAATGGAAGCGGCATGCAAGAAAAAAAAGGGAAAGTTGGTAAAGGATAACGTGAGAGTCAAGACTGTTAAAAGAAGAATAGTAGAATCATCAAGCAATACTGATGTTAGTGAATCTGAGATTTGCAATGACGATGAACTAGACGAGGCTGAAAATATCGAAGGTGATGAAATCTGTATTATTTGTCGGGAATATGGTAAAGATGAAGAATGGTATCGTTGCGTTTCCTTTGGACACTGGGCCCATAAGTTATGCACCGGATATGATAGTCCTAAACACTATATTTGCGACTACTGCCCAGGTTTACAGCACTGAATATTTAGTATGCACCACATTTTTTTATTCTGTTTTATTTTCAAGCTGAAGGATCTTTATTTTGTTGTATGCTACTGATGTCATTATTTTTATAACAAATATATTGAGTTTCTTGCAATTTTTATAAGTAGTTTATATATGTACGGTAATACCCGCAATGGAGGGTAATGCCGCACATGGAACGTTTTTTGGAATCTTCATTTTTACATTCCTGGTTTAACATCAATTTATTTATTTCCACCGGATATCACTACGGCGAAGCTTAGGCTACGCCCACACCAAATTTTGAAACTATATCTGCCCAGGTTTTTGTGTAATTAATTTTAATGCTTAAGTGTACGCCAATACCCGCCGTTCCCCTAATTCTAATCATCGCTCCACTACCGGCTTGAGTTCAAATCAGCAACTAATAAATCAATTGGTATTTTGATTCACCATCCTTCTGAAATAGTTATTCTTTTATCCAATAAATTTAATATATTGCTTAAATTTTAAACTTCTGCAAAAAAATAAGTTTAGACAACGCCATCTCTAAACTTGAGGTGTTAATGAGGATTCCAGTCAAGATAATTGATTGATTGTACAGTGTACAGTACAGTACTACGATTACACTATCAATCAGCGTCATTGTAAGAGACTCTGCCCTAATTCGTTTGTCTCTGAATAAAATTATATGAAGATAGTTACAGTTGGTATGTAATGTCATATACCTGGAATTGCCTATGGTCATATGTCACCTACATTAGAACCTTGTAAGGACGGCTACACATTGCACGCCACTTGGCAAGTGCCAATTACGAGTCAAAGTAAGGCGCTTTATAGATGAGTATTATCGCCCACCATTGCGTGTCCTGACTGTCACATCAGTTGTATAGGTTATATACGTAAAGATAGCAAAAAAATTGAACTTGGAATTTTTATATAAAAATATACTGATAATTATCAATCAAATTGATTAAATAAAAGAGAATACAATCATATTATATATATATATATATATTCACCTTTATGCTTTTATTTCATCGGATACAGTGAATATCATTCTCATTTTGATATTATATCTATCTCAGTAATACTGAATTATAGTTCTCTCTCTCTCTCTCTCTCTCTCTCTATATATATATATATATATATATATATATATATATATATATATATATATATATATATATATATATATATATATATATATATATTAATTCAATTATCCTGTACCAATCACATTATAACATTCTATGAATTTTTACCAGTTAAACCAGTACCAGTGAAACGGCTGATATATAATCATCCAGATTATATACAATTTGAATTTAAAAAAAATCATAGAATGTTATAATATCGCTGGTATAGGATAAATGAATTAATTAATTCCACTTTCCGGGTGTTTGTATCAACCCACTATACGTGTTCAATGCATCGCTCATATTGGTCTCCACCGTCGGTGGCACGCTGAAGATTGATACTAATGTGAGTTCTAAATAAGGATTGATTATCAGAAACGGCTCGACGCTCTGCGGCAAACTGAAGATAGGCAACAACCTTGAAATCATGATATTTCTCTGGGTGGCGGTGCTTTATTTGGTAATCAATCTGATTGAACATGTATAGTGTTATTATGCAATATTGTGACAATGTAATAAATTTTACGTATTGTCCTAACAGTTGTCGATGTCATGCAATGGTGGAAGGGGTGTTTGCCCTCGCAGTAGTTGTTGTCGGCACAGTTAGACGTCCTAGCGTAATCTAGTTATTTACCAGTTTAACGGCTGATATATAATGATCGAGATTATATACAATTTGAATTTAAAAAAAATCATATATATTGATATAATCGACTTTTCCAGTCCACATACGTTGGTCATACAAACCCAGACCACCTATTAAATACTTTTTTCAGATATTCGATAAACGTCATTGAACCAATGCTATAATACCGATTTCACAGACCAGCATATACGCGAAAAGCATACTGAATGAACGTTACTAGACCAGGCGATATTTCCAAGTCTAATTTCTTTGACTACTCCGTTTGGATTGATAGAGCAGTGAAGTGTGGTTCACATTGATTACCATAATATTCTAAAATAAATATAGATTCAGTGAAACTTCAGCCCAATCAAATGAGAATATATAATAAATAATAATTATCTGAAGATATTGCCTGTTCATTTCAATAAACTGAAAATAGTTCTCCACGTATTATTTTTTATAATGGGTGATTGTTTATCTGGAAAGTCAAAGTTACTACAATCATTTTTTTTCTTCGCATGAATTTGGGAACAATAGTTATTTATTATACAAGGGAAAAAATAACTAAATTGTAACTCGAGGTTGTGTTGTCGACCGACGCGCAGCGGAGGTAGACAAGAGACCGAGAGCTAAAATCTAATATTTTTCCCGTGTATAATAGACATTTTTTCTGTGACAGGAAAAACGATGATTTAATATTGAAAAAATATTACAATATATTAAAGTCAGAAGATTATCAAAGTAAAATTTTAAGTTTTAAATTGGTAGGCGACAATAAGACATGCGTTGCTAAGGAAACCTTTAAAGTAATCAAATATCTGTCAGTTTAATTCTGTGTTTTGATTGATATTTATGTGTGCACTGAGTCCAACTAAGTCTGAACCATATGGAAATCTTTTTTATTATTGGTTTTATAAAAAACCTTATTCTTGATAGAAAGTTCTGCAAGTCCAAAACTTTAAATGCAATCATAAGATATCATTTTTTTCATCCGTATACGAGGTAAGTCTAAAAATATGAATTTTGTTCAAGAGTAAAGTACCTTTATTTTCGAAAATAGTGAAAGTTTTTCTAAAGAATAGTTGATCATAATTGAAAACTATTGTCAGATATCTAATATTATCCATCATATTTTATCATTTTTATTAATTTCTGTGTATTAGCATTGATAATTTACGTTTACCGATAAACTTTTAATCTAGGATGCACTGAATCCAAACGTCAAATCGCTAGTTCGTTTTATAAAATGCAAGAAATGGCGGCTCTATTAACTAGCAACGAGAAACTAGTTTTTATTTTGGGAGATAATTATAAAACTCATAAAGAAACAGCAGCTATTTTTAATAACTTACACTTGAATAGAAATATTCAGCATTCGACAGTTGCAAAAATTCTAAATAAATTCAACACGTCTGGAAGTGTTCAAAATAATTTTAATAAATATTTTTTTCAATAAAATAGCTGATGTGTAATTTAAAAAATCTGCATGTGTATTTTATTTATACCAAAAATTATTTTTTATAGCTGATGGATAATATTGGATATCTGAAAATAGTTTGCAATTATGATCAACTTTTTTCGACAAAAACTTTCGATTTTTTCAAAAATAAAGGTACTTTACTCTTAAGCAAAATTCATATTTTTCGACTCACCCCGTATACGAATTGAAAGACTTGATATCTGATGATTGAATTTCAAGTTTTGGATTATGCAGAACTTTTTATCAAGAATAACTTATTTTCATAAAACTTATAATAAATAAGTTTTTCATATGGTTCCGACTTAATTGGACACAGTGTATATATCTACCGGGAAAAAAGTGAGTACTTTTTTCCCGTCACGGAAAAAAAATATTTATATTGAAATTATACATTTTTCATGTTTATAATGATTTGCAAGAAAATTAAGTAAGACATATTTTTCGCCATTATAACTAGGTATTATTCGAAGATCATGATTCTCAACATTGATATGGTGTAAAATTAAAAATCTAGATAAATCTTTGTGAATTTCTATGTGTTTCTAAATTTATTGCTGTCATGATCATACGGTGTTTAATATTTCTGATCAGGTATCAACTTTCTTATTTTAAATAGAACACCCTATAAATTTTGAGATTTTTGCATTCTACAAAAAAGAATATTTTCGTCTTGTTCGAATCGCTGAAAAATTTATTTGTCCGGAATTATTCGTTTAGGGAAGTTTCGTCGATAGTAGTATAATTGTTAGGGCAATATTTTTATTGCTTTTATAAAATGTTCAAAAAAATCAGACGTTTCTTGTTCGGAATACATTTTCTAAGAATATGATAAACTGATGAAATTCTACAGAACCACCCACAATGACAGTCTGATATTTACTTAAACAAAGAGAAAGCCATTCGTTCCATAGAAATCACTACGTTAATGAATGTGCACTTCATACATTGAGAAATTTTAGAATTTTGCTTATATTTTAGAAACTCTTAATATTAGGTAGGTATAAGTGAAGGACCCTTATTTTGAGTCGTAGAATACAGTGAAACAGAAATAAAAAACTGGTGAGTGATAAATGACGCGGTAGAAGTAAATCTTTTATTTGACGTATAAACGTATTTAGCTAGGTATAGGATAACTAAAATCAATAGCAGAGGCGAATTTCTATTTATTGAAAATAATTTCTTATTTAATTTTATTATTTTCATTTCTGTTCTCGTACTTCAAAAAAAATATGATCGAATTGTTAAACGGACTGTGTCATTTTTATGAAGGTTCACGTTTTGTGAAAATTCTTGGACAGGTTATTCCTACTCTTAGAATATTTAAATAATCTTTATCGGAACTAATTTTCTTTTCGTAGTAGAATATGTCTATTTCTGTGTAATCAGTAGCTTCAAGATGAATTCTTATATTTTTGTATCGTTGAGCATACGCAAAAAAGCCTTGATGCGTTTTTTGTATTGGTGTTAGTATAACTGTCGATCGGCAAGGCATAAACGGAGCTTTAAACCGACTTTTGAGGTTCGTTAGCGAATGTTTCATTGTAGCAAGTAAAAGTATGCTTGTGCTTCTCTAATTGTGTGTTCCCTGAAGCCCCTAATGAATCTTCTGGTGCACAGTCAAGCCAAATAAGAATATGAGCATGGGGGCTGCCACGTTGTATGAACTCCATACGTTTGAAATAGTTTTAGACATAAAATAACCCAAATGGAGTATTTTTTCGATTTCTGTATTTGTATTAGTACGTTGAATACTAGTTAGTATATGTGACTGCGTCTTCACTGAACAACGTGCATTTTTGAATGAAATTCAGTCCAGAGGCTTGTTTATCAAAGGTTTCTTCACCTTTATTTGCAAATCTGCAAAGTACCCGCAGCAAACCATTCCATCCTATTTCATTTGAACTTAGCGTGAGAAATATTGTAGGTTTGCATAGTTGCCTAATCATTGCAATGAGATCACGTTTGTTTTTTACCCAGTACCAAGTCGAATTAGATATCGAATGGAGAAATGCAAGGTAACTTTGAATGCAATTATTTATATAATCGATAGATTCAATTTGTTGACGTGTTGTATTGATATTTTTAACAACATTTTTGAACACTACAGTAAGGCAGTCGCGGACTCTAAATCGCATTATTCTCAATGGCATGTAAAGAAGATGATATGGAGTAGCACCACGCCGATCAGAACGTCTTAACTCACTCGTGGCCATCATGAATGGCGTAAAGCGTACACCTTCTCTGAAGCTACAAAATTGTCCCAAATATATTCAGGGAAAAGAAAGCTATTCAATATGTTCATTGAACAACAAACAATGTGGAACATTTCTTTCTCCTGACACGATCCTCAAATATTGCTTATCATTCCATAACAAAGTTTGTTGTTGCGCGGTGAGAGTCTCTTCAATTGGTATGTGCTCGCTGATTTCATCTGGTTGTTCTATGTATTTAACAATGGCGTTATTTGAGTAAAAGGTATTGTCAATAGCATTTTCATATCTTTGGTAAATTAGTGTGGTTGTGAGATATTGCAGCCACATTTTATTCGTGACACCAATTCTGTAGCTCGATTTATGATATTTTTTTTTCACCTAATATAGTAATTGATTCAGTGATGATCGTAAAGGTTTCTTGGTAGGCGATTAACTATGGTATTTACTTTTACCGGAACATTAATTTTCCCAATATTTTTAGGATTTAATAATTTTTTTGAAAAGACGATTTTTAGTCCTTCTCGAACCAAACTATGTCGCAAATAGAGAATGTCGATCCGATTAAGTTGTTCAAGAAATTATTTTTGAACTCTTCGTACGCAGTTGAAATTGAGCCTATATCCTGAAGTAGTCAATCTTTCGTAATCGTCTTCGATCATCATTTTGTAGAGCTATTCCGGCAAAAGAATCAGAAGGAGTACCACTTTCTACAGCTGTTACGACAAAAAAATGAGACGGAGCACCACTTTCGAGCGAAGCATTCTTACGCAGGCGGCGATCCCGCTGACGTCGTGCATCATTCTTACATATTTTAAGACTAACATTATTTAAAAGTTTTTTCTCCGGGCTCGATAGTCAAGACACCGCTCAGCCACAGCTTTTGGTTCCAGTTTGTGCATCTCACTGGGAAACATGAATATTTTTTTACGTTTTCGTTTTGCCATACCGAAACACTTCTTTAGAAAAAGACAATCAATGCAAACTGTAGTTTGCAGAGGTTAGAGCGGTATCTCTCACTTCTGCGTACAGAAGCATTATTTACAGAAAAATGTTGGATTATCAAGGTCACGTAATGGTTTTTCCCGATTAATTTAAATATATGGCTTGAAATTAACGAGATATTGTATTTAATACAATCCTTCAATGATAAGTAATCATTTGAAAATGTTTTCAACTCGTAAAAGGCTGTAATAATTATATTATCAATATATGTAAAACCAAATAGACGGATTTCACAATTTATTATTTTCAAGACTCTACGGTGTTGCCGGTACTAAAATTTTACCTGTTTTCAAATACCTAACTGATATAGATATCGGATAAATACCTAAGTGAAACTGACAAATTAATTATGATCATGATTGTGAAATCATTTATTATTTATTTACTACTTCGCCCTTATTCGAAAGTGGTACATTTTTAAGGCACTAATAATATTTGTCAAACGTATACTACTACTATACTATACTAAATGGCAACAATGAGGTAGATGTAGCAGTTGCAGAGAACAGAGACGTATATAGAACTGCAATCCTTAATGTTAATACATCTATTTACTAAGAGATGGCAGAGACGTTTTCGTTATTCTATTTACTAGTCTATGGTTTTCGTACATTTTTTTGGTTTTAGCTTTTGGTTCAGATCACACGATATAGCTTTTTTATAATTAGACGCGGCCCGCTGTTGATAAATATCTAGGTACATTTCAAGTTATGAAATACAATGTGGGATATTAGGAGTGCGTAGGTATTCGGACGATTACGGGGTTATTGTAAAGATTGGGAGAAAATATCTGTAACTAAACCAATCGTCTTTTAAACATTCTACAACATAAAAATATTTTCAATTATACCGGGTGTTTCTAAATAGTTGGAACTCTACACAACTTTGTTTTTTCTTATGGAATGTTTATAATTTTAATTTATTTTTCAGATCAAAATGGAAAAACAATGTCAGTTTATTAATATGACTTTATGTTTATAGCTAATATTTTATGAGATATTAATTATTATTAATCCAAAGGATGAGAGAGTGACTATGTAGTTATTCGCGATTTCACATTTTTTTTTAGTATATCTATATTCATGTCCCCAACAATAATGGTAATGTTACTACCATTATCAATATTGTGCAAATATGCTTCAAGATCTGTAACATTACATTTAGTTTCTTGGCAAGCGCTGAAAAGAAAGATGCAGCATATATGTATACAGGTGTCCCACTAAGGTCAGCGAGGTAGGATAATAGGGAAACCGTAAACCCTACGACGTCGGGAAAAAAATTCATAAGTAAATCGGCTAAAAGAAATTTAGCTAAAATATTTTCAAGTTTCTAAAAGGGCCGCTAGGTGGCGTAATTACCGTGGTATAAATAAAAAATAAATTTTTCTAAAAAAATCGAAATATTAACGTATTGTTTTGGTACCGGAAATGAAAAGTTCATTACATTCTGCGTAATTTTGGTCCTCACACTTTTTCCGTATTTTTGATTATATGGGTGGGGGGAGTACTTTATTAGACCGCTGTAATCTCCTAGACGCGTTATCCAAATCTAATAAGTTTAGTCATGTTTGAAAGATAACTTGACGCTTATTTTAAAAATAATGTCGGATGTGTTCGCAAGTTCACAACTTTACTCCTAGAGGGCACTGATAAACCAATATTCAGTTTTCATATTTTTTTGTTAAAAAATTAAATGACACGATACATTTATTAATCATTGGTATTAAGAGCCACATAATTAGCTATATTTTGGCGAAAACCGCGACTCGATATCTTTACTCGTTTTTGAGTTAATGTAAAATTGATATTTTTGTTTTATTAAGAAAGTAATAATCATTATCACTACCTATTTAAAGATATAAGTTACTTATTGCTTATTCAGTTAGGTTAGGTTAGGTTACCACTGAGTAAAAAAAACTATTTCTTTAGGTAATTTAATCATAATATCCCTAAAAATGTTGATAGCTGCGCAATTTTACTTTGCCGATAGACCATTGGATTATTTTTATTCGTTCTTAAGTTAGCGTAAAATTACGTTCGAATTGTTATTTCATTCATTTCAAATCACTTACGTTGAGAAATACTCAAAGGTATTATTAATAATGCACTAATTGTCAAATTTTCATTATGTCATGTACTGTGATGACATTTAATAGCAACCTAGATAAATATGAGAAATATAATTTGATTTTTTTAGACAATTGCTCTTATCTCGGAATTCTGGCTACTATAGGAACATGATACATCAAATCGAAGGAAATTTAGGTATCTTTCAGGATATTTCATAATATACAGAATGTTCCATTTAAAAAACGCATTTTTAAACGTTTTTGTATCTAGCAGTAAAATCACACATTTTGAACGACCCTGTATAACGCAGGACAAATTCCTAGGAATTGAAATAACGCAGAGATAAACATTTAATTCGAGCTATGTTTTGGATAAAAAATATGGAAAATAATATCTCGAGAACCGTTAAAGATAGGTGTAAGTGTGGCAAAAATATTAAGAAAGTGAGGACAAATGCAAAACGCAGTAATATGTAGGGTGTTCTATTTGATAAAACAAAGATGCTGCTACTTTTTGGTATAAGGGACAAAGCTGCATCGATGAAAATATTTTAGATCGATAGATTAGGAGCAATTACTTGAACAACCAAATTTTCAGAACGATCCTATGTCCCGTTCTCCGTAAATGTCTAAGGTACCATCGACCGTGAGCCACCTTGCATATACATATAATATATTTGTATTTACAATCAATATGATTATTAAAAATTAAAGTTAGTCCGTTACAGTTAAGCGACTTCCAAAAAAAATCCGTATCCCCAAAAAACATTCCCAATGTAAGACTTTTGGAGGTGAGAGCTATATTCTGCAAAACTCGACAAAAAAAATCTCAAATCTTTCGCATACGCTCAGTAAGAGCTCCACACCCATACAACTTTTTATGTTTCCTTGTATACGAATTTTGCTTTAATGGTACATTTTCATCAAGTGATTCTATCGCTTCTCACCGCCCCCAATATTCCTTCCATGACGTTGAAACATAAGTTGTTCATTTTTTTTTTCAACTCATAATAAGTTTTATACATACTCCACGCCTTTCTAAGTCTCCTTAATACGGTGTTAGCAATTATTTTCATTAGGTTTAAATATACAGGATGTCTCATAATATATGCGCAGGACTTGAGGATGTGATAGCTCGTCCAAAAAAATTAAAAAAAAAATATTAACTTATCCTCTAGAATATCGTTGCGTATTTTTCTCCCCTTTTCCTACGCCAATGGAAAAATTACAGTTTTGAGATGCCCATTTGAACCGTCGTGAGCTCTGAATTCGACCGTTTTCGTGAAAAATCAGTTTTATAATTAGAGGTCACGACCAACAGTACCTTTTTGGTGTAGAAAACATTGGCGGTTCAAATGGGCATCTCAAAACCGTACTTTTTCATTATTGTGGCATCGCATGTTCGTTACAGTAGTTATTTTCTGCCTTCGTCCCAATTTGATATCCGTATTCCTCATCGTTATGTAATCGAATCAGAGTTTTTGAGAGGTGGCATAATATCCAAGAGAGAAAATTTTTTATTTTTTGCATAAAAATAATCATAAAACTAATTTTTGGTTGTTCCTAGCAAATTTTTAATTTTCACGCTCACATTCGCATTGTACTATGCAACAAAAAATAAGTACCTTTCCAAATCAATTCATAAATTTGGACTGGCTGAATACCTACCGATCGAAAACGCAAAATATTTTATTTGAAGACTATTCTAGCCAACCTGAAAATGGGAATGTTGCAATTGCCGCTGTTGCCATATTTCTGGTCTAATAACGTCTATTTCATGTGACATTATTCAGTCTCAGTATATACTGAATCTGTATCTGACTCGGGCGCCATCTGAGATTATAAGGTTCGAACTAGATATGTATATGTTGGAGATGTTAGACCGACTTTTGAGGCCAAATTAAATTTTTTCTAATTATGTTTTTTTGCATCTGCAAACCATTTTGAACTCATATATAGGTAAAACGTTTTCAGACCATTTTGTTGGTCTGGTAACGTCGCTTTTGGTCTAGTAAGGCAGTCTTCTACACCTTTGTGCTTTTATTTAGTCGGACACAACCACCCACTAGAAGCGGATCACGTGATTTCAGCTTTCACTTATGTGGCGCAGATGAAAGCTAACAAGCTTCCTTAGTTCTTATAAAACCTTTATTTTATGAAATATTACATGTGAAATTATAACATAAATCTTTGCGAAATCATTACCAATTTATGACGGAGAATACTGTTATAATAGAGTCAACGGATTGTGAATGTTCTGATTCATTTCTCTCTCTGCCTTCATTAAATTTAAGCGACATCCATTCAGAATGAAGTTTGGAAGATATTTATGATATAAGTAATTCTAATAGAGAGACAGATCTAATCAATAGCTCAGTAATTCAATCTAAGATGGCTCTAACAACTGAACAATTGATAGCAGCCGCACGCAGCTTTGGTGAGGTTATTCCTAGATTTGATGGAAACCCGGACGCATTAGAAGTATTTATAAACCGCGTAAACAAATTTCATGCGAAATACGGAGCTACGACGGACAATACTCTAAATGATTACACATTTTGCTTAATCCTTAGTAAATTAAAGGACAAAGCAGAACAATATATAAGTACGAGACCTGACATAGAGACTTGGGAACAGTTGAAATCGTCTCTTAGGACAAAATTCGGGGACCATACAGATCGACAGACTGTTGCGCACAAATTTAGATTCCTTAAACTTAATCAGAAAGAAAGTTTGATTGATTTTATTGAGCGTTTGAAAGAATTACAGAACAAACTTAATTTAAAAATAAATGCGGATGACGATTTATCTGCTAATCAAAAGAAAGTACATTGCGAAATAAATGACCAGACAGCCTTGGAGGTATTCTATAACAATGCACCACCAATGTTACAGACTATACTCGAGGTAAGACAACATAAAACTTTGGAAAAAGCGATATCTACAGTGCTAAAGCATGTGTCCAAGCATGGGCAAAACGATACCGTTAGTAAAAGTAGTACAATTCCTAGTCGCAATTACGTTTTCCCACCTAATTACCATCCCAGACCAGTTACGAATCAGACACATAGACCGAAAGCAAGCATGACCCAAATTCCGAATAAGAATAATTACGGCACGAAGCAAGCTTATTACAATTATCTAATCAACAACAATCATCGTATAGACCTTTCCAACAAGGTCCAACTCGAACACAGCCGAATAGCTTTAGCGCTATCAATAGAGCTAATAAAATTCCACCTGTATCGAACCAAGAATCGCGAAATCGTTCGGATAACAAGTTTAATCAGCCGCAATTCCAACGGTGGCGAAACCCTCAGATTAATTTACATGAGGTACCCTCGTATCATACACACGATATGGGATATGAACAGAATGATAATTGGAGTGAAACGGAAGAATTATATCCACAATACGAAGGTGAAATCGAATCCTTCCCAGAGGAAGAAGCTGAAAATTTTCAGGTATCTGCCTCGGACATAAATTCTTAGAAACTAACCACCATCTCATATCATCTAGTTTACCATATTTAGTTATTAACGGCTTTAGGATACTTATTGATTCCGGTGCCACCAATTCCCTGTGCAGCCCCCATATAGCCCATAAATATTTTCCCGATAGGATTACCGAAGAAAAATTTACAATTAAAACCATATTGAACCAATCAGAACATAACGAAGCTCTCGTTACCGATTTTCTCCAACCTGGCCAATTCCTCAAATTTTATATTATAAATTTTCACCAGCATTTTGATATGTTGTTGGGAACAGAAACATTAGAACAACTGAATATGTTATTAGATTACAGTAGAGGCAAAATAGTACTTAATAATTTAGAATTTGATTTATGTAGATATCAACCTCCAACTATTAATTATTTTCAAACTCAAATTAAGCAGGGTCAGAAATTAATAAATGTTCCGACTAACATTAGGAAGGGAACAGTTCTTATACCCAAACAAACAATTGGACATTACGACATTCGTGAGAATATTAATATTGCTCGTAATTTCAGAGTTAATGTAGCTATTCAAAATAATTCGAATGAGGACAAATCTCATATTCTTAGTCTAGATAAGCCCATTTTAGCTAACCACATCAATCTTAAGGAATTCGACGTCTGCCATGCACGTGTCGTGAAACACGAGACGTCAGATAACGGCATTGAAGACCTAACGTTAGCACATAAACTCGACCATATCAGAACAGAAGAAGAACGAACAATAATTTTTAATGAATTAACAAAATACCGAGACACGTTTTATAAAGAAAAAGATAAGCTAACATTCTCTTCTATCATCAAGCACACCATTCCATTAAATAATGAAACTCCTATCTTTTCAAAACCTTATCGTTTCCCACATTCGCAAAAAAATGAAATTGACAAACAAATTAACGAACTATTAGAACACAACATTATTACAGAAAGTACGTCGCCCTACTCGGCTCCGATTTTCCTTGTCCCCAAAAAGGACGGAAAAGACGGCAAGAAACAATGGCGTATGGTAGTAGACTTTCGAAAACTCAATGAAAACACTATTGAGGATAAATATCCTCTACTGAATATATCAAACATTCTTGACATATTGGGCGGTTCCAGATTATTCTCCAAAATTGATCTTAAATCTGGCTACCATCAAATTGAAATTGATGAAAAAGATCGCCACAAAACTGCATTCTCGACAGAATATGGCCATTATGAATTCCTACGGATGCCGTTTGGTCTCCGAAATGCTCCAGCAGCGTTCTTGCGTGTCATGAATGAAGTTTTAAGAGGATTATTAAATAAAATTTGCTTAGTATATCTGGATGACATTATAATATTAGGAAAATCAATGCAAGAACATTTACAAAATTTAACTACAGTTCTACAACAACTGAGACAACATAAGTTTAAAATACAGTTAGATAAATCCGAATTTTTTCTACAGGAAATAGAATATTTAGACCATATAGTCACCACAAATGGTATTAAACCAAATCCAAAATTAATTGAAAAGATCAAAAACTTGAAGATACCTTCAACGACAAAACAAATTAAAAGTTTCCTAGGGCTTTCAGGTTATTATAGGAAATTTGTGAAAAACTATGCAACCATTACAAAACCCTTGACGGCTTGTCTTAAAAAGAACGCAAAAGTAGAGCATACGTCCGAATTCGTAGAAGCTTTCGAAACCATCAAACAAATACTCTGTAATGAACTAGGATAGGTTCATATCCCGACTTTAACAAGAAATTCGTTTTGACGAATGATGCCTCAAACGTTGGTATAGGCGCGGTCCTAAGCCAAGGTCCTATTGGTTCTGATAAACCAATAGCTTTCATTTCGAGAACATTGAACGACCACGAGAAAAATTATTCGACGATTGAGAAAGAATGTCTCAGCATTGTTTACGCCACAAAACAATTTCGACCATACCTTTACGGGAATAAGTTTACGATTGTCTCAGACCACAAACAACTACAGTGGCTCTTCAATATAAAAGAGCCTAACTCAAAGCTGGTCCGTTGGAGACTTAAACTGATGGAATTCGATTACGAAATCGTATCTAAGAAAGGAAAATTGAATGCAAACGCTGACTTCCTATCGCGTTTAGAAGCATACCCTCTACAACTTGACAACACACCTGACGACCTCTTATCTCTATTTGCTAATCCCGGAGATGTTGGTGAAAGGCCCTTACCAGAATTAGGAAATCTAGAGGACATCCTAGACGAGACTTCTGAAAAACAAGACTCTGACAAAATTAAGGTTATCTCCGAAATCCAGATTAAGCCACCCGACAAACAGAATTCTATTACAAAGACGGACCAAGTTAATATAGTTGAGAATTTAGATCAAGGCAGAATAACAGACAACAATACTCTACATACGCAGGAAGACGATACTTCAGCAGAACTAACCATCACCGACAAACCCTTGAATCTATTTAAGAAACAAATTATTTTTAAACTAGAGAACGAACCTAAGATTAAATCAATCAATATATTTAATAAAGAACGTCTAGAGGTTCAAATCACGAATAATAATTATCCAAATGAAATTCAAAACGTTTTACAAGAGTTTGTAAATCCTAAGGTACTTAATGCCATTCACTCGAAAGACGACGGTATGTATGAAGAAATTGCAACCATCGTAAATATGCTTTTTGATAAAAGTGTTAAATTTGTATTCACTAGAATAATTCTAAACGATGTAATCGAGAGAGAACATCAGTTAGAAATATTAAATAAATTCCATAAGATCACCCATAAAGGAATACGCGAGTTGCAAGAAGAAATTGAGAGGGTTTATTATTGGCCATTGCCAGTCACATGTGAATAACTGCCGAATCTGTCAACAAACAAAATACGAGAGAAATCCCATAAAACTTAAGTTAGGTACCTCAATTACACCTAAGACTCCATTCGAAATAGTTTACATGGACATATTCTCGTGTAACAAATCCAAGTACCTGACGTGTATTGACAACTTTTCGAAATATTTCATGTATGAAGAATTAAATTCTGTCAACATGGTAGAAATTATTCAGAAGTCCTTGAAGATATTCTCGCGATACAAATTACCTAAGACACTAGTGACTGATGGACAATTTAATACGGGTTTGTTCAATAAACTTATGGAATCGTATAACATCGAACACCATACGATTACTGCCCTACATCCCAAAGCTAACAGCCCCATAGAAAGAGTACATAGCACTTTAATCGAAATTATGAGAACACTAACACTTCAAAAACAAAAGGCTTTGTCACACAATATATTTGAAAATGCAACAATAATATATAATCGAACAATACATAGTACCACGAACTTCCGACCAACGTAACTACTATTTGGACATTTAGATAATAGAGACATTCTGGAAATTGATGCAAAGAATCAATACAACGAATACATTGATGACTTGAGGAATAAAATTAAGAGTATGTACAATCACGTCTACCAAAAATCCAGCGATGCAAAAGATAAATACATCAAGAAGCAAAACGAAAAACGCGAAGAACCACCAAAGATCAAGACTCTGGACGCGTATATTTCCACACGACCTCGAAATAAAATATCCCCATTGTATAAACACGTAACTATTAAAAAAGATTTAGGGACAAAGGTAAAGATGACTAAAAACAACACATACCATAAACAAGAATTACGAAAGACTAGACAACACCAAAGACCACTCATTCCATTTGTTTCAGATGAGCCTACTAATAATGGTGCTAATAGCACTGGTACACCAAAATCAAGCCCCCAAACAGCCCCGAAAATTGAAATTAAAAGCCTGGAAAATAATTCAGGTATATTACCTCTCAAACTAGGACCCACTAGAATCCAATATTCTCATCATACATTCCTACACAATTACCCTATTAAAATCCTTGGTAGCAAAATTTTAGAATTAGAGAATTTAATATCGGAATTTCACATAAAAACCCAAAACAAACTGTACCTGGCTGATATGATAGAATATGAGTATGTAACGAAACAATTTAACCAATTGAGGTCACAAGTAATTATGATTCACCCCGAAATTTTGAATAATGGGAAGAGAGTAAAGCGTGGAATGATAAACGCCTTAAGGTCCGTATTTAAATTTATTTCTGGTAACCTGGACGAATCTGACGGTGTCAGATACGATAAAGCTATAGAAAATTTAAAGAGGGGTCAAGAGAATATAATATCTCATTACAATAAGCAAGCTTCTTTGAATCAGAAATTAATAAAGAAATACGAAGAATCAGTAGGAAATATCACCACAAATTTCAATAGAATCAGGGATGTACTAAGAATGATTCGAGGGGAAGACCAAAACGTTACCAATACGCTTACAATGTTCAAAATCAGCTTATTAGATCTGTCCCAAATCGTGGAAAAGCTGCTTGTATCAATAAATTTCGCCTCCTTGAATACTTTACACTTATCCATTATAAATGAAGAATCATTGAAGTCAGTGAGAGATGAACTGTCCAAACATCACACGCCTGAACATTACTATTCTAATGACAATATTCTCTTTATACCAACAATCTATGTAGAATATTACATTAACGCAGAGCATGTAGTATTTCTGTTACACATACCCCTGTTAAATCCCAAAACATATAATCTTTACCACCTGTTCTCCATCCCTACTCGTAAATCCACAACAATTATCCCTCCTACCTCATATGTGGCCATGGGAGACGACACTACTTATTATTTAAAAAGCAAATGTCAAGCTGTACAAGGAGAATTCTTTTGTAAACTCTCACAAATTGAGAGAAACTACCAGCAGGAAACCTGTGTAAAGAATCTGCTCCAGGTTAAAGAAGATCCACGATGCAAACATATCCCAGTAGAAATCACCGAGGTCCTAGTTGAAACCATCAGTGACGAAAAATACTTACTCATCGCCCCCACCGAGACCTTAGTGCATGGAAAATGTGGAAGTGAGGAAGTCCATAAGGTTAGAGGTACTTTCCTCATAACAGTTCCTTACTCCTGTCGATTCATAACCAAGGAGTTCGAGTTCGTTAACCTAGAGGGAACCATCCAAGAAGAACCAGTCTACCTACCTCACCTACCCAGTGCAGTGTCTGGTGTAAAACCTATACAGTTGAATTTAAAATCGTTTAATTTGGATCAGTTGTCTAAATTAACATTGGACCCTATTTCGGAATCTATCTCACTTATTGATGAAACCATTTGGACTCATTCAAATTTACCAATCTATGTATTGCTTATAGTAATAATCCTTATTTCAATTTTGTATTATTTCAGGATACAATTGTTAACTAGATTTAAGAAAAAAGTTAATAGAAATGAGGCATTTCCCGAACCATCCAAATCAAATATTTAACAGTTTTATTAATACGTCAACTTTGACCAACCCTAAAGTTTCCTCTTATGGGTGGAGGAGTTATATGCCTAATTTCCTTAAGCTCAGCGACTTATTCGCTTGATTTCTTAAGAGTCAGATTGTTAAACGCCGACTCAACATTTATTTCAATATAAAAGTCTTTTCGCAATTGAGTCTCGCTTACTTGTAATTTTGTACGAGCATCATACTGTACGTGTTATTGAAAGTATTGACAAGTTACATTTTATAAGTCTGTTGTGTATAAATAAGTTGAATAAATCTTTTCAAAAAAGTAATTTCGGCTTTGCACAACATAACTCGCTATATACTTTGTTTATTTTAATGTACTAAAGTTGAAACCAAAAATAACTACTTCAACCATAATTTTGCTCTAAAATGTTTTTCTTTTTGTTGAATGTTTTTCTATAATGTGTGTCTTTAATATACCGACTGCTGCATCAAGCCTCATAGTATTAGGTTAATACCATTAATACCATGATGTAAAAAGATACTGTAACGGGAATTTATATTAAAACTGGGTTCGATTTATTTCTACTTATTTATTTACACCAATAACTACACGACTATATACACATGTATATTCACACTCATTTCTCTGACTATATACGACTGTCTATGATCTATCTATCACTAACTGTTTCCGTGGTCCGTGTCTTTTTATATCCACTTAACCTCTTATCTCGAAGCTTCTCGTCCTTGCTAATATGTTGTTCTGAATGTATTTCCCAATATATTCCTTCGAGAATAGACCCAATCAGTATATTCTCCATGTTTCTGGAATCCCAGGATGTTTGTGACATTTGTGAGTGTGTGTTGGTGTATTCAGGTAAGTTTTCACGTTACACTGCCCCCTCCTTAGCATCTGATCGTCCCGATCAGAATGATCCTTGGTAGTACCTATATATGTTCCATGGCGGAATCTGCACTTGGTTCCTGCCAGGCAAACGCCCTTGTTGAAGAAGTAACAGACTATCGTCTTTCCCGAGTATACTCCTTTTGGATTGAAGCAAAACACGGTAATTTGCACACCAGCGTCCTGGAAGATGTATTCGATCATGCTCCTTACAATCTTCCAATCTACCCGTCCAACCCGCAGCCTATTTTCGGAAGACCCAACTTCTTGATGTCATAATTCCTAACTTCATTCCTTAGGCTTTTCAGTGCATGCCACATGTCCTTGTAAGTGGGTTTTCCTCTAGACATCTTCTTCGTAACCAAATAGAAGAGGTTTCGATTACCATCTGCTAGTCGCAGAACTTTTCCTACTGTTGGTCGTTGGGCTGACAATTCATCCACTCTTTCAAACTTCCTTTTAAACACCAGAGCAATTCCTCGGCCCATACGTAGATCCTCCGCTACAAAGTGGGCAATAGAAACGTCGGCTGGCAGTTTGAAAAGATCTTGTTGAACCCCAACTGTCACACCGAGTCTGACCTTCTTCCGATCCGCATAGTCGGCCATGAACTCGTTGAAGCTGATATCTTGCTTTTCAGCGTCCTATTCTTGAAGAGCCACTCGTGCTTCTTCCTGGTTGTTTGATCCAGCATATGGTGCGAGTCGGTTTATGTGCACCACTCTAGGTTTTCCCCTTGGTAACTTTCGGATACGATAGATGACGTCATTTATCCTCTTCATAATTTTATATGGCCCTTCCCATTGCCTTTGGACTCCATCAGCTGGTCGAATATTGTAGTGGTGCTTCATTCGATCACTGGCAAGCTGGATGTTCTGTCTGGCTAACTCATGGATTTTATCCATTCTGGCTCTCAATTGGTCGACGTATCCTTCTCCTGCGAGACTGTCCTCTGTAGGCCTGCGGCCGAATTCCAGGTCATAGGGTGAGCGTAACTCGCGCCCCAACATTAAACTAGCAGGAGTCTGACCAGTTGTTTCATTCACAGCCGCCCGATAGGCCATCAGGAACAAATGGATGTGCTGATCTCAATCTCGCTGATGTTCTGAGACAACCTTAGAGAGGTGCTTGCCCATGGGTCGGTTCATCCTCTCTACCATTCCGTCCGATTGAGGATGCAAAGGGGTCGTTCTGGTCTTGTTCGCACCTATTAGTCTGCATACATCTTGGAACAGGGCTGACTCGAAGTTTCTTCCTTCGTCCGAATGAATTTCAAGAGGAACGCTAAAACGTGCAAAGAATTCTTTGACCAACACCTCGGCGACGGTCGATGCTTCTTGGTTAGGGATTGCGTACGCCTTTCTCCACTTTGTGAAGTAATCCATGGCTACTAGGATATACTTATTCCCATTGTCCGTTTCAGGAAATGGCCCCGCAGTATCCACAGCAACTCGCTCCATGGGACTCCCAACATTATATGGCCTCATAGGTGCCCCCTTTCTGCCAAGTGGTCAATTGCTGGCTGCACACACTTCACGCTTACGGCACCACTGTCTCACATCTTCTTTGATATTCACCCAATAGAATCGCTCCCGAATCTTCTGCAGAGTCTTGGTGATTCCAAAATGCCCACCCGAGGCTCCATCATGTAGCTGATGTAGTACCCCGGCACTTTGCTTCTTGGCACAGCTAGTTGTAATCTGGATTCAGTGCTATCTTCAGACTCAAAGGTTCTATACAGCAGATCATCTCTTAACACAAAAGAGTCCCATTGGCTCCAATATGCTTTCACTTCCGGGCTTCGCAAACTTATATCCTGCCAAGACGGCCTCTCCTTACGGCGCTCTCAAACATGGTTCGTTCTCTTGGGCCACTTTCATTTGTCTGGGCTGCCATTCCTCATTTTCTACGGTTGTTCGTCGTACAGGACAAACCTTGTCTTCCATCTCGACACGTTCTAGTTTTTCCGACTGTGCCGCCTTCTTCTTACAACTGCGGCGTACGTGTCCTAGCTCACCACGGTTCCAACACCTTGGCTCTCTCTTCATTGAATGAGCTCCCGTAACTAGCTTCCTTATCATTTCTAACAGGGACTCTCTATTGGACTGATTTTCTTCATCGATTCCTCTTAAACGGTCGCCTCGGGAAGTTTGGCCTCGCTTTCCCTCAATACATTTACAAATGTGTCCACCGCAATTTCATCAATGAAGTTATCGGCAGCTGTAGGATATGCTAGCCGCACAATACGAGCTACCTCCCTTCAAATTCTTGCAGACTCTCATTTGCATATTGCACCCGAGATCGTAATTGTGATTTGTATACTTGCTGAAGATGTCTGTCTCCAAACCGATTCTCCAATTTAGAAAGCAAGACATGGTAGTTTGCTTGGCCAGCTGGAATAGACCTTGTCTGCTGCATCACCTTGTAAAGCAGCAGTTAACGAAACAGCTTTCTGCTCTTCGGTCCACTGGTTAGCCATTGCCACTGCTTCAAACTGCTTTCGATAGGTTGACCAGGAGCACTTTCCATCAAAGTTCGGCAGCTTAACCCTCATACTACCTGCGGCTAAGTCATCTTCGCCTTTGAGTGTCTGGTTCCCACTGCAGTTACCATTGTTAACTGACATTTCCAGTGTCTTGATTTTTTGTTGCAGTAGCTCCATGTTCTTTTCTGTCGTGACAAAGTTTTCGTCAACTATTCTTGAAATTTCTTCGAATTTCTTGTCACTATATCTACCAGCTTCCTCGATAGTTCTGGTCACCTCCTCAAACCTCGCATCACTTTTTCTGGAAACATCTTTAATTTCATCTTGAAGAGTTCTAGAAACTTCTTCAAACTTTTTCAAGACTTCATCGAATTTCTCATTATTATTTCTAGAAATTTCTTCAAACTTGTTCGAGATTTCATCGAATTTCACCCCAAATGTCCTGGTTACTTCCTCGAATCTTTCGTTATTATTTCTAGAAATTTCTTCAAATTTTTCATTATTATTTCTAGAAATTTCTTCGAATTTTTCATTATTATTTCTAGAAATTTCTTCCTTCACCTCTTTCAGTAACAGTTCTTCCGGAGAGTGGAACTCGAACACATCAGGATCTTCTCCATTTTCAATCAAAGTGTCCCTTAACCGTTTCTGGAGGGTCGCTTTATTACCGGGATCATCCCAATCCCGTTCCACCAATTGTTCTTTGAGTTGTTTCACTGTTAGCTGCACTAATTTCATTTTGAATTGACTTTATTAACAGAGTCAATTAGTCAATACTGTTTTTAAAGTCTCCGACACGAAAACGATCAAAAGTCTTCACACGAAAACGAACAAAAAGTCTTCACACGAAAAACGAACTAAAGAGTCTTCACACTAACACAAAAACGAACAAAAAGTCGTTACACCAACACGAAAACGAACAAAAGAGTCTAGACCTTAAACTTAAATCTAACAAAAGTCTCGAAAACACTCCAATCTGCACGAAAACGCAGTCTCTTAAAGTCTGTCCTATTTATAATCACTCACTGATTGATTCCACACTGACACCAATGTAACGGGAATTTATATTAAAACTGGGTTCGATTTATTTCTACTTATTTATTTACACCAATAACTATACGACTATATACACATTTATATTCACACTCAATTCTCTGACTATATACGACTTTCTACTGTATATGATCTATGACTGACCGACTATCTATCACTAACTGTCTCCGTAGTCCGTGTCTTTTTATATCCACTTAACTTCCTATCTCGAAGCTTCTCGTCCTTTCTAATATGTTGTTCTGTATGTATATTCTCCATGTTTTTGGATTCCCAGGATGTTTGTGACATTTGTGAGTGTGTGTTGGTGTATTCAGGTAAGTTTTCACGTTACAATACCATGGTTAATACATTTTGTACACTATAAAAAAAAGTTGAATTTCCAATAAAAAAATTTGAAAATTCAACACAGAGATATTGAATGTTGAATTTTGAATAGTGTGTTAAAAATTCAATAATTTTACAAATTTTGCACACGTGTATATCATACCAAAGTTTACAGGTAGTATAATATACCTTAGTAAAAGTACTGTTAAACTATCAGTGCCCGTGGGACTCTATGTGGATGTGTTTTTACCATGTATGTATGTAGAATGTTATTAGAATGATCTGGTAGTGGCTGTAAGTGTGCCTGGGCCTCCTAGGTTGAGAGTTCCATATCTGTAATTCCCAAAGAAGTATATCTGAGCTCTATGGCTGAATTTTCGTGAATTTTTCGGAATAGAATTATGTGTAGTATGTCACTGTTTTGTGAGAGTCTGTCAGTGTGACTGGAATTTAAAAGTAATGGGCTCCATACCGAAAAAGACATATGTAGGGAAAATTATCATGCATGTCTGTGGATGGATCTGGGTTGTTATTTAGACTGGTTCTACGTTCGAGTAGGTCCCATAGAAGGGTTCCATACTCAAGACTTTTGATGACTTTATGTTTTCGTACTACAATCTACGAAATTATTTGCCCGGGAAGTGCCGGGTAAAACAGCTAGTGTAAATATATTACGTTTGCGCATAAAGAAACCAAGAAAAACGAATGTTTTAATCTACACTGAACATTACTAAACAGTTTACTATACTTTTTCTATAATAAATATACCAATAAATTAATAAATATTACACTTACTCGTTTAAAATGCTCTGTGTTTACATATACATATGGGTCACGGACAGACACACATAGAACACGAAATGGCGGGCGATAACACCTATCTACTCTACTCATCTACCGTAATCGTGTAAACTATAAACACCATTCTTATATTACGCTATGGATAGTATTAATTATTCTTTATTGGATCAGGAAGCGAGTTGCGTCTAGTTATGAATAGGAAATTCCATGTCCCTTGCCGATATGGGACCTAACAAACCGCTGCCGATCCACTTTATCAACTTAACCAAAAGTAAAAAAAACTACTAACCTTTATAATAATATCTATTAATGAAAATATGAAACTAGTTTGTTATATCTCAACTTTAAGATGAGTGCCGTAGAATTTATTGTTTATGTTGTAGGAAAAAAGTTCCCTACAAACTTTTAATTAAGAATAAATACTATAGAAATAGATTCAGAACATTTACTATTCGCATTTTACCTGCATTTGTTTGGCACGCCGTTTTGATATTTAATAATCAAAAAAATTTAAACAAGAAAATTGTTCACAAAGAAATTCGTGACTATAGAAATATATGACAATTATATTAAAGCATATGTGCAACTGGAGAGGGCGTTTTCTGTCGAAAATTGAAAATCTGTGGGCAGTACATGAAGGTCATATTTATTTGTAGCAACATTTCTATTGAACATTTTTCCCTTAGAGTTACGGTTTTCGAGTAAAATCGGTGTTAAAATGGTAACAACTGAAATATTCAAGCGTATTTCCGCAGCGATGTTCTGAGATCTCAATAATAACAACTACAAGCAAGGAATATACGTGGGTAATAGGATAAGTACTATCTTCATTGGTATCTATCTATCTATCTAACGTTCAACGATTTTCGTGACTAGTGTTACACTAAAAAGTGTGAAATGAATATTTCTTACAAAAAATTGGACCGACGTTATTAGTTGATGCACTGAAAAGTTTAAAATAATATTAACTCGATTGGTGATGGTACTTGTGAAGTTGGTGCCAAAAGTTATCAATCTACCTGCAACTGCACCACTTCAAAAGTAACAGCACCAATGGAATGAATATTATTTTGTACTTTTCATTGCATCAACTAATAACGTCGGTCCAATTTTTTTTTTAAATATTTTAATTAATTAATTCTGTTTATATGATGGTAAGGAATACCAGAAAATTAAACATATATACCTTATTTCTATTTGTGAATTAAAATTGTGTATACAATTTAGTTTCAAAATTTTTATTCTTGCATTAAGATCATGATTACGAAAATAAATAAAGGGAACAAATATTTAAGGTAATTGTCAAGATGTTCGTTGTATACGAGGCCACGCTATGATATGCAACTTCTATGATCTCATGTGGCTACGTAGAGAAGCATAGGAAGTTTACTCTCCTTGTTTTTAGTCTTCTAGTGGTTCTTGGTCAATGTTCATCGTACATGAGGCCACGCTATGATATGCAACTTCTGTAATCTCATGTGGCTACGTAAAGAAGCATAGGAAGTTCACTCTCCTTGTTTCCAGTCTTCTTGCCAGGGGTTGTGAATACACAACAAGCGTAAACTGTCTTACGTCAAAATACGCTAGGATGTGTTTTGTTTTTACAGGAATATGCCAATGCAGCTGATCAATGTCCGGAATTTTGGGGAATATCGTGAAAAGTAAGTGACGTATCAAAAAATTCTAAGAATGAATAAAGTTAGTAAAAAGACGGCACATTTCAGAAAAAAATAATAATTTATCCAGTGGCGTGCGACAAAAAAAACTTTACAAAGGTCCGTGCAGTTGACCCACAGAAAAACAACACCTTGTATAGCAATTAATCTATAAAAATAACACTTATCATTTACATTACTCTTAGCATGTAATCAAACGCTTACGTATTTACAACCACTGGCTTACAAGTAATAAAATAAAAACCGAAAAATAAATCAAACTTCGGCGCCATTTTACTCCAAACGGAAGCATTTTTGGAGAATGGTTTATAATACAAACTATTGGTTAGTTCCATCGATCCCTGAAGTTATTCTAGTAAAACTTGAATTACCCTGTATATATTAGAATTATGTATATACGTATAAATCGTGAACTTTAATTCTTGAATTAAAATTGCGTACATAATTTTAACTAAAGAATAAAAATTCATGATTTAAACTTATGTACATAATAAAAATACGGCAGGACTGCGAATAAGTACTTGCACCAGCTAGTTGAGTTAGCTTTTTTCTAACAGATGCCGTCGTAATCGTATCGTAATCAAGAACTTCAAATCAAAATTGTGTGTTGAATATCGTACCTATCGTTGTTCGTGAATATTCCGGCGAGTTTTCAGCTTTATTAATTTGATTCAAGCTTATCAATAAGTATAAGAATCCAAAAAAACTTGATGGAAATCCATAGTACACACAAACTTGACAAGGTCACGTTCCATTCACAAATTATATTTACTTACGCTTTAAATGTGATGTATAGTTAGTTGCCTATATCTACAAATTTTGAAATTAATTTTGATTTTTCTAAAACAATAGAGAGTCACAAAGGATTTCCTTATTATATTTGTGTTTTACAAACGATTTCTGAGTAAAAAATAGAGAATGTAAAGTCTATTCTCAAGACGTGTTGGCTAATTGGTGTTAATTATTTAGCAGTCTAATAACTCATTAAATATTGAGTCACCAAAGAAACAAACGCGTTACAAACGATTCACAAACGATTACAGATAGTTTGTGAGTCTTAAAATTACGCAGAAAATTTAAATTGAAGGAGGAAAATTAAGCAATTGATATTATGTACCTACTTAGAAATAGTTTATAAATTAAAATTATTTACACAATGAAAATTGTTTTAAGTATCAAAGTATAATAAATATTATCATTTGAAATTATGATATGAGACAATAATAATTAAATTCTGTAAATAAAACTCGCAATATGTTACAATTGTAATTAAACGATTTGATTGATTATACAATAATAATATGAATAGGTATAGCACAATAATAATATATACAATTTTTCAAATGTTAATCAGGCTTGAGATTAATTGGGTATTTTCAATAAACAAATATTTTTGATTCCATTCCAATATAATTATAATCCTAGAATATTATATTGTAACTTATCGAAATCGAGTTATTATTTTGACATGATATAAAGATATCATGAAACCACACCTTAAGTATAAAGACAATGATAAATGTTGGGTCTATATATTAATAATAATTTGAGGTTTTTCCCATTTGCTCCTATAGAGTCGGAATTCATTTCATGATAAGACTTAATAATAACTATTAGTTTTATATTAACGCACAATAAGAATGTGACGACTCATTTCTTTTTTGAATTTTAAATAGATAATTTATTTTTATGTTTACTTAATGCAATCCTTGCTATTAAATAGCAAGACGGCGTGCCATACATTTGTATGCTAAATCGAAATATAAAGTCTGCCGAACTTATTGAAAATGTTAGTCCGGTTAGGCTTTCTAAGATAGCTTTCTTTAAAATGTATGAAATTCTAGAAAAAAAAGCCTTGTGTCTTGGTCTTGCCTTATCCACTGAGCATAAAAGAGCGATTTTTGAAGTTACAGGTTTAGAATATTTAGAATCGTAGTTACAGCGCACAAAATAACCAACGATACTAGTAAGTTTGTTTAAATCCATCCGTATTATTGAGCGATCAAAAAAGGCATTCGAAGTAGACTATTTATTGCAAGTGAGAAAGATTTTTCAGCATGTTTTTGCTAGAGTCCGATGGGAATAAGTTGTCATGTCATATGCAATTAGTGTGTTCTTTAAATGAGCCAACGGTAGATGGCGGCAGTGATAATCACACATAATAAAATGAATCGGTACCTATGCATCTTGTGTTGAAAGCTTGCTTCTAATGGATTCATTGTAAAACAAGATATTTTCACTATGTAAATGTGCATGATGATAGTAATTTTAATTTTTTTCATACTCTGGTCAATATGCGTTCAAGTCCATGTTCCATGTCATTGTTGCATAATATTGTGTGTTGGTGATATTGTCCATAAGAGCATGAAGATATCGGAAAATGCATTAAATTCAATTTAGGTTTGTATATTTCTTTAAATATTCATCAATAAAATAGTTCAAAAAGTCGCAAGTGGTGATTCCACATTACACAATTTCAGTTGATTTAAGTTAAGACATTTTACCAATTTTACATGACATACTTCGATTAAGTTATTTTAGATAACTCGATATCTGGTAATGTAGTGTAAAGACATTTTAGAGAAACTCTATATATGTAGTAAAAATTTATTTTCGATTTCTCTTCTCTTAATGAATTTTTATCGAGTATCAGCCAACACAATTTTGGACAGCAAGAAAGATTTTCTCTCGCAGGAAAATGGTTAATGAAACCCGTTAAACTTATGCTTACACAATACGCCATTATTGCAAATAACCATATGAAATCAATTCTTACAAATTGGGAAAGTTATATTGATCCTATTATGGCTCGTACTGATTTTCATTCAGAGCTTGCTTGGAATCTATAACCTTGCGTCCCAATTTAAGCGATTCCTTTTCTTATCTCAATTCACTCTTTCACACAGAGCTCATGTTAGTGTGTGAGAGTGAGTGAATAAATCTCCAATCTCTTCCTCGGTGCCCTCATTCAAATGATGGCCTTTTCAGGTCGTGCCAAGAAACATCCACACCACACTCTAGTTTCCCCTTTAACCCAAAATAGCCCTTCTTTTCTAGTTCAAAAATCTAACTATACAGTGTGTCCAAGGAAAGGATGGCATAGCATTAGGAGAAAGATGAATAATTTGATGGATTTTCATTTGACCGATTTTTAAAATTTTTCCTTAAAGTTAGAAGTCTAGATGTGTCAGATCTTTTGATCGGGGAGGCCAGAAAAATATTCAACTAATCTTAGAAAACGCGCAACTTGATTCAACATCAAATAGGCTATCTATATATTTTGACATTTCATTTTCCATCAAGTATCACCTACTAACAAAATAAAATTCGTAGGCTTACTTAATGTTAAAAATATAATAACATGGGCAGTTAAAGGAATATATGAATTAGGCATATCACGAGTTCCAAGAATGAATATTGAAATCGTCTGATCAGGTCCTGTTACCATTATTTTTTTCAGCGTGCAAGCAAAAAAAATAACTTTTTCCAGCTATTACCAGGGCGTGTAGGATGCACCAACGTGCGATATATTATATCGGAGATAATCATGGCATAGATCGATTGACAGACAGCAAGACAGACAGACCGAAATTTTGCACGATTACAGTACTTGCCCTACAAGGAAAGCAAAAACAGAGTTCATAATGGTTTCTACAAAACGGAATATTGCATATTCTAATCGTCGTTTTGTAGGGTTGAAAAAGTTGCCTTAAGGCGCCTTTCTACCCAGTGATATCGTAGTTCCATTATTTTTCCTAAACTAATTATACTATTTGGATAAAATTTTGTATGCTTACTGACTGAGAAGAAGAGTATGGACAATCGCGGATCATATAGGAAAAAAAATATTCCTGAGTTGAGAACTTTGTTAATATTTTTTTATTAAAAATAAAAAAAATGATCTCTTTCTAAATCTCTTTGTCGGGTATTGGTATATGGAACAACCTTCATACTTCACCATGGGAACGTTAAACAGAAAAAAATATAGAAGCTATACCTCCGTAGCGAGCCCCCTTAATGAAGTAGGTAAATGATTTCCGTTTTTTTACTAGCTTTCCAAAGAACTGCAGAGAAAATAGAAATTGTGGTATTCTTTAATAATCTCTATGAAATAATTGGGCTATTGAAATGTTGTAAACATGGGTGAAAAGACTTTCAAACAGCTCAACTTTTTTTCTTATTTAACCTACCCGTATGTATTCCGTAACATTATCTTGAACAATGTAACAAAATCTCATTTAATAAAAATATTTATTTTTCTTTTACCTGAGCATCACTATCTGCAGAAGCAGAAGTTTATTACATTTGTTGAATATTTACATCTTTGCCAATTAATGCTCTATTTCTCATATTGAAGAAAGATAAATATGTTTTACAATAAATATTTTTTATCAGTTGTGAAGTTGTGCCGTTCTAGTTTGTTGTTGTAGGCACCAACCACCACCAAGAGAATTAATATTATTTTATATTTTTCAGTGCAACAACTGATAAAGTCGGTCCAATTTTTTGTAAGAAATATTTATTTCAGATTTTTGAGTGTAACATTAGTCATGAAAATTGTTGAACGTTCACGAATACCCAAAAAGTTAGAGGTAGGTTTAGCTTGTATTGCGAAACTCGGAAGCCGTAACTCTTTTGAAAAAATGTTCAATTTAAATGTTTCCGGATATGGTCCCCTTTCTAATTTTCAAATCTCGAATTTTCAATTTTCGAGAAAAATTGCCCCCTCCACTCCCTTTGGGGGCGGTTTTTGGAAGGAAGGAGATTTTGGATTTGATTTTCCTGAATATGGGACCATTTCTCAACTCTCCTCTTTCAAATGAAACAAAAATAGTCTAAATCGGAGTACGTTTACTATGCAAAAAGCGTGAAAAGCCATAAAAAATAAAATAAAAATAAAGCAATCTTATAACCGAATTGTATACCTTCTCCTTTTTTTGAAGTTGGTCAAAAATAGGACCGACTTTGTCAGATGCTGCACTGAAGAATACAAAATAATATTAATTCTATTGCTACTGGTAATTTTGAAGTTGGGCAGTTGTAGTTAGATAGACGACTTTTGGCACCAACTTCAAACTTACCAGCACCAATTAATAAAGTCGGCCCTATATTTTTTGAAAAAAATATTTATTTCACACTTTTGAATGTTACATTAGTCATCAAAAACATTCAACGTCCAAAGAAGAGGTCTCTTCTTTAATTTTGTTTTCTCAAATTTTAGAATTAAAAAAAAATGGCGCCCTCCACCTCTTTTGGGAGAAGTTTTTGGCAGGAAGGACATGTTGAATGTCGATTTTTTTCTTTGGAACCAACTCTCAATTGTCCTGTTTTAAATAAAAAAATAGTCATGAAAATCGGAGCACGTTTACTATTTAAAAGACGCGAACATCCATAATAAAATACATGCAAACAGTCGAATTGTATACGTCCTCCGTTTGGTTAGACGATATCATAAATAAAATAAAAATATAGGCGCAGAGGTTTCGCCACAAAATGCGCCTCTTAATAAGACGCAATTACTCATGTCTATGTTTTTTCTCGAAAATTGCATCTAAATAATTAATTTAATTATGAAATTTCTTATTTTTGCTCTTTTTCCTCTTCTACAGTACAATAAAATCAAAGAGACCCCACTGACTGATGTGTGAAGGTACGTTTTTGGACTCATGGGACTATCGAAAATTAAATTTTATTTCAACACTTTCCTTACGTAGAAAAGTAATTTTTATTTGTTCCTAATCACGCCATGTGAAATTTTTCTGTTCTAGATTTTTGTTTTTGAGAACCCTCTGAAATCTTCTTTTGATGCGGACCAAAATGGAATAAAATAATGATTATTTTTTTTCTGAATTAACTTAAAAAAATTGACATTCCGTATTTGAAGTTGTACTAGCCTCTTTTCTGGACCTCTTCATATCTCAGTTTTCATCGAATATGTGCATGAGTTATGCGCAAAGCAAAATTAATTTAACGCAATTTGACATTAATTAAGTATTCACATATTTTTTTCTTAAGGACTGAAATTTGATTGTAGTCACCTCTTCTTGTATTGTATGATGTGAAAATCCGTCTTCCGTCTTACATATTGATACTTATCAAGTGCAGTTCTCCATTTTAACTCCTATTATGTAGAATATCAAGAACCAATTTCCGCATTTTGATATTTCAAGAAAATTACAAGAGCACAATAATATTCTCAAATGGTAAATAATGTGCCCCACTTTATCCAGATGTAACACACGAAGTGAATGCATTTTGCCTATAATCTTCAAGTCAGTCCTAAAAACAAACTACCAAAAGCTTATGCAGAAGCTATCGTAGCAGCCATTGCAAAAGTGCGAACAACTTCCAACTCCTCCTCTATATCTGTTACTACACTCTACTAAGCCTTTTGGTGCGATTTTGTGGTACACAAACTACGAAGTTGTTATTATGGCCAACAGGGGCTTTGCCATTATAATATGTGGTTGGTGGAATTTCCATGGCCAATGCCATTGTAACAACACTCATTCTCCGACTTCTAAAACTACAATGCATATATGATTTTATTTTATTGAAAAGTTACTTCGGTGATGTTTTAATAAGTTAAAAACTTTTTCAACAGGTTACTGAAAATGAGAACAAGTCTTTTCTAGAGTCAGATGGGAGTTTTAGTTGTTATGTTATAATCATTAGGTGTGTTCGGATAACCAGTTAAATGAGCGAATTGAATTGATATATAGTCTATTTAAATACAACACAATTTATTAAGATCAATCAAGATTACATATCCAATATAAATTAAAAAAATGTTTAAACATATCAGACTAGACCAGAATAAATAGACAGATATGTTAAATATTTTATATTGCAATTACATTTATTCAGGTTTGTGCATTTCTTTCAATTTTGTTGAATAAAATATTTCTGCTCCAAAAAAGTGACTAGTGATGGTTCAATAATATGCAATTTTGACAAACCAAAAGTTTCACAAAGACGCGTAATTTTATCAGACGCTTGTAAATAAATAGGATATCGTGCTCCCTATTATGTGGTAGATACGTAGGTATAAGCTCTACCTCATATTGATGATACTCTCACATTTTATGAGTTATGAGTATCACCCTCGAGGTCCATACAAGCTATTTCGGAAATGGTTCTGCATACGTCGATAAGTATTTGCAGCAAGGCTCTTTGCGGCCGAGAAATTGATTGGTGATATTATTCACATACTTTAGGGTGCAACCATCAAAATTCACACTAGCTATTTCGAGAACGGCTCATGGCCCAAGACTTTGATAAGAGTTTTCAGCAGGGGCTTTTTCGGGACTGATAAATTGATTAACGCTACCCACAAATTTAATGGGTGTGATCCTCCAGGCCTATACTACCTTTTTCAAGATGGCTTCGCAGATGAGATGGGTTGAACATTTCAAGAATGAAGGGAAGGTAGGTCTACACTCTAAACAGCTGGCCCAGAATATAGAAGATTAGTACTGTGAGGAGCCTATGTTCAAAGATGAGTGAATGAAGACCAAAGAAGAAGAGTAGGTACGGTCAATTTCAGTAAGAACTCCAAAAACCAATCTGGAGACTGGTATTCAGGGGAATGTTGAATATTCATAAGGTACATTAAATGTGTAAATTCTCAGATCAAGACATTCACTTTTCCCACTACAGGGACCTTGAAATATGGAAATATGTCCAAATTAGAACTTTTTGAGCCTTGATGAATATTTAGAAGAAAATGGACCGACTTTATTAGTTGGTGCACTGAAAAATATAAAATACACGTATATTCTTTGCTTGTAGTTGTTATAATTGAGATCTCAAAACATCGCTGCGGAAACTTAAAAACCGTAATTCAAGGAAAAAAAAATCATTATAAATTTTGCTACAATTAATTAGGTCTTTCAATTAATACTCACAGATTTTCGAAAGAAATCGCCCTCTCCACATAGCAAAAAATACTCATATTTGAGAATTTAACATGTCTCTAGCTCGAAAACCGTAACTGTTTTGAAAAAATGTTCACTATAAACGATTTCAGATATTGTCCTATCTTTAATTATACCACTTCAGATTTTCGATTTTCGAGAAAATTTGCCCTCCACCCCTTTCGGGGTCGGTTTTTTCAGGGAAGAAGATTTTGGATTTGCTTTTTTATGAATATGGGACCATTTCTCAAGCCTCCTCTTTCAAATGAATCAAAAATCATCAAAATCAGAGTACGATTACTATATAAAACACGCGAACGAACCAAAAAAATATGAAGAAATAAAGCGGACACTCGAATTGTATACCTCCTCCGTTCGGAGTTCGACGGTCAAAAAGGCCGAGTAATTTTCATATTTTTCATGACACCTTCATCGGTATCATTGAACTCAGGTTAGACAGCTACTACCATAGTAGGTTTTGGTATTTTTTTAATAATTTCTTGATAGTAATGAAATAATCCTTATACAGGGTGTCCAATTAGTGCGATATCGGACGATAATATCTCGTTTCAGGGTGATGCAAAGTTGTTTTCTGTTTCGAAGTGCACAGCCTAAAAATATATTCGTATATACAGGGTACTCCATAAGTGCGATACCAGACGAAAATTTAATATTTTAAATGGAACATTCCACATTTTATTCACTTTTTCGATTAACCCAATGTTTCTACAAATTTTTCATCAAGCATTACCTCTACCTACCAAAATTCAACGGTTTTTGAGATATTTGACATTTATTCAAAATATTGCTCGTAGATACTATTGAAATGAGTCATAATTTATTTATTTCAAATCGTAGATACAAACCAAATCTTTGGCAGATAGTACATAGCCTCCCTTACTTTACTCCCCTATGAAAATCTGATTAGATTCTGAAGGGTGTTCTCAATACTATACAAAATGTGAGAAATTTAAAACAACTTAATCTTCTTTTTTTAAATGGGATGCCCCAATTTTTTTTAAACCTAAGTTATAGTCTAAGACTTAGGCTTTCTTTTTTATAAAGCATGTACCTATTTGTTATAATTGCCGAGTTTTTTTGATTTTTCTAAAATTTCTCCTTAAAACTCAACCAATTTTATTAAACAAGCAACAACTAAAGTTTAAAAAAAATAATAATACCTAACTAATAGAAATTCTATGTATAATAAATGGGTCTGAATATACTATACATAATGTTCGATGTGTCCACCCTGATGTTCTTCACACAAACGAATTCTCCTAACACAAGTAATGCTTACTCTCTCTAGCATCTCCCTATTTACTCTTATATCATTAAAAACGTTTATAATTATCTGTTGCATATTTTCTCGAGTTGTAGGAGGTATTTGATAAACTCGATCTTTTATAAATAACCCATAAAAAGAAGTCAAGTTTGGAAAGGTCTGGGGATCTTGCAGGTCAAGGAACTGGTCCCCCTCTACCAATCCATTTATTTGGAAGATGTAAATTTAAGTATTCCCTAAACGGGTGGCTAAAATGGGGAGGCGCTTCATCTAGTTGTTGCCACATTCTCCTTAAAACTCCAAGTGGTAAATGGTCGACATCATCCTCCAATTCATATTGCGAAAAATGTAAAAAGTTCTCTCCATTTACCGTCCCGTTGAAGAAATATGGTCTGAAAAGTCTTCTCCCCATGATGCCTCCCCATACAAGTGACCATCTATGTTGATAATCCAGTCGTATCAGATGTCTTGCATTTACATCCGCGTAATAATGGAAATTTTGCCGGTTTACATAGCCGTTTTTATGAAAAGTAGCTTCGTCTGTGAACAGCACATAATCAAAAAAGTCATGTTGTTGTTAAATCTAGCACCAGCTGTACATGATATGGGTAAAATTTAGCTTTCTGTATAATTTTATTGACGGTCGATTTTTCTATATACCATCTAATTCCCGCGCAATTTGCCTACACGAAATATGAGGATTTTCTACTACGGTATGCATTACAGCCATTTGATTTTCTTCACTCGCTGCTGATTTGTCTCTTTCCAAATTTCTTTCATAATTTAAGTTTCCACTTCTTTCAAACATTTCTTTAAGTCTTTGAAATGCCAATCTTTTACGAATCTCGCAAACTGACAGTGTCAAAGTCAGAAAATTATTATATCCATGGCCAACCGAGCAAAATTTCTCGGAATTAAATGTAAGTGTTGTGGAGTTCTGAGGAAAAATTTGGGAAAAATCAAAAAAACTCGGCAATTATTACAGATAGGTATAGAACATGCTTTATAAAAAAGAAAGTTTTAGGCTATAACTTAGGTAAAAAAACTGGGGCATTCCATTTAAAAAAAAAGATTTAGTTGTTTTAAATTGTTCACATTTTGTATAGTATTGAGAACACCCTTTAGAATCTAATCAGATTTTAATAGGGGAGTAAAGTAAGGGAGACTATGTACTAATAACCTGCCAAAGATTTGTACGATTTGAAATAAGTAAATTATTTCTGATTTTAATAGTACCTACCTGCAAAGAGCAGTATTTTTAAAAATGTCAAATATCTCAAAAACCGTTGAATTTTGGTATAGGTAGTGTTTGATAAAAAGTGTAAAGAAACATTGGGTTAATCCAAAAAGTGAATAAAATGTAGGATGTTCCCTTTAAAATAACAAATTTTTGTCTGGTATCGCGCTTATGGAGTACCCTGTATATACGAAAATATTTTTAGGCTATGCACTTCGAAACAGAAAACAACTTTGCATCTTACTTTTTTTTCTGCATCACCCTGAAACGAGATATCGTCCTATATCGCACTAGTTGGACACCCTGTCTATCCCTCACTTAGTCCGACCAGCTTATACAGTTTCAGGGAAACAATTAAGCATTCCAATGTTTGAATCATTCCCATACATATCTTAATGTTCCTGACTAACGGCAAAAGATCACCATCCATGCTTTGCAATTAATTTGAATCTCTCGACTCCATTGTTTCCCAGAATGCTTGGCCACAATGCTTCCTATTTTGTTGTCTGTCTATCTGTTCAAATACTATTATTCTTCGTAGAACGATCCATTGTTGGCGTAAATTTGGACTGGACACAAAAAATAATCGCACACTAAGGCTATGTTCACCTGATGAAAATCTGATGCGTGTTCGCAAATCGCACGTCTATAATATGTAGTGTGTTTCATTTTAATAGTGTTCATATAAGAAAAAATCATTTATTCATAGATAAAGTGTAATAACGGCCTGCAATCTCGAACATATTAGGTATAAAAGTAAGATTTTAGGAATAAAAAAGAATCTAGTGTCCTCTGCGTCCATTTTACAAGCTCCGTGAACTTAGAACCTGACTTGCAAATAAAATTAATTAAAAATTATATTCGTAAACTACAAACGACGTAGATGTTTGCAGTGAAATTTATTTGTTTGTAGTTTTTAAAAAAACTTTGAAAATAAAAAAAATTAATTACTCCTAGAATTTTTGATGTTTTTATGGCATTTTTCCGGAAATGTGTTAACAATCGTTTGTAGTTTTTTGTAGTAACATTAGTTTATTTTAAATTAAATTTAATTTAACAAAATATTTTTTTTCAAACTATTTTATCAATAGACTTTTCTTACATTTTAACTATCGTCATTTTCACTTACATAAAATAATATATAGGCTCTTAGATTTCTTCGTAAGTCTCTACAAACAATTGTTAAAACATTTCCGTAAAAATTCCATAAAAAACTTAAAAAATTGTAGGAGTCAATTATTTTTTTCCATTTTCAAAGTTTTTTTGTAAATCCACAAACAAATAAATTTCACTACTAACATCTACGTCGTTTGTAGTTTACGAGTATACTTTTTAAATAATTTTATTTTCAAGTCGGGTTCTAAATTCACGGAGATTATTTTACAGGCTCAACTGATGTAAATTGTTTAGATGTTGTAGAAGCTTGGGCAGTACCCTATTGAAAGTCATGTAAATGCTCCAAAAACGCGTGTCATCGCTCTTGCTCTTCAATTTTGGCTCCATCTTCTTTATATACAGGGTGCCCGTTTTTTTCGAACAAATTGGAGTAGTTATCATTGTTAACAAAAAACTTCATATAAAATAAGTAGTGGTGGTCTTTCTCTACTAATGCTGTAGTGCAATGTTCATCACCCAAAAGTCAGATCTGCTATCAAATTCTCTCTGTGTCTCAATGGCCGCTTGAAAATGAGAGAGGGTAGTCATTATCATCATCTTGGAATATTTAGAATATTTCGACAATTCAACGAACTCATTTTCCCATCTCATTCTCTTCGCTGCATTTTGGACGTTGTGCTTGCTATATGTTGTGTGTGAGCATATAACAATTTCACGCTTTTGCATTTCAGCGTTTCAGCAGTGCGCGGCGTATACGTCGTTGGGAAATTATATTTCCTGCTGCTGTTGTAGCTGGCGCATGGATCTATTGAGTGAAAATTAATTTCGCTTGAGGATTTCATTGAAATTTTTGACAATTTAATTGTTAAAATATTTGAGCTGTTGGGCTGAGGCTATGAGATACGTATTGGATACCGACCAAATGAGTTTTCTCACGGTTCAAAAATTTCAAAAGTTGCCAAGAAGTTGAATGTGGTCGTTAATTGGCTGTGGAGTTGATGAAATTATACTGGGTGTCCCAGAAGTATTGGCAGATGTTTGAATGGCGGGTAGTTTGAACAGAAATAAGAGGAAAATTTTCCATGCATTTTTTTCGTAGTGCCCATCTTTTTAGAATTATTCATGCTCTCAAGTCCTGGAGAAGGATTTTCTTTGACAGTTCCGAAATAGTGAAATCTATTTTAACCAAGTACTGATAATCTAAAATTATGACGTGGGGAAAAGTTTTTATCAGTGGCTGAATTGGGTCTTTGAGCGTAACATATACACTGTCCGTAAAAAAAACCTGTCATAATTTTTTTACACATTTTCTAAATTCACTATTTCTCGAACAATCATTTGATTTTAACAACTTTGACCTGAAATTTACAATATCCTGCGTGATAGAATAACTAAAACAGGCAGTGTCAACTGATCTGAAATTGTAGTCCAACCTCTTATGGATATTTTGTTTTCTTATTCACATTATTATCTTTCGCCAAAATTACTTTATTCATTCGGAGAGTCTAGAAATAAAAGCTTGAGGTATTTCTTACATTATTTGCTTTCTGTAAATTGATTTTTTTCTGATGTAAAAAATAGGCTGTGACGGTGGGACGGACAGATAAATGCTTCAAAAAATGTCACAAATTTGACAGATAAAAGAAAAGAGCCACAGAAATACAATCTGTCATAGAATAATTCTTTATTAACGAGTTATATATAATTTAAGTATTATGCAAGTGGTTTTAGCAGTATAACACCATTTATTCCCTCTTGCACGACAATTACAATTTATAAAATTAAATAATACCATGGAAGCGATATAAACAAACTAAAAATTGACAGGGTCAAACGCATTTAGCCGTATTCATAATGCAATCTTAGTTCGGTACTAGCTAGTACCGTATTAAAATAAAAAACAAAACATTATCCTTTGAATAACACTGATAAATGAGTCACCTAATCTAACCTAACCTAATTTAAGGTTAGGTCAATTAGATTGCAGCACCGTCCTCATTTACGACCGTGGATTGAAGGTTCTGTCAGTTGTGTATTCTGGTAGCCATAAACTTCCGCACTTAATTTAGTAGCGTACTAAGTTTCGATTATGAATGCGGCTGGCTGATAATGTTTGTGTATTTGTATTGAGATGGATGAGAATGAAGAATATTTTAGTTGTACACCTCCAGAAATTATATATTAGTAGTAAATAAAGTAGAGTCTACTACTCGCAAAAATGGCTATTATTATTAACTCGTGGTATAATCTACTATTTTCGGATTTTGAGTAATAAAGTGCTATTTTACTTAGGGTCGATTTCATCATAATGAATCCCTCATGGGAGATTACTTAATTCTTCAACAATAGGAGATTAAATTTGATATGAAATAGGCCCTCAATTCATAATCGTTTATTGAAGTGACACTTTACTTCATTTAAATATTAGTAGGTACCTACCCCTTCCATTGATAAAACTGATTATCTGGAGTCTCTATAGCGTTTTCCATAGTCAAAACTTTAATTTAATTAAGTATCAGATTTGTAGGAGTCATTTTGATGTTTTAAAAAGGTATCTGATATATTTATCCATATTATCATTTATTCGTCTAGCAGGTACCTTTAACATGGAATATATAGACCATAGCTGAATGCCTAAAATAATGAAGGCCATTGTATGAAAAATAATCCGTTAACCCATGAATTCACGGGTTTCACCATATATGCGTCGATATGATAAATGGTCTAAAACAGTGACCTCAATTTAGGGATTCGCGTTTTAATAATATAATAGATGTATAATAAATATTTTTTACAAAAAATTGGACCGATGTTATAATTTGGTGCACTCAAAAATACAAAATAATATTAATTCTATTGGTGCTGTTACTTTTGAAGTGGTGCAGTTGCAGTTAGATTGATAACTTTTGCGACCAATTCAGTACCAGAATAGAATAGAATTAATATAATTTTTTGTTTTTCAGTGCACCAACTAATAACGCTTGTTCAATTTTTTGTAAGAAAATATTTATTTCACAATTTTGAGTGTAATATTAGTCACAAAAATCGTTGAACGTTCACTGATACCAAGGAAGATAGTAAATACTTATCCTATTATCCACGTATATTCTTTGCTTGTTAATATAGAGATTTCAAAACATTGCTGCGGAAATATGCATAAGTTTTTTAAATGTTACCATTTTACCACCGCTGTAACTCGAAAACCGTAACTCCAAGGAAAAAATTTTCATTATAAATGTTGCTACAAATAATTAGGCCTTTCATGTAGTACCCACAGATTTTCAAATTTCGAAAGAAATCGCTCTCTCCACATAGCAAAATTCACATATTTGAGAATTTAACATGCCTCTCACTCGAAAACCGTAACTCTTTTGAAAAAAAATCAGTTTTAACGTTTCCGGATATTGTCCTATCTTTAACTGTACCGCCTCAGTTTTTCGATTTGCGAGGAAATTTGCCACCCTCCACCCCTTTCCGGGCCGGTTTTTGGAGCAAAGGAGATTTCGGATTTGTGTTTTTATGAATATGGGACTATTTTTCAAGCCTTCCCCTTCAAATGAATCAAAAATCATCCAAATCGGAGTTCATTACTACATAAAACGCACGAACAAACCAATAAAAAAAATCACGATGGTCTGTAGCCACCGGAAAGGTAAATTTCTCAAAATTCATTGAATTGAAATTTGAACAACCTTTTCATTGGTATACCTACATGTCTTTACATGAAAATTGCCCATTTTTAACCGCATGTGTCATAGCCTTGCGGTTAGAGTGTTAGAGATTGTTGTTTTGGCTGTTGAATATAAAGCAGATAGGGTTCGCATTCCGCTTCAAGGCTGAATTTTTTTTTCGCCTATTTCTTTTTCAATAAATATACTATATATTTTTACTTTCCTACGCTAGCTAGCTGTATAAGGAAGGTATTGTAATCGTGTGAAATTTTCGGTATCGAGATTTTTACAAATGTTGACGTTTCAGAGTTTTCTCTGAACATATGTTGGTTTGTCTGTCTGTCCGTCTGTCTGTCTGTATTTGACAGCATTATCTCGGGAACGGATCGGTGTATTTTGTTGCACTCTTTTTTATTTTGTTTGGTACCAATACCACTCGCCGGTGGCACTGAATGAGAATCCTCTATACACAGGATGATGGGCTATAGCCAAAAAACCTGATTTGCTCAAGACTGTAGCGCAAAAACAGCTCGAAAGATTTTGGTTAAACTTTCCTAAAGTATTCTTCTGAGAGCTATCTACCACCGACATACTGCACCATCTCTGAGAAAAAGCACAAAAAAAGTTATGCTTGAATAAAATTCCATATTTTCCACATGTTTCTTCAGATTCTGACTAAACGTTTCATCTTGCGAAAAAATGTTACATGACCATTGTTGTTTGTCTTGACATGCTGAATGAATATTTGGATTAGGGTCTCTATTAAAATCTCCAGAAAATGTACAATTACATTTAATTTATATTGAATGGTCATGTTTTACTAATATTTCTTATTAGGTAAATTTCTTATAGAAATGTACCTATTGCGATCGTTCATACTTTTGAATTTCGAAAAAATTTCAACGGCATGTTGTTATATGTCTATAAGTTAGTCCAAAAAACATTTGGTTCAAAAGTTTATATATATATATATATACATATATATATATATTGTATATGGGATATTACGAAATTTGTTAACACGATAGAGGTCGCAGTTTTGAAGGTATCAAGTTCAAATTTGCTACAAAAATCAATCCCTCAAATATCTTGGTCGAGTTCGTTACTGGGCAATATCGGGTAAGTAGTTTCAAAATGGCGGCCATTCAAACATTTAAAAAAATTATCAAAAAAGAGCCGTAGTGTAAATATCATCCAAAACAATTTTAGATTATAGATATAATCAGAACCTACAACTTTTGTTCAAAGCAACTTTTCATAAAACACACAGGTAAAAAAATAAAAATTAATAAAGAAAAATAACAAATATTGATAAAACATGAACATTCAATATAAATTTGATGTAATTGTACATTTTCTGGACATCTTAATATAGACCCTGATTTAAAAAAAATATAGTATATTTATTGAAAAGAAATAGACGAAAAAAAAAAATTCTGCCTTGAAGTGGAACTCGAACCCTGTCTGCTATATATTCAACAGCCAAAACAAAAACCTCTAACCGCAAGGCTATGACACATACGACAATTTCATGTAATAACATGTAGGTATACCAATGAAAAGGTTGTTCAAATTTCAATTCAATGAATTTTGAAAAATTTACCTCTCCGCTGACTACAGGCCATCGGGATTTTTTTTTTCTTTATTATTTTATTTCTGTGCATTTTATGAAAAATTGCTTCGAACAAAAGTTGTAGGTATTAATTACATCTATAACCCAAAATTATTTTTGATGATATTTACAATACGGCCCTTTTGATATATTTTTTAATGTTTGAACGGTCGCCATTTTGAAACTACTCACCCGATAATGCCCAATAATGAACTCGGCCGAGATATTAGGGAGATTGATTTTTGTAGCAAATTTGAAGTTGATATCTCCAAAACAGCGAGCTCTATCGTGTTAACAAATTTCGTAATATCCCATATATATAAACTTTTGAACCAAAACTTTTGTGGACTTACTTATAGACATATAACAACATGCCGTTGAAATTTTTTCGAAATTCAAAAGTGTGAACGATCGCAATAGGTACATTTCTATAAGAAATTTACCTAAAAAGCAGCATAGTGTGACATTTCACTTTCAGCAGTAAGATTGAAGACGCTTCTGCAGCGACATTTAAAATGTCTTCAGAACGATTTTCTAGACTGTTTTCAGTATCAAGACTCATTTTTATAATTATGTAATTAAAAATTGAAACGACACTGTTGCTGTTGCTACTATTATGTAGGTAAACCATAGATAGACAAAGCTGTGTAAGATTACTAGGTTACGGAAATCATATACAGGGACCTTCTGAGAAATTTTATAAATATCTAATTTGGTAATGCTTTTCACATCTATGACTTTTCGCTTATAATTGACAAAACAAAATGTGATGAAATAGTATGAACAAACCACGTAAGAAATGCAGTTTTACTAAACTCATATAGAAATTTACTTTTCTAAACTTTTTCTTTAATATTCTATTATCACACATGGATTGTAGTTTTAATTCATTGAATCGTTTCAGTCCGACTCTGAAGGATCATAATTCTCTTATAAAACTTCCTGAAACAACGTAGCTGTTGAAAAGAGAATAAAGTACCCTTATCTTAGTAGTATTTTCTTGACAATTTCCAATTTCTATATTTCAAAGTCCTTTTACTAATAATAATCGACATTTCAAGCGTTTTGCTCCAAAGACAAATTTCAACATTTCCCGACTATTAATTACAAATTTTCCAAATGAAAAGATTCGCAGCGCCATTTGAAGGCTTTGATTAAACTTTTCTCAATTATTCATTACCAGTTTTAAATGAGACAATTTGTATCTCCGGGAAACTGTTTAGTAGCAATTGCATCATAATATTCGGAAATACAACACTTCTCCTATTCCAAAGTTGTTGTGGAAAGAGGGTGGGGGATACTGAGATATAAGGATAGACAGAGATAGGTTGTAATTAAAACTTCCGCCTTTTCGGCCAATATTGTGCTCAGAAAAGAAATAATTCAGCTTAATCTCCCAAATGAGCATTGGGCAGAAAAAGAGAGGCAAAAAAGCTGCTCTAAAACTTTCATTTGAAAAAGTTTTGCCGTATAGAGTAGTTAGTATTCAGTTTGTTTGGAATCGTTCCTATACTGTGTTTGACTAAAAAGCATAAATATTTATAAACGGAAAAAGTTTCAATCAATGGAATGATTTTTTTATTGCGTATGGTATCGAACGTTTTATGTACCTATTTATTTTGAGGCATGCTTGGACTTATCATACACCTTTTTGAAAGCATTGCCTTTGTCAACGTATAAAGAATATGATGAACTTTAATTTGCAAAATAGAATTTGAATGATCACTAAAATCTATTACTTCTGTTCACGTTTATAGATTAGGAGATATCATGCAAGAATATATCGAGTGAAAGAAGAAAATTTCTACGCATGTCTACTTCAAATCATTTGAAATTGTATAATATTGAAACATCACTTGTCACTTCTTGGAACAGAAATATTCTATGGTTCAATATTGAAAGAAATACGGAAACATGAACTATTATTATTACAATGTTATATATATATATATATATATATATATATATATATACATATATAGATATATATATATATATATATATATATATATATATATATATATATATATATATATATATATATATATATATATATTGATTTTGTATTCTTGACGGGATTTATAATAAATAAAAAGATGTTCTTGGGGATGCAGTCATATATTCAATAAAATTCTTTGACTGTCTTAGGACATTTGTAATTGATGGATATGAAATCTTTCCTGTTTTTGGTTAATTTATTCAAAATTCACGATTTTTGCCCTGAAGAAGAGAATAAACATTCTCGAAAGCTCGGCTTCAGTCAAAGAATTTTATTGAATATATGACTGCATCCCCAAGAACATCTTTTTATTTATATATATATATATATATATATATATATATATATATATATATATATATATATATATATATATATATATATATATATATATATAGGATGAAGCTCTATATTTTATATCTCATTCATTAATGAACTAATAGATTTCTTTATATATATATATACTTTAAATATATATTATATATATATATATATATATATATATATATATATATATATATATTTCACCCGCACATGATATAAAAACAATGGTATGACGAGGCGCATCCACGAGCATCTAGCTCCTCCCACATTTTTACAAATGACGTCAAGACCATTGAATATGGAAGTAAATTAAGCCAAATTTAAGGTAGGTGACAGATCCGAAGGAGACCAAATACACGAGCACCTCTCGAACATGTTCATCTTTCTCTTGTCCACGTAGTGGTGACGTCAGTGGTTCATAAATATTTTTTACAAAAAATTGGACCGACGTTATCAGTACTTTCACTGAAAAGTATAAAATAATATTAATTCTATTGGTGCTGTTACTTTTGAAGTTGTGCATTTGCGAGTAGATTGAAAACTTTTGGTATGTACTGCAAACAGATTTTCAATTTTCGACAGAAATCGTCCTCTCCACGTAGCAAAAATAGGTATATTTGAGAATTTAATATGCCTCCATCTCGAAAACCGTTACTCTTTTGAAAAAATGTTTAACTTAAACGTTTCCGGATATTGTCCTATCTTTAATTATACCACCGCAGATTTACAAATTTTCGAGAAAATTTGCCCCCTCCACACCCTTCGGAGGCGGTTTTCGGAGTGAAAGAGATGTCGTATTCCCGTTTTTATGAATATGGGACCTCTTTCAAAAGAAATAAAAATTATCAAAATCGGAGTACGATTACTATATAAAAGGCGCGCACAAACCAAAAAAAAGAAGCACACAGTCGAATTGTATACCTCTTCCGTTTGGGGTTTGTCGGTCAAAAATGCGAGAACTTTACCAAATTGAGCTCAAAACGTAGCATACCGTAGTAAGTGTATCGTGCATCCGCATCGAGTGCAGCCGGTATACGTTGGGAGCTTTCGAGAGGCATCTTGGCGTCTTATTCGATAGATTTAAAACGAGAGCACGGCGAGTCAGTCAGTTTTGAACGTGCCTAGTGAAATTGATATTGTAGTATAAATTTTAAATAATTAGTTAGAGCCGTTTGACACGATAGAGAATCTTAGTGAAATTCTCAATGAATTTATGTATAAAATTCTGCGAATTTCCTCATAAAGATTTTGACTGAAATTCTCGTCGAAAAAATATAGAACATGTTCTCTATTTTCGTGATAGAAATAGAGAAAATGCGCAATAAAATGCGCGGTGTGTACAAGGTCCCCGCGAAGATTGACATTTTTAAACTTTTGTCGAGAGTTTATTCAAAACCTTCCATAATAATCAAGTCTGTCTGGACAAAGGAGGTTGTTTCCCTTTTGATAGAGCATTGCCAGAAGTGGCCGTGCTTATATAAACCAAGATTAGCAGAATATGGAAATCGTAATTTGCGAACAAGAGCACTTACAGCTTATACATACTTCGCTCATGGAACTGGTAACGGATGTCAGTATTACAGAAATCAAAACTAAGTGGCAAGTATAAAATCAAAATGTAACTAAAGGACTGCAAAAGCTATAGTCTGTGGTCATACTTGTCATATTTTCTAATTGAGCGCAAGCGTAGGAACATATTTTCTCCTATATTCTTGATGAAAATAGACCCCTTGTAAAACAGACAAGTTAATTTTTAATGGTAAAGTTTTTTGTACAAATTCTTGAACCGATTATTGATAATAATTTCACTGAGATTCTCTATCGCGTCCATAGAAATATTTTTGAACTTCACTTTGCAGACCTTAACAACATTTGAAAATGACTTAAGTGGATTGAACATTTTCGCACTGTCCATTCATTCTCAGTTTCGCTTTTTGAATATAAAACTGATTCCCATCTGACTCTAGCAAATACATGCCAAAGAATCGTTCTCAACAGCAATAGTCTACTTCGAATGACTTTTTTGGATTGCTTGCTATATAGGGTGATTCTCCGGGAAAGACATCGATCGATCGTGGGCAAACTGTAACTACAAACAATCTGAAAATATGGTGACATACTAATCTCACTAGGGGACAAACGTCTATATACGTGAATATTATCACAATTTTAGATTTCTGGTATAATTTTGAAAATATTTTATGAACAATGTCCTATACCTATAAGTCTAACCGTTTTTGACATATTTCAAATTTTATGGCAAAATTAAGTCTGCAGTTCAAAACATAATTGTCAATATTTCCTATAAGAAAGCCTTTAATATTTACTTTGAGTTGATTTTCTTGTAGAAGAAGATCTACTTTATCAGTATTTTTATGATATTTTGAAAAAAAAATGTACAGAGTGATCAAAAAAGAAGCTTAAAAACTAGATCCAAAAAACGTCAAACGTTATTTTTTCCAAATAGAATTCCCTATTTTTTATTATTTTATTGTATTAAGCAGCAAAAATAAGGGGAACTTTGTATAAAATTGTCAGTACCAAAAATTAATAATTTTTAAAATAATTGGCAGTTTTCCATTTTTCTATGTACAAATGCTACACATCTTTGAAGTTGTGTTAGAAGTGGGCCATGATTGCATTAGAAGATAAAAACAAATATAAAATTCAAACAGGCGTAAAAAAATCAACATAATACTTTTTATTTGCAAATTTTTAGTAATTATCATGCTGAGAAAAACTCCATTCTTCATGAAAAATCAGTCTCTTTACTCTTTCATGTGCTGAACTACCGAAGATGAGTATGGATGATATCGTGTTTCCATAAAATCCTTAGAACTAGATATTTCTAGATAATTCGCATGCTACAATCGTACAACAAATCTAAAAATGTGGTAATATACAGGGTATTCCATTAAAAAACAAAGTTGGCATCTACTTCTGGTATAACCGGAAATGCGACTAACATGAAAATATTTTAGAAGTATGTCCCCCAGTGACTTTAGAGTGTCACCAAATTTTCAGACTGTTTGTTGTTATCGTTTGCTTACTATCGATTGATGTCTTTCCCGGAGAACCTCCCTGTATAGTAATGTACAATAAGTGGAATTTTTAGAAAAAATAAAAATTGTTTTTATTGTGCGAGAATATTACTGACATTTGATATATTAGTTGACATAACGAATCAACAGATCTGCCATTATCGTGTAGATTAGAGCTTGAAGGTTTAAGAAGATAACTATAACTACTGTTCCTTGCTGCATGAGTAATGAGTGAGTATCTATGGTTTCTTATAGCACTAAAGGTTAAAAAGTTTGACTAATAGATAAAATTGATTAATATTTATTAGATCAGTATTAAATTTGACAGACAGCGAGATCCTATTTAGGTATCTAGCACATATTGGGCTTGAAAAATCGCTGCGGAAACCAACGAAAGTAATAAAAATTATTCAATAAAGGAGTAGTACTGTATTCGTATTTTTTGAATTTTATTAACTTATTTCCCGATTATATCCATAAAGCAAGACAAGAACTTTTTTATGTCTTTTATATATTTTTTTACAACTCCTTAATCCATAACGACTACAAAACCTGTATTACAAAAATATGAATATAGTGAATGATATAAATAATATTCATTAACGCTTCCTCTTAGTAATGAACTTCAATTCATTAATTTTCTTTGTTGACTCTTAAAATACATAATTTAGCTAATGGTCGCCGAAATATTTCCATATTAGTTTCCACATCTACGATTTTCACATGACCATCAGTAATTGGATACAATTTTGTAACAATTACCTTAGGCCAGATATTTCTAAAAAAAAAATGGAATTCATAACTATCACCACATCGTTAACTTTAATTTTTCTCTCCGTAGTAGCGAATCATTTTGTTTTTACTTAAAACGGGTAAGTATTCTCGTATCTATCTGCGCCAAAAATGATCGGCTAACAATTGGGAGATTCTCCAATGTTTCCGTGATAAGAAATCGTGTTTATTAAATTTACCAGGAATCTGTGCTCCGCTTGGAGTTCCAAATAAGAAGTGGTGAAACATGAATTTACGGACGGCGTATTTCACTTCTATGAATAAACTTTGCCGAACTTCTTCTTTTGGAGCTTTTTCTTGAGGAGTAGGAGATACAACGATGATTTTACAGATCTAACTCACCGTTCCCAACTCTCTCCCATATGAGGGGCTGACGGAGGGATGAAGTGTCATTCTATATTACTCATTGATAATGCTGAAATAATATTATTTGAATCTGACATTATTTTCATAGGACAGCCTCTTCGCCCAAAGAGTCTTCGGATTTCCATAATAGTTAAATCTATGAATGAGCTATTTCTAAATGTACAGCACGAACACTCATACATGTGAATAAAAAACCTTATCTTCTTTCTCTTCTGCGTCTAGTTGAAAAAATAACATTGGTCTCATTTCTGGGATTTTATATATTGCTCTCTTATTTTTTACACAAGAACTTCTTACAGCAGATCTTATATTTGGAATTCAATAACGCTGCCGAATTTCGTTTATAATAAACTCTTGCCCATTATGTTTAGCATTTTGATGATAATGTAGGACCAACAGCTTTGTGTAATAATTTTTTGAATCTAAGATTATTGGGAATTTGCTATCTTCAGTCAAATTATTCGAATTAACAAGTCTACTCTTAAGTCCAAGAATGCTGCTTGTATCCAAAATTGGACATAATTTGAACATTCTACATACTTGAATATTCAATTTTGGTATTATTCTGTAGCCTTTTGATTTCTTCTGGAAAGTTTTCATGTTTAACGAATTTAATCCACAATTCCCCAGATTCATTTATATCAATAGGTAGCAGTTCGCTATTAACATTTGATTTAGTTTAGATTAGTCCGATAAACTAAGTCCAATCAGTTGTACGAATAAGTCCAAGCTATAATGAAAATCTGCATACGTCTGAAAGAATTTGATTCAAACTTGCAGAATCTCCATGTCTAGTTCATTTGTTTCAAATATAATGGTCTAGGCCATTCATCTATTCCAAGATTCAAGAATTCAGGACCATTTAGCCACCTGCTCTGTTTGTGTCATTTATTTATTCTGTCTTCTCGAGTAGCTTCGTCTGCAACATTTTCTTTAGTAGATACCCAATTCCAAAAGGTTTTTTCCGAATTTTCTTGTATTTCTGCCACTCGATGAGCAACAAAGAAAAAAGAGGTACTCAATGAATAATCAGTTTGAGAACTTGCGTCACAAAAAACGTGTAGTTATATATTTTCAGCTCAAATATGTTTTTCAGGTAGCAACGTGCAATTTGCATATTGTAGATGTTTCTAATTTAATGTACCCATGTCCTCCATTTTTTAAACATTTCTACATTTATTTCATCATCCCAGCCAATTTTAAGGTTCAAACAACGTGAAGTGCAATTCTTGCTTTTAGTGTTAAACTGCTTAAAACTGTTATTGCTATTTTCAATCTCTTTGGTTTTTAAGTACTTTCTCTCTTCGTTACATGAATTTTGTCATTGAAATCCTCAATATCTTTGCCACTCCATTTTATTGCAAAAGAAAAACTGTTGCTGTTAGGATTCGATAATAACCCTAATACTTTCTCATTTGATAAGCATGGGTACATCTCTGTCAAAATCCATCACCTTATCATTTGAATTTCTATAATTTTCAGAAATACTAAACAAAAACTCTTTGTTATTACTAGACCAATTTCGAATTTTAAAACCTCCTCGACTCTGAACTTCAGTGACTGACAAAGTTAATTGTTTTGCTTCTTCTGTGGTGTCTACACTGTCTACATAATGTTGATCTCTAATAGCTTTCTCTGCACCTGGGAATATATCCATAAATTTAGCTGCATTCTTTCTCATAATGAAGGTTGCCGCTAGTATCCAGAATTGGAGATAATTTGAAGATTCTACTTGAATATTCATTTTTGGTAATATTCTGTTGCCTTTTGATAAGCCACTTATGTTTTTTTACTCTTTATTTGATTACTAGTAGCTTATTTCCCGGATATATTTAAAAAGCAAGACTATACATTTCTTATGTCTCTTATATTTTATTGACAACTCCTTAATACATAACAACAACAAAACCTACTGCATTACAAATATATAAATATGTATAGTGAATGATATAAATCATATTCAGTAACAAGTAGGTAAAGTATTTTCTTCAATAAATGGTATTGACTTATTTACTGCAATAAAACTGCTGGGTATATTCCCATCATGTACACAATCCACAAGCACATACACTACAGGATCGGACTTTACATATTTTGGTCGAAACACAAAGCAAAGATTAGGTATTTGTTAAATAAAGCGATTATATGTTAATTATTTCGTAGAAAAAAATATATTTAAATATTATTATACTGCTATATTGTTATCTGACCCTGACCGAAAGTTTATTGCATGTTTATGTTCGACATCTGGCAAATCGTCCCAGGTAAAAAAACGTAGTCAAGCATTGATTGTGAAAAGAACTATACCTAATTTAATTACCTAGTTTCTAATAATAAACTATTTTCAGACGTTACCACACCTGCTGCCTTATAGTACTTTTATTTATGTCAAATATTCAAGTTCAAGATTACATGAAAATATAGGTGAATTTAAAAACCGGCAACACTGCGTGCCGTTTTCCCATTTACATTGCCTATATCCGTCCGTAATGCATTCTTGGTGTGAAATGTGAAACGCAGTATAGTAAACTACTATGTATGCTCTATTTTTCGAAGAGAAATACTTAAGCCCAGCCCCACTTATTTGCGATCAATGTGACCAGTAGCCGGTTTCGCAAACAGCCACTTACGGTAGAAACATTTTATTCAAATACTGCTCGCTTATATGGGGCGGGGCTCAACTATTTCTGTTCGATAAATAAAGTATAGAAGATTTGAAACTCTAAGTTATTTAATTATATACCATCTCTGTAATTTCCTGGAGTATGTTATATTTCGTATATATTTAGTTCTGCAAACAAGCTGCCTGTGATTTTTGCCGTCCATGAAACCAGGTCTATTTAATATCACAATTATTTAATGTCAATTTCATTTGTAAATAACCTTTATAGGTGACTTGTTCCAAAAAAATACGAGTCATAATGTCTATTTGACTTTATTATTTGATGGTTTTCTAGATTCCAGTAGGAACTAATAGACAAACAAAAATCCTCATCTGTATTTGTGATTGTAGAGGTGGAAATGAGAATCCAATATGACCGCCAGAGAGATTGAGGTTTGAATTTAATCATAGATGTGTTTTTTAATTAGAGATTTTTCAATTAAAAGAGGCTTTGAGAATGTCGCGTCCTGTGAAGAAACCACGTAGGGGTGATTTATGTTTAGGCAAACGATATAGGTCGGAAATGGAAACATTCATTATTTTATTGACCGACTTAAAAAAAGGAGAAAGTATAGGTACAATTCGGTTGTAAGATTGCTTTTTTTATTTTTTCTATGGCTGTTGCTCATTTTGCATAGTAAACGTAGGTACTCCGATTTAGACGATTTTCGTTTCATTTGGAAGAAGAGAGTTGAGAAATGGTCTCATATTGAGAAAAATCAAACCCAAAATCTCCTTCCCTCCATAAACCTCCCCCAAAGGGGGTGGAGGGGGCAATTTTTTTCGAAAATTGAGAATTCGAAATTTGAAAATTAGAAGGGGGACTATATCCGGAAACGTTTAGATTGAACATTTTGTCAAAGAGTTACGGTTTCCGAGTTTCGCAATGGTAAAGTCTGAAATATGTGATATGCGTATTTCCGCTATGTGGAAGAGCATTTTTTTTCGAAAATTGAAAATATGACACGGCCAAATTAAAGAAAAGATTATATGTAGCAACATTTAAATGGAGTTACGGTTCTCGAGTTACAGCAGTTAAGTCTGAAATATGTATATTTGCGCCGCGATGTTTTGAGATCTCTGAATAATGAATAACAAGTAGGTACAAGCTAAACCTACCTATAACTTTTTGGGTATTAGTGAACGTTCAACAATTTTCATGACTAATGTTACACTCAAAAATGTGAAATAAATATTTTTTATAAGAAATTGGACCGACTTTATCAGTTGTTGCACTGAAACATGTAGGTTTCGTCACGAAAACCATAGTTAAACATATATTCGAATTATAACCTACAGAAATGACAAGATACAAAGATTTCAATGATGATTCTATCAATCGTATTAATTTTGCCCTTATCATACTAACATGTTCTACCACTAGATAGCGCATGCCAATTGGAAATATTCCAATAATTACTGTCTTCGAAATACTAACGCTATATGCTATCCTTATCTGGGACACACTGTATATGTTAATAACACATCTGCTAATCGATCAAAGAAGTTCCATCATCCATCGACGGAACGAAGGTACGCAACTCAGAGGGTCTCCGTCTCTGTCTCTCTTTTACACTCTAAATCCTTCTGATCCTCGTCGTATGCAGAGTATCACTGAAGATCCGCGCACTTCTAATAACTCCATTAGAAATTAATGAGGCCGATATTGAAGCTACAAAGGGCCTTCCGGCCCATGTACCACAAATTCCCAAAATACTTCTCCTCTGGCATATCCGGGTGTCGTAAGGGATGTATATATAGGTATATACTTAACTCATGCTCCTACTTCTTCCTATGCATACACGGTGTGCCAAATTGAAGTTTCGCATTTTTTTATCGATGCCAAAAAGGGAAACTGAATATTTAGTAAATATTTTATATGATATTTTTGGATCTAAAGAAACTAATAACTTAACTTATGTTAAAGAAATAGTACGAAATCATCAAAAATATCGACATTCAACATTTTCTTCCCTTCAAAAGCTTCTGCCAAAGAGGGTGGAGGGGGATTTTTTTTTAAATTTGAGACTACGAAATTAAAGAAAATACCATATCCGGCAACGTTCAAATTGGAAATGTTTAAAAAAAACACAGGTTTCCGAGTTATAGCAGTGGTAATGTCTGGAATATGTGTATTTCTGCGATGTTTTGAAATCTCTGAATAAGTATAAGCAATTTATTATCTCCTTTGGTAAAAGTTGAATGATTTTGATGACTAACGTTAATCAAAATTGTGAAATAAACATTTTTTACAGAAACCGTACAGAAAATACAAAATAATATTAATTCTATTGGTAATTAAAGAGGAGACAATATCCAGAAACGTTTTAATTGAACATTTTTTCAAAAGAGTTACGGTTTTTGTGTTACAGCAATGGTAAGGTCTGGATTATGTGTACTTCCGCTATATGGAGGGGGCAATTTTTTGCGAAAATTTGAAATATGATACTGCCAAATTACAGAAGAGATTATAAAGCGTGTTTCAGAATAAAGTACCGTAAATTGTGGATTGTATAGATCTTGACGAGAGATTAACCTTCCCATTAACGTTCTACAGGGTGATGAAGCGAAAGTGTTAAATACATATTTTTTAAAATATTTTCACTTAGATTAGAGATAACTTGAAAGTCGGCATGTATTAGTTGTTTATCAGTACGAATCAGCACATCGTATTACAGCGGTGTTACCAAATCACTTTGATCTATTCTTTTTGCGCACCCATGATTATTATTATAAAAATGTATACTCATAATTAATCCTCATTCGGTTTCTCATCGAAAAGTTATTCTTAGTTCATGTCTCTAAAACCTTCCGTTTTTGAGATATTTCAAGTTAATTTAAGTGAAAATATTTAAAAAAATATATATTTAACACTTTCACTTCATCACCCTGTAGAACGTTAACGGGAAGTTTTACTGAAAAATGTTATATAGCTTTTCTTAATCTCTCGTCAAGATCTATACAATCCACAATTTACGGTACTTTATTCTGAAACACCCTGTATGTAGCAACATTTAAATTGGACATTTATCAAATGAAGCTACGATTTTCGAGTTACAGCAGTGTTGTAGAAATATTTAAAATGAACATTTTTTTTCAAAAGAGCTGCGGTTTTTGTGTTACAGCAATGGTAAAATTTTTGATATGTGTATTTCCGCTATGTGGAGGGGGCATTTTTGCGAAAATATAAAATATGAGACTGCCAAACTAAAGAGATTATAATATGTAGCAACATTTAAATTGGACATTTTTCAAATGAAGTTACGGTTTTCTCTGAATAATGACAAGAACAAGCAAGGAATATACCTGGGTAATAGGATAAGTACTATCTTTTTTGGAATTAGTAAACGTTCAATGATTTTCATGAATAATGTTACACTCAAAACTGTGAAATAAATATTTTTTAACAAAAATTGGACCGACAATATTAATTCTATTGGTGCTGGTACTGTTGATGTTGGTGCCAAAAGTCTTCTATTTAATTTCAACTGCTCGTCAAAATTACCAGTACCAATAGAATTAATATAATTTTGTATTTTTCAGTGCACCAACTAATAAAGTCGGTCCAATTTCTTATAAAAAATATTTATTTACCTACTCTATTTTTCCATATTATATATTATTCATTCATAAATACCATGGTACTAAAGACCAGAGTGTAGGTTCCTTGCGCAGATGAGAGTCTTGTGTGGGTATACCCCGTCTTCTTGTTCCGAACACTCATCCTAACACCGCCATATTTATTGTCATATATTGTGTCTTCTGCAGAGAATGAGAACACTCTTGTGCAGAGAACATAACCTCCAAGAGAATGGTACTAACTCACATGTTAATTTCGATGACCATGGTTAGAGACAACTCTGATTGTGTGTTGTGTCTTTGTTCATTTACATTTTTACCTGTGGTGGTTGTGTTTTCTTCGCTTTATTTTGTCTGTTCTATTAAAGTTTGGCTTTGTTTTTGTTGTGAACAATGTCGAAATGTGCAGTGCAGAATTGAAAACACTAATGGCTAAAAACTAAGCAGGAGAGCTCTGTTTGTTTTGAATGCGGCGAATGAGTGTAAAGTTGAAAGAACAAAGCTATATTCGAAAACAAAATAAAAAACTCGTTAAAGTTTGTAGGTAAAGAATTGCTACAGTTCAATTTATTTTTTTATATTATTTACAATGAAATTCTACACATTGTAACGAATTCAATGAAATATTTAGCTTTAGTATAGTAATTATTTATTTCTTGATTTTTATAAATTGTACATCCATAAATTAAATTTTCTATATCTATACCTTTGGTTTTATTTTTCATTTTTATTGATATCATGTTCTGAAATCTAATTTCGACTCGATACATATTATAGCCTAATTTGTCAATCTTGAGTCATGGTTGACAGTAAATAGTTTTTTAATATTTTCAATTTTGAAAAAGATAGTTCGCCTTCTGCTATTGTCACAAGAAGTGTCTAATATAAATATGCGTAATGATTTGCTAACCGTTGATTGGAAGTAAAATGGGGCATCCGAGGCTGAGAACTTTTAATTAGAAGAATATGTTCTGATATTATCAATTTAGAAATTCATTTTACACACCCCCGGGTAAAGACGGCCCTGTTGAAAATATCTCAATAAGTAAACAATGGAATCGAAGACTCATAAAAAGTAAAAGTTCTTGAACAATTTCTTATTTTATAGTTTCTAAAAAATATCAATGAGGTTTTTCTCAATAAGATGTCATATCTGTAACATAATGGTTAACGTAAGCGATTTACACTGTATCATCGAATATACTCTCAATTTTAATTAAAACATAAATTTAATCATTTCTGATACGTAATATGTGCGAGTAAATGAAAAACATAAATATGAAAAGATTAGTTGATGATTTACACAAAAATCGTAGCAAAGTTATATTCAAATTTGAATTGGAAAGCGGGATAAAACTAAGATGGCGGAGGTCGGATGAGGTGCGCCAACCTGGTCTTATTGTACCATTTTAAATACCATAAAAGTAAATCAAACTATGCGATACACTCCAATGATAATAATCACACATTAAATGATAATTTAAAAATCTTACATTTTCAAAAGAAAGGATTAAAATTTAATTTACTTCAGTCATTGGAAATTATTAAACGTAAACATTCGGGTAATCTTTTCAATGACCAGATCAATGGTAGCTAGCCCCTTGGCGTATATATAATTTTTACCGAATCAGTTTATAATATTAGTCATTAGGATTTAGAAATTAAAGAATTTAGTTAATATTCACTTTTGAGAATATTAACGGCACAATTGTCATGCTTAAACAATATATTAGTAGAAATTTATTCTAGTGCTTTAATCTTAATTTAGGGATCGAGTATTAAGGTTATACAACCAGCTGCACACGATGCTTGTCTATTTGAAACTATATTCTCACAAGTGCGCATACACTCGTATATAATAGAAAAATAAAGATAAAGAGACCTGACAGAAGAAAGTCAAATGGAGGGATATTAACGCTTTATCCTTACGTGACGAGTTAACTCCTACCGCAAGCCACATTAAGGAACTTCGTTCCAAAAACATCGATACGTCATTGCTCCGTCACGTATATTGAACAAGAGATATCTGAAAAAAAACTCGTCCTATTTCAGGATTTCTTTAGACATTCAACAATTTTTGGAAAAACTAATTTTTTTCAAACTTTTGCCGCTCACTGTATACCTAAGTGCTTGCGTCATTTCCGTTCTATCCACTCTGATTACCTTCACGGGCCGTTGCACGCTCCGACCTCCAACCCTTTGTGTCAGGATATATAACCAATGTCGTTGTTGTTCAATGGGAAAAGATGATGTTCTCATTCTACGTTCTTCGATGAGTTCAGACTTTTAAAACGCGCATAGATGTGTATAACCAAACCCCCACATCCCCAGTGGCACCCCTCAAAGCAAAGTCAGCCATTGTTACATAATGTGGATACAGGGAGAGAGGTTTGTGGTTTGGAAAGCTGGAACGTTAAGTATGCTTAGAATGGCTAATTAGGCTGTTAGCTAGTCGTGAAGCATTTAAAGCCGATTGGGATGAAGATGGGTCACACCATAGTAAGAATTGGGATAGTAGTAGCGACTGGGTTGACTAGAGTTTTTTTCTTTATTATACGTTATTATGGAAAAACGATGTGAGAGAAAAAAATATAAATAAAAGAGATAATTGCTGCCAAAAGATATGTCAAAAAATAATTTTATGACATGAAATAGTTTGGCCCACATTTATAAGGTCTTATACTTAGACATTCAAACATCTCAACGAATATAGAATATTTCGTAGAATGCGTAGGTTATTTATATAGAAATTTGAAAATTCATAATAAAATGACAGCTGCGCCAGAGGCGTAGAGTTTAGAAAGGGTCAGCCTCTCAGATGCAGGTGTATCTACCTATATAAAATAAAGAAGGTAACGAATATATAGTCTGAAAGAGATCCTACAAATAGTTTTAACATTTTAATAAAATAGTATGGTTATTATGTAGGTTATTGTATGGTTATTGTGATAATTACATGATATTTTTATCGTACTTTTTATTAACAGGTTACAAAATGAGACAGCTTATTCAATTAGAAATTAAAAAAATGCTAATTTAGTAACCTCCATTTTGACTCTGAATATTCAAATTTAATGCTTTATTATTTGATTTGTGACATCCTATTGTGAATTTATCTAACTATGTAGATTGAATTTTCGGAAACTCTCTATTCACATCGATGTCAATTTTGACATATGCCAATGTCATTATTTCTTCTATTTATATATGTATATGTCAGAAACGTTGTCACGGTGACGGTTATGTAACTGCTACACACGATCTTTTACTTCGGTTTTGCATCTTCCTTTCTACTTAATGCTGTGAAAATGAGACTACTAATGAGACAGAGACCAGGTAGCGTTGCTATGGAGGGTTCGAAATCAAAATACCGTAATGAGAAATTAGAAATATATACATAGACAATTAATATAACCTGTCTATATAATAATCATTGACTAATTTATTATTGCATTTCTAAAATCTAAATTCAAGGTATCTATTGGATGATTCATTAACCGAGAATTCACTTTGTGCGGAATCTAAAAAATATGTTTATCAAGTTTGATATTCTGTTAAAATGCACTGTACCGTGGGACCGTTTAAGAGGGGCATATACTTTATCTCGGAACCTATGGGGGTTACAAAAAAAATCTAAATAAAAAAGTTGTTTCTACTTAAATGATCTTTATTTTTTTAATTAATTTTTCTAATCATCACTTTGTTTTATACAAGGTGGTGAAACAAAGTTACATTTTTTTTATTGGAACACCCCATATTTTAATACATTATTAGATAGTTCTTTTAAAGACAAATTCAACGATATATATGACTACGGGTCTGTGATGCACCGTTTCGAACTTATTAGCGATCATCTTAAGAATTCAGGGTATGTTTAAACCATCATTGTTTGGTTGCTCATAAACTTTTGAAACTTTACGTATTATTTTTAAGAAAATAATCCTTTTCTTCAGGCAATGATCAAATTTGAAATATTTTCTTAAAATACGCGGTGTTGCCACGATTCGCAAAATGATACTTTTCTCAATTTTCTTAAATGAGACACCCTGTATATTATTGGATTGTCGATTAGTCACTTTATTCAGATATGAAACTGGGAATTAGCTCCTTATCAACTTGTTCACAATCGTTTTAGGGCGTTGTTGAGATGTCCTATTATAAACAGAATATCAAGCTTTGCACAATTTTATTTCTACGTCTTAATGTCTACGTGACGCTCGAACTCGTTGCTGCTGTTGACGATTTATCTTTGTAAACCATATCTTTCAATGTCCCCACAAAAAAGTCCACTGGGGTCAAATCTGGACTCCCTGCTGGCCAGTAGATGATTGCGTCGTCACTTCCGCCCCGGAAACGGCTTTGTATATCTACTGATTACATATTTCCAAATATCATTTGGACCGATGAATCATTATTTACAACGTATACGGTGTTATTTAATAGAAAAAATACGTATTATTGGAGTCTGGTTCTAGAATTTTAGGACCCATATTCTACCAAGAAAATTTAACATCAGTACCATATTTAGTAGTGCAATCATTCGGTTTTTAAACGAAAATTTCAGAGAGTGGATAGGACAAAATAGACGGAACCATCTCCTGACCAGCGTGGAGTCTAGATTTGACCCCGGTGGACTTTTGTGGGGCACATTGAAAGATATGGCTTACAAAGATAAACCGTCAACAGTTTTGGAAGTGCAGCAACGAGTTTGCGCGGCAATAAATTAGCTGGATGAAACGAATTACGCCTCAAATGCCATACACCATTTAGAAATAGCATATACCATTTACAAATAGCATATACTTGTATTCTTCAAAACGGCGGACATATTGAAAATCTTATTTAATTAATTTTACTTGTGAGTAATATGTAGACATTTAGACGTAGAAATAAAATTATGCAAAGCTTGATATTCTGTTTATAATATGACTTTTTAACAACGCCCTAAAATGGTTTTGAACAAGTTGATAAGGAGCTAATTTCCAGTTTCATATATGAATAATTTAAATCTTAGGTATCCTCAATTTTTAATTTTATTTGCCAACTAAGCCGAAAGGGTAAGTCAAAGACCCGTACTATGTTATATATTTGAAATTGCCATTAAAGTGGCTGTTCGAAAATCCAATAATATACAGGGTGTCTCATTCAAGAAAATATTTAAAATTTGACCATTGCCTGAAGAAAAGCATTATTTTCTTAAAAATAATACGTGGATAAAAGTTTAAAAAAATTAGGAGCAACCCAATAATGATGGTTTAAAGATACCCTGAATTCTGAAGATGATCGCTAATAAGTTCAAAACCGTGTATGACATACCCATAGTCATATATATCGTTGAATTTGTCTTTGAAAGGACTATCTAAAAATATAATAAAATATAGGGTATTCTATTTTGAAAAATGTAACCTTGTTTCACCACCCTGTATATAACAACGTGACGATTAGAAAAATTACAAAAAATAAAGATCATTCTAGTAGAAACAACTTTTGTATTTAGATTTTATTTGTAACCCCCGTAGGTTTCGAGATAAGGTATAGGCCCCTCTTAAACGGGCCAACCTGTACGTACCTATCTATGTTCATAGACAGCCGCTTGATTAGTAGGGAAAAGTTTGAGTATCAACCATTGTCTAAGATTATTTTCGTATCTGCCATTTCTTCAGTCGAATCAATACTCTCGCATCACAGAGAATAAAATAAAGGCTTTTTGACCGACTTCATAAACAGGAGAAGGTATACAATGCGGTTGTATGTTTGCTTTTTTTATGGCTGTTCGCGCGTTTTGCATAGTAAACATACCCCGATTTAGACGATTTTGGTTTCTTTAAAGAGGAGAGTTGAGAAATGGTCCCATATTTAAAAAACTCAAATCCGTAATCTCCTTTCCTCCAAAAACCGCTACCAAAGGGGGTGGAGGGGTACAATTTTTCTCGAAAATCCGAGACGGCAGAATTAAAGAAAATTCCATATCCGGAAACGTTTAAATTGGACATTTTCAAGAATAATCATAGGTTTCCGCGTTACAGTCTGAGATATGTGTTTCAGCTATGTGGAAAGGGCAAATTTTTGCAAGAATCGAAAATATTCGAAAACGTTTAGATTGAAACTTTTTCAAAAGAGTTACGGTTTCCGAGTTTCGCAATGGTAAAATCTGAAATATGTTATATGCGTATTTCCGCTATGTCGAGTAACCTTCGTGGCATCTTTACTATTTCATCTATGCTCCAGATGCAAGACCTGAGTAAATGATCGTGATGCTATCTGAGTTCAGTGACATTTGAGATCTTACTCTACACTAGCGAACCAAACCGTGAATTCAAACACGATAGCCAACCATCAGTGCTATCAAAAATGTCCACAGTAATTTTGTTATGAATGCAAGATTAAGACATGCCACGTAAAAGTTATATCCTTTCTTGAAATCAGTTGTCATGTACAAATACAGTTTTTCACTGGTATTATTAATCAAAAGGAGCTGTAAAACGTAATTGCTTATCAGAGTATTGAATTATCGACCCTCAGTAAAATGGAAAATGGTTTGAATTCAAGACGCCATCTCTATTTGAATCCTCAGCAGTCAATGTCATCAAAGCCTATGCAAACAGTAGAACTTACTTCATTATTTAAGGGCCATACATTAGCTTCCGTTACCGCAGGGTACTTCGTCGCTGTGTGCCACATTCAGTGTAATATATACCTGTAGGAATTAGAAGCGCCCGTTTTGGAAGGGGGCAGCCTTCTGGACCTTTGCTAATCAAATATTTAATAATTAGACCCCGAGTGACGCAACGAAGTTAAACAGCATAATAAGAGTATTCATGAGGCACTGATTCATGGGGTATTTCAGGCTACTCGTAAAATATACTTATGATTGTTTCTTTTTTACTTCTCTGTTATTATAATTAAATTTAATTTTTTAATTCACCTTCTATCTATATCGTTGATGTTAGTAGGATTACGGTCTATTATCTTAACTTGCGTTATCTTTTTGTTCAACATAAGAATATATTTTCTACTAACCGTAGGTACTCATCTTTCTCACTATTTAAAATCGTTCTTCTTCATCTGAACAGACAAGAATTTAGGTATCGTCAGCGTATCTAAGGTTTGTGATCTATTGTTAGCCGCCTCGCCAGCCCTGTAAGACCTTTCTCATTATGTTCTCTCCATATAGGTTTGTTGAAAAGTATGGGTGATATAATAATTCCTTGTCTTACACCACATTTCGGACCAAAAAAGACTTTCACTTTTCCAAAGCTGCTTACCTAAATGTTTTTGAGAAGAAAGACCATTCGCCTTATTCATAGGCAACTTTATTTACGATTAATATAATATAATGTATGTATTGTATTTACTTGTCGTTTTAGCAGTATAATATATTATTCCCTTAGGAAATAATGAGGAGTGAGTAATAGTCATTATTCCCTCTTGCACGCCAATCACAATTTCTCAAATTAAATAATCCCATGGAAACAATACAAACAAGCTCAAACGCATGGTGTTTGTGTATTGGTATTGACATAGATGCAAATGAAGAATCTTTTAGTTGTATACCTCCATATATTTATTATTCTCTCGCAAATCATTATCGACTCGTGATGTATTCTACTATTAAGTTCGACTCTAGTTTTGTTTGTTTGATAGATACTATGGTAACGATAATATCCGGCGGAAATGTACCCGTCAGGGCGTTCGCCTCAGGGATCAAGGTTGGAATAGAACGCTAATGTCAAAATAATATCAAAAGGTCCTTTCAATTACAACTTATGTTTTTTATATTTCTAAAAGGATTTGTTTACAAGGAGCTCAAAAGCTTTGACATTGATAAGAATTCCCTTTACTATGAATATTTTTTCTTTTATTGCAGGGGTTAGTCTTCACCGGGGATGCAGTCCTCATTAGAGGTTGTGGTCGCACCGATTTTCAAGAAGGCTGTCCCGAAAAACTGTACCGCAGTGTACACGAGACGATTTTCACATTACCCGATGCAACATTGCTGTACCCTGCGCACGACTATCGAGGCTTGACAGTCTCTTCTGTGGACGAAGAGAAGAGGCTGAATCCCAGACTTACGAAAAATCTTAAAGAGTTTGTCGAAATAATGAACAATCTAAACTTGAGCTATCCCAAACAAATAGGTAAGTACTTGTCCCGGAGTTGGTTCAAGGTCAGATGAATGCTTATAGATATGGTTTTATGTTGATTTGATCATAAAATATAGTATCTATATTAAGGAAATCACTTGATAGTAATCTGGTGGAAGTTATATGTTATCTCTTGGATTAGAATAGACCGATAAAGTAGTGAAATTGATTGAAGGACTCAAACATTGCTGACATTGATATGTTTTCCATATGCTATGAACATTTCTGATAGCAATATAGGTAACACGACAGATGAACATCCTTTTCTTAATGTCCCTGTGATCCTTCAGGGTAAATTATCAATTGTATTCTTTAACTGAAATCTTGGATGCACTGACTCCAAACGTCAAATTGCTAGTTTTATAAAATACAAGAAATGGCGGCTCTATTAACTAGTTCAAACTGGTTTTTATTTTCGGAGATAATTATAAAAATCATAGAGAAGCAGCAGCTATTTTAACAACAGACATCCGAATAGAAATATTCAGCATTCGACAGTTGCAAAAATTCTAAATAAATTCAAGACGTCTGGAATTGTTCACAATAATTTTAATAAATCTTTTTTTCAATAAAATAGCTGATCTGTAATTTACTAAATCTGTATGTGTATTATATTTATACCAAAAATTATTTTCTACATCCGATGGATAATATTGGATACCTGACAATAGTTTTCAATTATGATGAACTTTTTCCAATAAAAACTCTGGATATTTTCAAAAATAAAGGTGGGTACTTTACTCCCGATCAAAATTCATATTTTCGACTCACCTTGTAAACGGATTTAAAAAAATTATATCTGATGATTGCATTTTCAGTTTTGGACTATGCAGAACTTTTTATCAATAATATTTTTTTAAAAAACGTATATTAAAAAAGTTTTCCATATCGTTCCGACTTAATTGGACTCGGTGTATATTATATGTTTAAAACAATATGTAGTATTATTGACTTAACCACACTCCAATTTGGGCTGAAAGTCTAAGATTCCAAACAGTCTTGTCTGTGTACGGTTATATATTTATCTATGTTCCGAATGTATAATATTAATAGAATATACACTTTTTCCTTTTCAGTTAGGTAGACTATATCTACCTTAATATTTTCAAAGTTTGATGTGTGACCTGTTCAAATAGCTACAAAAACAAAGATCATTCATAAAACATATTTTCTAACAACTAAATTTAGACACTTTCAACCCTAGATGTGCTGTTATCATGACATATATAATTAATTTTTAACTTATTACATATCCGATTGATGATTATAAAATCTTTCCTGTTTGTAGTTCATTTCTCTCCAATTCACGAATGTAATTAGTGTAAATACTAATTGTTTGGTGTTGTGATAATAATGTAAATATTCTCGAAAGCTCGGCTGATTCCAAAGAGTTTTATTCATTAAATGACTGCGACTACATTCCCAACAAAAATCTCTTTTATTTATAGAACTAGAGCACAATGAATAATCTATATTGGGGCAACGGTAATAATATATTTACGACTGCCAAACTACTGGAGCGCATTATATTCTCATTTTATTCGAGCTCTGTGTTATTATATACACATTTGGTTATCATTATAATAGTTTACGTGTGTCGGCATTATTGTGCTGCCATATTTTTTATTTACAGAACAATTTTATATATTGTGTTTATGTATATACAACTCCAATCAAATATTTCCATGTCAGCCAAGACCTGCAACAGTCTCTACAAGAACCACTCGGGAAGTATACCACCGTATTACAAACGGAACTAATAGCACTAGCTCGATGGGCGAGGACGAGTAATAAGCTTCTTCACAGACAGAAAAGACGCCTTAAAAGCGCTTGAAACGGGCAGGTACGACGCGAGAACCACGCTGAACTGCCATCGCGAACTGTCGGAACTAGCGAATGAAAATCTGATGGAACTAGCTTGGGTGCCAACACACGATGGGAATGAGGGTAATGACAAGACGGATAAGCTGGCGGGTGCTGCTTCGTCGGGAACAATGTGTGGGCCCGAACAGGCAATACCGATCACACAGCACATCATGGCCAACCTCATTAAAGAGGACACACACCTCAGACACTGTCAGAGGTGGAACTCAATTCGGGGCTGTCGATAGAGCAAGAACTTCATCACGGAGCCATGCCGGAAACGGGCCGAAGACGGCCTAGCTTTGCCCCGGGCCGTCACGCTCCAGATGCTTGTAAGCATCTGGACTGGGCATGCTGCGCTAAGAAAACACCTATATACAATGGTGTCATCGACGACCCGAAATATCGGGCATGCATGGAGGAGGAGAAGAAACAGTGGAGCATCTCTTTACAGAATGCCCCGCTCTATCCGACGTTCGTAAGGCCATCCTAGGACTGAAGTGGCCGGATCTAACCAACATCAGACGCACCTCGCCTGCGGCAATCCTGAGATATCTGGACCAGGTTGTCGGGATACTCGAGGAACCGTAGGTCTGAGGAGTAAGGGGGAGAGGCACAATGGGCCGAATTGGCCTAAGTACCCGCATTGGCACCCCTGCGTAAATTAATAATAATAAAAAATAATATTTCCCTATCTATATACACTGTGGGCGAAATTAAGTTGAAACACATTTTAACCTATTACCTATATCTCTTTAGTTTTCAAGCCGATTTCAATATAATTTGGACACAGTACGAATTAGTCAATTCTTGAACGGCTGCTGTTCTTTCGTATAAGGATGACACTACAGGGCGGGATCTAGGCCATAATTTATATTGCAGTGTTATTTTTGTCGTTGCAATAATAAGCAGCTTTTATTAGTAAACATATTTTGAGTTAAATCTGACCATTAAAAATCGGCACACCAAATACTAATAAAATAATACAAACGAAATTAGAAATATTCCTTTATTCCGTTTTTGTTAGAGCGCTGCATAACGGAATGTCAACTGCAGGGCGTCATATAATGTCAGTATTATTTTATTCAAGTTAGCCATGGAATACCCGGTCAATGTCATGTTTTTGAAATGGTCTTAAATTTTGTGAAATGATAATAATCATAAATATAAAAAAGAAAGTAAAACATTTTCAAACATTATTTATTAATAAAAATAAACTTATTTTACAAAAATTCATTGAGAATATGACTCCCTTCACTATTTATGACCTTCGCCGCCACTGACCTAATCACAGCCGCTTATTATTTCAACGACAAAAATAGCACCGTAATTTAAATAAATCCCTAGATCGGTCCCTGTAGTGTCATCCTTATACGAAATATTAACAGCCGTTCAAGAAATGACGAATTCTTAAGTGGGTCCAGACACAACGTCTTGCCAAACGATAAAACGTTCATGCAAATCGTTCGACAAAAAGTCCAAAAGATAGCGCGTCCACACGTTTTCAAGTAGTTGGTAAAATTTTAGTTTCGCGACGTTTTCGGTCATAGAAGAAGCGCTTCTTTGGTCGCTCTCTCTCTGCTATTTGCATTACAATAAATAGCAGAAATAAATAAAAAATTCGAAGATTAAGATGATCGAGGGAATGGTTGTTAAAACTACATGAATTTTCTCATGTCAGATTATTTGGTGAACTTGATCCAGATGATTGAAGTAATTACCTGAGAATGGACACTGAAACTTACAACCATTTGTTAAAATCTGTTACTTCTCACCATAACATCGGTTTGTAGATATAATCTTCACCAGCACCACTTTTAGTGGATTTCATTATTTTGGTGCGTTCTCTTTTGTAAACGGTGCGTAAAGAGTTAATTTTTTTGGTAACTGTCTCCTTGTATTTTTCAATCATTATTTCATATGCCCGTGGCTTCTTATTCCGATCACTGTACTCGGCACTTTTAACTTTTGCTACAAGCAAGGAAAACTACGATAGAGTTCAATAAATTTTCTTCAAAAAAAAGGTCGGGAGCACTGACGATGATGAGACCTATTGCTTTTAAATTTTCAAATGCAAAGTATATTTAAGCAAGGCAATACGTACTATGAAAATTAAAACAATCCAATAAAACGAAAGTTTGTCCACACGCTTCAACTTGTCGAATAAATTTTTGTAAAATGATGCCTCGTGATTCAAATTTTCGACTTAAAGTACAACCTTCTTTTGATCATGCAAGACGTACGTTTTGTAGTCTACACGCTCCGTTTTACTTGATACGACTTGTCTGATTCGATAAGTCGTTTGACAAGACGTTGTGTCTGGACAACCCTTTACAGAGTCAAAATTTTATTGAAATCGGCTTGAAAACAAAAAAAATGTGATCGGTTAAAATGTGTTCCAACTTAATTTTGCCCTCAATGTATATATAAAAGCTGCAACTTTCGAATGAATGATAGATTAATAGATTGGTTTCTCTGTTCATTTATATGGTGACAAAATTTAGTGAATTGGACCCAGGATTTTCCGCTCTGTCACACATACACTCAAGAGACTCAGCTATGCTGTTATGTTGTAGATAAAAAAATATTTATTAATTTATATGTTCTACCAAGGCTCGCTGTTCGCTGTAAGATCCCAATAGGGGAAAAAATAAAGACCTGTCAATTACAGTTCTTATAATTGCTGTAAAAGTCCATAAAAAAAGACACGGAATCGATATATTCCTTGCATTTGTAGAAGGACATCTTAGGGATGTATTAAAGAAATTTTAAATCCACCATTTCCTTCCCCCCAAGAATTTTGCCCCTTGTGGTTGTAGAGACTATTTACGTCCCGAATGGACTTTTTTCCAAAAATTTAATAGGCTCCGAATTACAGCAACATAAAAGAAGTAAGTGTGGAATATTGTTTGGCATTTTGCACAAACGTTCTCTTGAATGATTGATTTATGCAAGGAATAAAAAAAAATCCGAAATTCATTCGAAATTCAACGCCTAAAGGGTAAAATGGGGGTTCATACTATTGTATAGAAAAATATTATTAAACATTTCGACTCGAAACTTCATAGGAGTACTCGTAGAAACAAAGAAGCAAACATGTATTTCATGGTTTTCAGAAAATCAACCCCTTATTGGTTGATTTGGGGGTAAATAAAAATGAAAAAATGGATAGGTATATTTCAGGAATCATAATTAATCTTTTTAAGATGAGCCTTGACTTGCTAATGACCTGAATTGACCTCGACTATCTATTTTAGGTGTTTCCTATTTTGTAAATTCGAAAAACGATTCGATTGGTTGTGATTTAAAACCCTTTTGAGCCAGTAGATTTCCTTATTTGTACATACCGATAAGGCAAACTATTTTGCTAGTTACTCGTAAAATTTCAACAAGATTTGAATTTATAATAACATTGGCTATTACCTCAACATGGTTGAATACTTATAAGTACTAAACCTGTGTGCTATATTGTAACCTGATCTACAAGAATACTGGTCACTTATAATTGTTTTTAATTTCTAAAATGGACTTACAACAAGATTTTTTTCATGAATTTGTAATATTCGCTTATTAAAATGAAGCAAGCTTTCAATATCAGTTGTGCATTATATCAACCCAGTTGATAGTTTTGTTTTCGTATTGGAAAGATTCGTGTATCATAATTCCTCTCCCAAACCCCTATACAAATCTGGCACATATAACAACAATATATTATCTTCACCATCAACCAATTGATTTCCACACGCCTCCAAAAGTCAGCAGTTCATCACCCTTGGCAATTTCGTGGAATATAATATCACACATCCCTTTTATTTTGCCCACGTCACGTCGTCTTCAAGATGACGCGCAGCTGTAACGCTGACAATGCTTTGTCATCGGATATTTGCCACAAATGAATGATTTTTCTTCATATTGCCTCGTCCACCCTTCCTATATACTCATTTCATTATACAGGGTCCCGACAGTATTGCTACTTCTTAAACGGTAAGAGATAGAAGGATGGTTAAATTGGAGAAAAGTTATTTAGACCTCTTTAATATCCCGGTTTGAAAATTAAAAAATCCCGATGGCATGTAGTCAGCGGAAAGGTAAATTTTTCAAAATTCATTGATTTGAAATTTGAACAACCTTTTCATTGGTATACCTACATGTTATTACATAAAATTGTCGTATGTGTCATAGCCTTGCGGTTAGAGGTTTTTGTTTTGGCTGTTTTTTTTCGTCTATTTCTTTTCAATAAATATACTATATATTTTTTTAATCAGGGTCTATATTAAGATCTCCAGAAAATGTAGAATTACATCAAATTTATATTGAGTGTTCATGTTTTATCAATATTTGTTATTTTTCTTTATTAATTTTAATTTTTTTACCTGTGTATTTTATGAAAAATTGCTTTGAACAAAAGTTGTAGGTACTGATTATATCTATAACCTAAAATTATTTTTAATAATATTTACACTACGGCTCTTTTTTGATAATTTTTTAAAATGTTTGAATGGTCGCCATTTTGAAAATACTAACCCCATATTGCCTAATAACGAACTCGACCGAGATATTTGAGAGATTGATTTTTGTAGCAAATTTGAACTTGATACCTTCAAAACTGCGACCTCTATCGTGTTAACAAATTTCGTAATATCCCATAAATATATATATATATATATATATATATATATATATATATATATATATATATATATATATATATATAAACTTTGGAACCAAATGTTTTTTTGGACTAACTTATAGACATATAACAACATGCCGTTGAAATTTTTTCGAAATTCAAAAGTGTGAACGATCGCAATAGGTATATTTCTATAAGAAATTTACCTAAAATAGTCAAAGGTTCCTGAAATAGTTTGAAAAGACAATCATCGATTTATTTTTATTTATTTTCTCAATTGATACTAGGAGAGAAAAGCTGAAATTTTGCATATGCAAGGAATGCACCAAGATGAACATGATGGAATTGGAAATATATAATTTTTTTTATTTTCAAAGATATGCTATACGTACGACTTTTGTTTTTCTAATGGGCTATTGGTCTTTAAATCCAGAAAAACATAGTAAAATGATAAATTTTCAAATGTGTCTGTCCATAAAATAGTGTCTTGAAATAATAATTGCTTTCACATGGTTTGATACCAATTACGAAATTCATGTCGATGCTCGGAATCTCCTAGATGTTATTTGTTAATAATTGTGAATTTATAATCATGGTACTTGACTTTATTGAATATTTTTTGAACCCACGATGCGCTAATCCCACATTAGTTCTCAATAGATTTTGAAGAAAGTTCTGGATTGATACTCACTACGTTAATTTCATGGTGTGTTTTTATAAGACGATATTTTCTTCGCGTTGTTGAAACGCATCCAAATTCTGTCAAGTTTCTTGAAATTGAGTAAAGTGTTTTCCTTGTTGGCGCATTTCTTTCGGGATAAAGTTTATCATATTCTCGCACTGCTATATCATCATTTTTATAAAATCTAATATAAATGTCATATGTATCCTTTTTTCACTATAAGTATAACGCACCGTTTTCTACAATTTTTAAATTAAAAGAATATTTGGAAAACGAAACTTCAGAGTGTATTAAGATTTAAATGTCAAAGGAGTACATATTGTTACTTTTGTCATGTGGATTGAAATATTTGGTTTTCTTATCAAGGCCTACCACATTCGAAAATATTTTCACCGTTTTTCTGTCTTTCTGAATTTAAATGTCGACTCATTCTACATTGTTGCAAAGGAGATTTTTGGTTTCATTCAATGGTATAAAAAACAAACATGGCGCCCATAAGAAAAACAAAAGTCGTTTAGCATATCTTTGAAAATAAAAAAGATAAAATCTTTCTAACACTTCTATCATCTTCATATTGGTGCATTACTTGCATATGTAAAATTTCAGATTTCCTCTCCGAGTATCAAATAAGAAAATAGATAAAAACAAAATCGGTGATTTTCATTCTTTCCAAAATATTCCAAAAACCGTTGATTTTTTCTAATTTGTAAACCAGAATATTGAAGAGGTCTAAATTACTCTCCAATTTAACCATCCTTCTATCTCATACCGTTTAAGAAATAGCAATACCGTCCCTATGAAATCGTTTCTTGAAAAGACCTAAGGCGAAAAACGATGCGGTTATTCCCTGCTGGACTATACTGATATTAGTTTATCCTTTGATGTTTTTTTAAAAGTCGCTCTTTTACGAAGATAAAGGGCAAAAAACAATATATGATGGACCTAACTTTTGACCTGCTCGATCACCAGATTTTAACTCCTTTGATTATTTCATATGAAGTCCTCTGAAGTCATGAGTTTATTCTGTTTCAGTGGAAAATGTGCACGATTTAAGAAATCGAATGATTGAAGGGTGTAATAAGAAACGACCCTGGTGTTTTTGAAAGATTTCGGCAGTAAATGAGGAGAATATTCGAATCTTGTAGATTAAGAAGTTCTACATGTAATTCTTTTAAATTTATTATTTTTGAATTCTCGCAATGTATATTAGAAACAAAGCAACCTAATTCTAAAAAACTGGATAAAATAGTCGAGTAGTCCAGGAATAACACCTTGAATTATACGGGGATGGGGAACGCTGCTCAAAGCGGCCCTGGGAATATTTTTTTAATCCAAAAATACGTCCTCAATTTTTTTATGGATTTCGCTTTTGTCATGTAAAAAAATTGGGGCCCCAAAGAGGGAGCGCATCCCTAAGCAACTTTTTTTCTAATTAGAAGACACCACTTATGGCACCCTTTGAAATGCTTATTGCAAAAGGAATTTGTTGATAAAAAAATGACATTTATCAAACCATTTTTAATTTTCTTAAGAAAATGATTTTTAATTATTTAATGAACAATTAGATTAAAAATAACATTAATATTGGAATGACACCTTTTCAGCGTACCAGTTGTTGAAAATACGCCCCATTAACCTGTTGGCACAGATCCAACCGATGGTAGAACTCGTCCCTAACTCTTCTCAAAACTTCTGGCGTGATTAAACGTATCTCTGCCCTAATCCTTGCCTCTAAGTCTTTCAGTTGTCTGGACAATTTAAATGGAGACCTGTAACATTCTTAATACCAGAACTCCAAGGAATATTCCTTAATGATGGAAATCTAGAGCAAAGGATATTTTTTCAGCGGGATGAAGTTCCTCCCCATTTTGCAAGAAATGTAAGGAAATTCTTAAATGCTGCATTTCTGAATAGGTGGATAGGATGACGAGGATTTATAGAGTGGCCTCCCAGATTCCCGGATATTAAACCATTAGATTTTTATTTATGGGCGAAGTAATAAGAACTAAGGTTTATGTCAGCAGACCTAGAAAACTGGAAACTGGAAACTCAAATGCAAAGATTCGGACAGAGATACGTTTAATCACGCCAGAAGTTTTGAGAAGAATAAGGAAAGAGTTCTACCTAGTGATGCGCAAAGCAAGACCAAGACCGATATGGTCTTGGTATTGGTCTTGGTCTTGCACCCTTGGTATTGGTCTTGGTCTTGCATCAAATCCTTAGTCTTGGTCTTGGGCCTTGGTCTTGCATATACGGTCTTGGTATTGGTCTTGGTCTTGCTGCAGGACTTGCAAGACTTCGCAAGACTCTTGCAAATATTTTGATCTTTTTATAAGTGTGAAAAGTTGTTGCGATTCTAAACCGTAATTGCTTAATTTAAATGAAGAGGAACCCTGCATATGTATGGGAAGTACGTAATTCATAATCTTAGAAGATTGCCTGTAATTATATTATCATTCGAAATGGATAAATATCGACCGTATAAAAAATTGTCATTGTCCAGAACAAACACGCCTGGTATTGTAATGGTACCAAACCATTGTAGAATAAGTAATGAGAATAAAACTAGGCTTGTAGAATTAAGTTAGGGCAAGTGAGATGCTTAATTAATTAATTAATAAAGTTTATAAATTAATAATCACCATTCACATATGAGAATCGTATCTTACTAGCGCGACTTAGTCTGCTTGTGTTTTCTCGGTATCATCCGTCCCAACTGAGCACTCATTTTACTATATACTTCTACTTTATACTTCTATTTCATAACTTATTCTCTTGCTCATTCTACAATGGTTTTGTACCATTTTTGACCGACGAACCCCAAACGGAGGAGGTATACAATTCGACTGTGTGCTTTTTTTTTTTTTGGTTTGTGCGCGCCTTTCATATAGTAATCGTAATCCGATTTTGATGATTTTTGATTCATTTGAAAGAGGAGGCTTGAGAAATGGTCCCATATTCATAAAAACGGGAATCCGACATCTTCTTCCCTCCGAAAACCGCCCCCGAAGGGGGTGGAGGAGGCAAATTTTCTCGAAAATTGAAAATCTGCGTTGGTATAATTACAGATAGGACAATATCCGGAAACGTTTAAATTGAACATTTTTTCAAAAGAGTAACGGTTTTCGACATAGAGACATTTTAAATTCTCAAATATACCTATTTTCGCTTTGTGGAGAGGGCCATTTCTGTCGAAAATTGAAAATCTGTTTGCAGTACATGAAAGACATAATTATTTGTAGCATCATTTATAATGAACATTTTTCCCTTAGGATTACGGTTTTCGAGTAAAATCAATGTTAAAATGGTAACAACTGAAATATTCAAGCGTATTTCCGCAGCGATGTTCTGAGATCTCAATAATAACAACTAAAAGCAAGGAATATACGTGGGTAATAGGATAAGTACTATCTTAATTGGTATTAGTGAACGTTCAACGATTTTCGTGACTAATGTTACACTCAAAAGTGTGAAATAAATATTTTTTACAAAAAATTGGACCGACGTTATTAGTTGGTGCACTGAAAAGTATAAAATAATATTAATTCTATTGGTGCTGGTACTTGTGAAGTTGGTGCCAAAAGTTATCAATCTACCTGCAACTGCACAACTTCAAAAGTAATAGCACCAATAGAATTAATATTATTTTATACTTTTCAGTGCACCAACTAATAACGTCGGTCCAATTTTTTGTAAAAAATATTTATCTTTAATAAAATAGAAAGAATCTCTGAAAGCGATCAAAAGTATTTCTGGTTTATAAAACTAACTTCAATTTTTTTAGAAAGCTTTTTCCAAAAAATGAAAATTAAAAAAAGGTTGAGATTTGTAAATACGCGCATTTATAAAACTAGGTATCTATTTAAAAAGTCAGTCGTGTGAATATCTTAGTTGAGTTAGTTAATGAGCAAATAAGGGCAATCTAAAATTTCAAATATCTCCAAAAGTGGCCACTGGATAAATGTCATCAAAAAGATATCAGATTTATAGATGATTTTGAACGTTTCCCTAAAAAATTCTGCGCGATAGAAAAAATAATAAAAATAAAAAACAGCTCGGTAAGGGAAATCCTAGAAGGATAGGGTATAGGTATAGGGTGTTTCAGAATTTTCTGAAATCCGGAAATCCTAGAAGCGTAAAATGAACTCGCTTTTCACCCAACAACTTTTAATTCAATATTTTTAGAATTTCTAAAATAAAGATCGATAATAAGGGAGTTCAAAGATTAATTTGATTAGGTTATTTATTAGCGTTTCTTAACTTATCATTGAGCAAAATAATATGTTTCCTACCAATTTGGTGTTTGGTTACGAAACAGCAAGAGTCTTGCAATTCTCGCAAGTCTTGCAGCAAGACCAAGACCAAGACCAGGTTAGTCTTGGTGTTGGTCTTGCATCCCAGTATTGGTCTTGGTCTTGGGTCTTGGTTTTGCATAGACGGTCTTGGTCTCGGTCTTGGTCTTGCAATTTTGCAAGACCAAGACCAGTCTCGCAGCATCACTAGTTCTACCATCGGTTGGGTCTGTGCCAACAGGTTAATGGGGCAAATTTTCAACAACTGTTACGCTAAAAAGGTGTCATTCCAGTATTAATGTTATTATTAATGTAATTGTTCATAAAATAGTTCAAAATCAGTTTTTAGTAAATTTCTGACACATGGTTTGGCAGATATCAAAAAAATGTTATCGACAAATTCCCTTTTCAATAAGCTTTCCAAAGAGGTGCCACAAACGGTGTTTTCTAATTTGAAAATGCGCCCCTTCTTTGCGGCCCCAATTTTTTTTACATGACGAAAGCGAACTCCATAAAAATCTTTGAGGACATATTTTTGGATATTTGAAAAATCTTATTCCCAGGGCCGCTATAAACAGCGTTCCATTTAAAATCCCCACCCTGTATAATATATTTTCCTATGACTATCTCCGCCGTCTTGGAGAAGGGGTAAATTTAGTTTTTTGCTATAACATGGTTCTACGTCCTACCTACGGTTTTTTGCTCTCTACAGTTGTCATATTTTCACCTATCGTTAATGGTTCTCGAGATAAGTATACAATAAAAAAGTAAATAAAAACTATATTGAAACTTATCATCTTTTGATTTAGACAAATATGCGTATATATATATTACGTATACTCTTAAAGTTCTTGTTGTAAAAATCTATTTTTATACAATTTTTTTCATAAATAAAAAAATATATTGAATAACGTCAAATAATGCGAAAAAAAGGGTTTGGAGTGTTCTTTCTATACCGATTCTAGAGATCTTTAATTTTATTCTCTAGCATTTTGCTACTGCTTCATGAGATATTATGAAAAACTGTTGTTTTTGAGTAGGTATAATATCTGATTTTGACTATTTCCACAGAGTTTGATCCAAAATTTGTATAATTTTCCAAATGGCGTAGAAATCTGGGTCTAGCATTTCAAGTTAAGCTTTTTTAAGTCCAGAATAAGCCTTCTCAGTTAGTTTGCATTTATCTATTTGCCATTTTTCGTCTATAATGACTGCAATAAAAAAAGTCCCTCTCGCGGCTGTCACCCTTCCTCCAACAAAACAGACAGACAGACTATCGGTTTCTGCGGGGCCGACTGCCTACTCCGAATGATGATTAATCGCTTGTCTGGATGGATCTGGAAGCCCAGCATTGTACTTCCTTCTATTATTACAAAATATATCCGAACAAATTACTACAATCATTTCACGATTAATAACAACAGTAATATGTGGAGGGTAGTAGAATTGGGGGCCGCATCGTCTGATCGGTTTTAGCTTTCTGAAAAATGATACGCGCGATACGGAACTTGCGAAGCATTCTGTTATTCCAGCCTCCGATTGAATTGTGATTACTTCGTGGGATTGTTTCGACCCAGAGGATGATCAGTGTAATTTCTTGAAAACTGTGTCATTTTTCTTTTCTGTGTATTGCTTAGTCTTGTAATTTGCCAAAGTAGAGATGTGTGAAGTAAAATTATATACCTACTTATCTTTGTAAATAAACAAAGTTTCTGGGATCCCATCTTAAAAGTGACAAAAAGATTACGAATATCATTTGATGGAGGATGAAGAGCTTGTTATAACTGTATAGGCTGGTACTTGAACGAAATGTTTCCAGTTATATATTTTGTAAACATTTTTTCGGCACACTGTATCTTTTTTAAAGGTGAGTATTGACTTAATTCTAAGAGGATAGGTGACTAGTTGAATAATAAGCATGGTTAACATAGATCTCAATGACTAATATTACAAACTAGTTAGGTGCTGGACTTACCAACGATCTGGTCATTGAGGACACCGAATGTTCACGTTAATTAATTTCTAATAACTCACATTCAATTTTAATCCTTTCTTTTCAATACGTAAGAATTTGGAATTATCATTAAATGTGTGATTATTATCATTGAGATGTAGCGCATAGTATGGAATTAGTTTTATGGTATATGAATGAGCTCTTTTATTCATTGGTACGGGTTGAAAAATTTCTGTCAGTTTGACCAATGTAAACTTTCAACAATCAGGGCAAATGGGTTTATAACACCTGATTTAGAATTATCTGGCGAATAAAGTAAACATTTTTAAATCGCAATGTTAACCCCACTAATTTCAATTCTATCAACATTTTTTACTGCTCATTATCACAATAATTAAAAGGTAAATTGCCACGGTTGGTTTTGACAACATTAACTATTTTTTTCGTTCCCTTGACCTCCTCTCATCCCACGATCCTCCAGCGGGATAATTGGGATATCACGGAGGCGGTGAATAATGCCCCTCCCAGTAAATGGGTTAACCTTTCGATGGGTCGATGCGGATTAATCGAATTTGCGTACCTACCAACTAGAGCGAGAGCTGGCTTCAGAAAACTTGGTTTATTAAATAGCGTAACAGCTAGAATTTGTTCCTAATTTCTGTATGACTTTAATTTGTAAAGAGCCGGACGCGTGTAGTGACAACCACACAAGGGAATTTAACTTGTTTCTAGAAAAAAAATAATGTTGCATCACGATTGAAGTTTCGTCAAATATAATAATTATAGTGAACATTTTCAATCAAAATCAAGAATTCCATCAGTATGACACGACAGTGTATGAATACTTTGCTTTAAGAGCATACATTTGATAAAAGTAATGACGTAAAGAGTATAGAACTTTTTTGACTTTCGTCAAAGTTAAGTGCACATGCGCATAAAATTCGTATAAATTCATATGTTTTTACATTGGGAAGCAAAGGTGATATAAATAAATCAATTAATTTATAATAATTTGAGAGGAGCTTTTGGCCATAACTTTTAATAGTTTTTTATAAAATATGGAAAAAAGTATTAGAATTTAGCTCGAGAGCTAAAATTTAATATTCTTCCTGTGTATAATACACTTTTTTTTCGGTGACGCGAAAAACGATGATTTAATATTGAACAAATATTATATACAATATTGTAACGTGCAAGGGGAACAGCCGCCGGTATAGGCAACAAAGTCGCGGCGTCCTTTTGAAGAATGCGCGAGTGTTGGAGATCTGGATTAGCGGTGAATGACCAAGATCTGAAGTCTTTGTCAGGTATATATATGGGAGAATTGTCAGCATGAGAGACAGAGTTGTAATTTTTATTATTTCGAGTGTAAAAGTTAATTTAACAATTGTAAATTAGTCTCACTTATCTGCGAATCCTCATACACAACAATTTGGTGACAAAAGAGGGATAAGTCAGTGAAGAGGCTTGCTTTTGTCGATGGTGAACACCCGAAAGCAGACAGAAAAATGGAAGAACAACTAACCAAGTTATTCTCCGATTTTTCGAGAAAACAAGAAGAATTACGAAAAAAGAAAAGAGAGAAGAGGAGAAGCGAAGGCTGCGAGAAAAACAAGAGGAAGAGGTACGGCGACAACAAGAAAAGAAAGAAGAGGTACGACTACAGAGAGATTTCGAGCAGATTGTTGGATTGTTGCGAAATGTCCATCAAGATATCAATACCGTAAAACAAGAAGTTCGAGAAGAAATTGGGACACTTCGAGAAGAAATTGGGACAGTTTGAGAAGAGTTTGAGGAAAAGTACCGAAGACTAGAGAAAGAGGTGAAGAAAAAACGGGATACCAACCATGATGAAAGCAGCAAATTGGACTCGTCGGCGATCACTACAGCCAACTTAAACCACCAATGTTTGACTGCGAAACACCCTGGGCCATGTACAAACGTCAATTTGAGGCTGCAGCCAACGCAAATGGATGGGATCATCAGCAGAAGGTAAAGGCGTTGGTATTGGCCTTGCGGGGAAAGGAGCTTGAAATACTTCAAAACATTCCTGAAGCCAAACAAACTGATTATTTTCGGGCGCCTTGGAACTAAGATGCGGCAACAAATATCTTAGTCAAGTGTATCAGAGCCAATTGAAAACAGAATTCAAGGTTCAACGGAGTCACTGCAGGAATTCAACAGTAGCATTGAGAGCATGGTGCGACTGGCTTATCCACAGGCCCCTGACGAATTCATTGAGCAAATTAGTGTCCAGTACTTCATCGACGGAGTTAGAGATATAGACATGCAGTAACCGTTGAGACTAAGTAGGCATAACACCTTAGTTGTCCAGGCACTGGAATACGAAGCTGCCAAAAACGCTTCGATGAATCGAGAAGTCGGGGTGTCAGACGAACCGCAAGAAAATGAAGATTTCTTCAAGAAGCTGGAGTCGATGTTCCAGAAATTCTTCTCTCAAAGAGGCAAGGAGTCATGATATAGAAACGTGATTAAGTGTTACAATTGCAACCGAGAGGGACATATAAGTATAAATTGCAAGCGACGACCCAGATCTAAGGGACGAAATGTTCAGAGAGAGAATACCCGACTTCAGGAAAACTCCACCTCCTCCAGTGGAAGGGGGCTAACGCTAGCGATTACTGAGACTACTGATTATCAAGCCCCCAAGTTACATTTGCGCTCCATTAAGGAGAAACGGCAGAGTTACGACTTTCAAATTAAGACCAAAAAGAAAGAAGTCACGCCAACGCTGACTGTTTGTCACGAAGACCTTGTGGCAGTTCTTGTAAATTCTGTCAAAGATAGGAACAAAGAGAACAGCTAAGGATATTGCACATATCCAACAAATGCAGAATAGTAATAAAGAAACGGAAATTACGGAGAAAATCACCAGAGATAACTTTAAAAGATAAAAAATCGCTGACTGGCTAGACCAAAAACTACGACCCGAGTGGCAAGAAATCTCCAGATTTGATCAGACGGTCAACGGGTACTGGTACAGTGGCCGAAGCCCTTCTGGATAACGTGATATCCAGACACGGAGTGCCTTTGGAGCTGCATACCGATCAAGGCAGAAACTTTGAATCTGAAGTATGGACGCAGTTAATGAGGTTGCCGGGGATCCGAAAAACAAGAACAACCCCACTTCATCCACAGTCAGATAAAATGGTCGAGAGGCACAAAAGAACCATCAATCAATACCTCTCAATATTTTTGGATGAGCACCAACTTAACTGGGATAAACTGGTACCTCTCTTTCTCCTGGCCTACAGAAGCTCCCAGCATGAATCCACTAGCTGTACACCATCGATGCTGTTGTCTGGAAGAGAAATGAAGCTCCCCGTAGATCTGATGTTTGGCAGACCATCAGCCGAAGATCATGAAGAAGTGTCTCTTCCACATTATATAGCTGACCTACAGGAGCGACTTAGAGTAGTCAGATTTTGCCAGAGAAAAGCTTCAGTTAAAGAGCGACAAAATGAAAATGAGACTTGACAAAAGGCAGCCATTAAACTCTTTCAACGAAGGCGATGCAGTTTGGTTGTACCAGCCACAGCGAAGAAGAGGATTAAGTTCGAAATTGCAGAGACCTTGGGAAGGGCCATATCGCATTGTCAAAAAGATTATTGACTTGGTGTACAGGATTCAACTTTTGAGAGCCAAACCAAATATGGTGCATGTGGAAAGGCTGAGTCCGTATCGAGGAGATAATCCACCGGTCTGGAGACAAACGGAAAAGGCTGTTCGGGACGAACAGCTTTAAGGGAGGGAGCAGTGTAACTTGCAACGGGAACAGCCGCCGGTATTGACCACAAAGTCGCGGCGTCCTTTTTATGCATGCGCAAGTGTTGGGGATCTCGATTAGCGGCGAATGACAACAGATGCGATGTGGGCATGCTAGTGAGGATGCCGACATGCCGACAAAGGATTTCGAGAGAAGTCCAGTGGCGGCTAGTGAATCAAAGACTAGAAGCGGCTCGAAAGATCTGGAGTCTTTGGGGTATATATATATGGGAAAATTGTCGGAATGAGAGTCAGAGTGTAATAATATAATAGTTCGAGTAAGCTAGTGAGAATATAGTAAAGTGAAGTTGTAATTTTTATTATTTCGAGTGTAAATAAAGTTAATTTAACAGTTGTAAATTAGTCTCACTTATCTGCGAACCCGCATACGCAACAATATATTAAAATCGGAAGTAAAATTTTAAGTTTTAAACTGGTAAGCGGTTGTACTTATAGCGAAAATTAGACCAGCGTTGCTAAGGTAACTTTTAAAATAAGCAAATATCTGTCAATTTAATTCAGTGAGTTCATTTAAAAATTGCCAACATAGTGGTTCTTTGTAAAAAATACACGTACACGTATCACTCGAAAGAGCTTGTTATGAGTAATTTGAAAATATATATTCATGAACGTTTCAGACGCCTCTGAAACTAATAATGAATACATCGACCTTCACTCATAATTTACAGGAAAACCTGAACGAAAATTGTAAGCACGGAATCCTAGCCGCGCGAGCCCGACTCACACATGACCAATTTTCCTATATAACTAGAGTTTAATATGAAAAATATTTTTGAGAATCATTAATCACTTCCAATACTGTTACTTGATTGGCCACTTTTTCTGTAGCCAGCTCTTAGACTAAATATCGACCTCCTCCTAGATGGGGGCACTTGGCTGATGTTTGGGGAAGGGAGCGGTAGTGCTGATGTGTGTTCTGTTGGTGGTCCTGGCAGCGATTCAAGGTCGTGGCCGATGACGGCGGCATCGTCGTCGACATTGTCGCGATTTCAGCGAATTAGCTGGGAAAAATTCAACCCTCAAGGTCTTGGAAGGTCTGGTATTTGTGCTATGGAGTCGTCGGAAATGTTTAAAAAGTTTCTTTTTAAAGAAGGATATATTAAAATGAGGAAATGACACTACTGGCTGATTTCGGTTCTAAAGAATTAGTGCTTGGAAGAACTGTCTCTGACCTACTTATGAAAGTATGTCTTTCAAACTAACTGCTGACATCGTTTTTGGCATATAAACACGTTTTTGGTGCAACTTGGCGTAATTGTGAATTATTTTATCAAAAACGATATTAAAACCATTATACGTATTTCAGTTCAAATCGTTATTTCTTGGAATGTGTTTTAGGTTATACAGTGAAACACGTGTCAATTATAAATCAGTTTGTAACTTCGTTAATATGAAAAGTTTGACTTCACACGATGAATGAATTGAAAAATGACTAAGAATTTTAAAGATTTGTCCTTTTGGGAATGTCTTAAAAAATAAGGTCATTCTGGGCTGGAATTTGAATCACAGTGTCGAGATGATTGCAAGAAGAGCAACCATCTATAGTGCATTTCAAACTGAGAATTCAGTGTGGCGTCTTATGCAACCCATCGTTGTTGCGCCGGGCTCCACAAACTATCAGTTGCTGTCGCCGCTTGGGCTTAAATATTATTTCAACTGTTTTATGTTGAATAATTTGTGCCGTTTTTCCATTTAGAATACATTGCTTTTACTCAGTCACAATGCATTCCCAGTGTGAAACGCAGTTCAGTAATCTAGAAGCCTTGGTAACTTTTCTATTGACATTGTAACAGTATATTGAAATGACAACGTTTTCAAAATGTATACAGATTTTCTATTTTGTTTACAGAGTAGTCTAGTCGATTCATCCCTTTGTCATATTTGTAAGTTATGCTTTGTAATTGTTTTTATGTAACCTGTTATTACCAATCATTCACACTACAAGTTCATACTTTTGCTTACTAGCCAAACTTCATCGCCTTCGTTTGAAGAGTTTAATGGCTGCCATTCCATCTGCCTGTGTATGAAGTGGGGTTGTTCTTGTTTTTCCATGGCAACCATGATGTACTACCCGTACTATCGTCAAATTTTTGTCAGCAATTTGTTCTCTTCTAAAGTTATCTCTGGTGATTTCCTCGGTAATTTCTGTTTCTTTATCCCCAATCTGCATTTGTTGGATACTACAGCATCCTTGGCTGTTTCTCTTTGTTCCTGCCTTTGACAAAATTTACAGGAACTGCCACAAGGTCTTCATGTCAAGCTGTCAGCGTTGGTGTGACTTATTCCTTTTCGGTGTTTAATTTGAAAGTCGTAACTCTGCAGTTTCTGCAACCAACGCACTATCTGTCCGGATTTTCGGATTTTTGAAATTCAGCAGCCACTGAGTGGTTTGTTTTTACTAAGAATTTCCGTCCATAGAGAAAACTGTAGTAATGCTCTATGGATTGTACAACCGCTAGCAGCTTCTTCCAGGTCACATAGTAATTTCGCTCTGCTCTTTTCCCAACGTTTTGGTGAAATATCCATTTACAGCTTTTTCGCCATTCTGTATTTGGGAAAGAACATCTCCTATTCCACTTTGTGAAGCGTCAGTGTCTAACACGGACAATCCTTCGTCCAAGGGATATGAAAGAACAGGAGCACTGGTCAAACGGTTAATTGATGTAGTGGCTTCGCAATCTTCTCAAAATCCTTAACAAATCGGCGATAGTAACTGCTGAGTCCCATAAAGCTTCTAACTTCGTGCTTGTTTTTTGGTCTGGGCCAATCTCGCACTGCCTGGACTTTTTCTGGACCGGTCTCAATTCGTTTCGATGATACGACGTGTCCGAGAAAGTTGACTTTTTCCTGCAGCTTCTTAAAGAAATCTGCATTGTCTTGCGGTTCTTCTGTACACCCTGACTTCTCTTACTTTGCTGCGACGATTCATAGAAGCGTTTTTGGTAGCTTCGTATTCCAGTGCCTGGACAACTGTTTCAGCTAAGGTGTTATGCCTACTTAGTCTCAACGCTTGCTGCATGTCTATATCTCGAACTTCGTCGATGAAGTATTGGACACTAATTTGCTCAATGAATTCGTCCAGAGCCTGTGGATAGGCCAGTCGCACCATGCTCTCAATGATACTGCTGAATTCCTGCAGTGACTCCGTTGAATCTTGAATTCTGCTTTTCAACTGGATCTGATACACTTGACTAAGATAATTGTTGCCGCATCTTAGTTCCAAGGTGCCCGCAACAGCCGAATAATCAGTTTGTTTGGCTTCAGGAATGTTTTGAATTATTTCAAGCGCCTTCCCTCGCAAGGCCAATACCAACGCCGTTGCTTTCTGCGATGATTCCATCCATTTGCATTAGCTGCAGCCTCAAATTGATGTTTGTACATGGCCCAGGATGTTTTGCCTTCAAACGTTGGTGGTTTAAGTTTTTCATTGGCCGTAGTGATCGCCGACGTTTCCAATTTGCTGATTTCGATGTGGTTGGTATCCCGTATTTTCTTCACCTCTTTCTCTAGTATTCGGTGCTTTTCGTCAAACTCTTCTCGAACTGTCCCAATTTCTTCTCGAACTGTCCCAATCTCTTTTCGAACTGTCCCAATTTCTAATCGTACTTACGGTCTCGTCTTCTTGATGGACATTTCGGAACAATCCTGCAATCTGCTCGAAATCTTTCAGTCGTAGTTCCTCTTGTTTTCTCGAAAAATCGGAGACTACCTTTGTTAGTTGTTCCTCCTTTATCTGTTCTTCTCTTCGCTCCTCCTCTTCTCTCTTTTCTTCTTGTCGTGATTCTTCTTGTTTTCTCTAAAAATCGGAGAATAACTTAGTTAGTTGTTCCTCCATTTTTTCTGTCTGCTTTCGGGTGTTCACTATAGACAAAAGCCTCTTCACTCAATTATCCCTCTTCTGGCACCAAATTGTTGCGTATGCGGGTTCGCAGATAAGTGAGACTAATTTAAAATTATTAAAAAAACTTTATTTACACTCGAAAGTAGTATGATAAAAATTACAACTTCACTTTACTATTAAAAAATATAACTAGCTTACTCTGACTCACAGTAACATCTTTACTGTGCTCAATTATTGCACACTGTCTTTTAATCTCTGTCTCTAATGCTGACAATTCTCCCTAATATATATCCGACAAAGACTCCAGATATTTCGAGCCGCTTCTGGTCTTTGATTCACCAGCCGCCACTGAAATTTTCTCGAGATCCTTTGACGGCATCCTAGTGAGTACATGAGAGAGCACTCTTTGTCAGCGGCCGCTCTCGAAATTCGCATGGCTCACGCATAAGCATCAAAAGGAGGCAGACTTTGTGGCCAATGCCGGCGGCTGTTCCCCTTGCACGTTACAGTACTATTATTTATATTTATATCAAATATTTGGAAGAATGAATGTTACAGAAGTTATAATTACCAAATATGACAGGTAATCAGATCATTGTACCTAATCAGTTCCGATTTTACGATTTGACAACGTTTAAAATTCATCAGGCATATGAACCAAGCGATAAACAAGCATTCTATTTATGAAGCATTGAATGTTTCGGACTCCATGATCCTGTTTTGTTCGTAGTGATATCATAGTATCGTGTTATTGGTAATACGAAATATTGCATTTTCAGAATTTCAATCCCTTATATAAAATGAGTTAGCGAGATTATCCTATTATTCCCGCTAAATGACAACAAACTATACCGCCCCAATTTGTTTAAGATTTTTAGATTTGCTCTTTGGAGATTTGAGTGGTGGATCGGACGTAGGTACAGTTTGGCAAATCTAGCTCTGAAGTACATGAAAATGGAAACATATGCAGTTCGTGAAGTAACAATGAGAAAACATTTGGATGACAGAGATAGCAGTAAACGCTTGAGAGATTGCACGCACAGTCAGTTATATACTGACTTCTACTACTTGCACATCGATAGGCGTTGCGATATCACATTCATATTTAGATTTGCCATGTTATAGATTTGCTTCATCATAAGGGTCCCATTAATACGTAACCCTCAAAGCATTTTGTTAATTATTATTTTAAAAATGCTTAGCTAGTTGGTCAACCTTTTCGTTCCCTTCAATTTTCTGGTTCCCTCGGAACGACCCAGGCTAGGTCAATCTGTTGTTACTACTAAGGCCAAGTGGCAAACCTATATTAGTCTGAAGCCTTTGTAGATCTGGTGTGGTTTTGTGAGGATTCACTGAGAGTTCTTCCTCTTCCTCCCATCTACTATATTTAAAGTTTTTGGGTAAAGTTGAGAAATTGTATTTGAAAATCGTCCCCAGGCAATCAATACTTTCTTCAGAAAATCAAACTAGATGAGAAGACATCCTCTGCCATAATGGTTGCCATACCCAGGGTAGACAAGATTATCCTGCCCCTTAGATTTGTTTCTATCCAATAAAATATAGAATATGCTACCCAAAATAATAAAGCCAGTTAAAGATACTGGCAAGCCGCAGTTGATAATGGTGATGAAAAATTACTAATTAGAAATTCGGTTCCTCCGTAGATTGCCTAGGAATGTCTTATAGTCCATTGAGTTTGAAGTTTAGATGGTGGGCGTCCGTCCCTTATGAGACGTTGCCAATGATATAGCGTAGTTAACCCATTTTCCAGGAAATTTTCAACCTATTATGTAGTAATTTATCTCACGAACATACGTTTTAATACACTCCATAATTTGTGGCATACTTAGTTAAATATTCCAAGAGCCATATTACTGCCTCATATACACTATCATGTATAACATTTGAGATGTGATGAAGACGCAGCAGTTTGCTGACGTTCGCCTTTTGTTATTTATACTACAGGGTGATCCACGGTCGATTAAACTTTTGGACGTTTAAGGAGACCGGTCCGTATGATCGGTCCAGTCAGTCAATGGGGACAGCCCCTTATCAGAAACAAAATAGATTAACATTGTTACTTTGATTATCAAATAAATATATTATTTTGAATTCAACTAAATAAGATCTCTTAACACATAGGTCTACCGACTTGTCGAAATTTCAGTCGTGGGAGGTGGTTCCATATTGAACAGAACAGAAGACTCTAGATCTAGGGGATTTTGATTGTGGTCTAACAGAAAATTGCTTTTATAAATGAAGCTCCACACAAACGGGAGCGGTTTTATAATATTTATTTACAAGATCAGCGTCTAGACATTTACAATGTTATGATATCTAGATGATCGTTGCACTGTGTATAAGGAATGGCATATAACTCGCGTGTTGTTTTTCTATCTCTAAATCGTTATAACTAATTAATTGGTTTTTCTTTTGTCACCTGGTATGGAACCCCAAAAATTCATTTGACTATAATAATCAAAAAATTACATTTTTCCAGAATGTCTTTTAAGAATTATTAAGAATATGACTTGAAATATAACGTCTTGTTCAGCAGCAAATCAAAAATTAGCTGAAGGTGGTCATGCTTAACCCTATTAGAGGCTTATAATTAATGGTTTAATAATAAGATGGAATTATCTATAGCGATACCTGAATATTATTTATGGATACAGTTTTTCCAGAAGAATAAAACTGTATTATTATAAGCTGCAAAACTGCAGAGCTCAAAATTTGTAAATTGTTGAAGTAAAGAAATATTCAAAACGGTCTTATGGTTCATTCTTACCTAAGATACCATCGAACGTGAATCACCCCGCATATGTGTACATAAAGACCTTGATGTAGCGTTGAACAGGAGAGTAAAGTAATTTGCATCTTGCAATATAGCCAAAGTTATAGCATAATGTATTTTTCAGATTATTTTCTACGATGCCCACCTTGAAACTTCAATTTTGAAGGACTCTGAGTGGCGTTGCGGAAGTGCTCGATATTCGAAGTCTTGACGATACGTATCCTAGCACAATAACTACCAAGGCGTAAAGTAGCTAATTCTTGGGAAATATGATTTATTCCATTGCACCAATGCGATGAACGTATTTACCACTTGGATAGAAATCAAGTACTCAGTACCTATATGCAGAACTACCGAAGGTGGTACTCTGTAGCCCGAAAAATAATGATTTTGTTCTCTTTTACATCATTCCGTATTATTTCGAGTGCTTTCGATTGATGAGGATATCTCTGTTTCATTGCTAGCGCCTATAAGCGGAGGTATTATGGATCTGTCTCTCTTTATATACTGGACACAATGGGCATGGTCTAACGAATGTACTACTGGAGTAGGGCAAGGTAAACTATCAACAATATTTCTTACTGGCCAAGCAAAACATCGTCGATTGGTGATAAAGTTTTTACTACGTTGGAATCTCTTGCAATGACGCTGATTGGTCAGCTCTCCGGAGGTGTAACTGAAGTATTGTGCAGATATGTATGTCTGTACCGTCGCATTTCGGTCGTGGTCGTGGCTAACTGGTAATATAGAAGTATTAAATATATACGATTCTAGCACCGAAGCTTGGAATGCGCATGCTTTCTTCTGCAGAACATATGTAGAAATGAGGTACCTACCTTTAAAAATCAGATTAAAATCCGTTCACAAATTTCGGAAATCACTGCGAATAAACTAACAGACAGAAAAGAAAAATCGTTGTTCTTTCTCTTATCGCGCCGTCAACATTTTAGATACATACTAACAAATTGAAGACTTAAAGACTCACGGGGTTCTACTGTTTTATTTTATTTAGAGATTACGCCTTAGAGTTTTTAAAGAAAATGCCAGCAATGACTTCAACTATTTTTTACCACTTCTCTTGATTTGAACCATTTCCTAATTATCTTCAACAGATTTGTCTTTAACTTGTAGATAGAACTTACAGATTTAAGATTGTAACTGTTGCATGCCCATAACTGTTCCTTGTATAGGTAAATATAAATAAGCCTCTACGGTTCCATGTCGCAATAAAGATTTCTTTAGAATATTCTATATAAGCCTCCGATCTAGGAATGAGTTCGAATATTCAAGTCTCTAGCCCGTATGCGCCCTAAGAAACCACTTACCATCGGAAAAAAACTATTTTAAAAAATTGAAATTTAAATGTTCATTTCATATTAAACTTAATTTATTTTCACGATCAAAACATCCAATGATTGAGGGAATTTATTTGATATCCACAAAGCAATCAATCAAAATAATTATGGCACACTGATATCCACACCTACAAACACAATTTAAACAAATCCCAAAACGCGTGAATTTGTCTGTCCCAAAAAAATTAAATGGGTGTCAAAGAGTCAACAAGCGCTCTCTGTCAGTTGCATCGAAACTGATCGCATTTTAATTGAGAGAGTCTCTAACAGTTCTCCACTTGAATTTGACAAATAAAAAGTCAAATAACAGTGAGGGCAATAATTGACGCTGTGCAATTTTGGAGATTTTTATACTTTTGGAATCACACAATATTTAGGTACAAATGTGACCATAAAGGCTGAAACTCTCTCAATACTTTTAAAAATAACTTTTCTTATGCAGAAGCCTCTTGGCGGTGGTGGTTTTAATCTTCCGCTGTTGGTGGATTAATTTACATAGAGGAGTCTCATGGCGTTGTAGGGAAGGATTACGCCAATTAATGCCAACCTGTCATTCTGTTCTGTCTATATTATTGAATATCACATTTGTTTTTGATGTCCCAGCATCGTCCCATATTTCGATACTTTTATAGGGTATATTCGTAAGAGCTGGAAATGTCTAAAGCTCAAATATGACATATCATCACTTTAATATTATAAACAAATTATAAAGAATGTGATAATGATAAATCTGGTATTTATGAAGTAACTTGTAGAGATTGCTCGAAAGTTTACTAAGGTCAAACAGCTACACATTTTCTAATCCGTATCCAAATATTTGAATCTTTGCCGCATCAATAAACATGAGAGCTCATTCGTATATATATCGTAAATGAAACACATTCTAACTATGCATCACATCTAATTGACAATAATCACACATCTTTAGAAATCAAAATTTGTAAACATTCAGGTAATCTACTCAATGACCAGACCGATGGTATATCTAGCCCGTTACTAAATATATAATTAACTTTCGTCCTCACTACATGCCAGTGAATATCCTGTCGGAATCGGTTTAGCCGTTACGCAGATTAGCCGAAACAAACAAACGGACAGACGGACAAAAATTTTAAAAATTGTTGTTTTGTTATTAGTGACACATATATGCAATTTGTTAAAACCTGTTGTTTTGATATTACAAACAGACACTTCAATTTTATTTATTATTATTGATATAGATAGGTACTTAAAAAATAGTTATGTCATATGTCATGCAAAGTGTATTTAAAAAATATTCCTATGGGCATATACGGCTTAGAAGTTGAGTCTTTGCAGCGAAATCTAGCGGCGAGTTACAACAAAGTAAATATCGATTAATTATCCTTGATGCTCAACCACCTGAGTATCTATATCAATTTTCATAGTGATCGGTTAAACGGTGTAGAAGTTGACTTACTGCAGCGTCATCCAGTAGCCAGTTATGACAAAGTAGATAGCATAGAAACCCTTTCCTTGAATATTTGCATATAAGTGCTGATTTCCAAAGTAATTTGTCTAGACGTGTTGAAAAACACGGATCCCAGATATACGAACATCCATTTTTATTTATAGAAAAATGCTTTGAATGTATTTTCTAGATAGATAGAGAAAGATACCAAAACAAGCTTATAATATGATGCAGATATCAAATATGAAATAAAAATATACGGTTTCCATTCAAAAATTAAAGCTTTGACATTGTATCTACTTTTTCGATCACCCTATATACCTACCTCATATTTCTGGAAATATGTTCATCAAAGAATAAAAGTCAACGAGTCAGAGTTATTTCCTTGAGGATTTTTACTTTTTTCGAATTTACTCTACACATTTGAAGTAATATGTTTGAATTTGCGGTAACGCTGATGCGTTTTTTTGGCCTAATTGATTTCTTGCCTATTGGGCCTAATGTTGCCAATTAGGCATTGTTTTTAGCTGATGATTGGACCCCAAGTTGATGTGGAAGAGATGGCATATTCGATGTGCCTCGATTGATTGACTGATTGATTGACGAGTTTTCCAAGATTAGTGCGCGAACGAGATGTGCCATTGAATGGAGTTGATTTATTTTTAGCTTTGTCAAAGCTGCGCCAGTGTTTTTCTGGTAAATAGATAGAATCCCTTTGATGAATCACATCGTTTTTTCCTTTAATACATTTTAGGCACGAGTGAAGGAAGGGAAAAATACTATTTATTATGTTTAAGATGTTTGTTGCTAAAATGTTCTTGTTCACAAATATCTAAATTTTCCTATGCTTTCGCACAATGTTTATCAAATACCTGAAAGGAAGTGGACATCAAACTGCTGCATATTGATACGCTTGCAAAATAATCATAATGACTTGAGTGTCAAAGTAGATTTTTTTTATAAATACATAGAGGGTTATTCTGATTCGATGCTCACCATTGGGATCTCGTAAGGCGTAAGAGCTATAAAGAAGGTTAAATTGGGGGAAAGTATCATTTTTGGTTTTTAAGAATATTTGAAGAAACCAAATTTTCACCTTTTGTTATTTCTTGAATAACTTGGTTGTAATGCCACGATTTGAATTCTGTTGCATCCAGTTGTGCTCACTATTTTTAGTTACATCGGTTCGTCACTTTACAACCATCATCATCTAAACAAATTAAATACGGATCTGGATTTTAAAATTGATTTTCTGATTGCTACGTATCACGTGATCACATTCGAGTGAGGGTATTTCTTGATATTATCGCTTATTTCCCATTAATTGTTTTAATTTGTCGAAAAATAAATCTTCAATTGTTATGTCCAAACCATATTCCGGCCCGTAAAGTTTTTTTACTTATTATGGATTTAGATGGGAAATAATATCAAGAAATACGCTCACTAATTTTATGGAGATAAGTAGCAATCAGAAAAGCAATTTTAAAATCCAGGTCCTTATTTAATTTCTTTTAGTGCATGATGGTTTTAAAGTTACGAAACGTTGTACCAAAAAATGGTGAGCACAATGGATGCAACAGAAAAAGTTAATATGGAAATGTGCTTTCGGTTTTTCAATTCGTTGCATAACAACTAAGTTATTTAAGAAATTACAATATTAAAATTTTTTTTTCGAATATTTTCAAAAACTAAAAATGATATTTACTTCAAATTTCGTTATGGCATATTAATCCCCATTAAATTTCGCAACTTTGCTCCAATTTAACCTTCTTCGTAGCTCTTACGGTTCCTAGATCCCAATTGTGAGCATCAAATCTGAATAACCCGGTAGGTATATCTATCGCTTTTACAAGTTCAAATTTGTGTGAATATCTCTGATGCGTTTGTCAATGGGTATAATCGAGCTAGTAGTTTCAAAATGATGGGTGTAAAAAGCTGTTGAAAAAAATCACAAAAAATAGCCATTGAATAAATATCATCTAAAATATCACTGATATATCAGTCGCCAAAACAAATTTAGGTCATTCTATTGGTAAATTAATCTAGCACCAACAAAGACTTTGAAGATTTTCCAGGTAGAGAAGGACTTAACATTACAATTTCAATGGCTTGAAGGATCTAGGATTTTTTTTTTAATAAAAATACATTTTTGAGATGGCCCTATAATATATTCTTTATCAAAATTGATACATGTTCTTACGGACAATTTTGGGGTACTACGCCGTCTTCAGAATGTCTATACTAGGTTAGGTCAAAAAGTTATCTGATGTATCTTTATTTTTTCGAATGAGACACCGCCAGTTTGAATAAAAACAAAATATAATATTTTAAAACATTGATTTCAGAGTTTTCTAATTTAATTACCCAGAAACCTGCTGTTATTAATTATTAAAAATCAACTTTAATCATCGCAAAAACGAAAAAAAGAAAATATGTTATCTTAGCAAAAAGAGAAAAAAAATCACGGTGTTAGATCCGTATATCGCGGTGTCCATATCCAATGGTTTTAAATGGGTATATGAATACTCCCTTATTCGAATAGCATTATGTTACCCATAATGGGCACCGTCTTGTTTAAAGAAAATGTTTATCACTTGATTCAGAGGATCATTGAAATGGTTGTGAAAGAGAGTATCTGAAAATGCAAACATATGAATGGTGATCTATTAAAAAACATCGATGACGTCATATCCCGAAAATAATCGTAGTTGTGAAAAAATTAAGTATGTTACTATATGAAGAACTGATGTTCTACAAAACTTTTGTTTTGATATATTTTTTTAATAAAAAGTATAGTCTAGCCAGAAATCAGGTATTTCCAGACTTTCTAGCCACAATTTACACCAGAATATACAGGGTGCACTATTTGAAAAAATAAAGTTGCACAATTGACAATTTTTTTACTTTACCTCGTATAGCAGTAGTTAAAGGTTCGTTAAAGAAAATGTCTACTTTTCAGCTCTCCCCTGTATCTCTTAAGCCATTGGATACTTATTTTTAAATTTTGGTTTCATGTTACATATATTACTTTTGCGCTATCAGGTATACCGATAGTTTCGCAGATACCATACCAAAGTGTCGAAAATGGGACACCAATACAATTTTGACACTTCAATATTAATTCAGTTAAATTTGTTGAATTTCTAACACGTATTCCTATTTGGCCATGTCATCATATTTCAAATGTACCCGGTATTAACTAAATTTGGCAGATAAATAGATTTTCCCTTTGATGATGGTATGCGTGGTCTGAAAATCGAAAATGTGGCTTACATACATTATGATGTGTATACATAGAAAATATATTGGTTATTTAATTTTTCAATTATACGCTATTCTGCTATAAACTTCAATATAAATTATCATGTTGAAAATGAGGTCATGGCTTCAGTTATGCTTCAAAGTTTCCTTTTTGATGAATAATCTTACATAGGAAGTTGAAAAGAGACCTTGGCGGGGGGTGGCGGCGTGGTTTTGACGTGATGACGTCTACGCTCTACTTTTCTACTTTTGTATCTATTTTTAATTGAAGACGTATTTTTTTTCATCTAAAATAATCACTTTCTTCTTAACATTAGTTTTGTGTACAACTAGAATTTGCTGCAAAATTTTACTGTAACTGTCTAGGTATGTCTGGTATGTTCTTATGTGAAAAAATAACGTGGAAGTATTTTGTAAGTAGGTACTTATGTAGGTATAACCTGAAATCTAATCTAATTAGATTTCTTCTTCTTGAAATGCCCTACACGAGAACGAGAAGGCCAACGTATAGTTTCATGAGATGATTTGACACTAGCCTTAAATAAATTAAGAAATAATGAACAAAGTAGTAACTTGTAGATGATCATTCAATGTGAAAAACTCCAAATATTGCGTTTTACACAGTTCATTTAAGCTTTTCATGCTATTTTCAAAAATATTAGCACAGTTTGGAATTTCGAAAATACAGGGTGTTTTTGAGGATCAACAAATAACATTAGATAACAGACCTGGATTCTTCAACTGACTGATCCCAAATCGTTGGGGTACAAGTAGGAGAACGTGTGAACTAAATATGAAAGAAACATAGTAGATTGTGGATTATGAAGTTATGACCCTAGAAAGAAATGAGCCATATTGATAAAACACCCTATATATCGGATATAAAACTTTTGAGATTCAAGAAATATGGTATATACAGAACTATCCACCGTTGACATGTTTCCACTTCCCCATGGAACACCCGAAATAAAAGTTCCATAGACATCTAAAATACCGGAATATCCTTGTGTTTACCTGCTAGAGACATAAAAATTATTTTTTCTGGTTTACATAACATAGAAACAATATTGTAACTAACTAACAGATAAATAGAGAACGCACAGCTTGAATAACTGGATATAATAAATATTCAAAAAAAATTACTGAGTTTATTATTTTTTGCACTGAAAAATAGGAAATAATATGAATTCTATTGTTACTGGTAATTTTGAAGTTCTGCATTTGTAGTTATATTGAAAACTTTTGGCACCAACTACAAAAGTACCAGAACCAATAGTATTAATATTATTTTGTTTTTATGTATGACTGCACCAACTAATAAAGTCGGTTCAATTTTTTTTATTTATTTCACACTTTTGTGTGTAACAGTAGTCATCAAAATCATTCCTCGTTCATCAAAGAAGATAATACGGTGCTTATTTAAGACTTCCCCACTGCTGTAACTCGGGAACCTTATTTTTTAAAGAAATGTTCAATTTAATTGTATTTTAACGGGAATTTATATTAAAACTGGGTTCGAATTATTTTCACTAATTTATTTACACCAATAACTACACGACTATATACACATTTATATTCACACTTATTTCTCGGACTATATACGACTTTCTTCTGTCTATGATCTATCACTAACTAACTGTACTTTCATTGCCATCAGCATTATATATCTAACCTAAAAAGCTCTAGATGATTCCAGTGTTGTTTTCGTTGTTTCTGGAGGTTATTTCTCAGTATTTGGCTTCAAGAATATACCAGTAGTTATTCTCGTTGCCTCGTATGTCTCCTGTATATTCCGGAATGTGTTTTGTCTTGTTAGTTCATTATTCGGGTAAGTCCTCACGTTACACTGCCCCCTCCTTAGCATCTGATCGTCCCGATCAAAATCATCCTTGGTAGTACCTTGCTAGATTTCCGTTCCATAGCGGAATCTTCACTTGGTTTCTGCCAGGCAAACACCTTTGTTGAAGAAGTAACTGTCTATCGTCTTTCCCGAGTACACTCCTTTTGGATTGAAGCAGCACACTATAATTTGCACACCAGCGTCCTGGAAGATGTATTCGATCATGCTCCTTACAATCTTCCAATCTAGCCCCTCCAACCCGCAGCCTATTTTCGGAAGACCCAACTTCTTAATGTCATAATTCCTGACTTCATTCCTTAGGCTTTTCAGTGCATGCCAGATGTGGGTTTTCCTCTAGATATCTTCTTCGTAACCCAATAGAAGAGGTTCCGATTACCATCTGCTAGTTGCAGAAATTTTCCTACTCTTGGTCGTTGGGCTGACAATTCATCCAGTCTTCCAAACTTCCTTTTAAACACCAGAGCAATTCCTCGGTCCATACGTAGATCATCCTCCACACAATGGGCAATAGAAACGTCGGCTGGTAGTTTGAAAAGGTCTTGTTGAACCTCAACTGTCACACCAAGTCTGACCTTCTTCCGATCCGCATAGTCGGCCATGAACCCGTTGAAGCTGATATCTTGATTTTCAGCGTCCTTTTCTTGAAGAGTCACTCGTGCTTCTTCCTGGTAGTTTGATCCACTATAGGGTGCGAGTCGGTTTATGTGCACCACTCTAGGTTTTCCCCTTGGTAACTTTCGGATACGATAGATGATGTCATTTATCCTCTTCATAATTTCATATGGCCCTTCCCATTGCCTTTGGAGTTTGGGACAAACGCCTCGACGTCGTTGGGAATTATACATCCAAACAAGGTCCCCCACGTTGAAGACTCCATCAGCTGATCGAATATTGTAGTGGTGCTTCATTCGATCAATGGCAAGCTGGATGTTCTGTCTGGCTAACTCATGGATTTTATCCATTCTGGCTCTCAATTAGTCGACACTGTCCTCTGTAGGTCTGCGGCCGAATTCCAGGTCACAGGGTACGCGTAACTCACGCCCCAACATTAAATTAGCAGGAGTCTGACCAGTTGTTTCATTCACAGTCGCCCGATAGGCTATCAGGAACAAATGGATGTACTGGTCCCAATCTCGCTGATATTCTGAAACAACCTTGGAAAGATGCTTGCCCATGGTTCGGTTCATCCTCTCTACCATTCCGTCCGATTGAGGATGCAAAGGGGTCGTCCTGGTCTTGTTCGCACCTATTAATCTGCACAAATCTTGGAACAGGGCTGACTCGAAGTTTCTTCCTTGGTCCGAATGGATTTCAAGAGGAACGCCAAAACGTAAAAAGAATTCTCTCACCAACACCTCGGCGACGGTCGATGCTTCTTGGTTAGGGATTGCGTATGCCTCTGTCCACTTTGTGAAATAATCCATGGCTAATAGGATATACTTATTCCCATTGTCCGTTTCAGGACTTCGCCCCGCAATATCCACAGCAACTCGCTCCATGGGACTCCCAACATTATACTGCCTCATAGGTGCCCGCTTTCTGCCAAGTGGTCCATTGCTGGCTGCGCACACTTCATACTTACGGCACCACTGTCTAACATCTTCTTTGCAATTCACCCAGTAGAATCGCTCTCGAACCTTCTGCAGAGTCTTGGTGATTCCAAAATGCCCACCCGAGGCTCCATCATGTAGCTGACGTAGTACCTCTGGCACTTTGCTTCTTGGCACAACTAGTTGTAATCTGGATTCAGTGCCATCTTCAGACTCAAAGGTTCTATACAGCAGATCATCTCTTAACACAAGAGAGTCCCATTGGTTCCAATATGCTTTCACTTCTGGGCTTCTTGCCAAGACGGCTTTTCCTTACGGCGCATCCACACCAAGACTACTCTCAACCATGAGTCGTTCTCTTGGACCAGCCTCATTTGTTCGGGCTGCCATTCCTCATTTTCTACGGTTGTTCTTCGTATAGCGCAAAGCTTGTCTTCCATCCTCGAGCAGTAGGTGCAATTAGAGTTACACAGTCTTCTGGATAAGGCATCTGCGTTCCCATGAATATTTTTTCTGCCCTATCTTCGATGTCATAGTCATATTCCTGAAGACGTTCTAACCATCTTGCCACATGTCCTTCAGGATTACGGAATTGCAGGAGCCACTTCAACGCTGCATGGTCAGTTCTAACTAGAAAGCGGCGACCATACAAATACTTATGGAAGTGTTAGCAGGCTTTCACTATTCCCAACAGTTCCCTTCTGGTAACGCAATAATTCCTCTCCGATTTGGATAAAACCTTGGTGAAGTAGGCAATCACTTTCTCCTGCCCGTCTTGAATCTGAGAGAGGACAGCACCAATAGCTGTATTACTGGCATCTGTGTCCAACACGAATTTTCCGTCATGCCTAGAATAACCCAAGATTGGTGCGCTGATAAGAGCTTCTTGCAGTTGTTCGAAAGCTTTCTGACACTCGTCATTCCAGGAATATTCTTTGCCTTCTTCTGTTAACTTAGTTAAAGGTTTAGCGATGTTGGCAAAACCTTTCACGAACTGACGGTAATAGGTACACAAGCCCAGAAAACTTCTAATCTCATGCTTGTCCTTGGGAATAGGCCATTCCTTAATAGCTGTTATCTTTTCTGGATCTGCCGTGACTCCGTCCCCAGATACGTCGGAACAGATGACATTTCTTAGGACTCAGCTTCAGGTTGGCTTCACATAATCGTTGGAAAACTTCTCTTAAATTCTTAGAGTGTTCTTCAAATGATTTTCCTACCAAGATCACGACATCCAAATACACTAGGCAAGTTTGCCATGTCAATCCCCTCAAAACTGCTTCCATAAGCCTCTCAAATGTAGCGGGAGCATTGCATAGTCCAAACGGCATCACAGTGAATTGCCAGAGCCCTGATCCTATCGAGATCTGAGGGATCCATTCCAACTTGCCAGTATCCACTTTTCAGATCTAGTGTAGAAAACCATCGTGACCCAGAGAGAGTATCTAGGGTGTCATCTATTCTGGGTAACGGATAACTATCCTTCTTAGTGACTGAATTCAGTAAAGTCGGTAATCTACACAGAATCTTGTAGAACCATCCTTTTTCTTCACGAGCACTACTGGCGAAGTCCATGGACTATTTGATGCCTCAATGACTCCTTGTTTGCTCATTTCTTGAATCATTTTCTCGGCTCGGTCTCTTTTGATCTTCTTGGCTGCTGTCTTATTGGCTGAGCATTCCCCGTGTTTATCGTGTGAGTCACTATACTTGTTTTACCTTTGTCTTCTTCTTCCATCGCAAATACGTCCTGAAATTCTACAAGCACATCTCTCACTTTTCGTAATTGTTTCTCGTCTAAGTCCTGGACAGTCTTGATGACCACATCAACCAGCTCTTTCGAATATCCGGTCCTGGATGGTTTACTAGTTGTTCCTACAGATCATATCGCTGATACAGGAACACAATTTCCAACCATACTTCCCTTGCTCAACTTGATGAGACTCTGCTTCAAATTCTTTTTTCTGACCGGAACGACATCTCCGACTCGAACAAGAGCTTTAGCTGTCAAAAATTCCTTATTATTAATTTCTTCTACCAGTCTCAGACTTCCAGATTTGTAGTATCCGTCCGGGTTGGTCATCAATATTTTTTCACTATAGCCGGGTATTATTACATCACTAGTCGTTATCAATCGGACAACATCTTCGTTATCCTCGTGAAAGGGCAGTTCTTCATTGTCGACCTTCAAGACACCATTTTTGACATCCAACACAGCCCCAAGCTTCTTCAAAAGGTCCATTCCCAAAATAAACTGATCAGATATGTCAGCGATTAAAACTCTGTGTTGATGTTGATGTTGATGGTGATTTTGCCAATGCTGATGGTCATGCTCGCTTCACCATGTGTTCTTATTGTCTCTCCAGTCGCTGTTCTGAGTTGGACCTTTGTTGGTAACATCCGGGAATGATCTGTGATGAGCCCTGGTCTGGCTATTGTTCTTGTTGCTCCGGTGTCTATTAGGAGTGTTCTGTCTTCTCCATTGATTTGACCATTGATGTATAAACTCATGGCTCCGCCAGAAGAGGCACTATTTCTGCAGCTCGACGATTGCCCCCTCATCTCGACCCATTCTAGTTTTCCGATTGTGCAACCTTCTTCTTACAACTGCGGCGTACGTGTCCTAGCTTACCACAGTTCCAACATCTTGGCTCTCTCTTCTTTGATTGCACTCCCGTAACTAGCTTCCTAACAGGGACTCTCTGTTGGATTGGTCTTCTTCCTCGATTGCTCTTACACGGTGCCTTCGGGAAGTTTAGCTAGCGGCTTCATGCTCCAAAACAATAGCTAGTGCTTCTTCTAGCAATTTTGGTCTGGCCAGCTTCAACGCCTTCTGCAGCTCGCTCTCTCTTAATCTATTTACAAATGTGTCCACCGCAATTTCATCAAGGAAGCTATCGGCAGCTGTAAGATATGCTAGTCGCACAATACGAGCTACCTCTCCTTCAAACTCTTGCAGAGTCTCATTTGCACGTTGCACCCGAGATCGCAGTTGTAACGGTAATTTATATTAAAGCTGGGTTCGATTTATTTTCACTAATTTATTTACACCAATAACTACAAGACTATATACACATTTATATTCACACTTATTTCTCGGACTATATACGACTTTCTTTTGTCTATGATCACTAACTAACTGTCCTGTCATTGCCATCAGCATTATATATCTAACCTAAAAAGCTCTAGATGATTCCAGTGTTGTTTTCGTTGTTTCTCAGTATATGGCTTCGAGAATATACCAGGACTTATTCTCGTTGCCTCTGATGTCTCCTGTGTTTGCCGGAATGTGCATTGTGTATGTAGTTCATTATTCGGGTAAGTCTTCACGATACAGTATATAATATCTTCTTTAATGTGGCCGTCTCATATTTTCAGCTTTGGAAAACAATTGTACCTTCCACCCCTTCTGGGAGATGTTTTTGAGAGGAAGGGGAAGGACATGTTGAATATCAATTTTGTTTTCAGTGGGACCAATTCTCAAATGAAACATGAATGATGAAGATGAACAGAACAGATGCGCGAGCATCCATAAAAAAATATATACCTCCTCCGTTTGGTTCGTCGGTAAAAACTAGGAATCTTGGAAAACTGTTTACTTAGAGGTTGTAAAGATCCACTCTAAGAAAGAATTGTTCAAAAGTATTCTCTGGGAGGTTTAATTATTTGCATGGAACATTATTTACCGAGCGCTTATTGGCCTCTCCGGTTTTTTTATCTACATTTGAGGAAGAAGTTATCACATCTTTGTTGATTTTTGGAGGTATACAATTTGACTGTCTACTTTTTTCTTCATAAAAACGCAAATCCGAAATCTCCTTCCTCCGAAAACTGGGTGGAGGGTGCAATATTGGTATAATTAAAGATAGGACAATATCCGGAAACGTTTAAATTGAACGTTTTTTCTAAAGAGCTACGGTTTTCGAGATAGAGGCATGTTAAATTCTCAAATATGTATATTTTTGCTATGTGGAGAGGGCGATTTCTTTCGGAAATTGAAAATCTGTGGACACTACATGAAAGACCTAATTATTTATACTAACATTTATACTGAACATTTTTTCCTTGAGTTACGGTTTTCGAATTGCAACGGTGGTAAAACGGTAACATCTAAAATACTTATGCGTATTTCAGCAGCGATGTATTTAAATCTCAATAATAACTACAAGCAAAGAATATACGTGGGTAATAGGATAAGTAGTAACTTCATTAATATTAGTGAACGTCACACTCAAATGTGTGAAATAAGTATTCAAAAAAATAAATTGGATCGACGTTTTTAGTTGATGCACTGAAAAATACAAAATAATATTAATTCTATTGGTGCAGGTACTTCTGAAGTTGGTGCCAAAAGTTATGAGTCTAACTGCAACTGCACCACTTCAAAAGTAACAGCACCAATAGAATTAATATTATTGACCTACGAACCCCGAACGGAGGAGGTATATAATTCGACTGTCTGCTTTTTTTTGGTTCGATCGCTCCATTTATACAGTAAACGAGCTCTGATTTTGAAGATTTTTGATTCATTTGATAGGGGAGGCTTGAGAAATGGTCCCATATTCATAATAACGCAAATTCGAAATCTTCTTCCCTCCGAAAACCGCCCTCGAAGGGGGTGTAGAGGGCAAATTTTCTCGAAAATTGAAAATCTGAGTTGTTATAATTAATGATAGGACAATATCTGGAAACGTTTAAATTGAACATTTTTACAAAAGAGTTACGGTTTTCGAGGTAGAGGCATGTTAAATTCTCAAATATATATATTTTTGCTATGTAGAGAGGGCGATTTCTTTCGAAAATTGAAAATCTTTCGATATTACATTAGAGACATAATTATTTGTAGCAACATTTATAATTAACATTTTTTCCTTAGAGTTACGGTTTTCGACTTAAATCGGTGTTAAAATGGTAACTTGTAAAATATTTAAGCCTATTACCTATTAGTAATAGGATAAGTACTATCTTCATTGGTATTAGTGAACGCTTAACGATTTTGGTGATTAATGTTACACTCAAAAGTGTGAAATAAATATTTTTTACAAAAAATTGTTCCGACGTTATTAGTTGATGCACTGAAAAGTATAAAATAATATTAATTCTATTGGTACTGGTACTTGTGAAGTTGGTGCCAAAAGTTATCAATCTAACTGGAACTGCACAACTTCAAAAGTAACAACACCAATAGAATTAATATTATTTTATACTTTTCAGTGCATCAACTAATAACGTCGGTCCCATTTTTTGTAAAAAATATTTTTATTTTACCTATCCATTTATAAACCTGTTCTATAAAATGAGATTCGTAATCTGGGGTGTTTTTTTAAATAACTGCAAAGTCAATTTTGTAATATTGATTCATCTAATTAAAAATAATCATGTACTTGAATAATCTCGATTTAAAAGAATTACGAGAACTAAGATTGTAAATCGCATCATCAGTATTTTGTTTGATGATTTAGACGTCATTCTGTTAACAGAATCATGGATCTGAAGTTTTACCTTCTAATTAATATGATAGCACGTTCTTTCGTTATTAGGTTCGCCTACGCGATGAAGGAAAGCAAAACGAGCAAACATATTTGATAAGTTTATTGTGTGACAATAATCTCTTTCCTATTCTAGTTCACTTACATTTAACGAAAAATTAATAATATAAATAATAATATATAACAATTACAATAATACTACGTGTGTTAATGAACAACAAGAGATGGCCTAGATTTGGTATATTGCAAATAGAAAGACCTACTTAGAGGTAAGGTCAGCGGATGACAAGACAACTCTTTCAGTCTTCAATGGAAACCTTTGTTTATTGACTATATATATATCGCTTTATTAATTTTTGTTCTCCATAGATAAGTCAAATCCAATTATTGAAACAACTAGATTCCATTACCCTTTTGTTACTGCTTGATTTTCTAAAATAATACAAAACTTAAAGGTAGATATACTCTTTACTTTATGATGTCCCCATATTTCAGTATTGATTTATTAAGCTCATATTTTAAATGAATAGACTTCGGGTGCTATGGATTCTATGTTGAAATTCTCAATTATAGTCTAATAAGGTTTCTTATCTGGTTCAAATCTTCGAATGTACTGTAATCAGTCAAAATTAAATTCTCAACCATAAGAGCGAATGCATTTCGTACCGACATACTGAAAATAAATTATATAATTGAATTGCGCTAGGAAAGAGCATTAGTACGGGAGCTAAAATCGAATTCTCTTTTTAGAAAGCAAATATTTCAAGTTTCAGAAATTCCTGAGTTGGCCTTTTTTCAATTTTACATAATTTTTTTTTATTATCGAGTTTCCTCTTGTACATTGATTTTAAACTAGCAACTCCCCTACAAGCCATGTCGATTTTTAGATTTATAATTTACTGTACACCAACGAAGGTTTGAATTAAAAAGAATTTTTATTATTGTTTTCCACAATAGACTCCGAAGCCGTTCCATTACTGAGTTTTAAATTTTATACCATGTCCAACATGTAGAATATTAGTAATTAAATTGGAAGTTCAACTTTTAATAAAGTCGGTCCTAATTTTTGTAAATAGTTATTTGATACAAATTTTGGAGTGTCAGCGCAATTAGAAATACCCTTTAATAGTTATGTATCAACAATGGTTTCGAGAACCCCCCTTTCAAGGCTCTATCTCTGAAACTGTTGAAGTTTTTGAATAATGTTCGATTTAGAGGTTTCCGGGAATTGCCTCTCCTTCAATTTAGCCGTTTCAAATTATCATTTTTCGAAAAAAATATAGGTATAAACCTCTGACCCCTTTAAAGGGGATTTTTGAGAAGAAACAGCAAAAATCAGTACGTATTAGGATATTACTGATATATTTTCATACGTACATATTGTAGCGTGACTCGGTTCGACGATTGAGAAACAAACAATCGGTGACTTGAATACAATGTATCTAACCAAATAAATATACACACATCGATTACAATTTTGCAAACTAACTTTTACACAATAAATTGATGACCGTGGAGCAGTATTATCGACATGTAGATGGGTTTACTGCGGGCTCGCTACAATATTAACCTAAGCTTAAAATATTTTCTTAACCTAGCGGTAGTCATTGGTAACTGTCTAACTAAAGCATAATTTTTAGAATAAAATATAATTGCTTCTCTCTCCAGAAACGGTTACATCTCCTACCGCTTGTCTCAGGATCCGCTCAACGCCTCGCCTCGCGGCGTTGCTTTTGAACGCTTTTCATTAATGAAGCTGCGTGGAGTGATGCCACTATACCATTCCTAAAGCATGAACGCATGGGGGTTGGCGGTACTGAAAATCATCATGTTCTTGGGAGAACGTTTATGTTTTCCATGATTGGAATATTTAAACAAATAAATTATTTAGAATACAATATTTCCACTGTAGCACCAGAAACAAAAAAAAAATGCTTAAAACCCTCGCACTATAATGTTGATAACATCTCAATTTGTTGTGTGTCTCCTCTAATGAATCACCGCGAGAAAAAAGCATATATGTTTGAGTTACATAATAAGGGTCGCACTCATTCAACACGCGTAGTCACGTGGCCAAAACCTACATCTAACATGCGACCCGTCACTCATGTGTGGCTGGGTATTTAACACAAGGAAAATTTCCTCGTAGTTTAATGTACCATCCTATTATAATACTATTGTCGAAATATTGCATCATATTTCTCATTAAAATTATTGTGTCTAGAATAATTCAATTGGGTTGGGAGACTTTCAGTTCCCTTTAAATTATCAATAAATTCAATATTCATTTGTAGAATTCACTTATATTATTCTTGTCTTCTTGCAATGAGCTAATTTTCATTTTTAAACACAAAACATAAAAGGATCATATTATATATTGTAACGTGGATAGGTGGTCATGTACTTACGGTTATTATTCGTTTATTAGCTATTTATTCTACTACCTTGTTTACAATAGTTGTTGCTTGCATATTTCATTATGTAGTTCTAGAATTATAGTAGATTTATTCTCGATCCTTCCAGAAACTATATGTGAGGTACAATTTGTCATACTATTGTCAGTTTGACAAGGCTCTAGAACATTATTATGTGCATCATGCATCTAGATATTCATAGAACATTCTCGATGAATGTCATGTCGTGTCGATCACGGGATACAGTCAGTGAGTCTTATATAGTCAGTGTATTGAGTCAGTCTGTGGAATCAGATGTTAATAGTAGTTCAGTCGGTAAAGACAGTGACAGTTTAGATTGTCAAGGTGACAAGTGGTGACATTTGTACTACAACAGAAGGTCGTGTATAGAGTGTTAAAAAATAAATCTTTTGGAAGCAATCTGCGAACTTTTGAGTCTTACGCAAGTGAACTCACCCCACAACGTTTAGCACAGGGTTAAACGTTACAATATATTTAGTAAGTTTCGGCTTGCACTTTGTTGATACAATGCACAGAATGTAAAATAAATATTTTTTACAAAAAATTGGACCGACGTTATTAGTTGGTGCACTGACAAATATAAAATAATATTAATTCTATTGGTGCTGTTACTTTTGAAGTTTTGCAGCTGTAGTTAGATTGACAACTTTTGGCATCTACTCTACTCTCTACTAACTCTTTTGAAAAAATGTTCATTTTAAATCTTGACAACTACATATAATCTCTTTTTTAATTTGGCCGTCTCATATTTACAATTTTGGAAAAAAATTGTCCCTTAAACATAGCAGAAATACACCTATCTAGTGATGCGCAAAGCAAGACCAAGACCAAGACCGATATGGTCTTGGTATTGGTCTGGGTCTTGCACCCTTGGTATTGGTCTTGGTCTTGGTCTTGCATCAAATTTTTAGTCTTGGTCTTGGGTCTTGGTCTTGCATATACGGTCTTGGTATTGGTCTTGGTCTTGCATATACGGTCTTGGTATTGGTCTTGGTCTTGCTGCAAGACTTACAAGACTTCACAAGACTCTTGCAAAAAAATTTATCTTTTTATAAGTGTGAAAAGTTGGCGCGATTCTAAACCGTAATTGCGTAATTCAAACAAAGAAGAACCCTGCAATATGGATCGGAAGTATGTAATTCTTAATCTTATAAGATTGCCTATAATTATATTATCATTCGAAATGGATAAATATCGACCGTATAAAAAAATCAGTCATTGTCCAGAACAAACACGCCTGGTATTGTAATGGTACCAAACCATTCTAGAATAAGTACTGAGAATAAAACTAGGTGCGTAGAATTAAGTTAGGGCAAGGGAGATGCGTAATTAATTAATAAATTTTATAAATTATTATTCACTATTCACACATGAGAGTCGTAAACTAGCGCGACTTAGTCTGCTTGTGCTTTCTTGTATCTTCCGTCGCAACTGAGCACTCATTTTACTACATTGTAGCCATACTTTCATATACAGGTAATGGTTTCCCTGACCCTACTTTATGTTTGTGCGTCATACTTCTATTTTATAACATATTCTACAATAGTTTTGTACTATTTTCTTTAATATAATTGAAAGAATCTCTCAAAAAGTAATGAAAACTGAGAACAGGTCGAGATTTGTTAATACGCGCATTTATAAGACTAGGTATCTATTTAAAAAATCAGTAGTGTGAATATCTCAGTTGAGTTAGTTAATGAGCATGATCGAAAAAAATGTTTCAAAATAAGGGCAATCTAAAATTTCAAAAATGTTCAAAATTCTCCGATTCATAGATGATTTGTAATGTTTGCTTAAAACATTCTACGCGATAGAAAAAATAATAACAATAAAAAACCGTATAGTTTACCTCCCCTGGCTACAAACTGTCGGGATTTTTTGAAAACAGCTCGTTAAAGGAAATCCTAGAAGGGTTGAAATTACTATAAAGGGTATTTCAGAGTTTTTTGAAATCAGGAAATCCTAGAAGTGTAAAATGAACTCGCTTTTCACCCAACAACTTTTAATTCAATGTTTTTAGAATCTGTTAAAGAAAGATCGATAATAAGGGAGTTATTTACTAGCGTTTCTTACCTAATCATTGAGCAAAAAAATATGTTTCCTTCCGATTTGTTGTTTGGTTACGGAACTGCGAGAGTCTTGCAAGTCTCGCAAGTCTTGCAGCAAGACCAAGACCAAGACCAGGTTAGTCTTGGTATTGGTCTTGTATCCGAATATCGGTCTTAGTCTTGGGTTCTGGTCTTGCATAGACGGTCTTGGTCTCGGTCTTGGTTTTGCAATTTCGCAAGACAAAGACCAAGACTGCAAGACCAAGACTAGTCTCGCAGCATCACTACATCTATCACATATTTCAGACTTTACCATTGCTGTAACTTGAAAACCGTAACTCTATTCAAAAAACGTTTAATTTAAATATTTCGGAATATGGTCCCGTCTCTAACTTTCAAATCTTGAATTTTCGATTCTCGGAAATATTTGCCCCTTCCACATAGCTGAAACACATATTTCCGACTGTAACGCGGAAACCTGTAATTATTTTTAAAAATGTCCAATTTAAACGTCTCCGGATATAGAATTTCCATTAATTCTGTGATCTCGGATTTTCAATTTTCTGGAAAAAGTGCCCCCACCACTCCCTTTGGGGGATGTTTTTGAGGAGAAGGGCATGTCTAATATTGTTTTTTTTAATGGGACCAATTTTCAATGCTTTTATCTCAAATGATAGAAAAACATCAAAATCGGAGCACGTTTACTATGCAAAAGTCGCGAACAAATATAAAAAAACATGCAGACATACGTCGAATTGTACACCTCCTCCGTTTGCTTCGTCGGTCAAAAATTACATAAAATGATGAATTTTAAAAGCATTTTTCTTTAAAATATGGGATATGTCGCTTTTTTAATATACTATTTGAGATATGACCTTTTCAATTGTAGAACTGTTTTTGTCTAATTCTATGGTACCCTAAAGTCACCCGATCCTTTAAAAATCTCCACTGTTGGAGTATGTAAGTATATCGATTGATGGATGAAAATTTAGGAAGTTACCTTATTGTTATTATGTCATACCTATTTGATATACAGGGTGTCCCACGGTCATGACCTATTAGAAATTTCTGGAGAATGACAAAAACTATCGGTTTGAAAACTTTATGGCGTCTATTAGACAATTTAAACTATATTTGGAAAATATTTTTATAGAAAAATCACTTCCGGTTTTGCCGGAAGTAAAAACAACTTTGTTATTTAAAATGGGATACCCCATATGTCGATACATTTTTGAAAATTACTCAAAATTATGAGTACAATGGATATACCTTTCCCTATACTTAGAGTTATTTTTTTTCGTTAAAAAGCGACAAATGCGAGTTAATCGAAAATAAGTCATAACTTTTTTGCTACTCGCTTGACAACTGTGGAGTTAGAATTTTTGGAATCTCTGTACACTATTTTGAAGATTTTGATGATATTTATAAATTTTCTAAGAAATTATTAGAGAAAAATCGAGGTGAAGATGACTTAATTTCAAACGATAATAACTTTCTTATTTCGAGTAGAAGACCCTATATTTTTTTGCACTAGCATATGCAAAATTAAAATACATTTCTATTGATGTAACCACTTCCCTATCTAAAGCTGATAGATTAAAATTTATTGAAAAATTTCCGATTTTTCCAACAATTATTTTGTATTATCTTAACTTTGGAACGCATCAGAACGGTATCCATAGTTTCTACTCATTTATGTCAGTGTCAAAGTGCAAAATTAGAAATTGTCTCTATCACAGTTCTTGTTACGGAAATCCTCAACCTTCGATTGGAAGCGCTGAACACGACGTGTTGCAAGATCATCAATTCAAAGAATTTTAAAACAGCAGAAAATTAACGACTTTGTTTGTACAACTACATTTACACCCCCCAAGATGGTAGAGTAGAATTTTGCGAAATGTTTCTGCTAAAAATTCAAGAAGACGAAAACTTTTTGAAAGAAATAATTTGGACAAATTAATCAAAATCTTCGCAAGAACGCATTTTTAACTCAAAAATTAATAATTTCTAGGCAGACGCAAACCTTCATTTGACGAAAGAACAAAAGTTTCAAATTAAATTCAACTTTTTTGCTTTTATGAAAGACAACGCACTTGAATTTTATATTTACGACGAAGTGCCGGACAGCGAAAGATATCTTGTAATATTGCGTACCATCGTTACAGACTTTGTAGATGACTTGCCAATTAACGAAGTCATAAGGTGATGGTATCAGCTTGACGGAGCACCAGCTCATTACTGTTTACATTAACCGTCCTCCAGTGCAATCGATAGAAGAGAAAAGCTAGAAATCGTATACGAAATGCTTCAGAATATCTAGACCCCGCAGAAATAAGAAAAGCAACATCTAATGTGGAATCCAGAATTATTGCATGTTTGGAAGTAAATGGGGGCACTTTGAACCCTGTTAAATTAAATTTGAAGTATTGTTTTGTTTGTTATGAATAGGTTATTGTTTTAACATTTTTTATGTAGATTATTAAATTTGTTATTGTTTTAGTATCTTTTATTACATACGGATGCGTTACAAAGTTAAGTTGATATAAAATAATTGTTAAAAATATCTGCTTTAATTGCATTGCTTCCGGCAAAATTTCTTTGCTGTCAACGGCGGCAAATTTGGATTTCGGACCTTAAACGTCCTACATGTTCTTACGACAATCCTATTGCTCTCTCCATAAATTGCAAAAAAGGTTGAGCAGTTCGTCATTTGTGTATTCTCGATTCATTATTGTGATAAATTGCAATCAAAAAACAGTGAAAGAGATAATTCCTAATTTTGCACTTTGACACTGACATAATTGAGTGGTAACTATGGATACGGTTTTGATGCGTTCCAATGTTAAGGTAATACAAAATAATAGTTGGAAAAATCGGAAATTGTTCAACAATTTTAATCTGTCAGCTTTATATATAGAAGTGGTCACATGAATAGAAATGTATTTTAATTTTGCATATGATAGTGCAAAAAATATAGGGTGTTCCATTTGAAATAAAAAAGTTGATAACGTTTGAAATTGAATCATTTTCACATCGATTTTTCTCCAATAATCTTTTAGGAAATTAAAAAAATCATAAAGAAGTCTTCAAAATAATGTTCAAAGATTCCAAAAATTCCTACCCCACGTTTGTCAAGCAAATAACAAATAAATATTTTTTACAAAAAATTGGACCGACTTTATCAGTTGTTGCACTGAAAAATACACAATAATATTAATTATATTGGTGCTGGTAATTTTGAAGTTGTGTCGTTGTAGTTTGTAGTTGTAGTAGTTGTAAAAAATATTTATTTCACATTTTTGAGTGTAAAATTAGTCATGAAAATTGTTGAACGTTCACTAATACCCAAAAAGTTATAGGTAGGTTTAGCATGTACTAACGCATATCGCATATTTCAGATTTTACCATTGCGAAACTCGGAAACCGTAACTCTTTTGAAAAAATGTTCAATTTAAATGTTTCCGGATATGATCCCCTTTCTAATTTTCAAATCTCGAATTTTCAATTTTCAGAAAAATTTGCCCCTTCCACATAGCTGAAGCACATATTTCAGACTGTAGCGCGGAAACGTATGATTATTTTCAAAAATGTCCAATTGAAACATTTCCGGATATGGAATTTTCGTTAATTCTGTCGTCTCGGATTATCAATTTTTAAGAAAAAATGCCCCCTCCTCACCCTTTGGGTGCTGTTTTTGAAGGGAAGGAGATTTTGGATTTGATTTTCCTCAATATGGGACCATTTCTCAACTCTCCTCTTTCAAATGAAACAAAAATCGTCTAAATCGGAGTACGTTTACTATGCGAAACGCGCGAACAGCCATAAAAAAATTAAAAAAGCAATCTTACAACCGAATTGTATACCTTCTCCTTTTTTTGAAGTCGGTCAAAAAGTTATAACCTAGTTATGATTAACTCGCATTTGTCGATTTTTAACTAAAAAAAATAAATAACTCTAAAACTATTAACTTTAAGTATAGGAAAAGGTATATCCATTTTACTCATAATTTGGTGTAGATTTCCAAAATGTATCGACATATGGGGTATCCTGTTTGAAAAAACAAAGGTAGATTAGATTGTCTTATAGACGCCATAACATTTTCAGATCGATAGCTTTTGTCATTCTCCAGAAATTTCTAATAGGCCATGACCGTGGGACACCCTATATATAATACATATAAAACATATAATTTTGGTTGTAATTTGATTTATTTTTTGGTTATTACTTATCTTGATACTACTGGACGAGTTATCTGAGATAACGGTGTTGCTGTTTGTTTTTGTTTTGTAGTGGAACATGTCGAGCCAAAAATGCCTCAAGTAGTATTTTTTAGAGAATTAACCATTCCGGAACAACTGAGCGTATAATTTTGATAAAAATTTAGAATATAGGCCTTTATCCCAAGTTTTCAGGAAAACTAATACGAAAATGCTAAGGTACGGAAGCCTATCCATGCGAGCCCGAATCGCACCTGACCAATTTTTCTGGTTTTTTTTGTATTCCTCAATTATCGTATTCATTTGCGCTTGAAATAAATTTTTATTATTAATCATCAAAAAATATGTATTTAAATCTGTGTATTACATAATGGCATTCCAAAACCAAATGTATTCTGAAACAATACAGCATTGTTTTCTCACTCATGCTTTTGTATCTAGATTATTATCTCCGTTTGTAAGAAATATTGGAAGAAAAATCAAGTCAACATGATAAATCAATAATCCTTATCCCTATTGGAGGGGTAGTTTATACATACAGAATCGAAATAAATTGTTGACCTTCAGCTCAATTTGGTAACAAACAGAAAAGCTTCACTCTTTGATTTTATCGAGACAAAAAGACAACACATTACCGAGGTTATGGGTAGGTATACAGGGTGATTCACGATTGAAGGTACCTTAGAAGTTTGAGAAGAACGCTTTTCATATGATCATTCTAAAAATAATCTTACTCATTTGATACCTGTTGGATGACGTTTATGACCTTGCCGCTCATATTCAAAAGTATTACAAACATTGACTCTCCAAATATATCACCCATTATATTATTAGTTAATTAGGTCTATTGTCTAGAATGTATGGGAAAGGATTGTGACATATCCTTCCCATACTGGCCAGAATACTGGATCGATTCTTGGACAACACGCTACATTTCCTAATGTATTCTGGTTACGTTCACATACTTGATTCCTATACCTATCTCAAGCGGTTTTAAATAATTTAAACGGGTCACCCTGTACCTATCGGTTTTTTTAAACTTCTATAGAATCATTTACCATGAATCACCCAGTATATATAGGTATACCACTGAAACTGAAAGAAAGACAGTATCGATTCATTCTGTCTCCCTGTGTGTTTGAAGGCCCTTTTCATAACATATACCATATATATATATATAGATATATAGGACAAAGCAGAAAGCCGGCTTTTGATGTGGGTTTCATTAGAACGAATATTATACTACACAGAGGGCGCTCGTGTGCGTGCTTGCCTGTGAACCTTTTCGGAGACTTTTTTTCTTCTTTTTCGTCCTTTAAACTTGTTTTTTACCACATACACAAACCCATACATAGAGAGGCAGTCAGGACCTTATCTCCATGCTGCCCCCTTCCCCGACGCAATAGAAAATCTCCATTATGAAATTGGGACCATGTCGGTTTGTTTTCATTCTCTTCTAATTTTATTAGAGGACTAGAAAGTGCGCACTTGTGTGTGCGAAATTGAGTTACGCACATACAGCCTGTTTGAGAATATAAGATAAATATATATATTATGTTTCAGGTGAATATACATGTATAGGTATACCTAAATATTATTTTAGTAATATTGGGACTGTCTGGTTTTGAATAGATGGAGCAACATTGACATGTATAATGTAGGTACAGCTAAGAAGGATATTGATTTTGTTTTAACTAATTATGGGGCTTCAGTTGGTTTATGGTTGATTTGAATTTAATATGATTGTACCTATAGTTTTTTTGTTACATTAAAAAGGACGTTAACAAACAGACAATACATTTTTTTCACATCAATTGTATACCACAAAATTTAACTAAATAACTCTGCTATCCACACTCGTCTTGCCGACACTATTACTAAGACTCAGCTGTCCGTTCGTCTGTCAGCGGGTTGTATCTTATGAGCAGTAAGAGTCAGACAGTTGAAATCTTCACTAATGGGTATTTTCATTTTCAATATAACAACAGCTGTAGAAAATTAGTGTGATGAGTCAAAAGTCTTCTTTTTCTTCAAATGGAATCTCTCTATTTTAAAAATGTTGCCACATAAAGCTATACAAATAAGGGAAACTTTGTATGAAAATGTCTAATCTGAATATTTTTAGTTAATAAATATAATTTCTATTACTAGTGGACTATATGTAATTGCCTTACAAAATGATCACAAGTGTCAAAAAAGTTAATTTTTAATAATTATCATGTCTGGATGCTTGAATTATACAAATACTTACATAGATAATTTCAATTTATTTATTAGATATCTATGAGAAATGTGATACAGTTAATTCAAGAATATTTAATAGTGTTAGAACTGTTAAAAGATTATAGAAACGTGTTTTGGAACAGGAGTAGAAATAAAACAGTTGTTAATATCTATTAAAAATATTGAAATCGCTCTTTTTGGATATTTGTCGCACATCCAAAATTATCTACAAAGCAAGTAGCATGAGAATCAAGATTATCTAAGACATCAGTTCAAAGGAGTCTATAGAAGTAATAATAAATCAATTTAAATTACCTATCTTACTGAATACAAATTTTCAGAATGGGTATAGTCTTAGTGTGAATTTATGCAGCATCATGTAAGAATTATCGAGTAAAAAGTATCAAATAGCAATTATCAATTAACAAGTATAAAAATGTAGCATTCATGCACTCAAATTAAGAATTAAAAAGTAAGCATGCGCACAAGTCTGACATCCGCGTTATTCATTTTTCAAAATAACCCCTGTCCCCGCTGGATAACTGAAAACAATTGTTTAGAATTCCAAATTTTCAATAAAAATGCAAGGTACCCAAACAAATACAAATATTTCAAAAAGTGAGGTTATTTACATCATCGGCCTAACCAATCCGCGTTCACCTCGTTAAATTAAAGTAAGAAAGTTAAAAGTTGGCCAACTTCTACTTCTTATTCGTTAATTGAAAATTGTTACTTGGCTACATGAATACTCGCATTGACAAATAAGAAGTTCAATTTTTACTTGATATTTGTAATTGTTAATTGTTACTTGTTACTCGTTAATTTGGGCTGCATGAATCCACACTTAAACAAAGTTACTGTTATTTTTATAATGCTTCATATTTGAAAAAAACTTTTTCTGTGACGGAAAAAAGTTTGACATTTTATCTCTCTTGACAGGTGACAAAGTATCAGTTTTCTTATACACATAAATATAAATCAAATCACAGAATTAAATTTACAGACATTTAATTACTTTAAAGATTTCCTTATCAACGCAGGACGAATCTTTAAAAATTCAAATTTCACTTCGATAATTTTATGACTTTAATATATTGTAATATTTTTTCAATATTAAATTATCGTTTTTCCCGTCACAAAAAATATGTATTGTACAAAGTAAGAATATCAGACTTTAGCTCTCTAATACTAATCTAATACTTTTCTCCTTTGTATAATAAATAAATATTTGACGTTCGTTTTTTAAAATATGATTATCATTTCTTATTTTGATCACCCATTACTAAAGATTATCAAAATAATGTAGCGTGACTCTGGTTTAACAGTCGGGAAGCAAACCGTTGGTGAATTTGACAACAGTTTATTTAAACAAATTAAAAAAACACCGATTTGAGATTTAACAAACTAAATTGTGTAATGAATTGCTCTACTTCCGCCCTCTTGTAATGATACGCCGCTGGTCTCAATCGCTCGCTTACTACTTGTCTTGCTACCAATAATGTTAAATACTGAATTATTTTGCAACTACAGGTGGCCGACATTGAGACTACAATATCATACAAATACTGCCGTTAATCTTCTTCAAGAAGGGAACAAATTTGAATTAAATAATATGGATTTCCTTAGAGGAAAAATGACAATTATGTATTGGTTTGTATACCATAGTGGACTTAAATATATAGAATGAGTTTAGATTTGAACGAAGAAGCTAAAAATGCAAGAATATATATAGGGCGTTTTATTTGAAAAAAACAAAATTGACATCTACGTCTGGTATAACCGGTAATGCCACATTCTTCAAAATATTTTAGCTGAGTAACCCCTATCAACATGAGTGTAGTTCTCAAATTCGGTTGGTTTATAGTTTTTTCTATATATCAATCGAAGCATTTTAGTATTTTGCTCTACGTGGAAACTCTTTCCATAAATATAAAGTACTGACATCGTAAACGAAATGCTTGACAGCATTCTTATTGCCATTCAAATGGACTGCCTCACGTACATTGCAATTTATATGATGCAGACTGGATGCCTTCATGTCAATTCATCTAATACCTACATCTATAAACTGGCTCTCCCTTCCTTCAATCCTCCCACTTCTGTCGACTACTACCCTTTCACAACTACCTTTTCACTGATCGATCAGTTGGGCTTGCTCCTGCTGCTGCTGTTCGCGCCTTAAATTATTCAATGCCCATGTGTGTGCGAACGTACATTTCTATATACTCGAGGACTGACTGACTTTTGCTGATCGAGGTTAACTACATAGATACCTACTACTATCGACATATGTTTGCACAAGTCGAACAAGACCTGAATAAATTTACGATTTTTTATGACTTCGTTGATTTGAAATTCATATCTTCTGAGAACTTGTAAAGTGATATCAGTAGTTAGTTTCCTTTGTCTGTCTCTCATGCGTTTTTTTATCCAGGAGAAAACCTTGTGGTCAAGGAACCAGCTGTAAAGGTCGATTTTCAGCTCATCTCAGCTATTGCTGTTTCCGTTAGGTCACCTTGCGGATGATTTCTTTGATCACATCAAAAAAGTTAAATTGGGAGATCGATTCCACAAGCTTTTCGGGCGAAAGGATTGAAGCACTTTTGCAAAAAAATAGACATATTTGAAGTAAATTATATTTAGAAAAAACCTAGAATATACGCTCTAATAACAATTCGTACTAAAAAGAAAAAAATAATTTTTAAATATAAAGAGTGTGCCTTTATTATGAAAAAGGGTGGAGTGTTTTAAATCAAATGTTATCAATAGTCTAACGATTTATACAAAGAACGGTTATTATAAAAATATAATAAAAAGGAACTCACGCTTTTTGCAATAAACTCAATCAGGCATATTCATAATCCAATCTTAGTTCGATACTAGCTAGTACTGAATTAAAATAAAAAAACAAAACACTATCCTACCATAACAATGACATGAGAATCATAAACCTAATTTAAGGTTAGACCTCCGCACTTAATTTAGTAGCGTACTAAGTTTCGATTATGAATACGCCTGTTTATATTTTAAAATTGTCTTCTTTTACTTTCTAGATCGGATTGTTGTCAAAGCGTGTTTTTGGTTTTTTTTATTGCCTTTTTTGTCTCTAAAGTTGAAGTAGTTATAATCAAGATACTCGATTCCTTAAAGTGTCGTATATGTTTCGATAGTTCTGAAGTCGTTGAATTGCATTCCTTATAACCTTGCCATCTCATCCAATGCATCTACATGACATGGAACTCTCCCTATATCAAAAATTTGTTGACAGGTGACAAAGTATCACATTGTCAGATATTTAATTGCTTTAAAGGTTTCCTTAGCAACGCATGTCTAATTATCGCTATAAGTATAACAGCCTATGAAATCTCCAATTTCACTTCGATAATATATTGTAATATTTTTTTAGATATTCAATCATCGCTTTTCCCGTCAAAGAAAAAATAGTGTATTATTATATTATATTATTTTATCCTGGTGATTCTTGTCAAAATACTTGAATAATGTTGATAAATTATTGTATTGTCATCGGTCCTTGATACAAGCTGAAATTTTCAAGTCAATCGGACGTCTACAAGTTTGAAAATTAAAATTACGTACCTTGAAAAATTCATTTAAGTAGATTAAACTAATATAAGCCTGTTAAAATCATAGACACCTTTTCCAATTGTAAGTCAGAAAGCATCAATTTAACTTCAGAAGATATCAAATGTAATTCAGAGATGATTAATTAAATTTTAGAAAGCCTGAAATGTATTTCATATCAGTCAATTGTAATTCAGAACTCGTCAAATGTATTTAAGAACATACCAAATATAAATCAGAAAGCATCAGATACGGTAATATTTGTTTATTTATTTGTCAATCATTTTTTTTTGTTTTTGATTGTAAAAAGCAGCTACACACTTATCAATTTGCCGAAATGAACTTCAAAGACAATTGTGCAGTTTGCAAAACTAAAATGAGAAGAAAAACTGTCATGCGTTCGATTCCATGCCAGCACATATTTCACCAAAAATGTATGACGCCGATCTTCTCTGAAGCTGATCCAAGATGTCTCATGTACAGAGCTGATCTGGTACCACAATGTTAAACCCAATCGCAATTATATTGTCCAATGTAAAGTGTTTTGTAAAGTCAAAGCTTCGGGTGCCAATAGTTCGCGGACCTAGCTTCTGTGAACAACGACTAATTTATTTAGAAAATGTCATTGATGAAGCCAAAAATATTATAGTTGGTGGTGACTGCGCTCGGGCAGCGCAACCTACCACAACATTGCATGGTGCTGCCCTTGGCCTTGAAGATATGGCTTTTGGTACCTAATCAATTGTGTGACATGTATGGTGTTTATTTAATATTTAAATATTAATATTAGGATTTAATAATATTGTTTCCATTATTATTACATTAATAATATATAATATTAGATTAATAATAATAATTAGATTAATAATTAATTAATAGATTTGCTTTTTAATCATATTAAATATATTCTGAATTACATCTGATGCTTACTGTTTTATATTTGATATGTTCTGAAGTAAATTTGACGAGTTGAATTACAATTCACCAATATCAAATACATTTGGCGAATTCTGAATTACAAATGACCCATCTGAAATTCATCTGAAAAGTTCTGGATTACAATTTACTTATCCGAAATACATGTGATTTTTTCTAAAACACAATTATCTATTTTGAATTACAGTTGACGACTTCTGAAATACAATTGAAAATGGTGTAGTAGTCTGCGGGTCAGATAGTACGGCGGTGGTCCGTTAAATTAACTTTTTGTCTCTATTCAATTAATGTCTTTATCTAGCGAGTGCTGGGGTAGTCACTCTAGTCAATTTAAAGAACCAGTTGGTATGCCCGAAACTTCCAATGTTTATGGTAAACATTTGTTACATCTGACATTTAAAATGTTTGACATATGATGATTTCGAGATGGAAAAACAACAAGTGTCGTAAATACGTCATAACATGACATATTTATCTAGTGCATTAATACATGTCGTAAAGATAAACATGTCATGCTATGACGTAACACCACAACTGTTCTGACTGGACTATATTGTGATTGGTTTCGTATTGACCAGTTACGTCATAATTCAATTCTAATTTTAACCTACAAACATGGGAATGCCTCTTGACATGTTTGTTGACGTCAATAATAAATTCATTGACAACTCTGTAAAACTGTACTATTCAAACTGATAAATTTCAAAACAGTCTCTTAATATAATACCTATGCATCTGTCAAACGATGTAAGAAGGTCAATAATAACGTTACTAAAGTCCCCAGATAATGACGCAATCACATTGCTATTTATAAACATTATAGTTAGTGAAATGATGACCCATATTATTAATAGGGGACCCGTAGTCTATCAATCTTATATGTTTGTGGTTAAAATTAGCTTAGAGTTTGTGGTTCTGCGGGGTAGGTGTCTCTAAAATTGTCTTTTTGGAATTAATCTGTAATAAAGTATTTGGCAGAATGGAATACTAACAAGAATAAAAATGTTGTCAATTTGGCGGATGCGCTGTTATTTGAGAAATAAAACAGAATGGAAAACTCATTCGCTGCTTGGTTCGAGGTTCAAAAATATATTCTGAAATATTCTCATGAACTCGAGTATGAGCTTATTACTGATTCCTTTTCTGGGTACAAACAGAAAATCCATGTACGAATGAATTGCTTATTGTTTGTTCATAGTTCGTTTCAAACTGAAAATGCTATGTCGGTCTCGGCCAACCATCAGGTCTAATCTAAATTAAGGCAAGTATCGCTGCATATGGGTAGAAATTTCAATAATTAATAATAATTAACAATGAATTTCAAAAATATAAAAGAAAATATTACAGGTAAAGTTAAAGAGCGGCAAAACTGTGCTTCGAGTCCATCTCATATACAAATTTACGTGTACAGCTATACCTTGCCTTGTCCTCTGTTTAGCTGTTAATAACGTTATCATTGGGAAATTGCTTACATTTTATTTCTAATACCTACCCACTTTATATCTCCCTCCCACAACCCAGCAGATACGAAATACGAGTGCTTTGAAATTTTTTTTGTCCCAACCTTCAGCTATCGGCTATAAAATACGGCCTTCAAAAATTTAACACAAAAAAGGTGCCTCCTTAAAAATCTGATTTCGTGTAACATGCCTCCCATCCCGACGATTCACTTCCTCTGTCCCTAAAGGTCTCTGTCTCTCTCTGATCTCTATATTTCCTTTCTTTGGCAGTTTGTTCTTCTTCAAGACACGTCAGGAACATTCACAAGGCGCGAATTTATGACGGTGGTGCTTCCGAAAAAAGAATATCATATTCGACATCGTCGCATCTTTTAAAAATGTGTTCCTACTCCAGTGTTATTGTACCAAGGCGGCTATTTTTTTTTATTATTGCACATGTCATTCGCAGGACAATCAGCTTCGCCATCTTGTTGAGTTGTGCTCTTTATCTTTGCGACAAATGTCTCGAATATACTAAATAACAACAAAAACAACATGGGGTTGTTTTTGCGAATAAAATGATTACATGCTGTAATACTATTTTCGTCGTGCTTAACAAATATTGAGCGATCCAAAAAAGAAGACTCATTCGAAGTGTGCATTGTAAATATGAGAAGAGGTCTTGGAATAGAATAACGTAATATTGAAATAGCACTTGTCGCTTTCTGGAGCAGAAATATTTTATTGATCGACATTTAAACAAATAGACAAACCTGAACTAATATCATGGTCATGCCATTTATTCAAAATATCTATATGTCTATATTTTTGAATTTTATTTTGCATACGTTAATAACATTTGGAAATGTTTGGAGTGAGGTGATTATTTTCGGACTGGTCTTCAATTCTCAGTTTTATTTTGTTTGAATCATTCTTGTTTTTAGATCTCCGAAAAGAGATACATTTCTGCAGATTTAAGTAAAGCTTGTATAAATATTCTGTAAACTACGTGAATTTTAATTAAATTGGTGTATTTGAATCGTTTTATCGTTTTAAGTTCCTTATCTAGAAATTTCATTTAAAGCCTTGGCCTTTCACTTAATTTTCTTTAAAGTATTTACAAAATCAATCCGAAAATGAATAGATTCAGCTTGAAATTTAATCTAAAATCGGAAACATCTTCACAGCAGTGCAGGACAATAATTAAAGTTGCATAAGAAATTAAACAATCTTTCAGCATAACAGGCATCAAGATTCAATTTTTATGTATGATTATTATTGCTTCCGTCGACCGTTCGCTCATTTAACTGGTCATCCGAACACACCCATTGTTTATGACATGACTACGCTGATATCTGACATAAGTAAAGTCATTGCTCCTATTTGCAAAAGCACATGAAATAATAAATTTCATTTTGACTTCGAACAAGTGATACGAACAGTTCTATCTTTCTTCATCTCAAATTAAACCAAAGCAGATGTCTAATGAATAATGATCACTTATTTTGAAATAAAGTGTTTCTTTTCTCAAGAAATCGACATTGATATATGTATAATAATAAATATTTCTTTCATTATGAATTGCTGCATTCACTACAGTGAAGATGTTTTCGTTCAAATGTTAATCCATTAATTTTAAAATGATTCTCTTTCTATTTGAAACAACATTCGCCTGACATAGATAATCTGCTTTTATTTAAATTGTTAATCAATGAATTGACGAGGATTCCATTAGACTAATTCAGTTACAATTTACAATACATGTATGTAAATTCACTTATCCTATCATGTTATAGAATATTTAAACAGACTTTGCTTAAATATGCGGAAATGTATGTCTTTCGTGTACGTTAAAGAACAAGAATATCTTAATACTCAATTGAAACGATCTAAACTTGAGAATTAATGAACACTTTTAAGAAATTAATAATTTATTTATATTATATCATATCAAGGAAAGTCTTGTAATAGTTTAAAATGTTCGATGTCCAGTTTTCAAGAAAGGTTCATGTTCCACAGGTATCAGAGTAAAAAATAACATATTTTCAGCGTCTGTCCCTCTGTCCGCCTGTTTGTTTTTTGTTGTTGTTGTGTAGGGCTTGCCGATGACTCTGATTGGGCATCATGATCACACTAGTTCCTAGACAATAACAGAAAATCATGTTTCGCTCAAGACTGTGGCGCGAAAACGGATGTAACGATTTTAATGAACTTGTCAAAAACATTCTGCTTAAACCTCTTTACCATCTGCTATATCGCGTATCTCTGAGAAAAAGCAGTATAAAAGATGTACCCAACTTACCTGTCATTTTTTAAATCTTTATTTATTATTTTTGTTGTTGTTAAGGTGACCTGATCCAATGTATTAAAGTTAGCTTAGTTTATCATGGGCGCATCTGTCTGTCACTCTGTGGCATCGTAGCTGACAAACGGATGAACCAATTTCAGATTTAGTTTAGTTTTGTTTGTAAGGTGACTTGACCGAGAGTGTTGAGTTTATCTCGGGCATCTGTCTGTCGGTCTTTGGCATCGTAGCTAACAAATAGATGAACCAATCTTGACTTACTTTATTTTTGTTTGAAAGGAGACTAAATCGAGAGTGTTTTCCAGCTGAATTAATTTATTGTGGATTTTTATCTATCTGTCTGTCGTAGCTCCCAAACATCTTTTATTCGATATTGGTAAATATTTACCAATTTCGAGTTAGTTAAATGATAAAGCTGACAGTATGTATCTGTCTTTCTGTTTCAGGAAAGGTCGCTCTGAAACGGATGAACCAATTTCGATTTAGTTTTTATTTTTTAGAGGTTCGATCAAACTTTATATCATATCATTGGTGAGCAATACCGACAAAATATTTTCAAAACACTGGAAATTCATACATCCCTCGATTGCTTTCTTTTTACATCTAATTCTCCATGACATCATTGGAATCTAAAGCTGCTTCAGTAGCCATCACCCTTCGTCGCCGGATGCCCTTTTCCAATCGAAGGCTTTCTAACTATAGCAGCAGTGTGGTATAGTGCAAGCGAAATGGGAGAGGTAATCCAGGACTAATAAACCGGCCGGTCTCCAGCGTGGCAATATCCGGAACGGAAGTTTTATCCATCTGACGACGTAGAACGTCGAACGTCCTTTTCTCAGCCTTATGTATTTACAGGGAGTTAGATAAATATGCGACAACAATTCAAGGGCTTATTCCTTGACCTAGAATATTTTGTAGTATGATGATTTTTTAAAACCCCTTTGTTTCGAAGATACAGGGTGAACAAATTTTTTTAACAGCAACATACAGAGATCGCTGGATTGGTCAAGGTGGGCCACAAGCATGGCCTGCTCGATCCCCAGACTTAAACCTCCTTGATTATTACGTATGGTGATATCTGAAGTCATTAGTTAACGCTACTCCAGTGGAGAATTTTGACGATTTGCGAACGACCCTGGTGTGTTTGAAAGAGTTCGGCATTCAATGACGAGAAGATTGAATGCTTGTATCCAGAGGAGGAAGTCATTTCGTAGATTTGTTGTAGATTGAGCAACTTCACATTATTATTGTCGCAAATTTTATTCGCCTTGTATCTTCGAAGCAAAGAGATTTAAAAAAATCGTCATAGTACAAAATATTCTTAGAACAGGCCAAGAAATAGCCCCTTGAATTTTTTGCCGCATGCTTACGTAACACCCCGTATGCACGATTTCCGAAACGAAGACAGATAGTGGAAAATATAAATATGTACAACAATTTTGCTGTATCCTACAATCCATTACAATAAAAAAATCCAATTATCAAAGGTCTGTCAGGAATCATAGCCGACATAGAAAAATGTCTTTTTTCGATAAAAGACTGTAAATAAGCCAATAAGATTTACATTATCCTATGTCTAAAGAGAATCATAGCAAGTTTCCTTGTAGAGTAGACAAATGGATGGATGGAGTTCTGATATTTGATAAGTTGTAAGAACTAAATTGTGTAGTCTGTACCAAGTATGTAACATCGAAAATCCTGTGCTACTTATGTTAAACCTCGAAATTTCCAAAAATTAAAAACTCTTTTCAGTTGGAGCCTTTTAATTCCTAAACGTTCAATACTATTATTTTCTTTTAATTACATTAAATTTATATATGTATTAATAAATAAAATCGAAGTGTCTGTAATAAATTTTTGTATAATTTTTGTCTGTCTGTTTGTTCCGGCTAATCTCCGTAACGGCTGAACCGATTCCAACGGGATTTTCTACGTGTAATAGTCTATGAGAAAACCTTTTAAAATGGGGTATTTAAAAAAATAATATTTCACCTTGTCCCGAGTCATATATCCGCTACATCACGCCTCATACGAATATTGAGTCAAGCGACTATTTAAGGTCAGAAAATATGAAACTTAAGCAACAACAATATTGTGTTAACATCATTGGACCCCAATTAATGTTTCAATTAAAATTCATAATCCATCCTTGTTCTTCAAAGAATTATGGAGGCACTTTAACAACAAGCATAATAATAATTGGGATTCTCAAGCACAAAAGTTTTTCCCTCACGAGTTCTTGTTGCTGAATTTCGTTCAAATATAACCTTTCAGTTCTGGCTGCTGTTTAACGCTGGTGGACATCGATCGCCACCGAAGTTAAGCAGCGCGACGCTTGGCGAACGTTTTGGATGAGTGACTGGGGATATAAACGCTCGTTCGAATCCGTCGTAAGTCTCCTCCCCTCGCAAGTTCACAGGAAACTAGAGAGATTATATTTACCAGGTAAAGCTTCCCCGAAAGGATGTGTTTTTAGATTTTTCTTGTGACATATCGGTGATTCGGAATCCACTTTAAATTGTAGGTCCCCTTGTATGAGGTAATACCTACTTTCAAGGCAGGGAGCTCACCAAATACTCGCATTCGAGTACGGCACTTAAAGTGGAAAACGAAAATTGTAGTTAATAGTTTAATTTCAGCCCAAAATGCATAATAAAGATTAAATTGACCAAATATTTTTGCGCAATGAAATCTTAATAATAGAAAATAATGGTCGAGCTCTGGTCTTTCCAATACTAATTTACTAAAGCTTCTATTTCACTAGCTCAAAAGGCCTGCTAAGCAATATAAATTTGAATATTTCATTGAATTTATTGTGATCACAGGAAACGATATTCTATCAAAAAAATTATAGAAAATTCACAAGAAACTCGCGCGAAAAGGGTTCCATTTTGGTATAAGTTTTTCCTGTAAACTATGAGTCACGGCCTATATTCTGTATTTTTTCAAAATTCTACGCCCACTAGTTTCGGAGAAAAGAGGGGGAACTTTTGATTATTTTCCTTAGTATTTTCTTAATTATACAATCTTAGGCAAATAATTGGAAAATCATAATTTGTCGGTAAATTATAACTTATAACTAAAAATACATAAAAAAATTGGGATTTTTTTTTTTCGGTTACGTACTCTGATCGTCATCAGCTACAAACATTTTCCAAATATCATGTCACCGGTGTTTTTTTTTTCAAATTTCTTTTATAATAAATAGACTAATTGTCGTAGCGCTATTACAATTTTAGGTTTAATAATCTTATTTTCAATAATTCCACATTTATTATTAGGTACTAAAGTTGAGTTCTAGTTGTCTGCTTTTAATGAGGATTATCAGATACAATAAATGCTTGATTTCTATCATCTATATGGATAACTATGATAAGACAATGATCCACGAACACCCTGTATATTTCTCTTGAATTTTGATCTCACTGTGTTTGTATCACTCCATTTTCCCCTTCACCTTCATCGTGAAGATCTTGTTCATATGGACAGGGGATGGGGAATAAGGCGATACACATTGAGCAGCAGCAAATTATCGGGAACATGGGAACTACTACTAGCCCCAGTGGACCGCAACGCTGACGAGTTCTTGAAAGCTTTGGGTCCGTTCCCCTTATTTCATAGTTAGAGGATAGTGTAAGACACATACAATAGTTAATTAATTGTGTTGGAGTTTTGTCCAAAATAGAGGCTATATTTAATTGAGTATTGTTTATTCAAGTTTTTACCATTTTACAAAATTACAGATGTAGAGAAATCAGTCAGTTATCACAACAATTTACTATTTGTCAATATCATTTGTAAAAATGACATTTATGACAGTCTTTTGATTTATGAGATGGATCATAGAGTAAAGAGGTTATAGAGAGGCTACGCTATGCTATAAAATCGGTCTATGCGTAAATACTAGTGACATCTAGCAGGTAATTTAAGAACTACGCATAAAGTGTAGAATTGGCGGGAAACTTTAAATATAGTAATAACCTATAATAAATTGAGATTATATTTCATCATATTCCGTAGGATTTTCGTTGCAAATCAAATTTTGATAGTTATCTTTGAAAGAAAATCCAAGAAACTGATTAATAAAATAATATAAGAAATAAGGCATGTAATTAGTAATGCCAAAATAAAACAAATAGTTCTATCAATATTTATTGAATCATATTAATACCTACGTATTATTAATGTACGTATAATTTAATTGAAAATGATACCGAAATCAAATATCATTATTTGGTTATAGAAAAAAAATTAAAACGTTCATACTTATTGGCGTGACTATAACTTAGCTGAAATATAATAAAACCTCACAATAAAATAGTAACGATCCTCAACAATTAAGATACATTCAGATATATTCAGTAAAATTACTTATTAAATAAATATAATTATCAAATTGGATATACCAAATATCGAACTAAAATAAAAGTTTATTAACATTTGTTTTTGTATGTAATAATAATAATAATAATAATAATAATAATCGCTTTTATTGATAAATGATTTAAATGTAACAGTGACAGAATATATGACAGTATAAAATCTATGAAATGGTAGAGTAAGCTCTGGTTCGAGCTCAGGTGAGTCGAACAAGTACCTACTTTCTTACTCTGGCTTAACCAATAATGTACAAATTGCTGGACCAATTTTTAAAAATATTTTTCAAGTTCATTTACATATTGGAAATGTTGGCTATAAATCGTTTCCAGAGAGTTGGGAGAGGAGTGTTTTGAATATTATATCTCAGCAAAGATTAAGGTGTTTCTAATCTTTGCTCTTAGCATCATTGGCTAGAGTGATTTGTTAGAAATAGGTATTCGTATTTTTAAAACTGAAAGGTTACATTTGAAGGAAAGTCAACTTGCCGCTGGCTGAATGTAAACATCTATTCTATCAACATGATGGGGTGCCTACATATAATGCTCATTTAGTCAACAACCATCTGCAAAGGTTTTCACCACAATCTGCAGAGTTATCAGTACTCAATTTTTGTTTGTTTGAAAAGCAGTCAAAAATATAGTTTATAACACCGCTTTAACCACCATAGAAGACTCAATGCGACGAGTCAGAATAGCATTTCAATATCTTAATCGGGAATCAATAAGAAGAGCCACCCATGAACAATGAAGAGTTCCTGCTTAGGTGCAAGGAATTATTTCATAAACGACGATTTCAATATTTTCATTCTTAACAATTGGTTTATTTCTATGTACTTACTTTAGCCATTGCAGTTCCAAATTTCTGGGTTGGTTGATTTCTATTTCTGTGGATATCATATAGAGATTGTATTACATGTTCTTGAAATAACTTTATCACATTCTCCATTACAATAAATAAATTCAAATAATCTTCATTTGCATAATTAAATCTTCTCGGCCAGAAAACTCCTCGAAATTTGCAAATGAAACGTATTATATTTTTTTACTTTTATTGGCATTTGTTATTGTTTTCTAATGCCCACGTTTAACGCAAATTTAAAGATGTTTAGCATTTATACATAGAAACATGAAAAACTGACAATTATTACAAAAAAACTAATTCTCGACAACCTTAAACAAAGTTTTTTTTGCTTAATAATATAAAATAATACAAAACGGGTGTTTCCATTAAAAAAAAATCTATTGACGTTTCTTGGATCTAGTTTTCAAGCTTCTTTTTTGATCACTCTACAAATTATTATTAAACTGTCATAAAAATACTGATCAAGTATTAAAGGCTTCCTCATATAAATGATTGATAATTATGTTTTGGACTGACAACATAATTTTTGATATAAAATTTGAAATATGTCAAAAACGGTTAGACTTAGGTATAGTACATTATACATAGAATGTTTTCAAAATTGTACATGAAATCTAAAATGTGGTAATATACAGGGTGTTCTAATAAAAGTAACAAAATTGGCACCTACTTCCGGTATAACCGGAAATTCGACTAACATGAAAATATATCAGATGTATGTCCTACAGTGACTTCAGTATGTCACCAAATTTTCAGACTGTTTTTAGTTATCGTTTGCCCACAATTGATCGATATCTTCCCCGGAGAGCCACCCTGTATATGTATAACACATTATCATCGAGGACATGGGCTTCCTGTTCACACTCTACAACAATTCTATGGAGAGGCGTAGCCAATGTTTCTATATGTAGGTATATTTGTGCACACACATATTTGCACCCGGATATTCGATTTCTGTACAATCGGAGGCTTTCATAATGGGGTAGCATTCGATAATTTATAGACCGATCAATTTGGATTAACGTGGACTAGACAGAGAAAAAAAACGTAGAGGATAACAACATTGCGAAGAGGAAGCCTTTGTTACAATGGAAGAAAAAATCAACATCAATAAAAAAAAGGAAATGAGAACTTTGAGTATCTTTAAAATGCCAGTGTTTGCAAATGTGGATTTCTATAGAGAAATTGCTAGATGGCTTCCTAAAAATATGGATACATTTAAAAAGAATTCCTCGAATAAATAAGATGTCATTTATGATTGATGAATAGCAAATCTTTCTTACTATAAGGACAAAAATTATTGAAAAGGAAAAATTCCTACCTATTATGTCCCGCTAATAAACGGACGGACGGACGACGGAGTTTTCGTATTAGGGTCCCGTTTTCAGCATTTGGGTACGGATCCGTAAAAAAATAAAATTGTGGTGTCATCACTCAAACGACATTCCTTCCACACACAAACAAACTCTACCGAATATGAAAATCGTCAAAATATCTTGAGAAAATTAATTTCTTAAGGTTCTGTACCCAAAGAGTGCCATCGGGACCCTATTACAAGGCCACTTCGCTGTCAGAGGGCTCTTTCTCATGAATAGGCAGAAAGTTGAAATTTACTCAGAGGTTTATACTGAGAGGATGGTCAAAGGTTTCTAGAAGAATATTTCAAACAATTTATTAAAAAATGTTACAGCTGTCTTACGCTATGATGTCAAGCATAACACGTTTTTCGACGATTGCACTGTAATAGTTGCCACATAATACCCATTTGATACGACCGGCGACCGATATAATCTTAGCATAGACAAACAGACAGACGTATAAATAAAAATATGATTTGCGTGCTTATCTGTTAAAAAACTCCATTTTCGACTATGCGTAGTGGGCCTAAAATGAGGCTTTTCTTACATAGGGCTGAAAATATTTCTCGTTTTATCCGAACAGATGGCATTCATTGATTAACGATACAATTTATACTTCCACAGTTTAATATTTTTAAAGCGGTGGAAATATCTGAAAATATATTTATCGTTGTTTGTATTTATTCAGAGTATCGAGTGGTTGGCCCGATGCCTCAACCCCCAACCTAGAGGACTAGGGTTTTATATCGGAGTTCCGTCTCCTAGATACATTGCCTTCTCTCCGGCTAAGGATTTGCATCCTTCACGTATTTGCGTATAACTATTATTATTAAATTAAAAAAGTTTTCGTTCAAATGGAACATTTTTACACATTCAGATATGATCCAATACATTTTTTGTGTAAATGCTGCAGTTCTCTTTAATGAAAGCATTTGAACTGTTCTTCCCTTCCCCTCAATTGATAATTCCTGCATAAATAGTTTACGGTCGTACTGAATCAAGTCTCATGTATTTAATCTAATCTAATTATATTATAATATATATAATATATTAAATATTGAGGAAAAATATTTTTGACAATTTTGAGTTCTTTTATATGCTCAAGTGTAATCATTTATCATAATATACATCCGCTAAAACATTTTTTTCATTATTTTTGCTACTCTTATATATAGACTCATTTTTGTGCAGTCCTGAGCCAATCTATACTTATATCCAATCTGAGCCAAATATACAAGTTTATGGATTTCAGTTAACAAACCTGAAGTGCGTTGTTGCCAAACCTCATACTGCTCATAATTGGGCAAAGTTTGCATATATGTATGTATCATTTTATATTTAATTAATAATGGAGTACTAAAATAGCAAATATACTGAGATTGCATGTGTTGGTTTGTTTGTGCAGTTTGGGCTCTTACACTAATCAAGATATGCCAATTTTGCACATGTGTTTATCATACCTCAGTCAAATTACTGTAAAATTTTCATTGCACGTGAGACCCTTTGTGGTGGGTTCCGTACCTGAAAGTCTAATGTATATAACTCTTTGGCTGGATTTTGATGGTCTCACTCACCATGTATGTATGTAGAATAATATTAGAATATAAACTGGTAGCGGCTGTATGTGTGACTGGGCCTCCTATTCTGTTCTTTCTTGGTGTCTGAATGGATCTGGGTTGGGTGTTCGGATTTGTTCTACATGCGAGTAGGACTTTGAGGTAGCAGGGTTCCAAACTCAAGGCTTTTATGACTTTATGGTTTCGTACCACAATCGAACAAAGCATATGCCCGAGATGCCGGGTAAAACAGCTAGTAATAATAATAAAACAGAAACGGGTATTAGGTAGGTGCGATGAGTTTACCTGTATAAAAGTCCTATATAACTGATTTTAAGGAAGTCATTCTATTGTTAAATAAGCAAAAATGTTCTTCTAAAAATACATTTACTTCACTCTCCTCAGGACTTAAAACAATTTTTGTAGTCGCAAAAATATTGCAAGCGTCAGTGGTTGTTTCATATGTTTTAAATTTGTTCTTGTCTGGTAACATACTCATTATTAGAATTTTTTTTAGAATGCTGAAACCAAAACGGTGGACGTTTCATGAATAAATGGTTTGTATGATTGTAAGGTAATAAACGTGTCTTTAATGCTAAACTCGATGCTAAATATCAAAATATTCACCTAATTATTTTGTTCCACTTGGGTTATTATTTTAACCCTACTGTTGAGTGGATTTTTGTTCCAGTAAGAATAAACCATGGCTTAAGAATGAAAATTTATTCCTATTCATTGGAGATAGATACCTAATTCAAAATATTTGGCAATAAATTCATGACAGGTTCTTTCCACTGTTCTGTCACAACTTCCGTACATATTAAACAGATCAAAAATGACACCTGTAGCAGAATTTATCAATCTAACTGCAACTGCACAACTTCAAAAGTTACAGCACCAAAAGAATTAATATTATTTTATATTTTTCAGAGCACCAACTAATAACGTCGCTGCAGTTTTTTGTAAAAAATATTTATCAACAATAATATTAAAATTAGCTATTTTATTTTATGAAGTATTCAGTTGATATAGCAGTGACTTACATACCTATTGATACTGAAAATGGATATAAGGTAGTTAGAACTGATTTTTGAATGATTTTAAGAGGTTTATATTCCTTTTTTCCAATATAATATCTTATTTTTATTTAAACAAACTATAGGTTGTAACAACATTTCAAGAAATATATATGATACAAAATACAAGGTGTTCCATTTAAAAATATTGAGAAAATATGTCAGTTGAGTTTTTACATACGCTGTACATAATTTATGCACTAATGTGAAAATGAGTCATTATCACAATACTAAATAAATAATAATATTAATAATAATATTGATGTGTCACCTAGTTAGAGAACATTCTTTGCATTTCTAATTAATTTCAAAATACGAATTGAACGTGGACACGCTTAAAACTCACCCTGTATATGACCATACTCAATTTAATTATATTACACGGAAAATGTTCAATAGAAAATATTCAATAGATTTATCTTTATTTCGATCCATGGGATCCTTTGATTTCGAATTTTGATGCACTGTTTTTGATAAAAAAAAAGTAATCTTTAGTTAATATGTTCTAGCTAGCCGTAGATTTTTGTTGGGGATGCAGTCATTAAATAAATAAAATTCTTTGGATTATGCCAAGCTTTCGAGAATATTTATTCTCTTCGTCGGGGCAAACTAAAAATCGTTACAAATTTTCTTAACCACATAATAAATTATTAATTAAAGTACTTACATTCGTGAATTTAGATAAAATAAACAACAAACAGGAAAGATTTCATAGCCATCAATCAGAAATGTCATTAATTATTTATAAATGTCATGGTAACGGCATATCTAGAGTTGAAAGTGTCTAGATTCAAGTTTTCTTAGAAAAGATCTTATAGGAGTTATCTTTTATATCATTTATAACAGTCAAACAAATAATATAAATAAATATATACCCGTACACAGACTAGACTATCTGAATTCGTAGGTATTGCAGTATAAATTGAAGTTTATTATGTCAATAATATTATTTACTATTTTGTTAGGCATTCTCTCACAAATTAACCTGAAAAATTTATTAAAATAGCAGATGTATCTAATAGAGAAATATTAACATATATCATCTTCATCGTATTCTCTCACAATACGATAGATACACAATATGTAATATCCTGAAAAGCTTCAATTCATTCAAATGAAGCTGATAATAATAATAAAATATGATAAGCTGATTTCTCTCACAAATCAACATGTAAGAATATTGTAAACATTGTCCATGTTATTTAATATATTATAAATAGTGATATCAAAATAGCAAATGGCGAGAAGGCGCAAGGAAGGAAAAAAAATTCATTGTATTATATCTCACTATAGGTTAAACATGAAATGAAAATCCTTTTGAATCAACTAAATTTCTCTCACCAATCAATTGATCTAGAGATCTCAAAACTCTTAATATTAGTTGTTATAAAATGTTTTTGAATTATCGTTCCCCAGTATAATCTGTATACGCATATATACCCATCTATTATATTATACTAGAACAGAAAAAAAAATTGGACAAATATAACTGTAGGATTAATTTTAACGGGAATTATCCTTTTCTATTTTTATAACTGGTAAACACTAATTGTCTACACAAAAACACAACACAGATGATTAATTGTTTATTATCTATTTTTTTATATAAACAAACTATACATAAACGTAAAGCTCTGAACTCTATTCAATTCACATCAATCAATACAATCGATCTCTAGGAAAAAGCGTCGTAGTATGTCCGTGCAGAACCTAGCATCCCCTCCAGTCAAGGTAGAGCTTGTCGCATTCGAACTACGTTAGATTCGACCTATTCCATAGGTCGACAAATTCCATAGATCGACAAAGCTATTATTCTAACAATAACTAAATGATATGAGAATATAATAGCCTATACCTACATATAGAGCTACATATTATATTCACACATATATTTCAATTTTGAGAAAAATTATTAAATTTATTATTATAGAGATTTAATATATAAGAATAAATAGAACTAAGTCCATTAATATCCGAACGTTTATTCATAGTATTATTATGTTTTTGATTATGTAATATTTCTAAGAAACCACGTTTAGAATAATTTTTCTCAGAACATAGAGCAATAGTATTATCAAAAAGAAATCTTGTGCCTTGGCTGAACATGCCATCAATAAAAAACATAGTATTGAAAAATCTATTTTGTCAAATAATAAACCAGTCAAGAATTCAGAATCAAATATATATATATATATATATATATATATATATATATATATATATATAAAATAAAAAATTCCGATGGCCTGTAGTCATCGGAAAAGTAAATTTTTCAAAATTCATTGAAGTGAAATTTGAAAAACCTTTTCATTGGTATACATACATATTATTACGAAAATTGTCGTATGTGTCATAGCCTTGCGGTTAGAGGTTTTTGTTTTGGCTGTTGAATATAAAGCAGACAGGGTTTGAGTTTCACTTCAAGGCAGAATATTTTTTTCGCTTATTTCTTTTCAATAAATATACTATATATTTTTTTAATCAGGGTCTATATTAAGATCTCCAGAAAATGTATAATTACATCAAATTTATATCGAGTGTTCATGATTTATCAATATTTGTTATTCTTCTTTACTAATTTTAATTTTTTTACCTGCGTATTTTATGAAAAATTGCTTTGAACAAAAGTTGTAGGTACTGATTATATCTATAACCTAAAATTATTTTTGATGATATTTACACTACGGCTCTTTTTTGATATTTTTTTTAATGTTTGAACGGTCGCCATTTTGAAACTACTTACCCGATATTGCCCAATAACGAACTCGACCGAGATATTTGAGAGATTGATTTTTGTAGCAAATTTGAACTTGATACCTTCAACTGCGACCTCTATCGTGTTAACAAATTTCGTAATATCCCATATATATATATATATATATATATATATATATATATATATATATATATATATATATATATATATATATACATATATATATATATATATATATATATATATATATATATATATATATATATATATATATATATAAACTTTTGAACCAAATGTTTTTTTGGACTAACTTGAACACATATAACAACATGCCGTTGAAATTTTTTCGAAATTCAAAAGTGTGAACGATCGCAATAGGTACATTTCTATAAGAAATTTACCTAAAAAAATAAAAAATAGCAAAATGGGATTTTCGGAGTCGAGAAATCGATTGACAATTCTTTCATATTTAATCGGTGTGACCTTCGAGGTCCACACTAGCTATTTCAAGAGTTTTGGTCATTCATATATTATGTGAACAATAAAAGCAGTATTTACCGACCGCAATACATTTTAACCAGGAATATGCACATTTTTTAATAAGTTTAAATATCCTTAGTAACTCTTATAGACTCATCTTTAATCTTGTTTTACCCAAGTAAAGCTCGGCCTCCAGTTATTTATGTATAATAAGGGGCATTCTGAACAAAAAAAAAATAGACTTGGCGCAAGTATACGACCGAAACTATTTTAAGGTAGGTATATAGATAATAAATAAATGTTTTCAATCTACTTTCAGTCAGTGGTAACGCTTCTTTATGATCTCACAATTATTTTTATGAATAATTTCCAACAATGTTACGAAATATAATACCTACACTCTTCCTATTTTCTATGTCATAAATGACACTTTTCTCCTTCACAAAATTCCATGAATCTATTGGACGGGAATACCGATATCAAATAGTTTTATGAACCTCGAACACATTACAGTGCGATATACCGTACGTACGAATGAATCTACAGTGCGATATACCGTACGTACGAATGAATCTTCACAATGCATAAAATTTGTTCGACAAAGAAAACCTCATCGCCCCATTTCGGGATTGCGTGAATCGCGTTGTTTTTATCTCTCTCTCCCATTTTTGTTGGCGTCTCTAATGCACATGATATTGTCGCCGCAGATTTATTGTCTCATTGGAATGTTAATAGGTTAAAAAATTGCAGCTAGCGCGCCCCGAAATTGAGTAACATAAAATAATAGTGTGGGTGGTATTTTTCTCTTTTCATTTTACAGTAAAACATGGAGCTTTAGCCGACTTCAGTGTTTTTATCATTCTTCAATTTATGCATAATTTTAAAATATACAAATAACAAGAACTTTGTTAAATATAATCTGTATTTCTATGATATAGTATTGTGTAAGTATATGATATGAATTTGAATATTCAGATTTGTCTCCTAGAATTTGAACTGTGTAATTTTTGTTCACTTACAGGCGTTTACTTCTGATTCGACATGAGTGGTGAGAGTCATTTCGGGGTGTTGCGCAACATCACAATATACATTTTTGTACCGATATCGCCACCGTCCTAACTACACCCAGATATAGTACTATCAAAAATACAAAATGTGGTAATAAAGAAAACAACGATAATCAATCCTACCGTCAAATACTTGTTGTATTAGCGTCCTTCGACAACTTCGGCTTTTACATGTTACCAAAGAAGCCGTGTGAAGTGACGGGTCTTATTATAATATTCATGTTGTATTTGGGACCAATATAAGCAATATACACAATTTATATCGTGTAGTTATCTGTTTTATATTGAATTCATAAGAAATTAAACAATCTTATTGCTGCCGTTGGCTCATTTAACGAAAAAACTCATTGTATATGACATAACAACTACTTCCCATCTGACTCTTATCAAAGACAAGCCGAGGAATCGTTCTCATCTACAATGGTAGTTTATGTCGGTCAGAATTACTTTCGTACAAAAAAGGTCTTGCAACACTACGGAGTTGGGATACGCCAAGGTGTCCTGCATATTGAAGCTTTTTTAAAATCTTATTATAGCCATATAGCCATTTGTGGCGCTAGTGTCGATGGCTGTAGGTATTTATTGTTTACTTAATCTTCTTCTTTATTATTATATGGTCTTGTTTTCTTTAGTGACTTTATATATCATTTTTATCTATAAAGTGAAATTAAAATCATTATCTCGGCAATCGGCAACGACACTCAGTCGACTACAGCGACCAGTCTCTGAATTACCAAAAACAAACGTCCTCAAGAAGTGTGACACTTCTACTACCGGAGTTGCAAGACCTTATATTATACGACTGTGGTTATAATAAATAATAATAAAAATGTGATCATTCCCCATCCATCTCCAAAATAATAGTAAACTGGACCCCACTGCTAGCTTACTGGAAAACCATAATCTGATTTTAACTTTCAGTGGGAAACGAAATCCTTTCCAAGCTATGCGACTCGCATTTTATCAGTTTTTTTTTCCACTATATTATAAATTATATTATATTCCATGATTTGTATGCATGCATACATACAATGTAAACAGATTAATTTTCATTGTTGCTTGTATTCTCTGTGTTACAGATAGAGCCCTGCCGGCCAACAAAGTTTGCGGCCTCCACGATATCCCGCAAGACTTAAAGGATGGACCCGCGTGATTTGTTCTTCGCCCTTGGAGAAGATTAAAGTGGATACTACTGATTTTGATGTTATATCGCGTATGTTTCTGGGCTACAGTTATGGTCTACCCACACTTTACTTTTATTATGTAAATAGGATAACGCAAAAATGATTTGTTCAGTTTATATTTAGGTATAATATAGGTATATGTGTGTAGGTTTATTTTTTTAATTTGATGCTTGTGGTTTTGGTGTATTTTGGAAGAGAATATAAATTGGGTTAGATTAGTCACTTCTTTTTTTTTGTGGTCATTTACCTGGGAATGTATGTGGAATTATTTAGTTGTGAATTAACATAAAGAATTTCGCATGCTGGAATTATGTATTGGGAATGTGTTTGACTGGATACAAAGCTTTGGAAATGTTACTTTTCACAGCGATCACAAGGAAAATTCTGAGGTGCCAGGCCAGAATTTGTAAATTTTTTTAATACTTTTCTATGGAACGATTTTATGTTCTGCAAATATACCAATAAAGTAACATACTGAAATTCCAGTTGAAACTTAGTACATACTGAGTAGAGAACAAACATATTTAGGTTCCTCGTTCCAATACCTAGGCACCCTAATTGACCGACGAACCCCGAACGGAGGAGGTATACAATTCGACTGTCTGCTTTTTTTTTGGTTCGTGCGCGCCTTTTATATAGTAAACGAGGCTTGAGAAATGGTCCCATATTCATAAAAACACAAATCCGAAATCTTCTTCCCTCCGAAAACCGCCCACGAAGGGGTGGTGGGGGCGAATTTTCTCAAAAATCGAAAATCTGAGTTGGTATAATTAAAGATAGGACAATATCCGGAAACGTTCAAATTGGACATTTTTTCAAAAGTGTTACGGTTTTCGAGATAGACGCATGTTAAATATGTATTTTTGCTATGTGGAGAGGGCGATTTCTTTCGAAAATTGAAAATTTTTCGATACTACATGAAAGTTATAATTATTTGTAGCAACATTTATAATGAACATTTTTTGCTAAGAGTTACGGTTTTCGAGTTAAATCGGTGTTAAAGAGGTAACATATAAAATACTCAAGCTTATTTCCGCAGCGATGCGTTGAGATCTCAATAATAACAACATAACAACTACAAGCAAAGAATATACATGGTAATAGGATAAGTACTATCTTCATTGGTATTAGTGAACGTTCAACGATTTTGGTGACTAATGTTAGGTACACTCAAAAGTGTGAAATAAATATTTTTTTTACAAAAAATTGGACCGACGTTATTAGTTGATGCACTGAAAAGAATAAAATAATATTAATTCTATTGGTGATGGTATTATAGAGAAATAACTTATGTTAAGTGTTAAGAAATTTGAGTAACACTAGATTTTTACCTTAATCATATCTTCACGCATTCTAGTATGGAGCCTATGGAGCCTCCTTTGTCTTTTTCCTGCCTCAATAATGTGGTGTCGTAAGCAAAGATAGTTAACTTTCCGGTAATTGATATCTTAGTTAGATCATTGATATACAGGAGAAACACGACAGGCGCCCTAGGACAGAACTTTGGGGTACGCCACACTTCATATCACTGGTATTTGAATTCGATGACATCCTCAAAAATTGATTCATTTCAGAAAGATATGATTTGACCCAAGCATGGCTGTTTGCCCTAAAACCGTATTTGCTATATTTTTGTAGCACTACAGCACTGTCAAATGCTTTGGCAAAATCACAAGACTGCAGTAATGTCTTCGCCGTTGATTTCACCTAACACCAACTGACTGCACGAGTGCATTATTTATAGGTAGTCAAATACAATATGATTTGACTATTTGATTAATTTAAACCTATAGCCTTTTTTCGCTTCTTTAGAATTACGAAAACTTAATTTAGAGATATTCAATATTTCTAAGGTAGCATAATTCTATTTTTCATTGCCCCTGATTGAGAAATAGTAACACTGATAAACTTGGAGTGTTTCTATCACTTATTCCAAGCAGCTTTGCCACGAGAGTTCCTATATATATATATATATATATATATATATATATATATATATATATATATATATATATATATACATATATATATATATACATATATATATATATATATATATATATATATATATATATATATATATATATATATATATATATATGTATATAGCGATTGAATTAGATTTTCGACTTAATGCCATCAATTCATTGTCGTCGGAAGTTCGACGCATCTGTGCTGAAAGGTTATCTGAAACTTGATCCAAGCTCCGAATAATGGTGAATATATATATATATACCTACAGCTAAGCTCTTTGGGTTAGTTAAGCCTCGATGACACTGGGCTAGTTTACAAGCTGCTAGTCGGCAAGTTTAAAAGCCAGCGAGTGAGCGAGTAAGCGAGTGTCGATGGCACGAAAATCTTTCTACTCGCTCAGTAGCGAATTAGCCAGCTAGTTGAAACCACGTGTTGTTTTGTGTGATCGTGTGGCGTGCTGTCTGCATTTTTCGTTTAAATTTTAAGCTGAAAAATGAAGTGGAACACTCGTGATATAATAGAGTTTCTCAACATCTACGAGCAGTAACCAATTTTATGGAGTATAAAGATTATTGCAACACAAACGTAAAAGGATGACAGTTTCAAAAATGTCTTACTTAAACTTAACGAAAAACAATTAACTGAGGGTATTGATGTGAAGCAATTAAAGGCAAAAATAAAATCAATTGAAGATGTATACAGGTAAGAGATAAATATAATTGAAGAATCCAAGAAAAGTGGATGCGGTACTGAGGAAGTACCTATACACGCCAAAGTTGGTATGGTTCAATGAAGCGAAATTTTTGGCAGAGGTTGTGGCCACACGAAGGAGCAAATCAAACCACGTGAGTATTTTAGTTATAATATTAAAAAAATATATATTAGACCGTTATTCCAGCTTTCTCCCACTGCCACGGCAGGGGATTTTCATCTGTAAAATGGGTAACATATGCTCTTCTGATCTCCTCAGCAGATCGACTGTGATGATTTTCACGTAAATGATTAATAGGCTGCATATTATTAGCATTTTCCCTCCAAAGTCCAGGTGTGATATTTCCGGTATTCAAGTCCTCTCGGTCTACTGCTTGTTGTGGCATGTGGTTACCAGGATCAGTCTTTCTTAGCCAGTTATGAAGACAACAAGCAGCCCAAATGACTTTATCTATAGTTGCCGGCGCCAAATCAATCGGTCTCGAAAATATTCTGAATGGCCATACTAGTATGTCAAAGGCATTTTCTACGACTCGTCTGGCACGGGAAAGACGATAATTAAATATTTTTTCGGCAGCACTAAGACCTATTTTACTGTACGGTTTCATGAGATCTGTCCTCAAAGGGAAAGCATCATCTCCAATAATAACGCCGTATTCAGGCAAGCCAAGAGTCTTGTTTTTGAGCGCAATGTTCAACGTACTATCTCTAAATATTGCACTATCGCTTGCTCGTCCATTTGCACCTACGTCTATGTAAATAAAACAGTAATCAGCATCAACCATAGAAAATAATATTATACTGTAGGTTTTTTTGTAATTGAAATAGACTGAACCGGAACACGGCGGCCTCTTGACGATAACTTCGATTGCACCAAAACATCTAGGAAAATTCCAACGCTGAAGAAATTTATTTTCGATTTCTTTCTATTCATCAGCTTGTTTTGGGACCTGAGAAGAAATAAAAGTTAAATTTCAATGTATTTTCTAGGAACTGTCACAAAGTAGTCCAGACACAACACGAGATGAAGACAATAAAAGTGTCGATTCTGAAAACGACAACGATGTCTTTTCAGAAGTCCTAAGAAGTCACCTGAAAAAATGGGAGCACCCTCGACACCAAAGAATAGGTCTAAAAAACGAGCAGCATCCGAAACACCTACTGAAATATCGCAAGCTATTAAAAAATTGGATGAAATTGCCAAGGAGTCATTAGATCAGAAGCCTTATAACCAGTTCGGAAAATTAGTTGCATCTGAGCTCCGTTTTCTGCCACAGCGACAAGCCATCTTGCTACAACAGGAAATTCAAAACTGCATCATTCGTTTTAAGCTGTCATCTTTAGATCAGCAGGCCCCATATTCTATCGAAAGTGGACACTCGCAATTTCCTTATACTTCGACTAGTACCTCATCATTGAACGATGAAAATGGCGATGGAGATGTTTTGCAGCAGGCCATTATTAATGCATTTGGAGGAAACGTATAAATTGTTGTCAAATACATTGTCTAATAAAACTGGTGTTTAGTAATTTTATTTTCACTAACCTGAATAAATGTCGAAGGGCATGAGAAATTGCTGTTTGCACTTCGGGTAAACACTTCGAAGTAGTTGATTCCGGAACTCTGAACAGGTATTCTAAAGACTTCAAAGAATCGCCCGTCTTTCAATTCTCTTAATAAACCACTGGAAGCACCATATTCATTGCGTTTTTCTATCCACGATCTTACCCATTTTCTTTTCTGTTTACATTTTTTCTTCAGTTTTCGTTGTAAATCCTTCTTCATAAGTTGAGCTAAAATAACTACTCCCACGCGAACTACTTCCTTCGACATACCTACCTTGAACTGCCAAAAGTCCAAAACACAAAGATGCTCGCAACTAGTTCACTAGCAGCGACGATGACACCCAGCTAGTTTACTAGCTTACAGGCCAACACGCCAGCGAATGGCTAGTAAATTTAGATTTAGATTTAGATTTAGATTTAAGAGGGGGTTACATTGCACTGCGACCATAAGGTCTATTGTGCCCCCCACCTGAGTTGCACTTGCCTATACGCGGTCTACAACTCGCCTTCCAGTTCCAGAGTTCTAATGAACTCCAATATCTGGGTTGGCTTCAAGGAGGATACTTCCTCACTACTGCAGGTTGCTAGTCCAAGGCACTGTTTGCGTTGGCTAGCAATGGCGAGGCATTCCGTCACCAGGTGATCCGGAGTTTCCTCCTCTTCCCCGCAGAATCTGCACTCGTCATCCTCTGCTAAACCTAATCTCATTAGATGCTTCTTGAGGCAACAGTGTCCTGTAAGAAATCCAGTGAGTAGGTGTAGCTTGTTCTTGCTGAGATCCAAATACCTTTTGGATCTTGCAGTATCAAAGTTTTTTAGAAACTTTTTGGAATGATCCAATCCAGGGGTATCCCGCAAGAGTGTTTCTCTTACGGTTTTTTCCTTCTCCAGAAACTCCTTCTTGTAGGTGCTTTTATCTGTGCCACAGAAGGGTTCTGGGCCAGTAAATGGAGTTTGTGCTCCTTTCCTGGCAAGTGTGTTGGCCTCCTCGTTGCCTTTGATTCCCGAGTGGCCGGGAACCCAGACTAAGTAGACCCTGTTGTTCTTGCCTAGCTCATTGAGCTTCCTTCGGCACTCCCATACCATTTTAGAGTCAGTGGTATGAGAGTTCAGTGCTTCAATTGCAGCTTGACTATCAGAATGTATTGCAATGTCACATTTCTGATAGTTTCTTTCAAGGTTCACCTCCACGCATCTCTCAATTGCAAGCAATTCTGCTTGAAAGACGCTTGGGCAGCGGCCTAGCGCAAATGAGCATTTGGTGCAATTCCCAAATACTCCAGCGCCTGTCCCCGTCGTGGTCTTAGAACCATCAGTGTACCATTTGATGGTATTCTTTTTGAGAGCTTGGGTTGTGAGCCCCCTGTCCCAATCTTCTCTGCTACTTAGCACCGTGGTGAAAGTTCTCTCGATGCTAATTTTCTTTGTCATTACATCACTGGGAAGGTTTGCTGATGGGATGTGTTTGGACAAAGAGGACCAGGCCCTCTGGTTCCGAATTCCCACCATTTCTGAACCTTCCCTAGATAGTCTTAGAATGGCCTCATGGGCCAATCTGTCTATCACTAGATGGAGAGGTGTGAGATCTGTGATGATCTCTAGTGCCCTGGTCGGGTAAGTTCTCATGGCTCCAGTGATACAGACACAGGCTAGTCTTTGTATTCCATCGAGGGTTTTCCTCGTATTGCTCTGACTTGCCTTGCCATGCCAGGCTATTGACCCATATGATATTATCGGTCTTACAATCGTGACGTACATCCATCGCAGTATTTTTGGGTTACATCCCCAAGTCTTACCAGTCAGATTTCTGCACGCCATTAAGGCCTTTATTGCTTTGCTAGCAGTAGCCTCAATATGTTTGTTCCACAGAAGCTTGCTATCTAGTGTTAATCCCAGATATTTGACTTCAGCCTTCCAGCTTATTATGTCTCCACTTAAAGTGAGAGGTTTCATAGCTGGAAGTTTCCTTTTCCTAGTAAATGGAATAATTGTGGTCTTGGATGGGTTTATGCTAAGCCCCACTGACAAGCACCATTGCTCAATAGTTCTGAGGCCCTCCTGCAATAATTCGCATAGGGTGTTCGCGAATTTTCCTCGGACTATTAGGACTATGTCGTCGGCATAGCCTATACATGTGAAGCCAAGCTCCGTGAGTTTGTGGAGTAACTCGTCTACTACTAAGCTCCATAGGAGGTGAGGTGTTCCACGGGTAGCTTTAACAGAGGTGGTGTGATCACCTACTAGTAAATTAGCCCGGCTTCCTATTTTTTCAAGCAGCTTTTTTACAATCGGATACATAAAAGCAGATTGTAAAAAAGCTCAATGACACGGAGCAAGTTTACAAGCTACTCGCGAACTCGCCGACTAGCAGCTTACAAACTAGCCCAGTGTCATCGAGGCTTTAGACATAAGTTTTGTAACTGTAGCGAGATTTGTTTAAGCCTTATTCATGTCAATTACGTATTCAAAAATAAATTTGCGCTTACTATTGAAGAAGAATAGTAAAAAAAATCATAGTCCGTAAAAATTGACATAGTCCTGCGATTAGTGAATACCTGAAAAAGAAAAATACCGCCAAATGCGAGTTGACCTGTCGAAAGAAATGTTCCGTACCATTGTATAAGCAAAATTCAATAGTGCATTTTACGAAAGTTTCTTTTAATAAGACACAAGTTGTTGTTTTCGATAAATAAATAGCCATCTTCACTTTTGTGTTAAGTGCCCTTATTTGGAACATAGTGTTCCTAATATGGACACATGCTTAATTTGTTATTTGTGACTTTTAGAATATAGAAATGGCCTTTGAAGTTTTAATGCATAATTTTGTATTCGATAAGACCTGAAACACCAACATCAAAGAGATTCTGTTTCTCCAGTTAGAAGTGAGTTCAGTTCGACCAATATAACTTGATGTTCAAGAATCGCAGAAAGATAGATGCTCAAACTAGCAAGCGAGAAAGAGAAACAGATGCCAAGTTATTTTAGCCAAGTTACAAACAGTCGATAATATTTTCATACTGAGCCTTGGGCTTTGCGGACGTGGCGTCCGATGACTAAAGCGCGAAACAGATGTGAGTTGAACGATTTTACAGTTGTATCAGATAAATACTTGACATCCTCCGCGGAAATTTCTTACAGTACTGTACTGGTGGACAAACCCGAACACACATCTTTCTAACTCAATTTAAAATGCATTTTGTGAAAATTCTATTCCACTTCTGTACATTCTCTCGACAACAATAAAAAGTATTTTTCACATTATATTCCCTGAACTCTTGAATGTTCTACTTTATGAACACATAATAACTCAAACTTGAACTACATATTACAACATCTCTGCTCATCTACTATTGTCTCAACAGTATAATATATTATTCTGATATCATAAATGAACATGCACTGCTATCATCTTAGCCGCGATGTAGGTATGAAACCATGATCTTCAGAAAATGTCATTTGTCTGACTGATGAGATTCTTCAGATCATTTTTCATCATAATGTTGACATTGAATTTACAACATACATCAACGCTTCTCTCACACAGGTGTAATGTTCGCTGGAGGCGTGAAAAATGATGCAAAAACACGATGGTGCTGCTGATGAATGTGGAGAGGCAAGAGGCTGTCTGCATGTATACAGGGTGATTCACGATCGATATTACCATTGAAGTTTGAAAGAGAATGATCCATCCAAAAGTATCAATTACTTTCGATTTTTTTGATGGGTGCCTCCCCTAAATATTATTACTCTATTGGAATGCGTGCGCCGACAAAAGCATGTCTTCCGATTATTTAAGTTAACCAGTATTAGAATTTTTTTAAACGAAATTGACTTGACTCAGACAAGTATCGTCCGTGTCTTAATAGCAATTTCCAAATTAAAATACTATAATAAACTTCCACCAATTTATTGTTTGGTTAATATAAATCTTGATGACTAATAATAGGAACTAATTATTTCACAATTAACAATTAAATGGACCATAAGGGTCTGGACATTCCATCGATCTGGACATTGAGGAAGTTACCCGAATATTTACGTTGAGTAAATTCAGTTCTTATCTCATTTTTTCGGTATGTAATATTTAGAAATTATCATTAAATGTGTGCTTATTATCACTGAGATGTAGCACATACTTTGAATTGTTTTTATGTAGATATATGAATGAGCTCTTGTGTTCTTAATGATTCTAGATCTTTCATCCTTTTGCTTTATTTTGATCTAACTATTCATTTGCATCAGATCGAATAAACATTAATTGTTTATTCGAAAAGTTGTTCTATTGAAAAAAACACATTTCGTTATTTTAATCAGGTATGTAAAGTTTTTTAAACCTAGGAACAAAATATCATCCTCCTTTGTAAAGAAAATGCGGAATTATAAACCACTGGTTGGAGCATGCTTTGAACAAAAAATAAGAAAATTAATTAATTTCTTGAAAATCGTAAGAGATAGTTATTTTGATGTTTAACACAAAAATAGAGGACTTATTAAAGTAATAATATACAGGATGCGTCTCGATAGCATAGAGTTTAAGAAGGTTATTCATGGATCCATTTTAGTAAAAAAACATAACTTTTAAGCTACAGGGTGATAAAGTTTTAACAGAAAAAATATTTTTTATGATAGTTTTGGTATGGCAAAACCGAACGAACGAATAAGAGACCAGATTTGCTCATGAAAGAATGAGGAGATGGATGCAGGAATAATTTACTTAAATATTATAAATATTATTGAGAAACACACTGTATCGTGAGTGCCTTCAGCAAAAAATGAACTGAAAATATTCTCAGTCGATAGTCCAGCGGTTATTATTTAAGCATAGTATAAGTAAAGACTATGATTTAAATAACAATAATATCACAAGGAACCTATGCACTGTCCTCCATGATCTTCTGGTACCATCGACTGGCCGTGAATCACCTTGTATATCCCTGCGAATCAATGTGTGTAGGTATGTATAATTTCTTGACAAAGTCTAGTCTAGATGGTCCTGAAAAACTTTCATTGCCGGGGAAAAAGTTGGCGAATATTAAATATTGTTCTACGTATAATTATTTCAGACATTTTGGAAATTGATGGATTAAATTTTCAGAAGGTGCCTTCGTAATCGATACCATGGAATATCGATGTCTATTTTATATAGGTATGGTTTGATAAACATATATTTTAAAGATAAATACCTACTCGATTTTGTAAATATTTATTTGATTGCTTTAACTCAGATTAAAGAAGATTTAAGTAAAACAAATCAAATTTACGTGAGTAATTCTACTTATTGTAAATGACACAGACTGACTACTGGGAAAAACTTTACGATCGTTAAATTTATTTCATATTCGTAGATTTTAAGAACTCTATCAGAAAATTAACATAACTTGCAATCACAATAAACATAATTCTTCAAGTAGTGGTTCAAAGACTCCAAAGCTACTACCACTACGACTATTATTTTTACCCCAAACTAAGCATATTTATTATAGGAGGGTGAACAATTTATGACAGACTCTATCTTTCTACCCAGTCCTTCGATGACTCACCGCAATGTGCTGCCATTTCTCATATATACTAGAGGGCTATCACCATTTTATTTTGCTTTCCTCAAAAATCATTCAACAAATATGTGGATAAATGCTTTGTGGCAGTATGAAGTTTCATCATCGTAGGCAAGCGGCATACTCCAATCATTGTACAGGGTGTCCGGAAAGCTCTAGTTGTCCCATCACATGTAAGAAAAGATCACCACATTGATATTATATCGGGAACAATGGAGATGTTTAGATAACTTCAAAGAATGTATTGAGTACATATTCAATAGATTTATTGATAAATTCTGGTGTAAACTGATTTTTTATTACGTAATAATCATTGGTATGTATGGTACATGTTGTCATTAAAATGTAATTTTCTTCAATAAAGTTAAAAATATGGATTTAAATAAAGTATACCTTCATTGTAATAAATGTATGAAAAAAAAGTTCACTTTATCAGCTCATTCAAAGATGTATAAATTTTACTGGGAAATTGTGTTTGTCCCTCTATAGATCACACATATTGAACAGAAGTTTATATATGAAAGCAAGCATTATTATTGGTTAATTTAATTGTCCAAATTTTGTTCCGTAACCGTTTAAAAGATATTCATTTGCGTTCATCTTTTTTTTGTATATAATGACTGAAGGAGCAAGTGCCAGCTGTTGAATAATGCAGCAATGACAGTAGGAGGGGGAGATTTGGGCTAGAGCAGAATAGAGAGGCGATGCGAATTTGGAAGATCACTTCCAACAATATAATGGTTTGTTATTTCAAGAAAGAGGGTCCCATCAACAGCGCACAACGCTTTGTTTTGACGCACTTTATCCCATTGACTGCGATCTGGATTGATTGAACGCATTTGTGTCATCAATGGTTGTGCGGATTATAAGGAAGAACAACTGTTGAATATATGATCCAATTTATTCAAAATATCTTTAATTTTTCAAGTCTCTCAATTTTGAAGCTATAGACTCTTAATTTAGGTACTCCAAAATCTATTGGGCGAGCAAAAATTTCATTCCAAATTTCAAATTTGTCTTATGAGCTTATATTCTTTTTTGGAATATATATATATTCAGGTGATGGTGATATATATATATATATATATATATATATATATATATATATATATATTATATTTGTAGTTAGTTATGGGAGCCACAACGCTGACGGTATGAAAATCATCGTCCGTTCTCACACTAGAAGTGCTGACTCCGTGAGATAAATATAAGTAAATTAGATCTAAGATTCATTCTGTTCTTTGCTTTCTTGCTTGTAATAAAACTTTTTAAAAACTATTTTCGTTAACCGAAAACCATTATTGGTGCAGTCAGTCGTTTTTGTGCAGTTTTTGACTAAACTACGGTAGAATACGTATTTTTGGACACTAACGCGGATCTTCATCCCTTGGCACTACAGAACCTCCCCAGTTCCACAAGTGTTTGGTACACCTGAGGACAAAGCAAGGACCCAAAGCAGAATCGCTCAACAGAGAAACAACGACAAAGTAATTCCAAGTTCCTGTTATTTCCTTATTTTCTCCGTATATGAAAATTTGATACTTCTAGGATACTATACATAACCAACCTTAAAGGAGTAATAATTTATGAGTAATATTGACGATTTAATAGATAATTTTTCAACAACACTTAAAATTAGTAACAAAATGCCAGATAGTAATAACGAACAAATCATTAGCGGCTTAAATATGCTTAAAATGTTTGTTGATACTATAACTAATTACGATGGCGATATTAATTTATTTAATAATTTTATACATGCTTGTAACTTCCTTTTTGATAATTTTGGAAATACAACAGATATAAGGGTAAAAAATTATTTAATTAGAGTTATTCAAACTAAACTAGTAGGTAGGGCACAAATTCTAGTTCGATCACGCCCAGAACTAACTAGTTGGCCATTGATAAAAGCGGCTCTTGAGCAATGTTTTGGTGACAATAGAAATTTAGAATGTTTAGAGCAAGATCTGTTCATGGCTAGGCCTAATAGAAACGAGAGTTCTCTTGACTTCGGCAAACGCTTGCAAGTTTTAAGAAGCAACCTTGCACAGAAAATTGCTAATCAATCCATGAATGCTGCTACTAAAGAGATACATCTGAGACATTACGACCTATTATCCCTTAGAACTTACATTCGGGGTTTGCCTGCTCATTTGCAATTGTTTCTTAGAATGAAAGATCCTGAATCTCTAGAAGAGGCCATTACAATTATTATCGAAGAACAAAATTTTCATTATACCCAGAATCTATTTAGAATGCCTATGAATAATCATAAACTTACCGCTCCTCAACCACCACAATATTATCAATCCCCTATGCAAAGAATTCAATCAAGCTATTCACCCCAACATCGCTTCCACCCACCACAAAATTTCATTCAAACCCAAAATTTACAAAGTCCAGGTTCATCTCAATTTCCTGAACCACATTTTCAATCCCAACCAATTCAACAAAAATTTTTCACAGCAATGCCCGAATTGAAAAGCGATAAACAAATAACTTTTATTCTCTTCGATTTTCATAATTTCTTCGATGGTATTATTGGATTAAAAAAGCTTCAAAACCTTAAATTTTTATTTTTAGGAACCCTGAAACAGAAAAATATAAGATTACCCTGAACTCTTTTGAAATTGCTTCCCTCTTTGTGCCTGTATCCGAATGTGATGGTGATATTATAGTTCCCGAATGTAAAATTAAGAACTTACATATTCCCGAAACATTAACAATTGCAAAAAACTGATTCTCAAAAATAGAAATTTTTAACAATAGCGATGAAATTATACAACATACTTTCGATAACCCTATAAATGTGTTGCCCTTCCCCGATTCCGACAAAAAGAACTTCGATTTCTTTCACATTGAACATTTTCTTCCAAATCAGAACGAAAAAAAAGGTTAGACATAAAAAATTTAATAAGACATGACCACCTGAATTGCGAAGAAAAGAAATTACTCGTAGACCTATGCCGTGGATTTTCCGACATTTTCCACTATGATAATGACAAATTATCATTCACAAACCAGGTTAAACACGAAATCAAAACTAGTGATGAAATTCCAATACACAGAAAATCGTATCGATATCCATTTATCCATAAGGAAAAAGTCCAACGGCAAATTAAAAAAATGCTTGAGGACGGCATAATAAGACCAAGTCAAAGCCCTTGGAGCAGCCCTATATGGATAGTACCAAAGAAGTTGGATAAAAGTGGCAAACAAAAGTGGAGATTGGTGGTCGACTATAGGAAAGTCAACGAGAAAACAATTGATGATAGATATCCAATTCCTAACATCAACGACATCCTTGACAAATTAGGGAGATGTCAGTATTTCTCGACATTGGATTTGGCATCCGATTTCCATCAGATACAAATGGACCCGAAATCGATCCCTAAAACCGCCTTTAATGTCGAAAATCGACATTTCGAATACGTCAGGATGCCCTTTGGACTGAAAAATGCTCCAGCCACATTCCAACGGGTTATGGATGAAATTCTTCAAGGTCTTCAAGGAAAAATCTGCCTCGTGTACATGGACGACATAATAATTTTTTCATCCAACCTCGAAGAACACATGAAAAACCTGAAGCTTATTTTCAAAGAGTTGAGAAACTGTAAACTTAAAATTCAACTTGACAAGTCAGAATTTCTTCGTAAAGAAGTTGAGTTCTTGGGACATGTGGTCACATCGGAAGGTATACGTCCAAACCCAAAGAAGATCGAAGCCATAATGAAATTCCCGTTCCAAAAACTTCAAAAGAAATAAAATCATTTCTCGGTTTAATAGGATACTATAGAAAATTCATAAGAAATTTTGCAAAACTTACAAAACCCTTTACCCACTGTTTAAAGAAGGGGGAGAGAATTGAACATACTCCCGAGTTTATACAAACTTTTGAATTATGCAAGAATATTTTATGTAGTGATCCGATCCTGCAATACCCAGATTTCAGACGTCCATTCAACCTTACAACAGACGCCTCGAATTTTGCAATCGGTGCAGTCTTGAGTCAAGGTAAGGTAGGTCAAGATTTGCCTATTGCATATGCTTCACGTACCTTGAACCCTTGAGCTGAGATTAATTACAGCACGATCGAAAAAGAGCTCTTTGCGATTGTATGGGCCACTCAGCATTTTCGTCCATATTTATTCGGTAGAAAGTTCACAATAGTTACGGATCATAAACATCTACAGTGGCTATTCAGTTTAAAAGAGCCAAATTCTCGACTAGTAAGATGGCGCTTTAGGATGGAGGAATATGACTATCAAATACTATATAAAAAAGGAATCCAGAACACCAATGCAGACGCGATTTCAAGGATAGAAATTCATGCCATTGAAAATGAATCCCTCATAGGTAATCCTGGCGATATATCAATAGATATAAACGAATTCCTTTCTCCACAACAAGCGCATAATAACGATAATCTTAACGATTTCGATGATACTCCCGTTCCAATAAATGCTAATTTGACCATAGACGATCTCGAAAAAAATGATAATATCTTCATTCAAAATGCTCACCCGCCACCACTAGAACCGAAGATAATTATACACTCAAATATACAAGTGCGCCCTCCAGACTCCGATAGCGAAACGACACATTCAGCTGTCGAAGACCCCATATTAGAACTACCTATCACCGAAAATTGTGTGAACCACTACTCTAACCAAATTATTTTTAATTAAAGTCCTAATACATCATACCATATCATCAGAAGCAAACTTTTTGAGACCAAAACCAGGCAGACAGTTCACCTCTCAGAAAATTATTATTATGAGATTTTCAAATTCTTCAAGGAAAATGTTAAACCAAAGAAGTTGTACTGTATTTATGTTTGCAAATCAGAAATCGATTTCATTCCAGCATTAACCATAACACTGCAAAAAACCTTCCAAAACCATGCCTATAACTTGGTAATATCCAACCAATTTCTCAAGGATGTTACCGAAAAAAATAAACAAAGGGAAATTATTTCGCACCACCATGAAACAACATACTATAGAGGAATAAACGAATCCGCCTCAGCTCTGAAGAAAATTTATTATTGGCCAAATCAAAAAAGGAACTTAACCGAATTTATTAATAACTGCGATATTTGTCAACAAGCCAAGTACGATAGACATCCCCCGAAAATCAAGTTCGAACTCACTGCAACTCCAACTCAACCACTCGATTCGATCCATTTGGACACTTTCCAAATCGCACGAAATTTTTAACCATAATCGATGTATTTTCTAGATATGCTCAAGCTTATATCCTAGAACCTACCTGCAATGCCCTCGTAGTCTTTGAAAATTTATTAAACTTTGTATCACATTTCGGTATTCCAAAACTCATAACCTGTGACAACGGCACAGAATTCAAAACATCAATTCTACTAGATTTCTGTAAATTATATCGTATACAGTTACATTTTATTACTCCAGGAAATTCCAACAGCAATAGCCCTATTGAGAGAGCACACTCAACCTTCATCGAACTCTTCAGAGTTCTCAAATTGAAAGATCCAAACGCATCTATAAAACAATTGATGCATTTCGCTGTCATCGGTTATAATTCATCTGTTCATAGCATAACGAAACAAAAACCGTTTGACGTAACTAACGGCAGAATTAATTCACTCGATCCATTCGATATGACTGATGAGATCATTTTAAACCAATTTATGGCCGACCGGCGACAACGACTAAAATTTATTTACGAAAAAATATACAACACATTATTACAAACCAAATCTATCAAAAACTAATTGAAAAACAAGATATCAAAAGAGAAGACCCTCCGGAATTTCTACCCAATACTAAGGTATTTATTAAAAACAAGAGTACCCTTAGAAGCAAGACCAAACCACGTCATATTATTACAACTGTCGTTAGAGATATTGGCAATAAAATCCAAACCAGTAAAGACAAATTTATACACAAATCACAGATTCAAAAGCCTAAAGCTTTTCATTCTTATTCGCAGGGCAATGAAGTAGACAATGATACTCCTTCTCATAGCTATACATCGAGTATAAGCAGCCATCCCTGACGTCAAAATAAATCCCATAGATAGTCCTTTACTTCCCTTCCACATTGGACAAACTCGAGTGATAAGCTCAAAACATACTTTTATTCACTACTTCGAACTTAAACCTTTACAAGATCAATTGATAAACTTAGACAATTTCTTCTCCAATATAGAAAAATCCCTAAACCTTACGCACAATCACCCTGGTTTATCTTTAGGCCTTTATACTAGTATATTAAAACATTCAAAATATCTGATAACTGAAGCAAATATCAAATTGAATAATTTAACTCCGCATATGAGATCTAAGCGAGGTCTAGTCGATCTAGTTGGAAAAACCTCCAAATGGCTAATCGGCACTTTCAACTCAGACGATGGATTAAAATATGGCAAAGCAATTGTAGATCTCCAAACAAATGAAAACACAATAGCAAAAGAACTCTCGTTACAAATATCTCTCTCAAGAAAACTTATTGATAATTATAATTCAACAATAACTATTTTGAGCGAAAACAAAAAAACATTCTAGGCGAGATTATTCTTAATTGTCAAAGTCTCATAAATTTTCTCGATAACTTAGAAAACGCAATATCATTTGCCAAAATTAACACACTTCATAGCTCCGTAATTTCAGCACAAGAATTAAATAACGTAATAGATCATTTAGTAAAAATATATGGACAATCCAGATTCCTTATTTTTAAGAATACTATGGATTATTACTCCCTAGCTAGCCTTCAAATTTCGTTCTCTGGAAGTAAAATAATTTTCGCTATACATTTACCAATTTTCTCACCAGAAACCTTTGAAAGCTTCCATCTTTTTCCAATCCCGATAAAACAGTCAATAATCATACCTAAACTACCCTTCCTTACACTTGGTAAAACTGAAGAACAATACTCAGAGGAATCAACAATATCCAAATATGTCCTAATCATCTCGAGCCATTAACCGAAAGCTGCATAGCCAACCTGATCAAAGAAGCAGAAGCTCGAAACTGCCAAACTGTTACTGCCCATGTACAAGAACCCATTCTGGAATCAATAACTGACGAGTATTTAATAGCTATTCCAGCAAGCAGTCCTCTGAAAGTCCAGAACGAGTGTAATTTCAAGGAATTCAACCTCGTAGACAAACCAAGCTTAATCCAAATCCCTTTTAATTGCGGCATTAAAATCAATAACTTGGAGTTTTGGAACAAACAAGAATTATCCAAAATGAAACCACTACGATCACCAAAGATTGACATTGGGAACTTGTCTGTGTCTAGTGTTGACCAACTAATAGCACTACAGACACTAGATCTAAATAAAATTCAAAATCTCAAACAAGAAATTCAGACACCAATGAATTTCGCACAAGAGACTTTTCATCCAGCTACCTGGAGTTTAGCAACAACTCTTACGTTATTTGCAATGGCCGGATTGGTAGCATTTTTCCTAAGAAAATGGTACAGAAAACCAGTAGCATTAACCAACGAAACGGGAAACCAAAGCTCACCGTTTTCGTTTCCTCTTCAGATGGGAGGAGTTATGGGAGCCACAACGCTGACGGTATGAAAATCATCGTCCGTTCTCACACTAGAAGTGCTGACTCCGTGAGACCGTCCGAAGAACCTTTTCGCATTCGTTTACCCATAATACGTCGTTTTATCCTATTATAAATATATGTAAATTAGATCTAAGATTCATTCTGTTCTTTGCTTTCTTGCTTGTAATAAAACTTTTTTAAAACTATTTTCGTTAACCGAAAACCATTATTATGAGCCCTTCTATTTGATTTGTCCATATTCTAAGAATATTGTAGTTTTATCAGAATATGCAAACTTGCAGATCCCATGCTCTAGAACTTGTAACGGACAAACCAAGCGCAAGTCACATGATGCTTAATCAGCATAAAATCACTATAAATACGATTGCACCTGGTTCCCCGAGGTTCAAAATAAGCAGTAGCTCTCAGTTCACCTTGTTTTTCTTCATTTTTATTATTATATTTTTGTAACTTATAAATTATAATAAATATTATTATTTTTTAAAAAGTGAAGTTTTAAACTACATATATAAAATTGGCGCAGTCGGTAGGATTCCTCAACGTTGTTATAAGTGTCAACGGTGGTTCCAAACCTTAAAAGAAGAAAGAATCGAAGCTGCGGAGAACCAAGTTCCAATCTACATCACCAGCAACGAAGACGGTCTCTCCGGCGACAACGGAACACGCGAACGCTCACCCTGTCGCAGCAACGCTCACGGAGAATAAAGGATTTCATCTTCTGCCAGGAATGAGGATTTTAGTCAAGTAAGTGCAAGGAATCATCTCGTTTAAAAATTTTACCAATTATTGAAACATTTTTTTTAAACAATTTACCTACCATTATTATCGTATTTCATTAGTTTGATTGAACAACATTTCTGTTATCGTATTGTTTTTACATTTATCCAAAATTTATCCCCTATATTTACGTTTTCGCCCTGACAACACAATGCCTACTACAAGAGGACAAGCTAGTTCCGACGCGAACGCTGACGTCAACCCCGAATCACAAATTATTTCTGTGGAGCAATACAAACTCTCAGAGATATTTTCTATTATCCCTGATTATGATGGTAATCAGATATTTTTAACCACATTCACAAACGCATGTTCCATGGCCTTCAACATGGCAACCGGAGATCAAAAGCTTCTCCTTACATTACACATTAAGAATAAACTTAAAGGCCGAGCAGCCGAACTTGTCAATTCTCGAAACCCAAATTCATGGGAAGAAATTTTACATCTTTTAATTCACACTTTGGAGATTCACGAGATTTAACCTCATTAATTCTTCAACGTATGAAACAGTTGCAAAATGAATCACCATTAACTTTCATAGCTCGTTTGCAAACGCATGAATCGAAAATTCACTCTGCTATCAACGAACAAAACATGACTTTGCCAGGAAAAATTGCTCAAACTAAATTAACAGACGCAATGGTACTGACAACGGCATTAACTGGACTTGAACAGAAATTAGGTCAAATAGTTAGAGCTAGTAATCCAAGCGACATGCTTTCAGCTTTGAATAGAATTAAAAAGGAACTTCAACTATCCTATTTTGAGAATCAAAAATTTCAGAATAGACCTCAGAATAATATGAAAAAAACCTATCCAACTTCCACAATGTTCATATTGTAAAAGACCAGGCCACATGATCCAAGATTGTCTTACAAGAAAAAGATCAGTACAGCCTTCATTTCAAAATCATCCACAAAACTTTCGACTATCTTTCAGCAACTTTAATCCCCAAAATCAATCATCTTCTCAAACCCAAAATAGACAACCTAGTCCACATAACAATCAATTTTCTAGACCCAATCCCAATGTTCAAAGACCATCTGTCATTCAATCAAATCCAAATATAAGACAGCAACCACATCGTACACATCATTTTAATAATCCAGTAGAAGATCAATATTATCACAACAATTTTATTACTAATGAACAGTCTAATTATACTCCCGATTTTTATGAAGATGAAAATTATAAGAATTTTTCGCAAGAGTATTATCAGTTGGAATCTTTCCAAAACAATTGCGAAAGTTCTACATCACAATCCGAAGATTTTCATGATCAAAATTTTCCTCTTCGCCCAACTTCTACAGCCCCAGATCCCAACAAACCAGTTTTGGAAGAACAGACAAACCCAATTCAAACTATGACTATCGACAACCTCCACCCGTATGCCAACCACCCAGAACAAATGTTCATGTAAGCTCAACACTTACAATAAATTCTAAAAATCTCTACTATTTCGAAGACTCCTCAAAAAGACTTAGAATTCTCGTAGATAGTGGAGCAGGCATATGAATCTTCACACCAAAAACATGCCAAGCATTTTTAAATAGAAGCCCCGAAAATGTTGTTATCCAAGGAATAACAGACCAAAAGATTCTAATTTCCGAATCTGTTATGATACCTTTTGTCAAAAATGATTCTTATAAAATTTACATTTGCGATCTTGATATCCATTATATTCGATGGACTAGTTGGAGCAGATTGGCTTCACCATTATAAGCAGTAATTAATTTCAAAGATCAAAAGTTAGAAACAAATTTCAAAATTGTCCCATTATTTAAGGTTATCGACAACATTCCCGAAAGCAATCCAAAATTATCCCATCCTGAAAGAAAGCATCACAACAGTCACACACCAATAAAGAACCGTGTATTGTTAGAACCCAGATCTGAACAAGTCTTCAAATTAAGAACCACACTAACAAATACTGACGCTATTGTCACCGGTCTTGAAATTGAAAAGGTTTTTATCCCTCACTCTCTTGTAAATATTAATGATAAAGGTGAATTTCTTATAACTATTTTAAATGCAAATGCTATCTCAAAAGATATCGAAATTCCAGAATTACATATGAAACCGTTTGACAATTTTAACATTAATAATTTTAATAATGAAATTATTGTCGAACAGACGGACAGAAAATCTGAAATATTAAAACAATTGCGCTTAGAACATCTAAACGATGAAGAAAGAGAGGAAGTCATCAATCTCTGTTTAAATTTTGAAAATATATTTTATCTAGAAAACGACCAGTTAACTTTTACAAACGAAATCAAGCATTCTATAGAAACTAACGATGCGAAACCCGTTTTTACGAAATCATATAGATACCCACATATACACAAACAAGAAGTTAAGAGTCAGATCAACAATATGTTAGCGCAAGGTATTATTCGACCATCAAATTCTCCATGGTCTTCTCCTGTATGGGTAGTACCAAAAAAATCAGATGCATCAGGAAAAGAAAAATGGCGAGTTGTGATAGACTACAGGAAACTTAACGGGCTGACGGTAGGAGACAAATACCCTCTTCCAAATATTTCCGACCTCCTTGACCAGTTGTGAGTATTTTACGACCCTCGATCTGGCATCCGGCTTTCATCAAATAGAAATTGATTAGAAAGACATTCCTTAAACAGCTTTCTCCATTGAAAATGGACATTACGAATTTGCTCGAATGCCATTCGGATTGAAAAACGCCCCATCAACTTTCCAGCGAGTTATGGATAATATTCTATTAGGTATACAGAACGAGAGATGTTTAGTTTATATGGACGACATTATCGTCTACTCCCCAACTATCCATGAACATCTCAAAAGACTTCATGAAGTTTTCCAACGTCTCTATAATTCAAATCTTAAAATACAACCCTATAAGTGCGAATTTCTCCGTAAGGAAGTCGCTTATCTTGGTCACTTAATAACAAAAGATGGCGTAAAACCCAATCCATCAAAAGTAGATTGCATACAAAATTTTCCTCAACCCACAAATCCGAAAGAAATAAAATCATTTCTAGGACTTGCAGGATATTATCGCAGGTTCATTCCTAATAATGCAAAACTTTCGAAACCCTTAAACAAATTACTCGAAAAATATTCATCTTTCATTATCGATATACAATGCCAAGAATCTTTCAAAAATTTAAAACAATCCCTGGTCACATCTCCAATTCTTATTTATCCCAATTTTGACGATCCTTTTATTCTCACAACTGATGCAAGTAACTTTGCAATTGGCAGCGTACTTTCTCAAGGACCAGTAGGAAAAGATCTCCCTATAGCTTATGCTTCTCGAACACTCTGCAAAGCTGTGACAAATTATTCTACTATAGAAAGGGAACTATTAGCTATTGTGTGGTCCGTGAAACATTTCCGACCGTACCTCTTCGGCAGAAAATTTATACTAATTACCGATCATAGACCTCTCACCTGGTTATTCTCTATCAAAGACCCAGGTAGTCGTTTAGCAAGATGGCGTCTTAAGCTTGAAGAGTATGACTATCAAATTGAATATAAACCTGGAAGGATTAATCGCAATGCTGACGCACTTTCCCGATTTAAAATCAACCATATTTCCGATTATATTAAATTTCAGTCAAAAGCACATTCCTCACATTTTCCAATCCTCCCCATATACAATGACGATGACGAAGAGTCAGACAATGAATCCGAAAAATCTAATAACATCAGCAACGAACAAGTATACGAAGAATTCAAAATCTTTGTCAATGCTTATAAGTTAAGGTCACTTATTGATTATTCAAAAATAGAATTTACAAACCAGCAACTTTTAGCAAGGGAACATAAAAATATTTTAACTTTCTTTCAACAAAACAATCTAAAAGACTATCATCACAAGATTATAGAAGACATTTTCGAAGAAAATGCTGACTTTTCCAACTGTAAAATCAATGTATTATCAAACAAAAGTGTCAGAAATAGAAAATATTTTATTATTCCAATTCCATATGATCCCGATTCCGTCAACGAATACTTATTCGCTTCTATTTTTAGGAATCAAGACACTATACAATCCGATACAACATTGTTTGTTGAACATAATCCTGATCTCCCCATATTAGAGATACTTTCATTTATATTTTCTGAAAAAGATGTTAAATTTAAAGTATGTCAAGGTATTCTCAAAACACCAGACCAGGAACAAATCCCTATCATTCTCGATCAGTACCATAACGGAAAAACCAGTATTCATTGCGGTATTAACGAAACTATCCGTAGAATTCGCGAACGATACAATTGGCCCGGTATAACCAAGGACGTAGAAAAGCATTTCAAAGCTTGTGAAGTTTGTCAAAAAACAAAGATTTGCAGGAAAAACTTAGTCAGCCCTCTAGTTATCACAGAAACACTAAGAGCCCCGTTTGAAAGGATTAATATAGACATTCTAGAAGTACCCGGAAGACATTACGCACTAACTATACGAGACGAACTCACGAAATTCTCTCAAGCATACGGATTACCTGACAAGACAGCAAAAAATGTAGTCAAGACACTTTTGATTTATTTCCAAAACTACGGTACCCTAACTCAAATTCATTGCGATTTTGGTCGAGAATTCGACAACTCTCTTTTTCGTGACATGTGCACTCTCTTTGATATAAAAGAAACTAATTCCAGTGTAGGAATTAGAAATGATTCGAACGCATGTATCAGAACACCCAAATGAGCACCCGTTTAACATCTTACCATACGCTATCATTTCATACAACCGTTCAATGAACAAGACACACGGTTTTACACCGTATGAATTAGTATTTGGTCACACTTCAAGTAGACCTCCCGAAAACACATACAATCACAAAGAGTTAATTACAAAATATATTAGAGATCTAAACAACCGAATTTCTCATTACTATAGAATAGCTAGAAGTCGAATAAACTCAAGTAAAGAAAAGGCAAAAGTCCGCGTTGATCAACATGTATCCAATAATACAATATCAATTCAATATAGGCGATAAAGCCTACATTAAAGAATCGCAGATCAAGGACAAATTACAAAATAAATTTAATGGTCCTTTCGAAATTATTGAAGTTCATAGAAATTCAGCTATTGTTCTTAACAACAGAACAAATCAAAGAAGTATAGTTAACTTTGATAGAATGAAACCTTATTTCGAAAATTAAGTTTCTTCGAAATATGTGAAAAACTGATGGAAAGCTTTTTGTTCCTTGAAGATAACCTCAATGACATTTTGAATGCTATTACATTTGCTAGATTAAGAATAATTCGTTCATCAATAATCGAACCAGATAATCTGATTACATCATTAAAGGAAATATCTCAAAATCTATTAAGAAATAACTTACCACTACCGGCTAAATATTCAAGTATAGCCCAATTTTTAAAAATCATTGAATTAGAAGCATTTCAAACAGAATCAGAAATCGTTTTTGTTTTAAGAATTCCATTAGTTGAACCTCAAACATTCACAATGTTCCACCTCTATCCTATCCCAATATACGATAGCAGAACTGGTATTCATCACATTTTATCTTTTACTCAAAAATTCATTGCGCGAGATGATGATTCTTTGACATATGCACTAATAAAAGATCCTAGCCAGTGCAAACAACTTGCACCCTACAAGAAATTGTGTTCCAATGTCTACCCATATCCAAAAGACGCAAATGCTATCTGCAAGGCACAGCTCTTTAGAAACTTCAGAGACTTTCCCGAAAACTGCGAAACATCTCTAATACATGGTCAAGGTTACAACGTCTAAAAACTGGAAGAAAACATGTGGCTTATTCTAGTAACAATTCACTGCAAAGAAGCCAGTATCAAAACCATTATTGTAGACAAGAATTCAATCTTCAAGTTAACTACAAACTGCTATGCCTTTATTGGTATCACTAAAGTTCAAGCAGAAACACGCAACATCATCGAAGTTTCACACAATCCACATCCAGTGATGATCAACTATAATTGCTTTTTACACATACCAGAAAAAGTTTTAGTTCAAGAACTGGAACCATTCAACCTTAATAACATGAATATGGACGATCTTTCATCAGCCAAGTACAAGTTAGATCAATATTCTAAAGATCTCGATGAACTTATAATAAGCCCTTCATCGAAAGAAACATATCCTGGTTCACCGTTTCCACAATTGTAATTATTGTGATTCTAACAACCATCTATGTAATTTTCAAAATTATATTCCATAAGAAAACATCTTCAAATCCAGAGCCGGATTTGAAACCCAACGAGACATTACAAAGAATAAAATCCATGATCTATAGAAGACGACCAAATCTACAGCTTGATGTCGAAACTACAGTGTAAAGGACCTTCTAAGTGAAGTGAAAATCTTTCCTTTTAAATGTGAACATTTATTGACACTGTCATTTTTATTTTATTTTACATCTTTTTTATATTTTACTATACTCTTATTTTTACATTTTATTTTAATTTTTATCCTAACCAAAAAATTGCTCTATAACATCAATTTTTCTTTTATAAGGGGGAGCTGTTATATCCCAATATAATTCACCATATTCAATAATAACGATCAAGTCTCACAGGTGTCATATTTCAACGACACGTGTTTTATTATTTTCTTTATCATTTTTTCGTTCTCAGAGATAATGCTGACTTGAAATTTTGCACTCTGGAACATTCTCAGAATTCAATACATTTTATATTCTCACAGAATATGCAACTTTGCGATTCCCATATTCTGGAATATTCCATACTCTAAGAATATTGTAGTTTTATCAGAATGTGCAAACTTGCAGATCCCATGCTCTAGAACTTGTAACGGACGAACCAAGCGCAAGTCACATGATTCTTAATCAGCATAAAATCACTATAAATACGATTGCACTTGGTTCCCCGAGGTTCTTGGTTCAAAATAAGCAGTAGCTCTCGTTGTTTTTCTTCATTTTTATTATTATATTTTTGTAACTTATAAATTATATTTAATATTATTATTTTTTAAAAGTGAAGTTTTAAACTAATAATGGTTTTCGGTTAACGAAAATAGTTTTTAAAAAGTTTTATTACAAGCAAGAAAGCAAAGAACAGAATGAATCTTAGATCTAATTTACATATATTTATAATAGGATAAAATGACGTATTATGGGTAAACGCATGCGAAAAGGTTCTTCGGACGGTCTCACGGAGTCAGCACTTCTAGTGTGAGAACGGACGATGATTTTCATACCGTCAACGTTGTGGCTCCCATAACTTCATACAGCCTTATGTTTTTTCTCCATTATCAAAATCAAAATATATAAATACACAAACTTTTCAGAGGACTGCTTGCTGGAATGGCTATTAAATACTCGTCAGTTATTGATTCCAGAATGGGTTCTTGTACATGGGCAGTAACAGTTTGGCAGTTTCGAGCTTCTGCTTCTTTGATCAGGTTGGCTATGCAGCTTTCAGTTAATGGCTCGAGATGATTAGGACATATTTGGATATTGTTGATCGTAGGACAGGATTCCTCTGAGTATTGTTCTTCAGTTTTACCAAGTGTATGGTAGGGTAGTTTAGGTATGATTATTAATTGTTTTATCGGGATTGAAAAAAGATGGAAGCTTTCAAAGGTTTCTGGTGAGAAAATTGGTAAATGTATAGCGAAAATTATTTTACTTCCAGAGAACGAAATTTGAAGGCTAGCTAGGGAGTAATAATCCATAGTATTCTTAAAAATAAGGAATCTGGATTGTCCATATATTTTTACTAAATGATCTATTACGTAATTTAATTCTTGTGCAGAAATTACGGAGCTATGAAGTGTGTTAATTTTGGCAAATGATATTGCGTTTTCTAAGTTATCGAGAAAATTTATGAGACTTTGACAATTAAGAATAATCTCGCCTAGAATGAATCGTCAATAGTTTTATCAACATAGCCTTGAAGATATTCTAAGCGCATCTTGATCAGTTTTTGGTTTTCGCTCAAAATAGTTATTGTTGAATTATAATTATCAATAAGTTTTCTTGAGAGAGATATTTGTAACGAGAGTTCTTTTGCTATTGTGTTTTCATTTGTTTGGAGATCTACAATTGCTTTGTCATATTTTAATCCATCGTCTGAGTCGAGAGTGCCGAATAGCCATTTGGAGGTTTTTCCAACTAGATCGACTAGACCTCGCTTAGATCTCATATGCGGTGTTAAATTATTCAATTTGGTATTTGCTTCAGTTATTAGATATTTTGAATGTTTTAATATACTAGTATAAAGGACTAAGAATAAACCAGGGTGATTGTGCGTAAGGCTTAGGGATTTTTCTATATTGGAGAAGAAATTGTCTAAGTTTATCAATTGATCTTGTAAAGGTTTAAGTTCGAAGTAGTGAATAAAAGTATGTTTTGAGCTTATCACTCGAGTTTGTCCAATGTGGAAGGGAAGTAATGGACTATCTATGGGATTTATTTTGACGTCAGGGATGGCTGCTTGTACTCGATGTATAGCTATGAGAAGGGGTATCATTGTCCACTTCATTGCCCTGCGAATAAGAATGAAAAGCTTTAGGCTTTTGAATCTGTGATTTGTGTTTACTGGTTTGGATTTTATTGCCAATATCTCTAACGACAGTTGTAATAATATGACGTGGTTTGGTCTTGCTTCTAAGGGCACTCTTGTTTATAATAAATGCCTTAGTATTGGGTAGAAATTCCGGAGAGTCTTCTCTTTTGATATTTTGTTTTTCAATTAGTTTAGATTTGGTTTGTAATGATGTATATTTTTTCGTAAATAAATTTTAGTCGTTGTCGCCGGTCGGCCATAAATTGGTTTAAAATGATCTCATCAGTCATATCGAATGGATCGAGTGAATTAATTCTGCCGTTAATTACGTCAAACGGTTTTTGTTTCGTTACGCTATGAACAGATGAATTATAACCGATGACAGCGAAATGCATCAATTGTTTTATAGATGCGTTTGGATCTTTCAATTTGAGAACTCTGAAGAGTTCGATGAAGGTTGATTGTACTCTCTCAATAGGGCTATTGCTGTTGGAATTTCCTGGAGTAGTAAAATGTAACTGTATACGATGTAATTTACAGAAATCTAGTAGAATTGATGTTTTGAATTCTGTTCCGTTGTCACAGGTTATGAGTTTTGGAATACCGAAATGTGATACAAAGTTTAATACATTTTCAAAGACTACGAGGGCATTGCAGGTAGGCTCTAGGATATAAGCTTGAGCTTATCTAGAAAATACATCGATTATGGTTAAAAATTTCGTGTTAGCGATTTGGAAAGTGTCCATATGGATCGAATCGAGTGGTTGAGTTGGAGTTGCAGTGAGTTCGAACTTGATTTTCAGGGGATGTCTATCGTACTTGGCTTGTTGACAAATATCGCAGTTATTAATAAATTCGGTTATGTTCTTTTTTTGATTTGGCCAATAATAAATTTTCTTCAGAGCTGAGGCGGATTCGTTTATTCCTCTATGGTATGTTATTTCTTGGTGGTGTGAAATAAGCTCTTTTTCGATCGTGCTGTAATTATTCTCAGCTCAAGGGTTCAAGGTACGTGAAGCATATGCAATAGGCAAATCTTGACCTACCTTACCTTGACTCAAGACTGCACCGATTGCAAAATTCGAGGCGTCTGTTGTAAGGTTGAATGGACGGCTGAAATCTGGGTATTGCAGGATCGGATCATTACATAAAATATTCTTGCATAATTCAAAAGTTTGTATAAACTCGGGAGTATCTTCAATTCTCTCCCCCTTCTTTAAACAGTGGGTAAAGGGTTTTGTAAGTTTTGCAAAATTTCGTAAGAATTTTCTATATTATCCTAATAAACCGAGAAATGATTTTATTTCTTTTGAAGTTTTTGGTAACGGGAATTTCTTTATGGCTTCGATCTTCTTTGGGTTTGGACGTATACCTTCCGATATGACCACATGTCCCAAGAACTCAACTTCTTTACGAAGAAATTCTGACTTGTCAAGTTGAATTTTAAGTTTACAGTTTCTCAACCTTTTGAAAATAAGCTTCAGGTTTTTCATGTGTTCTTCGAGGTTGGATGAAAAAATTATTATGTCGTCCATGTACACGAGGCAGATTTTTCCTTGAAGACCTTGAAGAATTTCATCCATAACCCGTTGGAATGTGGCTGGAGCATTTTTCAGTCCAAAGGGCATCCTGACGTATTCGAAATGTCCATTTTCGACATTAAAGGCGGTTTTAGGGATCGATTTCGGGTCCATTTCTATCTGATGGAAATCGGATGCCAAATCCAATGTGGAGAAATACTGACATCTCCCTAATTTGTCAAGGATGTCGTTGATGTTAGGAATTGGATATCGATCATCAATTGTTTTCTCGTTGACTTTCCTATAGTCGACCACCAATCTCCACTTTTGTTTGCCACTTTTATCCAACTAGTTTGGTACTATCCATATAGGGTTGCTCCAAGGGCTTTGACTTGGTCTTATTATGCCGTCCTCAAGCATTTTATTAATTTGCCGTTGGACTTCTTCCTTATGGATAAATGGATATCGATACGATTTTCTGTGTATTGGAATTTCATCACTAGTTTTGATTTCGTGTTTAACCTGGATTGTGAATGATAATTTGTCTTATTAAATTTTTTATGTCTAACCTTTTTTTTCTTTCTGATTTGGAAGAAAATGTTCAATGTGAAAGAAATCGAAGTTCTTTTTGTCGGAATCGGGGAAGGGCAACACATTTATAGGGTTATCGAAAGTATGTTGTATAATTTCATCGCTATTGTTAAAAATTTCTATTTTTACGAATCCGTTTTTAAATAGTTTTTATTACTTTCGGTTCTTGTATCAATAGACTCCGCAGCGATTTCTCAGGCCCCATACGGTCTAGAGACTTGAAATTTAGAATTCGAACTTAGATCGCAGACATTTCGCCGCCTGTTAAGCTCCAAGTGTGACCCAATATTTATTAATTATAATTATCTCATTCAAGCAAGATCACTTTTTCTTCGACTTGGAACAAAAATGTCTGACAATGGCATCCGTCACTGGAATTACGCACGAGCATGGAGTGTATCACGGTCCGTAGACCGTGGGAGTGTACCTATATATACGTCTCTGTTCTCTGGTATATAGGTCCTCTCTGGCAGAATTGCTGTTGCAGAGATATATATAAGTATAGTTCAAATCGAGAGAAGGAGAGCAATAGTAGGTACTCATCAGTACGGTTCAAATCTTAGATGCCTAATAAAAACTATTTTTAATTTTTTCAGAAATTCCACTTGTTTGCAATTGTTAATGTTTCGGGAATATGTAAGTTCTTAATTTTACATTCGGGAACTATAATATCACCATCACATTCGGATACAGGCCCAAAGAGGGAAGTAATTTCAAAAGAGTTCAGGGTAATCTTATATTTTTCTGTTTCAGGGTTCCTAAAAATAATTGGGATATTTGTTTTATTATTGGAAAGCTGTTTATTTACCTAGTCAATCGAAAATTTAAGGTTTTGAAGCTCTTTTAATCCAATAATACCATCGAAGAAATTATGAAAATCGAAGAGAATAAAAGTTATTTGTTTATCGCTTTTCAATTCGGGCATTGCTGGAATATCAGCTCTAAAACGGACTTCTTTTTCTCCTACGCCTGTCCTTATTTGTGTTGGACAATGATATATACAATCACTAAAATATTTTTGTGCAATAGAAGGTTTTATGATAGAACTATAACAGCCGGTGTCTATCAATAATTTCATTGGAGGGTTTTGAATTTTTATGTAAGCTAAGCTGTTATTAATTTCAGTGTACATTTCGGATGTTATTGTTAATGGGGAGGTGTTTCCTGGGCATCTATTAGAGAATTTTCAGAGTGTTCGACATAATTTGGGTTTTGATTTTCTGTAACGGGATTATCGTACCCTTTGAGATGAGGTATGTTATTTCAGGATTCTCGAGAGTTTCTCCGTCAATTTGATAAAGCTCTTCTGAAATAAAATTACATGGACCAGAGGATTTGAAATAATTTCTAGAATTTGTATGTTTCTTCAAACTAGGAAGAGTATAGCTGGTTCTGGTAGACATTGGTTCTGGTTTATTGGTTGGAGTTTTTCCGGTTAGTTTGAATACGTTTTTAGGAGGTCCGAAAACTTCTCTATTAGTGAAAAATTTTTGTTGAATTGGTTGGGATTGAAAATGTGGTTCAGGAAATTGAGATGGTCCTGGACTTTGTAAATTTTGGGTTTGAATGAAATTTTGTGGTGGGTGGAAGCGATGTTGGGGTGAATAGCTTGATTGAATTCTTTGCATAGGGGATTGATAATATTGTGGTGGTTGAGGAGCGGTAAGTTTATGATTATTCATAGGCATTCTAAATAGATTCTGGGTATATTGAAAATTTTGTTCTTCGATAATAATTGTAATGGCCTCTTCTAGAGATTTAGGATCTTTCATTCTATCAAACAATTGCAAATGAGCAGGCAAACCACGAATGTAAGTTCTAAGGGATAATTGGTCGGATTGTCTCAGATGTATCTCTTTAGTAGCAGCATTCATGGATTGATTAGCAATTTTCTGTGCAAGGTTGCTTCTTAAAACTTGCAAGCGTTTGCCGAAGTCAAGAGAACTCTCGTTTCTATTAGGCCTAGCCATGAACAGATCTTGCTCTAAACATTCTAAATTTCTATTGTCACCAAAACATTGCTCAAGAGCCGCTTTTATCAACGGCCAACTAGTTAGTTATATATTTAAGCCGCTAACGATTTGTTCGTTATTACTATCTGGCATTTTGTTACTAACTTTAAGTGTTGTTGAAAAATTATCTATTAAATCGTCAATATTACTCATAAATTATTACTCCTTTAAGGTTGGTTATGTATAGCATCCTAGAAGTATCAAATTTTCATATACGGAGAAAATAAGGAAATAACACGAACTTGGACTTACTTTGTCGTTGTTTCTCTGTTGAGTGATTCTGCTTTGGGTCCTTGCGTTGTCCTCAGGTGTACCAAACCCTTGTGGAACTGGGGAGGTTCTGTAGTGCCAAGGGATGAAGATACGCGTTAGTGTCCAAAAATACGTATTCTACCGTAGTTTAGCCAAAAACTGCACAAAAACGACTGACTGCGCCAATAATGGTTTGCGGTTAACGAAAATAGTTTTTAAAAAGTTTTTTTACAAGTAAGAAAGCAAAGAACAGAATGAATCTTAGATCTAATGACGTAATGACGTATTATGGGTAAACGCATGCAAAAAGTTTCTTCGGACGGAGTCAGCACTTCTAGTGTGAGAACGGACGATGATTTTCATACCGTCAGCGTTATGGCTCCCATAACTTCATACAGCCTTATGTTTTTTCTCCATTATCAAAATCAAAATATATAACTACACAAACTTTTCTCCATTACTATTGAGTGCTGTATATTTGAAAGGACACAGAATATATAATAAGGTAGCATAGTGTACAGGAAAACTTATAAAAATATCTGGTGTTTCCACACACAGCACTTTCCTACCGCTCTAAAACGAATTCCATTAAATATAAAAATCATCTGATCAAGTCGTGTGACAATTATTTTTTTTCATCGTTCCAAGACAAACAACAATGGTCATATGAGCATGAATTTTTTCCTGTTTTTCTCAACGATACACGTTATAAACGGTGATAGAAGACATTCCATTTTTTCCATCAAAACCGTTAGAGCCGCTCTCGCGCCACCGCCTTGAGCACAACACGTTTTTTAGCTATTGCTTAACAACGAGTGCAAGTAGGATACCCAATCTGTATCACCGGTGAGCCATATCGATAACCTTCAAAACAGAAAAAATGGATAAACATCGATATATCTTGGCACAGACAGACAGTTCAATAACTGAAAAATACGTTTTTTCGAATCAGGTTGAAAACCACACACCGAAAATTTTATTCGAATACGATGACACATTTAAAAAAAATACATTATTAGGTTTTCCCAAAAACGCAGCAGTATCGAATGAAACAAACGCAACAAGGACATACCGCATTCTATTAAGGATTCAAAATCGTTCTTACTGTGTTACACACAAAAAAATAATCCATTCCATACCACCCTTTTAATACCTACTCTTCAAGCCTATTCGAAACAAAACAAGTCGGCAGTAGTGTCAAATGCTCGCGGCATCTTGTTCTACTCTCCCTGCCCTGCCTCTCTTAAATTCAGCACCCTTCTCACGACGCAGCAACAACAACATCCTTCACCCCTCTCCAGCCACAAAGTATTTTATCACGTGGCATCAGCCCTGCAACTTCTTGCTTCTCGTGCTGCTGCTTTTGAGGTTATTGCCATAATATTTCATATAAGGCGATTTCAGAAGAGGATCCTCGAAATGTTCCAGCGTACAACATTCAGCCGCTGCTGTAATAACTGGAGTAACAAGCCAATACACTATACATACAGACATATAATTCCACAATCGTCGACGTGGTATTTCATGTTCATACAGCTCGTTGAATTGTATGGAGAAAGGAGGAAGTTACAGACAGATAATATAGGAGAGGAGACATGGACCAATGGATCTGTGGTGTGGTGTGGCCCAGATCTTTAGTCACTTAAAACGGCGGTGGAGTATGATGGCTCTGCCCACTTCAGTCGCTCTGAGTGAATGTGGCAGGATATGATGATGTATCAATAGTTACAGCTGCAGCTCGAATGGCTCGAATGTGTCTCGTTACTTATCTAACAACAGGACAAGACAGAAGTGGGGTGGATAATATCGTATGAAGCCGACACTGAGTGGTCAGTTCGTTCAGAACAGGATGCTAGGTATCGACAAGGGCATATATGTATATACAAGTATATATACAGGGTGTCCAATTAGTGCGACCAAGTAGAATAACTTCTCTATTTTCAATTATTTTAAAATGATGTAATTATAAAAGTTGTAGGGGAACACAAGCCCCCACTTTAAAATTAGTTGGGACTATGCAGAGTGTCCCAAAAAACCAGAACTGCACAAAGTTGTGTTTTTTTAATGAATTACCCTATAAATTTTTTCATTTTTGTATTCTACATAAAATAAAAAGTACAATGGTATGGGAGCTATAAACAATGAAAAATAGACGTTTTAGCCTCTTTGACAACTATTTGTGCCAAAACGGTAAAAGCTAGAGAAAAACAGGTGTCACATTCCTATCTTAGTTTTTTCGGACCTATTGAATAGTGTTCTCAAAAATGGTAACGGAGATGTTACCAAATATGGTACCATTTATGAAACCACTGTCAGCTAGGTCTTAAGCACGTGAAATAGGAATGTCAGATTTATTTTTCTCTATCCGTTATGGCACAATTAGCTGTCAAAGAGGCTAAAATGTCGATTTTCAATTGTTTATAGCTCCTAGGCAAACAATTGAACGTTAACAATTGACACACCATTGTACTCGTTATTTTATATGGAATTCAAAAATGTAAACATATATAGGGTGATTCATTTAAAAGAACGCAACTATGTGCTGTTCTGTTTGTTTGGGACACTCTGTATAGTCCCAACTATTTTTAAAATGTGGTTCTACTGTTCTCCTACAACTTTTGTATTTTATGTATATTATTTTAAAGTAATTGAAAATACATAAGTTATTCTACTTTGTCGCACTAATTTGACACCCTTTATATATGTACCTATTGAGTGATGGCAATGTGGTACTACTGTATAAGTGTGAAGTTAGATATCAATTTTGATGGGAGTTGGGGATTTGTAAAATCAAAGAGTGAAAAGTAAATATGAACGAGTGAAATGATTTTGGGTTGAATCACTTTCTTACTTACTTTATTTTATATATATATATATATATATATATATATATATATATATATATATATATATATATATATATATATATGTTTTTAATAAAATCTTGATTAAGCATAAACTATATTACCAAAGTGAAGGAAATTATAGTTAAGTCAATCACAAATACAATTAGAAAGTGTGAAAAACTTTAATGTTGAATCTTGAATAAAATATGAAATTCACTTAAGTCATAGAATATTTGATCAATATTTACTTATATCTGCATCACTTATCTTTTTAAGGAGCATTTTACTACAAGAATAAGTCAATCGAACTGAAATTCAGCATTTATGAGCTGTCAGTGAATTTTACATTTCACTTTAAGCATTTTCCAAACATTACCAAGATTTGGACAATGAATATTTTGGTGGATCAAGTTCGTAGTCAATTATCGAGCTATCCAACAAAAACTCGAAAAAATTCGAAATGTGCAATGGGATATGGGCATATGCCTGTACTTGAGTCATCTGAGACTGCATAATATTAAAACATCACTTGCACTCGCTTATTGAATATGCAAACTATGCAGCAATTACATAATGACATGGACATGCCAGAACGGTCACCTTAAGTGTCATTTTTACTCAAATTATTGAGCTGCGAATGATTTTCTTTGATAACTCGATTGAGAGTAAGTTCCCAAAATAACCTGGCTACCTAACTGATCTACTAGTCCCAGAAGTTTGGTGAGCTCTCCGTCCGAATCAGCAATCCGTGATGTATCGTCAACGTATCTAAGTTTCGAGGAGGAGAACCTTATTTGTTACGCCAATGGCATCGTATGACTCATCAAACATTCCCCAACTCACCATCAACTCTGCGTGACTCAGCTTAACAACTACGCCACTGTTCCGTTGGATCGATCACGGTTGGCCTGGCAACACCGCCAGTCCTCTGTCACGAAACGTTGGCCGACGCCGCGACGGCCGACGTCGGTGGCAGCGTCCATGGCCCAGCATTTTTTTTACCCGGATATCATTATGAGCAAGAGCCCGCTTGAGAAGAGGACTTTCTGGAATCCCTAACCGAAGAAGATCGTTTCCATAAAATGGGAATTAGAAGAGCGTGGTGATGTCGGTCCAACCATAGTATTTGTCAGTAGTAATTGACGTACTACTACGACTACCAGACCAGCTGTATGAGTAAGACCCTCGAGGTCCACATAATGAACTTCGTGAGAAGACCAATACTTAAATTAGACAAGGGCAAATTATAGGTGTTCCGTACTACCGAAACAAAACAGAAATTTGAATTGCATAGAATAAAATGATTTCGCAGATTCTATTTTTTGACCGACGAACCCCGAACGGAGGAGGTAATCAATTTCGACTGCCTGCTGGAATTTTTTCTCGAAAATCGAAAATCCGAGGTGGCAGAATTAAAGATACCAAAATATCGGAAACGTTTAAATTGAGCATTTGAAAGAGGCAATTTCTTTAGAAAATTAAAAATGGAAAATTAATGACCATATTATTTGTAGCAGCATTTATATTGAACATTTTTCTCCATAGAGTTACGGTTTTTGAGTTAAAAGAGTAAAAGAGTAAAGTTTATAATATGCGTAATTTCGCGACGATGTTCTTCTGATTAATAGCAAATACAAGTAAAGCATACATGAATAATGGTGAACGTTGAACGATTTTCGTGTCAAATTTAACACTCAAAAGTGTGTAAAAATTTTTTTTACAAAAATTGGACCGACATTATCAGCTGGTGCACTGAAAAGTATAAAATATTAATTCTATTGGTGCTGGTACTTGTGAAGTTGGTGCCAAAAGTTTTCAATCTAACTGCAACTGCAAAACTTCAAAAGTAACAGCACCAATAGAATTAATATTATTTTGTACAGTACACCAACTGATAACGTCGGTCAAATTTTTTGTAAAAAATATTTATCTAAATGTGAAAATAGAAGTAGACATATGTAATTTTGAAAAAGGATGTGGTACAAAAGCTAAACTAATAATTACTTTACTTCAAATTGAAACATCAACACACCACAGGAAACTTGTTAACGCAGATAAGAGAGATACCAACCACAGAGGACTGAACACAGAAATGAAGAGCTAAGCAGCTCCATGGCAGATATCCAGCCATCTTAAGCTCGGAACATATAGACTCAAATACATCCAATATGTGGCTAAAAACAGGGGACCTGTTTGCGGAAACTGAAGGCTTCATGATGGGAATCCAGGATCAAGTAATACCGACCTTAAACTACCGGACGTACATCATGAAAGATCCCGCTGTAACCAACGACATGTGTCGATTATGTCATAATAAAAGCGAAACTATAGAACATATCATAATCAAGTTGTTCGATACTAGCACCCACCGAGTACATTAAAAGACATGATAACATTGCGAAAATAGTACATCAAGAAATATGCAAAAACGCCAACATAATGACAGAAAACATCCCTTATTATAAATACAGGCCAGAAGCCGTTAGAGAGAACGAAGATATCAAAATCTATTGGAGTAAAACTATACACACAGACCACCCTGTGGATAACAACAGACCAGATATCATGCTAAATGACAAGAAAAAGAAAACTACCTACTTGATAACATTGCAGTACCTGCTCCACATAACATTAAAGAGAAGCAAGAAGAGAAAATCAGCAAATACCTTCCCTTAGCGGCAGAGTTTAAAACTATATGACAACAGTGGAAGGTCATAATAATTCCATTAATTATAGGGGCGACAGGGGAAATCCCAAAGAAACTTGAAAAGTATATAGAGCAAATACACTTACCACAGAAGATTTCCGTCACTCTTCAAAAACTAGCGATTATGGGAACATGTCACATAGCTCAGAAGGCCTTGAACGTCCAAATCAAAAGAAAAAAAATAGAATAATTTAAGATACTTCCCTTCTAAGAGGCCGTACCTAAAATAGACTTATCTGCTACAGCAGAGATATCCAACAAAATAATAATAACAATAATAATAATAAACACTATTCCAAAGCTAGCATACTGCGCCAGACACTGCCAAGAAAAGAAGGAGGCCGAGGATTGATAGACATCAAGAATCTACATAACAACCAGATCAAAATGTTAAGAGCGTACTTCTATGAAAGAAAAGAGACGACAATTCTACACCAACTCGCATGCCTGATTAATAAAAGATATACACCATTAAACCTAGCCAGTGAGGAAACACAAAGCAACGACGTGATCATAAACACAGAAGAGAAGCAAAACCCTCCATGGGAGACATCCTCACGACCTTGATCAACCCCATGTCGATAAGCTAGCGTCGAACAAATGGTTGAGAATGGGCGAATTATTCCTAGAAACCGAAGGCTTCTTAATAGCCATACAATACCAGGTGGTACACACAAAGAATTATCAAAAGTACATTACCAAGGAACCAGGAATGACAGATGACAGGTGTAGAAAATGCAGAGAAAATCTGGAAAGCATACAACACATTACGGCAGCATGTAGCATCTTATCACAAAATGATTATCTACATCGCCACAACCAGGTTGCAGCTATCGTCCACCAAGAAATATGCCACAACCTTGGAATGCTGGAAGACACCCGACAAACGCCCTACTATGAATATACTCCATCCGCAGTGATACAGAAAGATCACCTCCCAGTGTACTACGACCGGTGCATTATCACACAGAAGGAGGCGTAGAACATAGATATAGCGGTACCTAACACGCACAACAACTTAATGACCACCATGACAAAAAAGAAAGGGAAGAACATCGACCTTGCAGACGATATCAAGAACCTGTGAAACATCAACAAAGTGACCATCGTACCCATTGTCCTGTCCGCTACTGGGTTTATTCCAAAAGAATTGCGCAGAAGCATCAAGACCTTGGCACACAACCTCTACAAACTGATGCAGAAAGAAGTGGCACTGAATACAACGCGAATTGTCAGAAAATGTTCAAGAATAGACGAGAGTGCTTGGTGCTCAACAGTCAATCATGTATAGGACAATTATAAATGCCTATGAAATTGTCAGAATAAAACATACATATAAATAAATCATAAAAAAGAACAGCTAAATATATCGCAATAACTACATATCTTTTTAAAGATCGCTCACATAACATTTACAGGAGATTTCAATGAAATTTTAGTCTTAGCTTTTGCAAGATTATAGGTGCGATATTTTCTTGATATAAATGGTGGTGCATTTAAATTAATTTGCTCTAATATTTTGGGACAGTCTACAATATTATCCAGTACTTTACATAAAAATAAAATATACGAACTTTTCCTTCGAATATCTAAACTAATAATATCAAATCGATCAAATCATTAGATTTAAAATACAAGAACTTTAGGATTTTTTTTAACTTTCTCATTTCTAACTATAAAGCCATAAGATCTTAGAGCTTCCGAAACTTTATGAGAGATATGGTTCATAAAGTTTTTGATCAAAGAGAATTCATTGCTGATAATACATCGCTGTAGCGTATTTTAGACAATGGTATTATTTATATTCAGATGCTACCTTTTTCCTGTTTTTTTTTACATTTGTTTGCGTTAAGTTGCAGCTTATTTAGTGTACAACAATAATGAACATTATTTAACTGTAACAGGAGTGAGTATCAATCCTGCATACTGTTTATAGAAGAATATAATTTCAAATCATCTGCAAAGCACAGTCGTTCACAATATATGTTTTCGCACAAATCATTAATAAAAAGTAGAAAAAGAATGGACCCCAAATTAGAACCCTGAGGAACTCCGGAAGATGCTATATACGTGTTTAACTTGAAACCATTATATTCTACGAATTGTTTTCTATTTGATTAGTAGGATTTTAGTGACTTCTTGGAGCCCCCTGAAAACTCAGATATATCTAATTTATTGATTAGAACACCGTGATCTATTCTATCAAAAGCTTTCGATAAATCTGTATATATAACGAAAACTTGGCAATTATTATCGATAGTTTCTGTAATGTATTCTGTTTGGTTAAGTAAGTTGGTAGTAGTAGAACGGTTAGCAACAAACCCATGTTGAAATTGTGAAATTTGATTATTTATAAATATAAACGAATATACAAGACTATCTTGAAGACTTTTGCAAACATACAAATCAGATAATTTTCAATCGGTGATTTCTTTAAATATAGAACAGACTGTAGCCACCTTCCAGAGACTCGGGAATTTGTTCGACTGCAGACATGCATTATATATAATAGTTAAAGCTGTTACAAATGCTCCAGCACAGTCTTTTACCAGAAAAGATGGAATGCTATCTGGTCCCCATGTCATTTTATCCTTTAGTTTTTTTATTGCTGTTATTACTTCGTTTTCCTCAATATTATAAAAGTGTACATGTATATTGCTTTTATTGTAGGTGTTATCTGGATAAGGATAATCTGAATCAGGTACCAGATATACACTTTTGAAAAATTCACCGAACTCATTGCCAATGTCTTGAGGATGTTTTTGCTTACCATTTTGATAGCTCATTTTACCAGGTATCCCACTAGTACCATTAATGTACAAATGTCCAGAATTTCTTGGGGTCATGTTTGAATTTCTTCTATATAATTATCAAACGCTGATTTAATTTGTGCTTTAACTACACGGCTCAAGCATTTAAACTCTTCTAGGTAGGAACAATGACCAGACTTTTTGAATTTTTTCATAAACGATTGAGTTGGTATAATTCGATAAATTTGTACAATAAACTTGTCTATAAATTTAGAAACCTATAAATAGTCTTCCCTTTTTGTTAAATCACGACTTCTGCGTGAATTTGTATCTAAGTATATCTCCAAAATACCAATTTTCGTTTTCATAGCTCCAAATTAATAGTTCAATAATACAAGGTACAAGGATAGACACCAGCGGAGAGCAGTTTTTTTAATGAGATCATTTTTTTCATTTTTTTTTCATGTTCTGGATTAACTAAGAACAACTTTAGACACACTCCCTTTAAGTAACCAGTTGTATTACGTCACAGGTGAGTTGGTACGCCAGAAAATGTTCAACATTGTCAAATCGTAAAATTGACAGTAATTAGAATCATCTGATAACCTATTTAAGATTCCCCTTGTCATGTTTTTTATAGACGTCAATATTGAATGGATTTGACCATTCTGTAAAATTGTAGTATCCAAACTTGATCAATTTCAAAATGATCTCTGAATTCATTATTTATATGCAATTTTTGTTGTCAGATGATGTTTGAATGTCAATAAAAAAGTCACTAAAAACTCCCTAGCTGAGGACGTAATAACAATAATTCTAAATAACTAGATCTGACTTTCTTCTTCAAAATGTTCATGACTCTTACATTATGTGTTGTTTTTTAAGCTATGTATTTATATGAGATTGGACATTACGAAGTACAAATGTGACATTTTTGGTCATTTTCCAAATAATAATAATCTTTATCAACAGGATCATACAGTGATGTTAGACTTGTCAGAAAAACAACAAATTGAGAAAGAAAAAAAATATATTTTTTTCAAACTACAATCTAAATATTCCTGCACCGATTAAAATAAATAATTCAATAAAATGTTATTAGCCTCTAATCTGAATAATTTTGGGTTACTTATTAATCTGATCCTGAGGGGATGCTTGAGATAAATAAAAACACACAGTAATCTGGACTTTTCTCATATAACGCGAAACCATGCTGGGATGAAGATAAGTTATGCCTTGCTCTGGTAGGATATTGATGATGGAATCCGTTAACTTTAAAATAATTTAAATTATAATTTAGATAATTTAAGATTTCCAAAATATAAAGACAGTTAAGAGGTAATAACGACAAATTTTTGAACATTGTTCTATACGAATCCCTAGATATAAGTGCTAATAAGTTACGGATAGTTCTTTTCTGCTTAATAAATAAATACTCTGTTGACAAATACTGATGACCCCCAAAAAATGAGTCCATATTTCATTCTGGAGTAAGAATGGACATAATAATATTTGACCAAAATAAGTCTACTTGTAATAATTCCTCTCACACGATATACCTAACCCACAACAGTTTGACGAAAAAGATCTACAAAGATTATTAATGTGTGGTTCCCAATTGAGTGAGTTGTTTAAAGTTAGACCCAGAAATTTGGTGTCTTTCACTTGTTTTAATGATTTATTATCAATACTGAGTAAACTGCATTCTGTTACGACATTGCTACGCGGAGTAAAGTGCATGAAACAGTTTCATCATTGTTATTTCTAAACCTTTTTCAGAGGAGATTCAAGTTAGCTTAAGCATTCTCCCTAAGTGTTTTAAAATCTTTATCATATTTATATTAAATATCAATCAATGCTACAAACTAAATATTTGGCTAATATGATAAAAAATAAGGGGCCCAAATTGAGCCCTGCAGTATTCCCTTATTTGTTCCAGTATTTTGAGAACACACCGTTTACTACTGTGAGCTGTTTCTTGTCAGTAAAATAAGAGGTGATCTAGCTACCATTTTTCCCCTGTATCCCTATTGGTACAATTTAGAAATTTGTAATCATCCAAATCCTAAACCTTACTCAAATCTATAAATATTGCTAAATATTTGTTACCATTATTCATGTTAATATATCCCTAAGAAAACTCATCATTTCCGTATGGATGGATCTACCAGACCTAAAGTTGTGATACTCATTATGAAGAATTTTGAATTTTGTGGCAAAATTAATCATTCTGTTCTAGACTATTTTTTCTAAGATTTTCGATGTGGAGGATAGGAGCGATATTGGCCAGTAGATATCCAATAATTTTCGGTCACCTTTTTTTAAGAGTGTAATGTCCTAAGAAATTTATGAATTTTTAAATTTAAAATACCTTCATTTAATAAGAAATTCACCAGAAATGTAAGCAGACTAGCTATGTAATTGGCAACAGATTTCAGTAGCAACGGACTAATATTATCAATCCCACAAACACTAGTGTTTTTAAGATCCAATAATGTATTATAAACTTCATTTTCCTTTGTACTCTCCACGATCATAGCGCTCAAATTATCAAATCTTAATTTAATCCCATCAGCCTGACTTGAATTACCCGATTTACTATTTTTATATTTTCAAAATGCTCACTCAAGGACTGATTACCATTTACTTCTTAAATATCTGCTTTCAGCATTTTATGTCTAAATAAGGTATAATATTGTAACGTGGATCGTTTATTGTGTTCTTACGGTCATTATTCATGTTAGTGTCCATTTGTTCTACTACCTTGTTTACTATAGTATTTGGTTGTGTATTTCATTAATTAGTTCTAGAATTGGTCGATCTATTCTCGTACCTTCCAGAAACTATATGTGCTGTAAATCATAAAGTAATAAATAGGTTATAGAATAGCAAATCTATGATTTAAAAATTGTCAAAATTTTAAGTGCTTGACTGCCGTCTCTGCATGGCCCGTAGAACTAAATGAGAAATTTTCGGCCGGCGGCAAATTGAAATATAATAATAGTTCGTAATTTGAAATCATCTTACGTTATTTCATAAATCATATTATCATATCGGTACTCCATGAATAGTTCTAGAGTTCCTGCTAGTTTATGTTGTAAATTTTTTTGAATTAAAGATTTCACCATACCAACATGATTGTTGCACACTATGAGATGCTGTCGTACTTTGACGAGTTCTAATCGATATGGCGATTTTAAGTGATGGAGAAAGTAAGCATTCAAATATTTTTGAAGAGTTCTAGACTCTAACATAAAAAAAATCAAATCACTATTGTTAAAAAAAGTTTTCAACTATGATATGACGAGTTCTCGTCAATATGGCGATTCTAAGTGATGGACAAAGTAAGCGTTCAAGTATTTGTGAAGAGTTCTAGTCTCTAACATTTTTAGAAAAAATTCAAATCACTATTGTTGTTAAAAAAAGTTTTCAACTATGAGATGCTGTAGTTCTATGGCGAGTTCTCGTCGATATGGTGATTATATGTGAGGGAAAAAGTAAGCGTTCAAGTATTTGTGAAGAGTTCTAGTCTCTAACGTTTAAAAAAAAATCAAATCACTATTGTTGTTAAAAAAAGTTTTCAACTATGAAATGCTGTCGTTCTATGACGAGTTCTCGTCGATATGGTGATTATAAGTGATGCAGAAAGTAAGCGTTCAATTATTTGTGAAGAGTTCTAGTCCCTAACATTTTTAGAAAAAAATAAATCACTATTGTTGTTAAAAAAAGTTTTCAGCTATGAGATGCTGTCGTTCTATGAGGAGTTCTCGTCGATATGGTGATTATAAGTGATGGAGAAAGTAAGCGTTCAAGTATTTGTGAAGAGTTCTAGTCTCTAACAATTTTAGAAAAAAATCAAATCCCTATTGTTGTTAAAAAAAAGTTTCAACTATGAGATGCTGTCTTTCTATGACGAGTTCTCGTCGATATGGCGATTCTAAGTGATGGAGAAAGTAAGCGATCAAATATTTGGGAGAAGTTCTAGTCCCTAAATTCTTAGAAAAAAATAAATCACTATTGTTGTTAAAAAAAGTTTTCAGCTATAAGATGCTGTCGTTCTATGAGGAGTTCTCGTCGATATGGTGATTATAAGTGATGGAGAAAGTAAGCGTTCAAGTATTTGTGAAGAGTTCTAGTCTCTAACAATTTTAGAAAAAAATCAAATCCCTATTGTTGTTAAAAAAAAGTTTCAACTATGAGATGCTGTCTTTCTATGACGAGTTCTCGTCGATATGGCGATTCTAAGTGATGGAGAAAGTAAGCGATCAAATATTTGGGAGAAGTTCTAGTCCCTAAATTCTTAGAAAAAATTCAAATCACTATTGTTGTTGAGAAAAGTTTTCAACTATGAAATGCTGTTGTTCTATGACGAGTTCTCGTCGATGTAGCGACTCTTATTGATAGAGAAAGCAACTCATATTTAATTTTTTTTACCACAATAGTGATTAAATTTTTTTCTAAAAATGTTAGAGACTAGAACTCTTCACAAAAACTTGAATGCTTACATTCTCCATCAATAAATGAGCTAGGAGAGTTGAGGCCCAGAATCGATCAATTTTACATGTAATTTCCCATAAGGAATTCTAAGGTCAAAAATAGCGAAATTGGCTCTATTTGACCTTGAACTTTGGCAGATCCTCGCTAGGTTAGGTTAGGTTAGGTGAGGTGAGGTGTGGTTAGGTTGGGTCGTGTCGTGACGTGTCGTGTCGAGTCGTGTCATGTCGTGTCGTGTCGTGGCGTGGCGTGGCTTGGGTGCCCAGAGAGTAGCGAGGATGGTGGTCTGCCAAAGTTCAAGGTCAAATAGAGGCAATTTCACTATTTTTGACCTTAGAATTCCTTATGGGAAATTACATGTAAAATTGATCGATTTTGGGCCCGAACTCTCCTAGCTCATTTACTTCCATCACTTAGAATCGCCATATCGACTAGAACTCGTCATGGAACGACAGCATCTCATATTTGAAACGTTTTCTTAGCAACAACAGGGATTTTATTTTTTTCTGAAAATGTTAGGGACGAGAACTCTTTTCGGGTACTTGAATGGATACTTTATTCATCATTTATAATCGCTACATCTACGAGAACTCGTCATAGTGCTAGAACTCGATTATCGTAGTGTTCTCATGTGCAACAATCATGTTGGCATGGTGAAATCTTTAATTCAAAAAAATTGACAATATAAACTAGCAGGAACTCTAGAACTATTCATGGGGTACCGATTTCCATCTTATTATTTTTAAAATCACTAAAAACAAAAATTGGGATGCTATCGGTGGACCGAAGTTAGCATCCCAATTTTATATTTTCAAAAAAATTATTTTCGGTACCAAAACTAACAGAACTATTGTTAAAAAGTATCAGGAACTATAGAACTATATCGGATTCTATAAGAACTCCACTCAGAGTGTGAGATGCTGGGACATGAGATGCTAACTTCACATACATTTAATTTCGTAGGTTTCTTATAAAGTAAAATTTTAATTTTTGTTCTATAAAGAAATCTAGGAAACTAATTAATAATATGATATAGGAATTAACAATATTGATAAATACCGGGAAAATACTTAATATGTATTTATTAAATTCTATTTAAAACAAATTATATGTGCAATAATTGCTAAACAATAACGACTTCATTGAAAATAAATCAAACATATTGTAACGGAGATTTATATTAAAACTGGGTTCGATATATTTTCACTTATTTATTTTCACTAATAACTACACGACTATATATACATTTATATTCACAGCATTACTTAGCGCTAGTGCTATATGTACACACTCATTTCTCTAACTGTCTATATATGACTAACTGACTACTTCCGTGGTCCGTGTGTTTATTTATATCCACTCAACCTCCTATCTCGAAGCTTCTCGTCCTCTAATATGTTGTTCTGGATGTATTTCCCAATATATTCCTTCGAGAATAGACCAAATCAGTATATTCTCCATGTTTCTAGATTCCCAGTATGTTTGTGATATTTGTGAGTGTGTGTTGGTGTATTCAGGTAACTTTTCACGTCATAATATACAGAGATAAAGTTTATATTTAAATAACTTTTCTTGGTAAAGTCTTGAGGAAAATTTTATTAAATAAAAAAAGATTAACAATTAGATGTGAATAATACGAGCGTCAACTAAAAGATGCTTCACGGTTCTACAGATACTTTTTTGGTAGTAGTATATTGTAAATCACTATCAGCACTATGCTTATGGTTAACAAAATATACTTATTTTAATAAAAAGTATCAGTTTAATTTGGTATTTTGTGGAAAGTGAAATAAGTAATAAAATTTGTCGTTATGAGGAGTAGTAATATGTGGATTTTCTATCTAAATATTAACTCAATTTCTTATAAATAAAATTAATTATAATAAATAAACACTTAAGGGTAAAGTTTTTCAGAATTGTTTAATTATAGATATCAAGTACAATGTTACATATAAGTTACTAATAACATTTATTCCAAGTAACAATACGATATCGGTGTGTTCTCTGTCATTGTTATCACTGATCTAAGGGAACCTAATATTCCAGAATATTTTTACTAGGAAATTTATAGAAATAGATAGTAAATATACTTTTGGTTTACCTCTTAATTCTTATTCATCCAGCAAATGCTGTGTTCGGATGTCACGGTTAACGGTTCTACTGTACCAATTTAAGAAAGTTTTCAGTTGATTCGATCTTGGTAGAATTCTCGATGTTATACAATTTGAACAACCTTCTTTCTGACAATGGTTATTGAATCTGAAATATAATTGTATGAGCTCAAACATACAGGTGTATCATATATTTACTCACTAAATAGATTGTCTAGCATTGTGTAACCTCTAGAAATCAGATGTTTCTACAAGATGATCAGTAGGGGATCCTTACTGCTAATCTGCAATCCCAATATGTATATAAAATATTCATAGCACCAATAATCTGAATTGAAGGTAGAAATAAATACTTACAGAGCAAAAGTAATGTCGGAAATGCGAAATTATTCAATTTTACTGGACCAATATAGTCTGGATGAAAATAGATTTGACAAACATAATAGTTTTTTTTCTGTTATTTATTACCTATTACCTTTTACATACAATAAAAGACCTATAGGAGGCATAAATGCCCGTACATAGGATGGTCCAGAAAAAAAATAATTAAAGAAATAAAATTAAATTAATTATCTTAAGAGTTACTACATCCTCCAAAAATGAATAATACTAATAATAATATACAATAACAAATTCCCCTTAAAGTAATAATGTTTAATAATATATATCATATCATCATATCATATATATATCAACTAAATTAATAAAATAGAGAAAAAAAAAAACAAAAAATAATTCTATCATTTTCCACTTTTAACTAATCAATGATAATATCTTTAATTTTCTCTTTTACCTTTCTTTTGAGCACATTTCTATTTATATTCGAAACTTCTCTGCCCAATGGTTAAAGAATATAGTGATAATGCAAGACTACATGAGTAAGTATTGGAGTAAAGTAAGGAGCAGCTAATCTTATAGAAAAGGCATGAATATCATCATACCCTCCGACTTTATTTTTTTGATCATGAATATTTTGGAAGACCTCTTGATTATTTGCTGGTGCAAGAAATAAAGTATTCTGATTTACAGGTAATTCAGGTATAATATATTGCTGAATGGGTGCAGAAGCACTGGTACAAAGACTAGACGCAACAGTACTAAAATATTCATTGAAATAATTAGCTTTAGACCAATCTCAATCATTTAAATTATTTTCAATCAAAATTTCCTTAATTTGCCTGTTTTTTGTAGTTTGATTCAGTTTACTATACACAAAATTTCACATCCTTTTTGAATCAGCATTTTGTAATTGCCTTTGCTCGTGTTTATATTTGGCTGTTTTAAGTAGCGATTTCAGTATTTTTTCGTAATTGACGAACTGCTGTTTTTTAAGCAAATTGCCTTTATCCTTCTTCTATGTTTTATATAGATTATTTTTAATATTTACAGAATTAACAAGAGCAGGTGTAATCCAGGATTTGATCTTTTTGTATTTTAGGTTTAGCTTTCAAAAAGAGTTTGATGATATTTTGAATTTTTGTAATTAATAAATCTAATGCCTCTTCATTATTTTGAATATTATAGATCTGATGCCAATCTTCATCCTCACATAGCTCCAAGAAACGTTTTTTCTTTATTTCGAATTTCACCGTTTGTTTATATTTAATATTATTTCCATATATCGATACCATCACAGGGTAATGATCTGTGATAGAGTCAATCAGTTTGCCCGCAGTTGATTTATATAAACCTTTCATAAAATGTGATCAATGCAAGTTCCCTCATTATTTTTTTGAGGAGGGCGAGTGCAAGTATTTATCATTGATTGATAACCATTTTGTAATAGCAAATAAAAGTATTCTTCAGTTTTACCGTCAAATTTTATAAGATCTAAATTGACATCACCTAAAATAATGTGATTATCGATAGATTTATTGCTTATGATAATATCTTTATGATCTTTAATAAAACTATCAGCTTGATAATCATGACAACGATAGATTCCAGATATCCTTAAACTGCTTTTATTAGGTAATTCAATTAAACAACTAGTAATTTTTAATTCGTTGAATTGTTCATTAATAACTTGATAGTTTCTGAGGTACATATTATCAAATTCTGAAGAAATCATTCTCATTCATTCCCTTCGATAATCGATATATGGAAAAAATCGTAAGTTTCCTATAATTTCTCCATTATCATAAATATACGTATTAAATAGATATTTCATCTGAAATAACTTCTAAGAATTGAGATGAAATCATGACATAATTATATTTTTATACAGATCTTCTACTCTTAATCTGACATTTGTAATATTGAGTTAGCAATAAATTTGCTTAAAAGCTATAATTTCTTTTTATTTAGGAAACATTTCACTAACCTTATATATTATTATAACTTCCACATGAAGGCACCATAGATAAAATGCGAGGGTAAGGACACAGCATTCATTTTAAATAGTTTTAATGTCACTGTTGTAGAACCATAGAAGCTAAGAATAGAATAATAAATAATTAAATAAAAACATTAATTTATTAATATCTGGGCGATCGAGCTTTGCTCGGGTAATACAAGATTTTGAGTGGGTCTACAAGGATGTTTAATATTAGTTCAAAAATGTGCATACCTATTTTAAAAAATAGTTAAAATGTATTGCGATTGGTAGATCAGTAGATATCGTTTTTATCGTTCACATAGATCATAATTGACAGATTTCAAAATAAATCTGAATGTGAAACATACCAGAACACAGCTTTATCACCATTCGTCTTCTCGATCCCCAAGCCTCGTACTGAAATTTGTATAGCAATCTGCTGAGCCATTCCCGAAATAGCTAGTGTTGACCTCGACGGTCACATCCATTACAAATGCAAGGAACGCCAATCGATTTCTCGACTCTTAAAACCTCTATTTGCAAATTTTTATCGAAATCTACCGAACCATTCAAGAAAAAGTTTATGGACCTCGGAATGCCACTTATATAGCTAATTTTAAAAAGTTGAAACTTATTTATATACTATACTAAATTTGATCAAAATCGTTAGAGCCGTTTCCGAGATTTTTTATATGCAAGAATTGCTCTTACTAATATATTAGGTTAGATATGTACAAATTTTCATTGTAAATTTCCAATTAAATTATAAGAAACTCATATTAATACCTTTTATTTATAAAAAATGGATTTTGTTAGAAATAATCAAAACTGATCTGTATACGAACTACAAGTTAATAGCCAGGAGCTTGACAATTGAGCAACTTATGCCTTATGATGTTATATTTGCCCAATAAGATTCACTTATCAGATATAATCTGTAAATGTTCTAAAATGGGAATATTAATTGCTAAAAACGATTTTTTATGTGAATGTGAATACAACCAATCGATTCAATACAACCTAAAGCCATACTTACAGAATCAAACAATATATATATATATATATATATATATATATATAATGAATTTTTAATGATTGAGGTTGCAGTCAAAATGCCAATAATCAAAGTCGAGCTTTCGGTAACACTTGTTACCTTCATCAGGACAAACTAAAATAACAAACAAATTAATTATAACAAAAAATATTAATAATAAGAAACTACTTACAATCGTGAGATTAATGAAATTTACCAGCTACAAACATTTGTTATTATGCATTTAACTTTATGATGGAGTTTTTTTATATTAATTTCATAATTACAAGTTACTATGGAATTACGAATACTAAGATCAATCTATGTACGTAGCTAATAAAGATAGAAAACACTTCAGAAGTTAATCAGGAAATATCGTTTAAAAAATGGATATAATACGAAAAAATACCGAAAGCTCGACATTGATTAAAGAGTTTTAATTTTATTGGCATTTTGACTGCAATCCCAATCATTAAAAATTCATCATTAATTAGACAGTCAAAAATTCACAATCATTTATATATATGTATATATATATATATCCGGGTGTTTATATCCACCCACTATACGTGTTCAGATTGATTTCTCATTTTAAAGTTTTTTCTTATTTTTTGCTCCTAAATTCTTCTTAAATGGATGTTTTCAGCATTTTATGTCTGGGTAAGGTAGGTAGAATGGATACAGTTGTGACATTTTTCAAATGGTAGCCCACAATTTTGGTAATTCAACTGGAAAAAGAAGTTTTTTTGTGGTAAAGCATACATTTATCTAAGTATAGATACTAAAATTTTGCCCCTAAGTCAAATATTCAACTCACAGGAGCAAATCATAAAAACAGGGAAAAATGTCAACAGACCACACCCCAAGGGTGATTGTGACATTGCTTGGGGTCGGTAGTGACAGTTCAAAAATACATCAAAATGACCTAAAATTACTTTTATTATTAACTAGCTGACCCGACAGACGTTGTCCTGTCTTAACAAAAGCAAAAACAATATCTTGGTTTTCTAAATTTTCATCCATGACAACAATAGAAACTTCATCAATTTTTGCCGTATTATAGCGTCTTGCGTATTGTCCTGCAGGCGTCTTATCGGCTTTGCTGACAATTTTGTGGTAATCAGATGGCATGCGGTTTAATGCAGTCTTGAATAATACAACCGATTCGTTGTCTGATAAAAAAACATTTGAAGTTGCTCCACTTTTGATCTGTTCACCGATTTATTGTGTGCATAACGCTGATCGACTCGTTTTGCTGAATTGCCCATGAAATAAATTTGCAAAAATTGTACCACCATGTGACTTTCAAGATACTTTGTCAGCACTGTCATTCCCCCATCAACTTTTGACTGGCTGCTTTTGGTTATCCACCTAGCTACAAACCTACTGTACGCTACTTTAATTGATATATGATTTCAATTGAAAATTACCAACGTATTCAGGCACGTGGTGGTAAAAGTTTATTGTTTTACAATATAGTTACCAGAAAATTGTCTTGAATAACTTTTGTTGCGCCAGATGACTTCATTTGAAAACAACTATTGTAGTCCTGTATATGAATTAAAAATGTATACAATCTGTCCCATTTCCGTAAACCAATGAATGCAGAGGCTTTGGTGGCAGTACCAATGGCGTCAATTTGACTTTACCACTCCCGCAACACAATCCAGGGGCTTCATTTTTAAACTTAAATGCTTTACAATATTGACAGACAACGTTCATTGATGCAATACCAATGATTTCCTGTGAACTGTAATCGATTTCGTGTTTTTGTACATATGTTTGACTAAATCAAGTCAATCAAAATAGTTTATTAAAACCTGTCAATATTTCTATCTTAAATTGAACTTCCAGTATTAGATGTGATTGATTTTAATTTACCGAGATGAATAAACACTTCTCAAAAACTCACTGTATAATAAATTGAAATGAAACTATTATTTATCAACCGATCCATCTATGTTAAACGATATTCGCAGCGCGCAATCTGTCAATTGCGGACAGTTATTTCAAACAACTGACAGTTGTCAAACAACTGTATGTACTGTATTTAAAATTAATATTGTCTTTAAGTTTTCATAAATGTTCTGTTCAACTTTCTCAATTTTTTCGTTCATAAGAACCTTCTTCTGATAAAAATGAACACAACAAAAAAATAATTAGCGAAATCGGTTCAGCTGCTCTCGAGATTTGCGCTTAGCAATACATTCAGCGATTCATTTTTATATTATAGATAATTCTTTACACCAAGCAACATAAATCTTCTGAAAAAAATAATAACATTAACAAAACCAATGAAATATAGTCTAAGAACAATTTTATGGCTTATTAAAACAACTATGGCACTGTAGAATAAGAGTTACGAGTGCGTAATATATCAGTATTTATATTAAAATCGCTGTAACTAATTATTCCATATATTCATTGTACAAAAATAACAAAACATTTCTAATTTTCCTTGGCATTTGATCAATTTTTCGCCCGATTTACTTTCAGAATATGCACTCATACAAATTAGACAGAAATACTCTTCTTCATCCGATGGTGATATTTTCTTTGTCTTTGATTTGATTTTTACTTCTTGTTTAGTAAGATTTTTTGCCTGCTTATCATTCAACCGTCTTTCTTATTCTTCATATTATTTTATATCTCTCTCTTTTTCTGGCGTGTCTGTATAAATGTTCGATTTTCTGGATCTGGAACGTCGGTTTTTTCTTTGGAGAGCCTTTGGAAAAAGCCGAAATATTTCAGGCGAAAAAACAGGTAGCGTGGTTGAGGATGATGCAGTTGCTTGAGCATTGCTTTGATTTGATTACGAATGTATCGCAACAAAGACATACGATTAACTTCATACATTTCTGCAGCACTTCGTGAAGAAGTTCCATGTTCCACTTCATAATATGTTATAGCACACTGTCCCCTTACGGTCTTTCTCAAACGTTTCCTGGATATCTAAAAGCAAAACTTTTTTTTTGTACAACTGTCAAAAACATGACATTTCTGCATCTCTATTGATGCGTAAATGTTTACTTTTTTCACCGTGAAAAAAGTACTCTCACCGTGAAAAAAGTCTTTTTTCACTGCCATAATAATTTACAAAATAAATATGAAAAATTACTTTTTGAAGGATTTCTTTTTTAACAGATTCAATTATTAATTGATTATTCATCATAAAAAAAATTCATTTATTGGAATAATAATTGAAAGTAAAGTTTGTACAATTACTTCCAACATAAATTTCCGAAGATGTATGCACAAATGTCTAGTTTTTTTGACAGTTGTACAAAAAATGTTGTTTATATTTCGTGTATAAAATTCGTGTTTTCATGGCACATTCGAGAGAATTTTTGCCATTAAAAAAACTGTATGCACTTAATACAAAAATAACTATTTTACATTTTTCACAATCGTACCCTGAAAATATTTCACAACCGTACCCAATTCACTCCTTTGTAAGAAAACACTTGACATGGCAATACAAAATAACATATGTACAAAGTAACTTCAGGTATACGACTACTAACGTTTCACTTTTCACACGGAAAAACACTTATTACTCTACCTGCCCGGATATAGGAATATTATTGTAAAATATCGAATAAAAATACTTACTTTTGACCGCTAAAAAGTAATATAGGCCACTGCTAGCGTTAATCTCGTTTGATGGCTGACGAAATACTATGAAACACGTTTAGACAAGCACACTGCTCCTATCTCTATAACAAAAAAAACGGAAAACTAGAAAAATTGATTTATTTCTCATATTGTTAAGTTTTTTCTATTTTTTTGATCTTAAATACTTACTTACTTACCTTAATGGCTGTTTTCATCAGTTAGAAGGATATTTGCCACCTAGATTGTTAGTAGTAGTAGATAATAATGGATCAAGCTGCTTTTGATTTATTCGTCGCTGAGTTATATATACGATCGATTTCTAGTCTTGTAGTAGCTCTGCATACCCTACGATATACTCTTTTATAAATGCGGTAATAGTTGTCGAGTCCTGGAAGATCACTTACTGTTTTTATTTCGTAGAGGAGCTTAGGTTTATTTGCAGCTACTGCAATGCCGGTCAACTGAATAAGCTCATATACTTCAGGCTAAGTCTCTGAACAGATGTGTTGAAATAAAAATTATTCTCTTGATTGTATATTCGTTTTTTCATGGGATTATAAATGACATTGGTTCATGGCCAAAACTCCAGAAGTTGACCTGAATCGTCAGATAAACCATTATTTAAAACTGATGCGACATTAGTAATGTTACTACACATGTAATCAATACTAGTGTTAATTCTAGTTGGTGCTTTAATATGGTTAAAAATCCTGTATGCATGAAAGATATCAAACAATTGATGTATTTAGAAGCTAATAAATAAGCTATTAATAGTCAAATCACAACATAGAAACATAATGCAATTCTTATCCGTAAGCTTTCTTAGAACAACACTATCCAGTTCAAAAAATATTTCAGGATTTCCTTCAGTAGATCTGTAAATAGAAAGTAACTTGAATTTTATTTTATTGACAAAACTAACCTGAATGCCAACGATTTCAAAGTGTTGTTTAATTGAATAATCTTTTAAAAAAGACAACTCATCAATATTGCGAATAGCGCTATCCAGTAGAGACTTGCGTAAACCAATTCATACACCACCATTTTTGATGACAGATCGACGGAATACAGTTGCTATTTTAAAACCATTCAATTAAGCAGATACTATTTCGAATTATTTTAACCAGTGTTCAGTAAAACAAATAAAATTCACATTGTGTTTATCAAGCTCAATCTCAAACAATTCAAATTTATTTCTTAAACATTGAGCATTTTGATGGAAAATTTTGATTTTGAATTTTTTTTGGATTTACACACTGATGAAATAATCCTCTATGATTGCTATTGAGAAATTTTTATTCTATTTAAGTTTTCTCAACTTCAGTTAGACAGTTAATACATTTCAGCACAGTTGCGTCTTAGTATATCGTCTTATGATCTGCAGCACAACGCGCTTATTTGACATCGCTTTTACTGTCTTGATTGAAAGTACAACACCGAAAATAACGTACAATATCAAACTAATCTTCCACTGTACATCTTCTCCAGCCAATTTTTCTTTATCCTTGAGAATCTTATGCACAGCTTTGTTAACTTCAATTACAACATTACCACTAGCCTCCCGTTCATTTTTTTCTGCTTCTTAGGTGCTGCGGAAAGTTCGATGATGCATGTGTCTAGTACCTAGAATGCCAAGAAGGCGTAGGTCAAAGAGTCAAGGTAAAGGGTGACGGTAGGTGGTAATCCAAGGCTCACATGTATGTGCTGGGGATTACAATAGAGATTCTGGAGAATAAGTTAGCGCCGTAGCGCGTCTTTCGAATAAATTCTCATTTTGAGACGTCATTTATAAACAAGTGAATTCTATTAAGGCGATGATCAAATGAGTGTCCAACTTAAACTTAGGTGTAATTTAGTAAAAATCATAACACACATTATCAGTTGTTCTGAAAGAAAATTCCAAGTATGCTATGTAATTTGTGTAGTGAGATTCGAAATGTCGCGCCATTCTCAATACATGTTGCCAACACTGCCCAATTGCTCGTAAGCCGCAAGATGGCAGACAACTATTTGATTATTGTTTTTTTTGGAATATATCAGGATATCTAAATTTATTAACAAAATTGCCATGAACCATTGGTGTATATTTTTTGATCTTATTACCCAATCTTTTTTTATCTATCATGTCATTTTACCACTGTCATTTTGTGACTCATGTTTTAGTGAAGATGTCAAAAATGGTAAATCCATTAATTTCTTAAATGATTTTGTAAACATTCATATAATAACAATCATTCAGCAGAGCAATTAAACCTGTTTTAACTGAAAATAAAATAGAAGAGGATATAAATACACCACTTCTAAAGTCTTCTTCTTTATCTCGCACTACAACTCTGGGTGGATCACTGGACTGCGCAACTTTTTTCTCCTAGAAAACAAAATCTTCCATTCTAAGCTTGGGGCTACAGCAAGCAATTTCACTCGTAGTCACAGAATATTCGGAAAAACTGTCACTGTAACTTACCTACACCTGTTGTGAAAAAAGAAATAAAGATATCTGGATGGTCATCTAGACTCTTAGTCGATTCATAAATATATATAGGAATGGGCAATGTATAACTTAAGTTTTTGGAAACTATGTTCAGTTAATAATCTATAAAAATGATTTCTTGTCATTGTTCAACAATATTTTTATTTATTTTTAATGTAGAAACCTATCTGCTAAAAGTTATTGTAGCTACCATCACAACGTTGAAAACTCACCCCAGATGTAATAAGATCAGCCAAAAACTATCAATAAACAGGTTCATTCATTCCGGAAGTTATTCTAATCATAATCCCCAAAAAACATTCCCAATGTAAGACTCAAATCTTTCGCATACCCTCAGTAAGAGCTCCACACCCATACAATTTTTTATGTTTCCTTGTATACGAATTATGCTTTAATAGTACATTTTCATCAAGTGATTCTATTGCTTCTCACCGCCCCCAAAATTCCGTCCATGAAATTACAACTTGACGTATTATATTCATAACCCATAGTTCCACTAAATATGGACTAGCATTTCCAGTCACTCACCTGCTTACTTTAAATGATAAAATTGTCACTACCTTGCATACATACTTGAAATGAATGCACTATATTCCGTCTTGAAAAAGAAGATGAAATAAAACAGAATTAATATTGCATTTAAACTTTTATTCGTTTTTACGAACTACATGTGTATATTTAACTATATGGTCAAGTTCTAAGGGTTCTGTTGGGGGAAAAATCAACTCTGTTAGTGATCTATATATTTTTATACACACCAAACATACAAAAGTGTAATACGATCTATTTCTTAATTTACAGGGTGTTTCAAATATATTCGCAGGACTTGAGGATGTGATAGCTCGTCCAAAAATATGAAAAAAAGTTTATATTAACTTACCCTCTAAAATGCGTCATTTTCGAGATACATGGAGTTGAAATTTAAAAAAAATCGTTTTTTGTGACTATCTCCTGATATATATCGTACAAGTTTTGAGTCAGAAAAATATTTTTGTTAAGTCATAATTGGTGAAGATTTTGAAGGAGTAGTGGATGTTTTTCTCCACAACTTCTACGCTAATGGAAAAAGTACGGTTTTGAGACGCCCATCGAGACCTCTAAACATAAAATTGATTTTTCTCGAAAACGGTCGACTTCTGAGCTCACGACCAATAGTGTTTTTTTGTAGAAAACATTGGCGTAGGAATTTTGGAGACACACACACTACTCCTTCAAAATCTTCACCAATTATGACAACATAAAAAATTTCTGACTCAAAAATTAGCCTATTATGAGTGGAAAATGCTTACAAAAGCTGTTTACTGCAAGATAAACGGTTCCAAAGTTATTCACAAAAAACGATTTTTTTCTTTAAATTTCAGCACCCTGTATCTCGAAAATGGTGCATTCTAGAGGATAAGTTAATATATTTTTTAATTTTTTTTGGACGAGCTATCACATCCTGCGCATATATTATGAAAAAATCCTGTATATTTAAACCTAATGAAAATAATTGCTAACACCGTATTAAGGAGACTTAGAGAGGCGTGGAGTTGGGGAGACCGGGGCTAGTTGTCACAATTTTTACTTCCAGTCCTGTAACTGAGACGCCTCTAAAGTTATATTGCCGAAGTTACCCTAAATAGTCAGTTGGTATTTGAGCTGCATTTATATACCTATTTCGAATATTAAATATCAGCGATTTAAATAGTGGGATTTTTTATTTTTACTAGGTTTTTTGTGACAAAGTGCCCCACTTCGGGTTAAATTGTAACAATGGTTGGGGCAAATTGTCATAGCATTCTAAAACAGTACACGAATGAGAAATAAAACAAACGTTACAAACTTATTACGTATTACATATCATCGTAGGAGTGGCAGTTATAGCAGACATAGAACGGATTTCCATCAGTACACTTAGTATGTGCCCATTGCTTGCAAACTGTACATCGAATCCAGCTCTCAATAGAAGCTAGATAGAGATCTTCGCAAACAAGACACACACAGTTTTCTTCCAATGTTCGTTCTTTCTCCTTAACTTTCTTGTGTTCTTTTCTTGAAATAAAAATTTTCCTTGATGCTTTTGGCTTGTAGTTGTTTGTTGTTTTTCTTAGACAATTTCTCCGGCTCAATTTCATTCTTGACTGGAGTATCTGTCAATAGGTATTGCTGTTTTACGCTTTTTACGTTTAGTCTGTGTGGTACTCTTGGATGCTTGTGGGGGGGGTTCGAACCACTTTTGGAGAAAGCCCGATTTTCAGACCCCCGGATGGATGATGTTCTATCGTATTTGTTGGAAGCCTGAAGGGTCTAAAAGTAGAGATTTGTTCTAAGACAATTTTAAAAGGCGAGTTTAGGTTAGGCTAGGTTAGGTCCCAAAGATTTAGATGTTGTGGGGTAGCCCCATTTAATTTGTGACAACTAGCCCCACATAACCTTTTGCAGATGGATGTAAGATGAAAGTATATAAACAAACATATCTAACAAAATAAGCGTAAATATGTACTTTACATAGTTCACAGTTCTCGTTAAGTAAAATTAGCTTACCTTGGTTTCACACAGACAAGTACAAAACGAGAAGAAAACAGATTAAAAAAATCACGTGGGCGACGTCAAAACACATTCACGATAATAAAACGACTAATAGCTGTCTTAGCTCGCCGAGATATTATTTTCTGTGAAGCTTGTGACAAGTACTACCTCTTGACCCTAGATGGCGGAACGTCCTGGTGTTGCAACCAAGGAAGAAATCGGCATTGTGACAACTTACCCCAGTGACAACTAATCCCGGTCTCCTCTATTCTCTAAAATTTATTATGAGTTGAAAAAAATTGAACAACTTATGTTTCAACGTCATGGAAGGAATTTTGGGGGCGGTGAGAAGTGATAGAATCACTTGATGATAATGTACCATTAAAGCAAAATTCGTATACAAGGAAACATAAAAAAATGTGTGGGTGTGGAGCTCTTACTGAGCTTATGCGAAAGATTTAAGATTTTTTTGTCGAGTTTTGCAGAATATAGCTCTCACCTCCAAAAATTTACATTGGGAATGTTTATTGGGGATATGGATTTTTTTTGGAAGTCGCTTAGCTGTCACGGACTAACTTTAATTTTCAATAATCATATTAATTTTAAATACAAATATATATGTATACAAGGTGGCTCACGGTCGATGGTACCTTAGACGTTTACGGAGAACGGGACATAGGATCGTTCTGAAAATTTGGTTATTCAAGTATTTAGCGATGTAGCGTTACCGCTTATACCAAAAAGTAGCAGCATCTTTGTTATTTCAAATAGAACACCCTATATATTACTGCGTTTTTGCATTTGTCCTCACTTTCTTAATATTTTTGCCCCAATTACTTACACCTATTTCTAACGGTTCCCGAAATATTAATTATTTTCCATATTTTGATCCAAAACATAGCTCGAATTGAATGTTTATTTCTGCGTTATTTCAATTCCTAGAAAGCTGTAACTTTGTTAGTAGGTCACCGAGATAATGTTTATGGATTCTGAATAGAGAAATTTTTCCTGCGTTATACAGGGTCGTTCAAATATGTGATTTTAATACTAGATAAAAAAATGTTTAAGAACGTGTTTTTTTTAAAGGAACACCCTGTATATTATGAAATATCCTGAAAGTTGCCTGAATTTCCATCGATTTGATTATGTTCCTATACCTAAGTAGCCAGAATTTTGAGATAAGAGCAGTTGTCTAAAAAAATCAAATTATATTTCTCATATTCATCTAGGTTGCTATTAAATGTCATCATAGTACATGACAATGAAAATTTGACAATTATTGCATTATTATTAATACCTTTGATTGTTTCTTAACGTAAGTGACTTGAAAAAATTGAAATGGAGGGAAATAACTATTCGAACGAAGTACTAATAAAATTGTTTATTCTTCATGGAAAATGTGAGGGAATTATAGCAAGAACGTGCAGAAAATTCAATGAAACGTAACCTGATTTACATCCAATGAAAAAGAGGAAGTTTGCACGATTACAAAATAATTTCATTAATAATTCATCAAAATTAAAAGCGGAACTACATCTACCGAAACCTATAACTTCAGATGAAGACAACATAATAAATGTTTTGGCCTATTTTCGTGCTGATCCCCAAGCTTCCACTAGAAGTGCCGAATATGATTTAGGCTTGGATCGTGCGTCTGTTGGAAGGATCATCCATAATCATAACATGCGCCCGTACAAGTTTAGTATAGTTCAAGCTCTAAAACCAGAAGATCATGAAAGTAGGGTTCACCTTTGCGAAACAATCCTATTTCGCATCCAAGAAGATCCTGAATTCTAAAACAAATATTTAGACAGGCGAATCAAAATTTTCCAGGGACGGAATTTTTAATAGAAGGAAAGATCATTTCTGGGCTGATCAAAATCCAAATATTGTCAAGGAAATTGGATTTCAGGAGAAGTTTAGTTTAAACGTATTTTGCCTTATAAAGGATCACCCAATAAGTTTTCTTATTTACGAGGAACCGTTGAATTCTGAGAAATATCTGGAAATTCTAAGGTCAGTTGTGAACGACTTCTTGGACAATCTGTCATTGGAAGAGTATCTTAGCAGTTGGTTTCAGCTGGATGGAGCACCGCCTCATTGCAGTGGGGAAGTAACAACGGAGTTGTTTGAAACGTTCGACGATCGCTGGTTCAGACGTTTGGGTCCGTGGCATTGGCCTGCGAGATCAACCGATCTCACGCCACTTGATTTTTTCTTGTGGGGTCATTTGAAGACAAAAGTATACATGACACCAGTACACAGTAAACAAGATCTACGCCAACGAGTAATCAACTGCATTGAAGAACTAGATGCCAGTGAAATAAGAAGGGCTACAAATATATCTACAAATAAACGGACATTGAAATGATTGGAAGCCAATGGTAGGCATTTTGAAAATTTATTGTGAACGTTTTCTAAATTTTAACAGATAATTAATGAAATTATTTTGTGATCGTACAAACTTTCTCTTGTTCATTGGATGTAAATCAGAGTACGTTTCATTTATTTTTTTTATATCTGGAATACACTCCCAAAGAGGTATACAGGATACCTGTGCACGGATCCAGTTTACAAACAACCATGGCTTAGGCGGGATTCGAACCCGCGCTCACGATGAACTGTCGCAAGCTACGAACGCACATTCAGCGCCTTAGCCCACTCAGCTATCGTGACCCCAACGACCCTGTATAACGCAGGAGAAATTTGTCTATTCAGAATCCATAAACATTATCTCGATGACCTACTAACAAAGTTACAGCTTCCTAGGAATTGAAATAAAGCAGAAATAAACATTTAATTCGAGCTATGTTTTGGATCAACAATATGGAAAAAAATTAATATCTTGGGAACCGTTAGAGATAGGTTTAGGTAAATAGGGCAGAAATATTAAAAAAGTGAGGACAAATGCAAAAAAGCAGTAATATATAGGGTGTTCTATTTGAAATAACATCGCTGAAAATATTTTAGGTCGATAGATTAGGAGCAATTACTTGAGTAACCAAACTTTCAGAACGATCATATGTCCCGTTCTCTGTAAACGTCTCAGGTACCATCGACCATGAGCCACCCTGTACATATATATATGCCGCATCTTTCTTTTCAGCGCTTGTCAAGAAATGAAATGCAATGTTACAGATATTGAAGCATATTTGCACAACACTGATAATGGTACCAACATTACCATTATTGTTGGGGACATGAATATACCTAGATATACTAAGAAAAATATGAAATCGCGAATAACTACATACTGACTCTCTCATCCTTTGGATAATTGGAATAATTAATATCTTATAAACTATTAGCTATAAACATAAAGTTATATTGATAAAATTACATTATTTTTCCATTTTGATCTGAAAATTAAATTAAAATTATAAACATTCCATAAGAAAAAACAAAGTTGTGTAGAGTTCCAACTATTTAGAAACACCAGGTATAATTGAAAATATTTTTATGTTGTAGAATGTTTAAAATACGATTCGGTTAGTAATAAACATTTTGTCCTAATCTTTACAATAACCCCGTAATCGTCCGAATACCTACGCACTACTAATCTCCCACCTTGTATTTCATAACTTGAAATGTACCTAGATATTTATCAACAGCGGGCCGCGTCTAATTATAAAAAAGCTATATCGTGTGATCTGAACCAAAAGCAAAAACCAAAAAAAATTATGCACGAGTAGGCAGTGTTAGAAGAAATATACCTAGGTATATGGAAAATAATAATAATAATTAATAACCCCCAGGGTACGAAAACGTCTAATTCCTGATCGCTCTGCCATCTCTTAGTAAATAGATGTAATAAATGTGATCAATTTTATCGGAACACGTGCTGCCATAAGGATTGCAGTTCTATATACCTCTCTGTTCTCTGCTACTGCTACATCTACCTTATTGTTGCCATTTAGTTGGAGTATACGTTTGACAAATATTATTAATGCGTTAAAAATGTACCACTTTCGAATAAGAGCGAAGTAGTTTGCATGCTTTTTAAATATTAAATGATTTTACAATCATGATCATAATTAATTTGTGAGTTTCACTTAGGTATTTATCCGATATCTATATCACTTAGGTATTTAAAAACAGGTGGAATTTTAGCACCGGCAACACCGTAGAGTCTTTAAAATAATAAATTGTGAAATACGTCTATTTGGTTTTACATATATTGATAATATAATTATTACAGCCTTTTACGAGTAGAAAACATTTTCAAATGGTTACTTATCATTGTAGGTTTGTATTAAATACAATATCTCGTTAATTTCAAGCCATATTTTTAAATTAATCGGGAAGAACCATTGCGTCAACTTGAAAATTCAACATTTTTCTGTATATAATGCTTCTGTAGGCAGATGTGCATAATACCGCTCTCACCTCTGCAAACTACAGTTTGCATTGATTTATCACTTTCAGAATTTTTCAAAAAAAGTATTTAAGATTATAGATGATGGAAGAAATGACAATCATATAAATTCTATTTGCTATCGTTACTTCAATTAATAAAGGGGATAATTGATCATTTGTAATTAAATAGTTTTTATTATTTTCGGTTAAGTGGATAGTGGGAAGTTTTTCACGGCTCCCGAATTAACCTATCGCTAATAAAAGCTGAAGAAGGGCAATGATAATTTCATGAAGAACTAAAGATCAGAAATTGAGACATAAAATGAAAGGTTTCCAAAACAAGTACTTCAATGGGATATAACCAGGAAGACGAAATAGAGGAAGGCCCAAGATAACATAGATGGAATTAATAAGAAGATCGATGAGCAAAACTAATCTTACTGAAGATCGATGGGCAAACAGCACAAGGTGGAAATTGGGCATCCGACAACGTCTGAAGACGTTCAAACACGAATATATTATAAGTGGACATATTTTCAAGACCTGTAAGTACGGACTAGGAACCTAAGATTTCGTTTTCGTATTAAGTAAATCTCGTTACCTGTCAAATTTAATACTGATTTAGTAAATATTAATTAATATTATCGGCATGAATCAGCTATTCAACTCCTGTTATTGGGACATCGAACCATAGAAACGCATATAATCTATGCAAATAACAGTTATGGGTTCAGTATCTGGGAGTCTGCTTCCTTTCCATCTATTCAATTAGTAAGTAGCTTACAAACAACTGATTAGAACCAAACTGCGAATTGGGAACCTGCAGGTTAATATAAAGATCTTCAAAAGATAGGCTCTCTAATACTTAGATGGTTGTGTGATCATACTTCAAACCAGATATAGTAGGTACGATTATTTTTCAGATTCCATTATCGAAACTTTCACTGGTAAAATATACCTTCCAAAAATTTCTTCATAGGCCAGTGCCCCATCATTCAAGTACACCACATAAAACTATAAACAAAGAATCTCCTGAGTCATTAAAGAAGAAGAAAATCCCTATTCCATTGAAAATACCATAGATATTACCATTCGGACGGACGCATTCAAATAATAATACACTTAATATTCTCTTGGGAATGTGTCAATATGGGCGTCATACAGCGCAATATAATGATGCCTATTTGAAGAGCAAATACGATCCATAAGCTCAAAATGAGATAACAGCTATCTGTTTGTGAAAGAGAGAGCTTTAAATCATATGAGTGACTACTTAGATAGTCTAATGAACCTCCATATAAGATTGGGCACGCATTAACTCACGTTTCCCAGCTAGCTGCGCCTAGCTAAAATATTGTTTGTGTATTGGTGAGAGTGAGAATATAAAACCACTCAACAACTTCTATCATTTTCACACAACATACTTTTGGTATCAAACGAATTAAGTGGACAGTGGGTTATTTTTTTAACAAAAGGTTACTTGACAAAGAGTGTTGAATGTCTGTTGCACTCCTTTTCATTGTTGTGGGATCGTGATCGTTCTATGAAAAATGGACCAACTGTGAGTTGGACTAGCTTGAATAAGGTTCTATAGTTAGGATTATCGTTTAGGTTTTCCTGTAAACTACGATTGAGGCCCTTTAGTCGGTATTTCTTCAAAAAGTCGTTTCAGTGCAATTATGAATCTTTTTATAATTCAGAATTAACCTCTTGAATCAGAATGTATTCATTGGGTTACCTAATTCTCTATAAGTGTTTGAACTGTTTTTGTTTAGTAGATTTGCAAATGACAGGCGGATAAATAAACAGACAGATGTTGGCAGATAAACTAACAAACTCAAAACTAATCTCTTGAAGGCTTTGTTCTTCCATCGGATATACGAAACCCTAAAACTTGACCATGAATATGTATTATAAATTACATAACGGAATGACTTAAATTGAAAGCCATTTTCTTTGTCTTATAAATTAACCCTCTTATAATATGAATTTACATTCTTGTTCTTTCTAGTATTGAAAGTTTTATTTCACATTTCTAGTAATTTTTTAAAACTTTCGTCATAAAATGTAAAGGCCACTCTATGAAAGCAAGAAGAAACGTATGTTTAAACTCTTAAACTAATGCTAATAACATCTATAAGATGGATCGTCATCTAGAATAAATTTCGATTAAAATGTTGAAACAGCGTAACCCACTTTTGATGATATGATTTTCCAGTAGAAATAAAGTAATCTCACGTTATTTTTGAACGACTTCTCAAATGTAAGAGGTAGGTATACAATTCAACTGTTTATCTGCTTATCTTACCTAATATACTGTAAAGTGTAAGGGGAACAGCCGCCGGTATTGGCTACAAAGTGGCGGCATCCTTTTGAAGAAAGCGCGAGATCTATGCTGTGGAAATATCGAAAGCGGCATTGACAAAGAGAGCGACGGCAGCATGTCGGCATCTACCCCTAAAAATGCCGACAAAGGAATTTCGAGAAACGTCCAGTGGCGGCTTTCGAATCAAAGACCAGAAGCCGCTCGAACGATCTGGAGCCTTTGTCGGATATATATGGGAGAATTGTCGGCATGAGGACAGAATGTAAAAAGACAGGAGTGAATACTAGAATAGTCCGAGTAAGCTGGTGCGAATATAGTAAAGTTAAGTTGTAATTTATATCGTTTCGAGTGTAAATAAAGTTAATTTAATAACTCTAAATTAGTCTCACTTATCTGCGAAACCACATACGCAACAATTTGGTGTCAGAAGTGGGATAAGTGAGTGAAGAGGCTTTTGTCTATGGTGAATACCCGAAAGCAGACAGAAAAAATGGAAGAACAACTAACTAAGTTATTCTCCGATTTTTCAAGAAAACAAGAAGAATTACGACAACAAGAAAAGAAAGAAGAAGAGGAACGACGACAACAAGAAAAGAAAGAAGAAGAGGAATGACGACAACAGGAAAAGAAAGAAGAGGAGGAGCGAAGACAACAAGAAAAGAAAGAAGAAGAGGTCCGGACGAATTTATCGAGCAAATTAGTGTCCAGTACTTCATCGATGGAGTTCGAGATATCGATATGCAGCAAGCGTTGAGACTAAGTAGGCATAACACCTTAGCCGAAACAGTTGTCCAGGCACTGGAATACGAAGCTGCCAAAAACGCTTCTATGAATCGTCGCAGCAAATTAAGAGCAGTCAGGGTGTCAGACGAACCACAAGACAATGCAGATTTCTTTAAGAAGCTGGAGACGATGTTCCAGAAATTCTGCTCTCGAGGAAGCAAGGAGTCCGAATATAGAAAAGTGATTAAGTGTTACAGTTGCAACCGAGTGGGACATATAAGTAGAAGCTGCAGGCGACGACCCAGATCTAAAGAACGAAATGTTCAGAGAGAGAATACCCGACTTCAGGAAAACTCCACCTCGCCAGTGTAAGGGGGCGAACGCTGGCGACCACTGAGTATCAATCCCCCAAGCTACATTTCGCTCCATTAAGAGGAACTGCGAGAGCCTCGTTGTCCAAGGTTTTATCAACGGCAAGAAATGCGATCTGACCATCGACACGGGGGCAACAAGATCAGTGGTACGCCCCGACATAGTTTCCAAAGAATCTATCATGCAGCACAACATCAAGCCAATACTGGAAACTGCCAAAGGAGATTTGATAAATGTTTTTGGAGAGACCACCACCACTTTGGAAATTGGCAAGGCACAAGTAAAGATTAATGCAATTTTGGCCGACATAGTGGATGAATTTATAGTAGGCTTAGACGTTTTGGAAACCTTCAATTTTATCACAGTGGACTTTAAAAACAGAATGTTGAGAGTGGACAACGAGGAAATATTTTTCTCAGCATCTTCGAACAAGAACTGTCCTGTTAAAATAATCGTCACCAAAGATACACGAATACCTGGAAATAGTGAGAAGATCGTGAAGGCGCACCTAGAAAAACAACTGGAAGGAGTTAACACTTTGGTTTTTGAACCAAACGAGAACAAAGAGAAAGGGGCTCTTTTGGCTAGGTGCTTAGTTAATTCCAACGACATTATTCCAGTGATTGTAGCCAATATATCTGTAAACAGAATGACATTGAAGAAAGGGGAAGTAATCGGTACCTGTTCACCAGTCTCCCGTGTAACAAGATGTGAGTAAGAGGAACCCGTTTCACAAGACGTAGGTACATTTGTCCCAAGAGCTAATGGAGAGTTTCAAGAAGATCTGGAAACATCTTAGCGAACAGGAAAAGAAAAAGTTCATCGAGTTTGTAAAGCAAGATGCTGATGTTTTCGTACTAGGAAAAATTACAGGGCGAACGAATTTAGTCGAACATCGGATCAACACGGGAAATGCTGTACCTATTCGCCAACCTCCACGAAGACTTCCTTTTGTAAAACAACAGCAAGTTAATACCATGGTTCAAGAAATGCTGAAGGATGGCGTCATAGAAGAATCCAGCAGTCCTTGGTCATCACCAGTTGTGCTGGTGACGAAGAAGGATGGTTCAACGAGGTTCTGTGTGGATTACAGGAGGTTAAATGATGTTACGAAGAAGGACAGCTACCCATTACCCCGAATTGACGATACCTTAAACATCTTAGCTGGATCCAGGTGGTTCTCAACTCTGGAGCTGAAAAGTGGATATTGGCAGGTAGAGATAAACAAAGAAGATAAAGAGAAAACAACCTTTAAAGCTGGAAATGGCTTGTATCAATTTAATGTCATGCCGTTTGGATTATGTAATGCCCCTGCGACTTTTGAAAAGTTAATGGAATTAGTTCTGCGAGGACTAACTTGGGAGACGTGCCTGGTGTACTTGGATGATGTAATGGTGATTGACAAAAATTTCGACGAACATCAATCGAATCTGAAAAAAGTATTCGCCAGGATCGGAAGAGCTAATCTCCAGCTAAATCCAAAGAAATGCGTTCTATTCCAGGAAAAAGTCAACTTTCTCGGACACGTCGTATTATCGAAAGGAATTGAGACCGATCCAGAAAAAGTCCAGGCAGTGCGAGATTGGCCCAGACCAAAGAACAAGTACGAAGTTAGAAGCTTTTTGGGACTCAGCAGTTACTACTGCCGATTTGTTAAGGATTTTGGAAAAATTGTGAAACCACTACATCAATTAACTGAGAAGAACTCTCACTTTGACTGGTCACCAGAATGTCAACAGACGTTTCTTGAGCTGAAAAACCGTTTGACCAGTGCTCCTGTTCTTGCATATCCCTTGGATGAAGGATTGTTCGTGTTAGACACTGACGCTTCACAAAGTGGAATAGGAGCTGTTCTTTCCCAAATACAGAATGGCGAAGGAGCTGTAATTGGATAGTTCAGCAAAACGTTGGGAAAAGCAGAGCGAAACTACTGTGTGACCCGGAAGGAGCTGCTAGCGGTTGTACGATCCATAGAACATTACCACAGTTTTCTCTAAGGACGATCATTCTTAGTATGCAGCATTACAGTGGCTGCTGAATTTCAAAAATCCGGAGGGACAGAGAGCGCGTTGGCTGGAGAAACTGCAGAGTTACGACTTTCAAATTAAACAGCGAAAAGGAAGAAGTCACGCCAACGCTGACAGCTTGTCATAAAGACCTTGTGGCAGTTCCTGTAAATTCTGTCAAATTCAGGAACAAAGAGAAATAGCCAAGGATGTTGTACATATCCAACAAATGCAGATTAGGAATATGGAAACGGAAAATACCGACGAAATCACCAGAGACAACTTTAGAAGAGAACAAATCGCTGACAAAGATTTGACGATAGTACGGGGCTGGTTAGACCAAAAGCGACGACCTGAGTGGCAAGAAATATCCAGATTTGATCCGACAGTCAAGGGGTACTCTCTGTGGGATTCGTTGTGCTTACGGGATGACTTGATCACTCGTAAATTGGAAAGTCCAGATGGTAGGAGTATTGTGTATCAAACCGTTGTACCCCGAGCGATGGTAGCTGAAGTACTTCGTGAACTGCATGGCAGTCGCAGTGGAGGCCATTTTGGAGTAAATAGAACACTGGCACGTGTGAAAGAGCGGTATTATTGGATCAACTGTCGAAGAGATGTGGAAGAATGGTGCAGAAGGTGTGACCTCTGTGTATCTAAGAAGGGTCCGAAGACACGATCCCGAGGAAAAATGAAGCAGTATCTGTCAGGTGAACCTTGGGAAAGAATTGCGGTGGACATTGCAGGACCATTCCCTACGACAGATTCTGGAAATAAGTACATCATGGTTGCCATGGACTATTTCTCGAAGTGGCCAGAAGTAGTGCCGATGCCGAATCAGGAAGCAGTTACAGTTGCCGAAGCCCTTCAGGAAAACGTGATTTCCAGACTCGGAGTACCCTTGGAGCTGCATACCCATCAAGGTAGTAATTTTGAATCCGTAGTATGGACGCAGTTAATGAGGTTGCTGGGGATACGAAAAACACGAACAATCCGACTTCATCCACAGTCAGATGGAATGGTTGAGAGGCACAATAGGACCATCAATCAATACCTCTCAATATTTGTGGATGAGCACCAACGTAACTGGGATATACTGGTACCTCTCTTTCTCCTGGCCTACCGAAGTTCCCAGCATGAATCTACTGGCTATACACCATCAATGTTGTTGTCTGGAAGAGAAATGAAACTCCCCGTAGATCTGATGTTTGGCAGACCATCAGCTGACGATCATGAAGAATTGCCTCTTCCACATTATGTAGCTGACCTACCGGAGCAACTTAGAGTGGTCCACGATTTCGCCAGACAAAAGCTTCAGTTGAAGAGCGACAAAATGAAGATGAGACTTGACAAAAGGCAGTCATTAAATTCTTTTAACGAAGGCGATGCAGTTTGGTTGTACCAGCCACAGCGAAGGACAGGATTAAGTCCGAAATTGCAAAGACCTTGCGAAGGACCATATCGCATTGTTAAAAAGATTAATGACTTGGTGTACAGGATCCAACTTTCGCCAAAAGCCAAGCCAAAAGTGTGCACGTGGAAAGACTGAGTCCGTATCGAGGAGATAATCCACTGGTCTGGAGACAAACGGAAGAAGTTGTTCGGGGCGAACAGCTTTAAGGGAGGGAACAGTGTATCGTGTAAGGGGAACAGCCGCTGGTATTGGCTACAAAGTGGCGGCATCTTTTTGAAGAAAGCGCGAGATCTATGCTGTGGTTGGAAATATCGAAAGCGGCGTTGACAAAGAGAGCGACGGCAGCATATCGGCATCTACTCCTAAAAATGCCGACAAAGGAATTTCGAGAAACGTCCAGTGGCGGCTTTCGAAACAAAGACCAGAAGCCGCTTGAACGATCTGGAGCCTTTGTCGGATATATATATGGGAGAATTGTCGGCATGAGGACAGAATGTAAAAAGACAGTGTGAATAATAGAATAGTCCGTGTAAGCTGGTACGAATATAGTAAAGTTAAGTTGTAATTTATATCATTTTGAGTGTAAATAAAGTTAATTTAATAACTCTAAATTAGTCTCACTTATCTGCGAACCCACATACGCAACAATATATAATATCTGGGGACCGAGCTTTGCTCGGGAAAAACAGGATTTAAGATGGGTCTATAACAGTTACTAAGGATATTCAAACTTATGAAAAATTGTGCATATTTCTGGGTAAAATGTATTGCGATCGATAAATACTGCTATATAACTTACGAATATGTGTCGTAAGCTATAGATTTCGAAATATATATGAATATGTAATATGAATGAGAAATATACCAGAAATCAGCTGTATCGACCAATCGACTGCTCGACCCCCAAACAATATACATACTGATACTTTTATCTGCGGAGCCATTCTTGAAAAAACTAGTGTGGACCCGATTAAATATGAAAGTACCGTCAATAGATTTCTCGACTCCGTAAACCCCTTTTTCCTAATTTTTACCAAAATCTGCTAACCCTTCCTTGAAATAGCTAATGCTTAAGGATCGCAATATATTAGATATGTACAAATTTTCATTGAAAATTTCCGATTAAATTATTAGAAACTGATGTAACCATAATTTATTTTTTTTAAATGGTTTTTCTTAAAAAAACTCATAGCTGATCAGAGTGCGAACCGAGAAACTCTAGGATAATACGCGGAAGCTTGTGAATATGAATACAACAAATCGATTCAATACACTGTAGAACCCATACATATGAATTTTCATCGAAATCGATCGACCAGATTCCGAGATAAAATTTTTCATATATGTAGAATCTGTGTAAAATAATTGCTGAATGTTTAATTATGTAATGGGATGATTGGAGTAGGCAGCACAAATGAAAGTCGACTCTTATGACACTAATCCCTGAAGATGGAATAGAAACTATATTCCGAAAGCTTGGATTAGTTACAAGAGTCGACTTTTATTTGTGCTGTCAACCCCAAAAAATAGAAATAAAAAACACCGGTCTTGCCCCAAGAGTTTAACAAATTATTCATAAAAAATGTGCAAACACGTCTAGCAGAGTCACTAATGAAGAAAGACACAGTATTATGCATAAAGTGTTGAAATTTAGTGTCAAACTAAAAATTTCAAAACACACACATTATTTTTCTTATTTTTAATTGGACCCCCTGTAATTTTTATGTCATTTGATACGGAATTGGTAAAAACAAACATTTTTCAAGATGCAACCCTATGGCAATTCCTAACGCATTTGCTGTTAGAAACTAGGGTGGTTTCGTATTAAATGACTTTTGTGTTTATTGAATTGTCAATAAGAAAAGTAGAAGGTGCGAAAACTGTTAGTTTATTACTATTAATAAGCACAAAAGTACCTACCCTAGTATCTATTTTTTAAAACGACGATTTTTTTTATAAAACAGATTATCTTTCTATTACTTTGAATGCGTTTGGAATTTGTGGTAGGGTTGTTAAAGGGAATATGCTTGTTTCTAAACTATGCATGGAATGACATAAAAATATACAGGGTGTCCACTAATATTAAAAATTTTAACACTACTTTATGAACACTCTGTGAATAATAATATCATTCCAATTTAGTTAAGAACTTTGTTAGGCCTTTTTGCAATAAGTCCTATAAACGATTTTATCACCTAGGTAGTATTCATATTTGAATTATATTCTTAAACACGTTGTGGTTGTGGGAAACTGATATTTTAGTTGTTTTTTATAATGATTATCAATGAAAAATGATCAATAAAACTTTACGACCATTTAGGTAAGGGGTACCGAAAATAAGCAACAAAATATATTGCATGTAATTGAAAAAATAATTTCCGCAGATGTGCCTTTTGTTATATGTGAAGATTGAAAATTCTGAATTGCAGAACCCATTTTACCATAATTAAAATAACTATTTTCTATTCTATTTTCTGGTAAAATAATAAATTTCTGGTTATATGAGATTTTCGCAAAATTTACAGAATATGTTTCCTGACCTGACGCGAATTATTTCGTAAATTTATCACAAGATGTGGTACGATAACCTCTGCTATTTCCAAAAAGAAAAGTAACAGCCTGCTGTGTTGCAGAAACCCTCGACTTTATTCATAAAAGATAATGATATTCCTGCAGTAAATCTTTTTCTCTTTCTACTTACGTTGCCCACGAATCGCCCCCACAATATATATATATATATATATATATATATATATATATATATATATATATATATATATATATATAGCTCATTGTCACCGACCACGAAAAAGTAGAGATAAGGTGGCCACTGACCCTTATGCCGTTAGGGCTATGCCATTATATTTCTTCACCATGCTCGCACATTTGGGAATCGCAAAGTTCGAGTGTGAAAAGAAAAATCAGAAACTGAATGGAATACTAACTAGAATGTGTATCTTTGTGGAGTGTTGTTATCAGGCCAAGATTTTGAATAATATCGGATTTGTTTGGTGTTGTTGGTTTTTGTAGAAGTACTGAATTGATATGACTTTGTCCATTATGTGGAAATAACATTAAAGATTATTTTGCATGTTTTTCAGAGGAGACATCAGTATTTATATACACGTTTCGCTCATAATATTAGGAACTATAGATATACAAGGTTATCGTAAAGATTTCTTACTTTACTTACCATAACCTATCATGCATTGAGTTAACAACAGGGATATGAATAACATTTGATAACTTCAAAAATAATTTTGACAAACAGGATCAAGCTTATTAGTTGGTCCACTGAAAAATTAAAAATATGGTTATTTGTATTGGTGCTGATAATTTTGAGGTGGTTTTAGAATAGAAGACTTTTGGGCACCAACATCAATAGTATAGTTTTTTCAGAATGAATGGTTGACTACGTTTTTATACCTAGGTTGGCCATAAACATGCCATAAACTGTCGGTCAGGGTCGGATCATAATATAGCAGTATAGTAATATTTAAATATCTTCTACGAAATAATTAACATATATCCATCCCATTAATATTATATATTATATAAACATACAATGTGTGTAAGATTACTTGTTTCTTGAATACCTCAATAATTTTAATTTTAATTAAATTACCTACCTATATTATATACCCACTTCAATATATACAGCCCGATAGTGTAGTGTATTTGCTTGTGGATTGTGTACATAATGGGAATACACCCGGTAGTTTTATTGCAGTCATAAAGACAATACTATTTATTTTGAAAGAACAATACCAGCACCAACAAAATTAACCTTGTTTTCCTGTTTACCAGCTAATTAAGTTGGTTCTGTTTTTGATCGACTTCTAGACGGATGATGTAAGTATACAATTCCAATGTGATTTTGATTTTTTCTTCATATCAAAGAGGAGTATTGAGACATAGTATCATATTAAAAAATAATTGAAGTCCATTTTCATTCTCCCACAAGGTGGAGGGGGCATTTTTCTCGAAAATCCAAAATTCGAGATGGCAGTATTTGAATTGGAAATATTTCAGAAAAATCAACGGTTTCCGAAGTACAGCCATAGTTATGTCTTTAAATTTAAATAAATACTCATCGATTTTGATGACCAATGATAATACCAAAAATGTGAAATATGTATTTAAATGAATATTTCTTACAAAAAATTTTACCGACTTTGTTAGTTGATGCACTTTAAAATACAAAATAATAATAATTCTATTTTTGAAGTTATGCAATTGTACTTAAATCTTAAATAGAAGCACCAACTTCAAAAGTACGTGCACCAATAGAATATTAATATTATTGTGTATTTTTCAGTGCCCTAACTAATAAAGTCGGTCCAATTTTTTACAAATAAAACTGTTTCACACTTTTGACTATAACATAAGCCATGAAAATCGTTCACTTTTACCAAAGAATATAGTACTTATTCTATTACCCATGTATATTTTTTTCTTCTACTTGTTATTATTCAGAAATCTCAAAACATCGCCTCGGAAATACACATATTTCAGAATTTACTAGTGCAACTCAGAAACCCTACATTTCTTTAGAAAATGTTCAATTGAAATGTTGCTACATATATTCTCTTCTTTAATTTGGCTGTCTCAAATTTTTCGATTTTCGAAGAAAATTGCCACTTCCACCCCTTTTGGGAGAAGTTTTGGGGGGAAGGACATGTTGACTGTCATTTTTTTTTCAATGCGACCAATTCTCAATAAACCTCTTTCAAATGAAATAAAAGAATCATGAAAATTGGAGTACGTTTACTATTTAAAAGGCACGAACATCCATACTTTGGTTGTAGTATTTTTCAGTGCACCAACTAATAAACTCTGCTCCCCTCTTTGATAAATGATAAATGCAAAACAAGTTTCCAACCATTGAATGTTTTGAAAAACGTTCGATTTAAGGTTAGCCGGAAATAATATTTTCCTTAATTTTACTGTATATTTTTATTGATATTAAAAAAACCATTTGAAGATTTTTTCAAAAAAGGCATGATTTTTCTAGGCAGTACTATATCAAGCAAAAAAAAAATCATCAAAATCCATCAGAAAACATGCAAACATTAAAAGTAAATACCAGTCGAATTCGGACGAAAAACCGTTGGATGATAATCCTTATAAGCTGAAATATCTTTAGTTTCATTAACTTGTAATTAATACCAAAACCAGTGCGTTCGTTGACCTCTAAACTTCACAAAGAGAGGGAATATCATTATCCCTTTCGTCCTTTCCGGCATCTACAGTATCCGCTGTCTCTCTGCCAGGGGAAATTCACCTGAGACCTTACACACACTCACAGACACACTCGAACATCAGAAATAATCCTTCCGATGGGATCAGTTAACAGACAAGCAGATCCTCTTTCACCACACGAAGAGGAATATTGCAGTTCCTGTGTAGTAGTCGCTAATTACAATTGTGCAATCGGCATCACTTCTTAACGACCATGCGACGAGCAGAGACGATTGCCATCCTGGATAACCCCATCGGATTACCGTCATCGAGTGGATTAGCTCGAAGCTCCAAGTACAGCGAAAGGATAAATAGCGTAAAGGATAAGCTTGGCTTTTGACGCCTGTAGAAATGGAAGTTGATAAGTTGATAATGGAGTTATATACATATAGATGAAATGTTAAAAGCATGATGTTATCCCACAGCGTTAAAGTAATTATTTGCAGTAAGGAAAAGTAAATAATAGAAAAAAATTGTGGTGTACCTATAAAATTTCCTAATCTCTTGAATATAACCACGCTTATTCTCATCAATTAATTATATTTGAACCGGCTAGGATTATAGGATTATATTAGGAATTACCTATTGGGAAATTGGCTGTAGCATTTCTAGAAACGAATCGACAGTATTTCGAGTTTGGAATGACTGGTCTACAAACGCAACAGCTTCGTTGAGGTATTGACTCTGTTTTGAGAACTAAAGACAGTGAAGAACGTCTCTTATGAGTAAATGCACATTTACCATACACGTTTCTACTTATAGATCATTGGCACAAGAATAGCTTGCTACTATAAAATGACTCCCTCAATGATCAGTTCATCGTAGGATCTGGTTTTTTAACTTGCAGTCTTATCGATCGCATTTCTTCTTGCCTTTGACCCAGTCATATAGGAGAGGTCAGATAGCAGTGGTGTCAGGTGTCAAGTACGGGATCAGGAATGGAATCGAGTTTTGTTCCGAGGAAGAGTCTCGATTTTGTTTAGGGGCCTGTGATGGATGAAGAAAAATTTGCCGAAGACGTGATGAGTTATGAGATGCAATTACATATCGAAAGAGGTTTATTAAACAAATGTGATTGCTGAGGATTGATTCTTCAATTTTTTAGAACCAGTTGCTATACCATATCTTGAGCACTTAGAAAACTCAGTTTTCAAACATGATAATAACAGACATTATCAGTCACTACCAGGTTCTATCGTGACTCAAGTTATCGTTTTTTCTCTAGCCAGCTGGGTTTCCTGATATCTAAGCCATTGAACATATATGGGACTTCATATGTAGAATAATGAGTCAGCTTCCTGGCTTTATAATGCATCTTTATCGCCTAAGACATGCTTGGGACTCAATTCATCAAGTTCTTAGGTAAACAGACCTTATTAGAAACATATTTCGGAGACTTGGGGAATATAGTAAATTGAGAGGGACTTGGTCTCATTATTGGAATTTCCAGCAAAGGTAAGGACTTGTGTTTTGTATTTTCAATGTCATTCAGTATGATATAAAATACACCGTAACTAGCAGAAACAAAATATAGTTGGTAATTTGAAGCCAATGTCAAAACTCACAATTATTGTAACACGAGAATGTAAACACGATGATTATCCCGTACTACCCATTTAACTGTCCATACTATTTTTTGTATTCTATGAAACATTTCAATAAACAAAATAATCATTCCTATACAATATTCTCTGAATAATACCTACATATATATAAATAGTAGGTATAGAATTATTTACTCAGTGCGCCATGGACCATAACAAATGGATATTAAATAATTTATTTGAATACTGGCGATAAAAAATATGACGCATTTGAAACTGTACATTGCCAGCATTTGAACATAAAAATCGTTTTATTACTGAAATATTAACAAAAAAATTAAATAAATATTCTGAATATGGCTCAGATATTTAACATTTTCAGCGTATGTGTTTGTTTCAATATGAACAAAAATTACATATACTTTGTTTGCTCATACTCTATATAATTTTTGAATATAAAAGGTATAAAAATATTTTTTTAGATCGTTTAATTCCATTTCGCTTGTTAAAATTATACAGCGTCTAAAATATTGTGACGGTTTTGGTTTTTCCATAGTCGTACTCCATTGGGGCTATGCTGTAAGACAACCGTCAAAATTATTGGACGTTAGCATAAACATATAAAATTTATTTCAACTGGACCAACTTTATTAGTTGGTGCACTGAAAAATACAAAATAATATTAATTCTATTGGTACTGGTAATTTTGAAGTTGTGCAGTTGTAGTTAGATTGAATACTTTTAGCAAAGAAGATAGAAGATAGATAGAGGTAGATCTATCTTCTTTGCTTTTAGCACTAAGGTATGTTACCTTTTGGACACAATAGGCATTTATTAGACGACTCTTTTGTGATGAGGTGAACACGCGTTTGTATGACTTGTATCGTGTTTATTACATTACAATTATGATGATAATTATAAATATGTTCCTCTTTGCTTAATGTTTTTGTGAATTAAATATGAATTGTAATGTTAATTCAGCCAACTGCCCAGCAGGAAAATGCTAAGAAAATAAAAGTTATGCCTGTAAAAGATCATAATTGTACTCATTCGGCAGACATTCGTATAATGTTACTTTCGCTCCCGTAAATTAACGTAAGATAACGTAATTCCGTAAGACCCAATCTGTAGTAAAAGAAAAAGTAGATAACTGCGCATGCGTAGCTGTTAATTTCTAGGATTTGTGGCTGCTCTTGAACTCTGTTTCAATACAGAATCGTCTCTAATAAAATGCGAATAGGGAATTGAATTAAATAATTTCAGTGAGAGGAGGCAACATTCGATATTAGCGCGTTCCTTTCTGATATTTTAATCTTTTTATCATGTTAAAAAGACTAATTGTACCTACCTTTCAATATTACTTCTCTATCTTTTTATGCCTTCATTTCTTTAGAAGAATGTAACTTCCATCTACGACCAAGATAATAACGTAGATAAAAAACTAATATGCGTTGCAATTTTCGAGTAAAAAATCTTCTTCTAAATATTCCACTTACTTAATCAAATTAAACTATGGATCAAAATTTTGACCACAATATTGTTACAGTAGATTTGACCTACAGTTCACAATAAAAAACATTAAAATCAAATGAGTGCCGAGCAATTAGAAAGAAAGCAGTGTTTTTTGAGGGGCACAATACAGTTATAGAATGAATTCTGTGAACTTTTGGCACCAACTTCACAACTACCAGCTCCAATAGAATTAATATTATTTCGTATTTTTCAGTGCACCAATTAATAATGTCGGTCCAATTTTTTGGAAAAAATATTCATTTCACACTTTCGAGAGTAACATTAGTCAAGCAAATCGTTGAACTGAACGTTCACTAATACCAAAGAAAATATTACTTATTCTATAACCCACGTATATTCTTTGTTTGTATTTCTTATTATGTAGAAATGTCAGAACATCGCTGCGGAAATACGCATAAGTATCTTAGATTTAACCATTTTACCACCGCTCTAAGGAAGAATGTTCAATTTAAAGTTTTCGGATATTGTCCGAACTCTAATTCTTCCATGTTGAATTTTCGATTTTCTAGAAAATTTGACACTTCACCACCTTCGGGGGCGGTTTTCGGAGGGAAGGAGATTTCGGATTTGAATTTTTACGACCATTTCTCAAGTGTCTCCTTCAAATGAATCAAAAATCATCAAAATCAGAGTAGGAATAGGTACTATTTAAAACGCGCGCCCACCAAAAAAAAGCAGAAAGTCGAATTGTATAGCTCCTCCGTTTGGGTTCGTCGGTCAAAAAATACTGTCAGACGACCAGTTGAATGAAGGGAGCTGGTGTTTTTTCGAAAGTATGAACCAAAGAAAATTTCTCTTTCTCTGATGTCTTTTCTAGAGTGTCAGATGAGAATTAGATGTCATGCCATCAATGATGAGTGTGTTCGGATGACCTCTTAACTCATTAAGCGATCGACAGCACCAATATCAGTTACAGGTAATAAATGTAACTGTTTGTCTCTTATTTTGGAAAATTGTTTAATTTCATAAAAATTCATGTAAAAAAAATCGCTGCATTATATAAATGTGTAGGTATATTGATATAAATTGTGTTCTTTTCATAATATGTTCTGTCATATGTGATTGCTGCATATTGCTCTGAAGTGATGAGAGAGATGTTCTATAATCAATACAAAGCTGAATCTATTTATTTTTAAATCGATTTAATTTCAAAAATTAGTTGAGAGGCCAAATAATAGATTACCTGCCTTAATTAAATTAAAAGTCACGTGAGTTACAGAATATATATGAGCACGCTTTGCTCATCATATTTGCAGTAATATATCCATTTTTAGATTCTTTTAAAGCAAGAATCAAGTACAAATTTATCCAAACGAACTGAAACTGAGAATTGATGAACGGTCTGGAAATTATCAATTCACTTCATTTACCAAATATTATAAACTCCGAATGAGTTTTTTTTATCCCTAAAACCTTAAAGATTCTTTCAAACTTCCTGTTCAATTTCTTTGGAGCATAAGCATCAATAAATATGCTTAATGTTGAAATTAATATTTATTTCCAATTAATGAAAATAGACGACTTTCTATCTCAGTGTGCAAATTTCAAATCTGATTTTTTATAAGAGATGTATTTACCATTAGTATATAAAGTTCGAGGTGGGCAATTAAAAGTTTGCCAGAGTATCCGGATTTGTTCGCGTTTTAATTTTGTCAGCATGGTGACGATGTAAAAGCGGTTAGAAAATGGTTCATGGTATTATAATTTGCATAATGCAATAGCTACGACGGACTATTGCACACATTATATAGGGTTATTCACAGTGAGTGGTTCAATTATACGTATTGAGAAAACAATTCATACTTCCAATCTGAAAATTTATAGTAGGTACTTAGAGGAAAACAATCTATAACTAACTAAAATTATGCCGATTTACAGTCACGCCCTGTTATACCGAAAGTAAATAAAAACTTTCAAATTTCCATTGGAGTAGGTACTATTTTTTTATTCAAAATTGTAAATAAAAAAGGTGTAGTTTTTTTATGGCTTACTTCTATCGGAATTCCCTTTCTCAAAAATCAATACATTTTGAGATATTTTGAACGAAGAAAAATTTTGAGCGAAAGTGGGTTTCGCAAATTAAATTAATAACTTGGGATGCATTACGGTTGAAAACAATTGAACCGAAACCAAAGAACACTGCATAGGATAAGATTAAGGGAGATTTAATTATTATTTTTCTCATTTTGGGAACCTTGAAAATATAGGATGCGAAATCCCAATACAATCACAGATAATAAAGTAAAAGAAAAATTCATATACATATCTGCATTTTGGATATATTAGATAACGAATTCACATTTTTTAAATCATTCTGGATTATGTTGAACATGATTCTGACTAAAAAAATATTGACGTGGACTGATTCCAATTTCAATTGGAAAACTATCGATTAAGGTAAGTGATAAAAGGAAAATAAAAATATCGACATTATACAAAATTGAACAACAAAATATTTTTTTCTCCGGGCATACTATTAATATGTAAATTTGTGTCAAATTTTCGTTATTTCTCATACAACTCTACAAATAATACAGTGTGTCCTGCTAATTCTGTGTACTTAAGTATCATATTCCAATTTACTCTGTAGAAAATATGTGGACAGAAAGACAAACCAAAATACAGACATACATACATACACCTATGATTAGCTAATTCTAATCAATTCAGATTTTTTTAATTTGGCAGCGTTTGAAATATATGGTATTTCAGTCCAACTGTGACGTCATGCCATAAACTGTGTATCGTTCTCACTCAAGATGTTGTAGGGCATAGGGTCTATTCATAAGGAATGCAACCCCTGCAGTTCCACACTGAGTGTGTATTTACTTAAAGATGTAGCTATGAATCAATTAAAGTTTTCTAAATTTTGCTCACTTTTTTAAATTTATCTATAACAAGAAAATAAATGTCAAAGTCATTTCCACAATTTATTAAAAAAATTAATTTAGGGGTTGAGACATGTTTCGAGTTTACATAGACTCATCTTCAGTCAGGATATTACAAGGCTTATCTCAAAGGGTGGAATAATTAACAGCCATTTTTTAATAAATTTCGGATATGACCTTGAGATTTATTTTCCTTTATTAATTTAGTCCAATTTGAGAAGTGGTCAATTTATTTATAATGATTAAAGGTCGATATTTTGATACTAACAAGTTGAGCACTCTTATCAATCCAAATTTTTATTTTTTTGTGGATACTACCAAATGCAAAAATCGGTTGACTCCTTTAACATATTTCTTTTTGGTTTGAATATATGACAGACTCTTTAAAGAAATCCTCTCAACATTCAAAAAAGAAAAACAGAGAAATCTCTATACATCTTTTTACATGTGCCTACATGAATGTATTTTTTCTCATTGAGTGTACGTAATGACTTAACTCCATATATGTAAAAGCGGCTCGATCAGCATGCCCTGTCTCTGCATTTATACATACACGGTGTTCCATCTCAGACGATCCACCCCGTATATTTCTTATCCCATAACACGTCACATGATTTTGTTTGAGGGACATCTTTTGATGTATTTTTGAGGCTTGAACGTGCAACCCCCTAACAGGGGGCGCTTCAACCCCTCCAAATTGAATAGGGGAAAGGGGTTGCATGATACGTCATTTGAATGGTCTTGGAACGTGTAGTATTTGTATTTGTAGCTTGAATGCGTCACCTTGAAATTTTCGTTATTTTTACAATGTACACGCAGATTTGATTTTTTTTTATTGTAAGCATGATAAAACAACTACATTTTTTTACGAATGTGCTTTTTGAAGATCGTTTAGGTTTGTAAAAAGGGCTTAATAAAAATGGGCTTGTACATTGTAAAAATAACGAAAATTTCAAGGTGACGCATTCAAGCTACAAAGTTATTTTTTAGCGAAAACGGTTCATCAAATTTGCGTTTTTCATACACCGTTGCAAACAGGCTTCCAAAACCATTCAAATGACGTATCACGCAACCCCTTTCCCCTATTCAATTAGGAGGGGTTGAAGTGCCCCCTATTAGGGGGTTGCTCGTTCAAGCCTCAAAAATACATGAAAAGATGTCCCCAAAACAAAATCATGTGACGGTTTCAGGAAATTTTTACACTCACTATGGGATAAGAAATATACTCGTCTGAGATGGAGCACCGTGTATATGCCTATACATTATATGAATACAAAAGTAAACATATCATCGGGGACAAAATTTATCGCTTCCAATCGAGTTGGCGGTGATTGCACCTAGTAGAGAAAAACGTGTCACCGCATGGATGCCGCACTACAGCAGACAACTTATTAGCGAACACGCGTAGGTGTCATTCAAATGTGGGAATCGATTCGATGAAACAGAAGAGATAGTGATGAAGATGCCAAAGCTGTTGACGAAAAAAAAAACGCTCAAAGATTCTTAAATGGAGATGTACGACTTTTGCACCGCCAAGTGCCAAGTAGAATATTTGATTTTCGAAGTGTTTGGGTGCTAATCTTGAAAACTAGGTGCTAATTAACCATGAAAGATGAAAGGGGTACGCGCAAGTATTCACGTCAATTTAGCACAACATGATCAATGAATGATTAGATATAAAATCTTTTCAGTTGAGTTTTAGTTCTAACATGAGGATTATCTCTTTAATATCAGCGATGATTGTCTTCTTCATTATCTGGATGAGTTAGCTGATAAAGAAAACTGGAATTAGCTGTTTGGATGTGAGTCTCGAGGTCCACAAAATCACCGTATGAACTGCCAGTAGATTTACACCCCAAATTAGATGAAGGCAACATATCTGTTTAATTAAGGAATAATAAAAAAAACAGAAATGACACCAAATGTGCAGATTTTGTAAGACGCAAATTCAACTGGACTATGGAGTTATATGCAGATAATGATGAAATATTATGTAAAGTTTCGATAGTTCCCTGCAAGTATGCCATAAAATTCAACAACTTTGTAAAGAGCAAAGTTTGTTTTAAACGTTGTTTTCTCGAAGTGCATGCAAAATCATGAACTCTCTATAGATAGGTACTGAAACCAATGAAGATTACATTCTCTTAGTGAAGATTTTGCTACATGGTATATTCTGTATAAATCAAAAGCGGTCACTCGCTTCCATCGTAGATACCCACATATTATACGTATTGCATTATTAAATGCAACGTCATTATAATCCAAAAGTAAATATGAAACGAATGAAACATATTTCTATGTAAATATTATATTTCAATTCAGTGGAACTGTAAAATAACATTGTGATATTATAGTAGAGTAGAATTTATGTGGATATTCTATGAAGTACATACTTTGAATCCAGAATTAATTTTAGATATAATGATTAATATGAATCAATTGAATCGACAATTCAAGATATGACAAGAGAAATTTATTTTCCGAAAATAAGTCATTGTAATTGTTTTCCCACCTCTACATATTCTGGTTAAACGATTCCTCTGCTTGTCTGTCTTTGCCAAGATTACCTCTGGAACAGATTCAGCGATTTTGTTGTTTTGTAGGGTATCGATGAGGCTCGCCAGCGGTTCATTTTCTGTTCAATTCCATAAGAAAATTTATATCTCAAAATATAGAACGAAAATACCTAAGATTATGTGGTGAAATAATTTTAAAATAAAAAAAGTTATGTGGTCGGAGGACCCTCTTGACCCTCAGATAAAATAATTCAAACGAAGCACTTTGCGTAATTATACTGAAATTCTTCAAAAACTAACGTAATAAGTGTACCTATTAAGAATTTTCATGAAAGCCTACACTTCCCGGTGCTTTTTCAAAATGTATTAATAGAAAATAATCCTGTAAAGACATTGAGCGCACTATAAGAGTGTTCGATAATTTTTTTGGATTTATAATAATATTTATAGCAAAAACAGGTTGTTATTTTGCTCGGTAGCCTGGCCTGGCGATCAATGCACGGACTAATTACAAAGAATTTATCAACCATTCCTCGTATCAACCTCCCATTTCCTGGTCCATCACCAAAGATTACGAAGCTAATAAGAAAAGTCTAGACACTGACTGACACACACCATACATACATACATACATTCACCCATGGCTCCTTCTTTTGCTCACGTATCGCTCCTGCCGCCGCCTCCACCACTGCTGCCCAGGCCTGTCCTGCAAGACAGACAGAGACGGGAACACCACGCAGCAATGACATAACGCCGACACGAAGAGCGCAGGCGCCGCACAGTGCCTGCTCTAGGTGGAGCTGCCATCAGTCGTTGCTTGTGAATCCACCCAACGCAGACCGTGTACACGGTGTGTTCGGTAGTTCGGTGAGTGTTTCGACATTCGCTGGTGTTTTATATTATATATTCAATAATAACTATTATTCATCGAAAATGTTTCGGTTTTCGGCGATTCTGTGGTGTTCTTTATTAATGCTGAATGGGATTTCTCAATATGCAACGGTGAGTCAAACACATCCTAACTAAATATACCCGAGGTTATATTTATTATACGAGTATTCGTGTTAAACTCTCTTACTGTGTTGTTTCGCACTGATTTTTTAGCACAGAGTTTTCTAATCGACCAAAAAAAACATACACTACACTACCCCTGTTAATAAAGCTCAAAGTATACATCGTTCGATAATCAACTCAGCTATTAATGACACTCTTGGTGTTTTGCCTTCTTCAGCGTTTTCTTGCTACCTGCTAGCCATGTTCATTATTTTGTTTGATAATAACACAGTGACGACGGTTTTGAATACTTATATGTAGAAAAATAATGTGTGTGGGCAGGTAAAATTACAAAAGCAGCCTTCTTCGATCTTCGTTGTGCTAGCTAGCGCACCTGTTTTCGTGGAAAGAAAAGAAGAAACAGCGATGAATTGTGTTTGCTCTATGATGACACCGGTTTGACAAATACTTGCAGATGTTTGCACTTTTAAATTTCAGAAAATGACCTAATATGCAGGCTATTTCAAATAATATTTTTCACATCTGGCAAAATAATTATTAGGTACTTAGTTTATGATTTGTTTTTTTCTTAATTGAAGTAATTGGTAATAATATATTATATATCTTCCGTAATAATTTTCCATGCTTTGACATTAAATTAAATATCTTTAATTTGAAATAATAAATGATGTAGGTAATTATTTAATTCGAGATATTATCCGTGTTATTTATTGTTGATTCCGAAGCTAACTACCTATCATTTTTTGGGTTGATTTTGCAAGTCTTCTCTTTGCTACAAGGTATTGTGATTATTGCATGTTGAATTTCTTTTAATTGATATTTTGTATCTAAGATCAGTGGAATATTTGCATAAAAACCATTTTTGTGCGTTTAGTCTTTATTACATAAAATATGTAAAACAATTATTAGGTATGTATGTAGGTATTTATACCTAAAGTTCGTATAAGCCCTAGGCTCTCTAGAATCCCTGTGAAAATTTAATCAAAATGAAAAGAAAATCAAGCGTTACTATCGTTATTATAGGTAGTATTTTATTGTTAAAGAGTTTTCTTTAGAGAACAACGTTGATTTTTGAGTACCTATATGTTTATTTTTTTTTAATATGATGGTACGCCTTCAATAGTTTACAAAAATATTGAAAATACTAAAACAACACTGGTATCTGTCAGGAAATGTTGCAAGTATTTTAAATTTGTTTAAAATGGGACCATTTCTCAACACTCCTATCTAAAATTAAAAAAATCATTAAAATGGGAGCACGTATGGAAGTCGTCGTTGAAAAATAAATAAAAGCTGATACTAGCAGTACATTCTCTAGGGCAAACTAGAAAATTTAAACCCTCTTCAAATACTTCATGTGACATATCAATAAAACAGAGGCTATATAGGATATTAGAAGGAAAACACGAAGCTTGAGCGTAAAGAACTTATATAAAAATCCCAAGGAAAGAACCTTCCGCTCATTCCCGATTCGCAAATTCTTTGATTGATTACTTACGCCCAGTCGTAAAGATATTCTTTGCTATTGGATATTTTTCTGTTATGGGTTAATAATCTACTATTCTATCTTATGTCTTAGATTGCAAGAAACATATCTGGTATATATTTTGAAACATTATGTAGAAAAGTGTCACTTATACCTTAACCTATATGGAATTCGTAAAATTTAAATTAAGAAAAAAATAAAGAAATCAAGCGTGACTATTAAGTAATACATCTCATTATTTATTAGCTTTATTTAGAGATAGCCGTTGTATATTTAGTATTCAAAGAAAATCATCCCTAGTAGGCCTTAGGCCTTTGAAAATAAGAACATGTATTTGCTAAAGACAGATAGGAAGCTAAACGTGATAAGTGATGTTTCAGTCATGCAATTGCAGATGACAAGTAAAGACACGTTCTCATTTTCAATGGACTACCTACTTACCGTATTTTTTTGATTCGCTCGATAACTACTTCTTTTCTGTATTCTAAAGCTAGCTATATTTTTTGACCGACGAACCCAAACGGAGAAGGTATACCTACAATTCGACTGTCTGCTCCGATTTTGATGGTCTTTGAATCAGTTGACAGAGGAGACTTTAGAAATGGTGGTCCTATATTCGTAAAAACTCAAATCGAAAACCGCTCCCGAAGGGGGTGGAATTGATAATTCTTTTGGAAAATCCGAAACGACAGAATTAAAAGATAAGAAACTATTCGGTGACGTTTAAATTGATCATGGTTTTCGAGTTAAAGCGATGGTAAAGTCTAAAATATGTGTATTTCCGCGACGATGTTTTTAGATTACTAAGGTAGGTAAGTTATAAGTGAACGTTCAAAGATTTTCCTGACTAAAGTTACACTCAAAGTGTAAGATAATATTTTTTACAAAAACTTGGACCGACTTTTTTAGTTGGTGCACTGAAAAATACAAAATAATATTAATTCTATTGGTGTTGGTACTTGTGAAGTTGGTGCCAAAAGTTTGCAATCTAACTGCAACTGCACAACTTCAAAATTACCAGTACCAATACAATTAATATTATTTTGTATTTTTCAGTGCACCAACTAATAACGTCCGTTCAATTTTTTGACCTAGGGACCCCGAACGGCGGAGGTATACAATTCGACTTTCTGCTATTTTTGGTTCGTGCGAGTGTTTTATATAGTAAACGAGCTCCGGTTTTGATGATTTTTGATTCTTTTGAAAAAGGAGGCTTGATAAATGGTCCCGTATTCATAAAAACGCAAATCCGGAATCTCGTTCCCTCCGAAAACCACCCCCGAATGGGGTGGAGGATACAAATTTTCTGGAAAATCTAAGGTGGTATAATTAAAGATAGGACAATATCCGGAAACGTTTAAATTGAACATTTTTTCAAAAGAATTACAGTTTTCGAGATAGAGGCATTCTTAATTTCTCAAATATGTATATTTTTCTAGGTGGAGAGGGCGATTTCTTTAGAAAATTGAAAATCTGTGGGTACTACATGAAAGAACTAATTATTTGTAGCATAAGTCATATTATGTTGTATTTTCAGTGCATCAACTAATAGTGTTGGTCCAATTTTTTTTAAAAAATATTTATTTTGTATATTTATTCTTAGTCTATGTTCGCATAGCCTGATCCGAGGCCAGATCCTTTCCCCCCAGAAAAGTTACTTTGGTTTCTAAGATTGGAGAAACATTTTTTCTGGTTTCATCATTAAAAAAATGCTGTGGTAGACATACGTCCTGATCTTAGATGGTTTCGTTTTTTCATCGAATGTATGGAACTCTCAAACGTCAAATAGAAATTTTATGATTTGTGAACTTTTGCGATCGGTTTCACATAAGTACCTACTTACTTTTTACATACTTAGCTGTTGGAACAATTTATTGTTGCCGTAGTGTAACGACTTTCTGATGAAAAATGTATGATAGATAGCTTTGCAAGATGATTTTTATGATATATTACAAAGTCGTATTGTCTCATTGCTTTGATTTTCTTTTCGTCTTTTTATCGTGAATATTACCCAATCGTTTGTTGATATCGGATATAGATAATAACAGTTATACTCTGACTGATCTCATTTTCGCAGATTTTTAGGTTAATAAGTATAATATAATATACCTATCTCTGGAAGAATATTCAACAAAATCGTAAAATATTCCACAATATTAAAAAGAGATTTACCTGTATTGTGAAGGAACAGAACATAATCAGAATTTCGAATTAGTCATAAGCAAATGATTGTCCAATAACAAGTTGTACTTGTCCAGCTTTAAAGGTTAAATAAAAGTTATCATCAGATCCCTTATATTTATTATTAACGATCCAAAAAAATATTCCGACATAAGATTTTGAAAATGAGAACTATGCCTTTGTTAAAGATAGATAGGAATTACTTGTCATCTAATTCATGAACGTCGTCGACGTTGAACGATTTTGATAACTAATTAGTTATACTCTCAAAAGTGTGATTTTTTTTGTTGAAAAAATAGGACCGATTTTATTAGTTGGTGCACCGAAAAATTTTTTTTTGAAGTTGTTTAAAAATGTTTTCTATCTACCTATAACGTCCAACTTGAAAATTACCAGAGCTAGTGGAATTAATATTAAGAATTTTGTATTTTTCAACTAATAAAGGCAGTCCTATTTCTTGTAATTGTGTTTTCTACTATAAAATAATTCTTGGTAATGTACATTTATTTTTTCAAAAAAATTATATTGAATGTTGGTTTTTAGTATGCCGAAATTAATTCCAGATAATATATTAATCTGTATGTATCTTACCGTTTTCATACTAACATTTTAGAACAAAGAAACAAACCATCTATTTATTATTTGCAGTTTAAACAATAGATCAATGTAACAACTACCGTTATCTGATGTAATATAGCTACGAGAAGCAGTTGACGTTTTAATTAATTATTGCTTCTTGATTGATCTCAGGATTCTCTAGTCAAACATTTATCATGTCTGACGTTACTTTCAATTAACACAACGTCCTCTTTGAGGTACAGAGAACTGTTTTGATACATGTTATTAATTAATTAATATCGATCACACGTATGTACTTCTTCTATGATGTAATGAAGGGTTACGTGGATGTTAATGCGTGGATAACTAAAATAACGTTACTAAATAATTTATTTTCACAAAAACTAGGAACGACTTTACCTATTAGTTGGTAACGTGAAGAAATCAAAATTGAATTAATTCTGTTGGTGCTGATAATTTTGAAGTTGTACAGTTATAGGCAGATAGAAGACTTTTGGCACCACCTTCAAAATTCCATGCGGTAGTTTTTGAGTGTACACTCATGCAGACAGACAGACGCTGTCAAATGTATATTTTAAGTTAGACCTCTAGTAATACATCGGTGAAAACTGCATTCAATTCCATGCAGTAGTTTTTGTGTGATGAGCGTACAAACATACAGACAGGCAGACAAACATTCTAAAAAATATTGTTTTGGCTTCTGTTGCTCTGATAAAGACCCCCGTATATTATTTTTTCTTAAATATCTTTAGTGTACAGACATCGGCCTGTTACAATTGTATAATATAATATAGGTATGTATAGATGTATAAAAGATGAATAGATGTAATATTTATAGATGTATACATATGTATAGATGGGGACTATCCAGTTAAACCACCAGTACCTGAGTTAAGCCGTTACCAAAACGGATGACCCTTTTGCGACCCTCTAATTTTACCACCACCCTCTAATGAGATTTCTGAGAAATGTCTACGGCTAATGATGAGTACAGAAGGGAATGATAGAAAGTAAAAGTGATTTAATGATTATTCTATTTGTCCAAGTGATCGGTATAAGGTAAAAGGATATAAAAAATCTATACTGTACTTCTCCATAATCATGAACCTGATGAAACAATTGCCATACAAGTAATGTCTTATGTATTACATTATTGGAAAAACCAAATATAATGTAGATATATTTATTATTACCATTATAATCCGTTATAATATTGGTGGTACAACTGAAGGGAAGATTTTACCTACCTCGTGGTACAACTCGTGGTCCCCGGTATAGATGTATAGAATGTGTAGATTTGTGTGCTGGTTCTTTTAGAGTTGGTGACTACAACGGCACAATTTCAAAATTACCAGAACCAATAGGATTTATATTATTTTGTATTTTTCAGTGCAACAACTAATAAAGGAATTTTTTGTAAAAAGTATTAGTCATGAAAATTATTGAACGTTCACTAATACCCAAAAATATATAGGCTTAGCTTGTACTTGTTATTTATTATTCAGAGATATCATTACATCGTGGCGCAAATATACATATTACAGACTTTACTCGAAAATCGTAACTCAATATATATGATGCTACATATAACCTTTTCTTTAATTTGGCCTTTTCAATTTTCGAAAAAAAAAATTCACATAGCGGAAATACGTATATCACATATTTCAGACTTTACCATTGGGAAACTCGGAAACCCTAACAATTCTGCCGTCTCGTAATTTAAATTTTCGAGAAAAATTGCTCCCTCCACCCTCATTGGGACGGTTTTTGGAGGGAAGGAGATTTCTGATTTGAGTTTTTCTGAATATGGGACCATTTCTCAACTCTCCTCTTTCAAATAAACCAAAAATCGTCTGAATCTAAGTACGTTAACTATGCAAAAGGCGCGAAGAGCCCTAAAAAAATAATAAAAAAGTCAAACATACAACCGAATTGTATACATTCTCCTTTTTTTGAAGTCGGCCAAAAAAATATTAGCTCATGATGTCAATGTCAGCATTAAAACTAAATCACCTTTGGTGCATGTGCTAAACGTAATATTGTTCTGATATTCATTAGTAAACATGGTTTCAATTAGTCTTATAATTTGATGATTTACGTACTATTCAGGATTAAAGGTGAAATGTATTCAATCCCCAATGGGTGCGACTCAAGTGGTCTATAATATAATTTTTTGAGTAGATTTACACTTCAAATTATATGATGACATTCAATAGTGTATATATATATATATATATATATATATATATATATATATATATATATACAGGGTGATCCACGGTCGATGGTACCTTAGACGTTTAAGGAAAACTATTCGTAGGATCGTTCTGAAAATTCTATTATGTAGATTATAACTAGAGATCTATCGACTGAAAATATTTTTAGCCTTGCGACGTTGCCACTTATATCAAAAAGTATTAACAACTTTGATTTTTCAAATTAGACACCCTATATATTATCAATTTATTAGATTCTCTATATCATTTTTTCATAAGATACCCATACCTATCTGTAACAGTTTCCAGTGAATTAATTAATTTTCTTTTGTTTTGTTCAAAACAGAGCCCCAATCAATAGCCCATTACTTTGAATTTTAGAATTGTGAAACGATGAAATTCCAGTAATAGCTTTAGAAAGACGCCTTTCTTAGTTATTATTAAAGATTTTCTTTTTATGTTATATAGGGCCGCTCAAAATTCTTGATTTTTCCATCAGATCTATAAAGACTTAAAATGCGTTTTTTTTTAAATAGAACACCCTATATTTTATCATTTATTCAGATAGAGAATCAAAATACCTTTGAAATGATATATCATGTTCCTATACCAAAATGATCAGGTTTTCAAAATATAAGCATCTATTAAAGTTAATTATTTCTAGCATTTTATATTGGGTATTTGCTGGTTACCATGGTGATGGAAAGTTTGACAAGTAATTATCGTAAGGCAGAATAAGTATTTGTTGTGTTGTTCATTCATATATAATGTGATCAAATTATTGTAAAAACATCCAGAAAGTTTAATGCAAGATACTCAAAAACTACAAAAAAGGCAACAGGAATAAACCTATTTACAGAACAAATAAGTAATTTTCTGATTCCTGGAAGCTAATTCAAAATGTTGATTTACGAAACAGTTTCGTTACTCATCTTTGGGATGACAAGTAGACTGCAGAGACGATTCGTTTACCGTGCTCTGTAAATTTAAGAATAATAATAAACTTTTATAGATATCATACTCAGTCTTGGCAAAACAATGATGAGTAAGTAGATTCATCATAACCTGAAATCAATTTTAAGATAAAATTAGCAATAACTATGTATTGACCGATATTAAGAAAATGAATCCAATTCAATGATATACGTAAGTATGTATTTTGTGATCCTTTGTTAGGTGGTTCCAAGCTGCACCGACCATTTCAGCCTGCTACAAAAAACTGGTACATATTTTTCACACATTTATTACAATTTATTACACGAAAAATAAAATTTGTTACACGTCCCGGTGTCGAATTACAGGGTGGCGGTGCTGCTTGGATACCAAGCTACACCGCCATCTTGTTCTTTCACCCTATCGAAAAAAACAAGTGGTCCATATTTTTTACACATTTATTACAATTTATTAAACACAAAAGAATATTTATTACACGTTCCTGTGTCGAATTACAGGGTGGTGGTGCTGCTTGGTTACCAAAATACACCGCCATCTTGTTTTTCCACCAAATAGATATTTGTTACACTTTGTTTATTGCTAGATAACAAATCCGGCTAATTGTATAATTCGTAATTCTCACGCACAAGTCCCAAGGAGTCGAAAGCCTGTTCAAACTATTCAGCAGCCTCGAAGCAATCAATCATTTTGACCACCGGTACTAATGTCCAATTGTTTATTGCTATTTTTCTTATGTTGGCTTTTTTTGCAAAATTTATAACTCACACAAGGATCAAGCGGCTGGAGCTCAAGCAACCACCTTGATAAGATTAATTATGGCCTAATCATTTATTGCTAATCTATTGCAATTTATCGAATGTGGCTGATTGCAAAATTCTTAGCTTCCAAAAAATGAATCTGAAAGGGGTGATGCGAGGGTCAAAGTACTCAGGTTGGTATAGGCAACCTTATTGACACATGCACCCAGTGCCGATTGTTCGTACATAATTTCTTACACCACAGAAGAAGCTAAAGAGTTAGCGTGGGCTTAAACATCTCGAAAGAAATTTTTCAAGACATGTTTCATGATAAATTATTTTAAGGAATGCCTCAAATAAAGTTTGTTAAATAATAATTGTGTTTTATCACCATGGTAACCAGCAAATACCTACTATAAAAATGTTAGAAATAATTCAGTTCATAGATAGTTGCTTATATTTTGAAAACCTGACCTTTTAGGTATAGGAACATGATATATCATTTCAAATGTATTTTGATTCTCTTTCTGAAAAAATAATAAAATATAGGGTGTTCCATTTGAAAAAACGCATTTTTGGGTCTTTATAGATCTGATGGAAAGATCAAGAATTTTGAACGACCCTGTATAACATAAAAAGAAAATCTTCAATAATAACTAAGAAAGAAGTTTTTCTAAAGCTATTACTGGAACTTCATCGTTTCACAATTCTAAAATTCAGAGTAATGGGTTATTGATTGGGGCTCTTGTTTTGAACAAAACAAAAGAAAATTAATTAATTCACTGGAAACTGTTAAAGATAGGTATGGGTATCTTATGAAAAACTAACCAGAAGGCGATAGATAATTTAATAAATTGATAATATATAGGTTGTCTCATTTGAAAAATCAACGTTGTTAACCTTTTGATATAAGTGGCAATGTCACAATTCTGAAAATATTTTCAGTCGATAGATCTCTAGGTATAATCTACATAATATAATTTTCAGAACGATCCTACGAATAGTTTTCCTTAAACGTTTGAGGTTCCATCGACCGTGAATCACCCTATATATAAATATATATATATATATATATATATATATATATATATATATATATATTTATATATATATATATATATATATACATAAACATATATGTACGGGTACTTTTGGTTATTGAAAACTTGATTTCTAAAAATAATAATTTTTAAAATAGCTCTGCCATTAGAATGAGTGCGTATAAGCGTCGTAATACAATAGATATTTGTTCATTATCATAATTTATTTATCTCTTTCTCTTTTTGAAATGGTGTATAGGTAGAAAAAAATACTTTGAAGTTCCTTCCATTATATTAATTACTTTGTAAGCATCATTTTAGCGTTAAGACATCAAATTTTATTAGGGAATCGTGTAGACTAACCCTTACTTTTTGAAGAATATTGCTCCTGGATTGTATCGATCTATAAACTATTTCTATAACAGATGTTTTTATGAACGAATGAAAAATGGTGCTGTATCAACATAATATAATTAGGGGTTTGAAAAGCGCCATTAGGCATTTGTTGGCAGCTCCTTTATGGCGATGCAGGTAGAAACCCATATTGTTGACCATCTTACTACCTCTACCTACCACCTGCTAAGTGGTTCTCTTTACTATTTGTTAATGGATTTAATGCGATTATATTCGAAAAGAAGTTCTACCGGAAGTTGTGAAAAAAGCGTTTATATATCACTGGCTGATGAAGGAGATTACATTTTTTCACACTTTTCGTAAACTGAAACATATTAGGTATTGTTATTCTAATATTATTTTATTATGGTGTTGATATCGTTCTTCGCTGTGGAATAAGAGCAGTAAAGGTAAGTTTATACAGTAAATAAAATAAAATAAGGAACAAATTAAAATTGAAATAAGAATAACCTCAAAAAAGATTGGTTTATACAGATGACGAAAATAAAATAAGAAATAAGAATGAAACAATCAAATCACAGCTTTTTTGACAAAAACTTTTGTGTCGTATGCAAGTTAAGTGTTCTCTGGTGGTTGATCATGCGCATTATCAGTTTCCAAACAAAATAAAATAAAGATGAAAGTTGGCCATTTTTAGTTCTTATTCTTATTTCTTAATTTAGCTTATTTCGTGTATAAACGCTCGTATAGAAATGAGCATGTTTTAAGGTGAGTTTATACAGTAAATAAAATAAAATAAGAAACAAATTAAGATAAAATAAGAAAGTTGAACATGCTCATTTCCATGGGAGGGTTTATACACGAAATAAGCTAAATTAAGAAATAAGAATAAGAACTAAAGATGGCCAACTTTCATCTTTATTTCTTATTTTATTTTATTTTGTTTGGAAACTGATAATGCGCATGATCAACCACTAGAGAACACTCAACCTGCATACAACACAAAAGTTTTTGTCAAAAAAGCTGTGATTTGATTGGTTCATTCTTATTTCTTATTTTATTTTCGTCATCTGTATAAACCAATCTTTTTTGAGATTATTCTTATTTCAATTTTAATTTGTTTCTTATTTTATTTTATTTACTGTATAAACTCACCTTAACTTTCTTATTTTATCTTAATTTGTATCTTATTTTATTTTATTTACTGTATAAACTCACCTTAATATGTTGAAAATATTTTGTGGGATATAAAAAAGTTGAACAATATCATCTATATCTCTTGATCTTGGCCACTAGCCAATATTTGTTTAATTTATTGACTTTGAGAATTGAATGGATCTTGGCACTAGTCGTTAGGAAATGGAGTAATATTGTATTAGACATGAATATGTTATTGTTTATTGCGTAATTTTATTATATATTCAAGATGGTTCGATCGACTCTTTCATCTTTATTCTTATTTTATTTTATTTTGTTTAAAAACTGATAATGCGCATGATCAACCACTATAGAACACTTAACTTGCATACAACACAAAAGTTTTTGTCAAAAAAGCTGTGATTTGATTGGTTCATTCTTATTTCTTATTTTATTTTCGTTATCTGTATAAACCAATCTTTTTTGAGGTTATTCTTATTTCAATTTTAATTCGTTTCTTATTTTATTTTATTTACTGTATAAACCTTAACTATCTAGGACCAGGTAGCTATTATCAGCAAAACTAATTCTGCTCATGTTTTTAGCAAAACGGCAAGAGTTATTAAATTAGTAATTAATTATGTTTGTATGAATCAATTCTAATAATGTGCCGATGCTAGCCTTACGTAAGTTTAATTAAAAGAAGAAGTCCCCACCACTGTGTTATACGAATTCCATCGAATATAAAAATCGTCTGATCAGGTCGTACAACCATCAATTTTTTTCATGGTGCGACCGCAAGTAGCCATAGTAACATTCAATTTCAGCGTAGGAGGACTGGCTTAGCCAGAATATCAATAACCAGGAAATTTTACAGTTCATTTGAGCTTAACTTTTTTCCTGTTTTTTTTTCTCTCAGAGATGCACATTGAAACAGCTGGGCAAGGGCTGTAAGTTTCATTAACATTGTTTGTGTCGTTCTCGCACCACAGTCTTGATCGAAACACGTTTTTCAGCTATCGCCTAACAACTAGTGTGAGTAGCGATGGAAATGTAAAAATAGAAAAATTAAAAGACGGGAAGCTTATTAATCAAAATATATATAAATAATATATTCAAATGAAAATCAACATAATATTGCTGATTGGCACTGTTTTCAATATTTTATGACTCAATATTTATCTCTATATGACCGGGTGACATTTAACACAGACTTCCCTTTGTATTTCGGAGAAAATTATTTGTAAATATTCGCAGGGCCAGGGAGAGTTGTTATTTTATAATCAACTTTGGGGTTTTATATAACCTCAGGGTGATGTTCTTAGAAAATAATATTATTGCTTGTCTGTGGGGGGCTGGTATATTCAGTAGAAACTGCAAGTAATTTACAAGTCGAAGTGAAGATTGTAAAAATATGTTTGCGTCTGGTATCCTGACATATCGCTAGTTCATCATAAATGCAACTAGTTATACTCCATTTCAAAAAGAGAGAGAGTCATAAATTATGATGTATTCAGGCGTATACGCATCACATTGCAATAGAGGTCTCTCCGTTATTATTATTATTACTCTCTCTCTTTTTGAAATAGAGTATAGGAAGATAGAAACATATACAATAGTTACAAATAATCAAATGAAACACAATTGATCGATTGATAATTTTTGAACTGTTCATCAACTTTCAGCTCCAGTTCGTTTGATTTAGGTTACTCCTGTTCTAAAAGCTTCGAAGAAAAGATAAATTGCAGCAGAAGTAAGCAAAGCTTGTTTAAATATTTCCTAACCTACGTGAATTTGATTAGAATTTTTGAATTTAAATCATTTTCGATACATTGATTGATCAGTTTCTATTAAAGCAGGTAATCTATGATTTGGCTCTTCATACAATAATTGTTCTTGTGATTTTATGTTGAATTCATAAGAAATTAAGCAATTATTAGGTATACATGATTATTATTTTGACGTCCAACTGATCATCCAAACACACCCAATGTTTATGACATGGCAACTTATATCCAGCTGACTTCAGCAATGTAATAATGACGAATAGCGCCATTATTTTGCATTTTAAATTCCATCTTAAATTTTATATGAATAGAAAAAACGGCAATAACCTCGGCAATAACGTAACCCTTATTAAGAATTCTTCTCCAAAATGACTTATTTTTTGAGGTATTTTAAAATTATCTGTTAATTTACAAGGGAAAAAATAACGCATATTAAATCATCTTGTTATGGTGAATCTTCCACCAGGCGTTAAAGACCAGTCGTTAAATTTAACATATTGCATAGGAAACGTACTCCGATTTAGACGATTTTTGTTTCATTCGAAAGAGGAGAGTTGGGAAATGGTCCCATATTGAGAAAAATCAAATCCAAAATCTCCTTCCCTCCGAAAACCGCCCCCAAAGGGGGTGGAGGGAGCAATTTTTCTCGAAAATTGAAAATCCGAGACGACAGAATTAATGAAAATTCAATATACGGAAATGTTCAAATTGGACATTTAAAAAAATAATCATACGTTTCCGCGCTACAGTCTGAAATATGTTTTTCAGCTATGTGGAAGTGGCAATTTTTTCCGAAAATCAAAAATTCAAGATTTGAAAATTAGAAAGGGGACCATATCCGGAAATTTTTAAATTGAACATTTTTTGAAACGAGTCACGGTTTCCGAGTTTCGCAATGGTATAGTCTGAAATATGTGATATGCGCATTTCCGCTATGTACAAGCTAAACCTACCTATATCTTTTTGAGTATTAGTGAACGTTCAACAATTTCCATGACTAATGTTACACTCAAAAATGTGAAATAAATATTTTTTACAAAAAATTGGACCGACTTTATCAGTTGTTGCACTAAAAAATATAAAATAATATTAATTCTATTGGTGCTGGTAATTTTGAAGTTGTGCCGTTGTAGTTTGTTGTTGTAGGCACCAACTCCAAAAGAACCAGCACCAATAGAATTAATATTATTTTGTATTTTTTAGTGCAACAACTGATAAATTCTGTCCAATATTTTGTAAAAAATATTTATTGGTTTTAAAATTTTCTTGGGGCTTTGGATATATTGCCTAAATTTCCAACAAGATATGGTCAAATGGAGCGATCTCATGGTATGGGGTAGGCACTTAGTCATTATAAATTAAAAGTATAGAGTAAATAAGAATAGAGTAGATAGAAAAGTAATCAGTAAAAATAATTCTAATTTTTTATTTCCCTCAATAAGAGAAGTATTGTTTGTATTCACGTAAAAAGTCGACCTCGAGATTTTTGCTGATATTTACGTTTTGGGATTCCTATATCACGAAAATCATGGTATTTCAAGTGCGTCGGTCTGTCTGTAGTCTGTTGGCGGTGTAGCTCAATAACGGCTTGACCTAGGACAATTTTGGTATGCATATTGAAGGACTACCGGCGACGCAATGTAAGGGTTTCCGTTAATTATATATACAGGGTGTCCAAAATATTAAGTGTCAATATAAGAACGGTAGAAGCGACGAGGTTGTTTCCATTTCGAAGCGGGGTGGTTTGTCGAAGGAAGTCACAGGTAAAGGCTTTTACCATTTTTTTCTTTATGCTAAAGTTTATTGTAACATGAAAAATATTCAATTTTGTTTCTATAATTGATTTTGATTATTTATTTTATTAACCAGCAGCAAATAAAACTCAGAAGAATCTAGTTCAGAGTTCAAGTCTTATTACAATACCTCTCAGATCAATCTCCATAAGTAATATACTTATTACTTTTTGACATCACCACATATTACTTATTCATTTCATAAAACAGCTACACAATAAATATTTTTTACAAAAAATGGACCGACGTTATTAGTTGATGCACTGAAAAGTATAAAATAATATTAATTCTATTGGTGCTGTTACTTTTGAAGTTGTGCAGATGCAATAAGATTGATAACTTTTGGCACCAACTTCACAAGTACCATCACCAATAAAATTAATATTATTTTATACTTTTCAGTGCATCAACTAATAACGTAGGTCCAATTTTTTGTAAAAAATACGAGAAAAAATATTTATTTAACACTTTTGAGTGTACCTAACATTAGTCACGAAAATCGTTGAACGTTCACTAATACCAATCAAGATAGTACTTATCCTATTACCCACGTATATTATTTGCTTGTAGTTGTTATTATTGAGATCTCAAAGCATCGCTGCGGAAATACGCTTAATTATTTTATATGTTACCATTTTAACACCGATTTAACTCGAAAACCGTAACTCTAAAACTCTAAAAATTCTCTTTATAAATGTTGGTACAAATAATTATGTCTTTCATGTAGTATCGAAAGATTTTCAATTATCGAAAGAAATCGCCCTCTCCACATAGCAAAAATACATACAATTGAGAATTTAACATGCCCCTATCTCGAAAACCGTATCTCTTTTGAAAAAATGTTCAATTTGAACGTTTCGGGATATTGTCCTATCTTTAATTATACCAACTCAGATTCTCGAGAAAATTCGCCCCTTTCACTCATTCGGGGGCGGTTTTCGGAGGGAAGGAGATTTCTGATTTGCGTTTTTATGAATATGGGACCATTTCTCAAGCCACCTCTTTCATATGAATCAAAAATCATCAAAATCGGAGCACGTTTGCTACATAAAAGGCGCACACGAACCAAAAAAAAGCGGACAGTCAAATTTTATACCTCCTCCGTTCGGGGTTCGTCGGTCAAAAATAGATCCTTATAAAAACCAGGCTACTATGATTCTCCAGGGTCCTTATCTATATTTTCCAATTTTGATGAAATATTTGATACCTAGGAAAAGAGTAGATCGTGACCACAGATTATTTCAACTTTTAAAATCAACGCAAGACTCGACAACTGTTATTACTTTCTATAGAAAACAGCTTGTTCCTTGGCACCTCGGAGAAGATTTATCGGTTGCCTTAAAATATTTGATTTTGTCGGATGCGTTAAATGTTGAGCTTCCAGAATAGCAATTTACATTAAAAGCAGAACAGACTCAACAATAGACCCAATTAAGGTAACATTTATTATTAAAATTTAAACGGAACAGATTTTCTTCTCGTAGTTGTAGTTAATTTCCTGAGCACTAATAAAAGTCATTATTTGTTAAACTTACTGCATTCAATAAAAAAAACCTGTTGAGTATAGGATGAAAGCTTAGTTCATGTAGTAGGTATAGCAGGTACCTACTTACTTACTTCCTTTACCTCGATACAGCTTCTTGAAGGAATTCATTGTCCTGTCAACGCTAATTTGTGCTCGCTACTCTCCTCCCAATATAAGTTAGCAATTATGTCTGCTAATATTAACGTTAATTTGGAGCATAATCTCCAACCCAGAATAATAATGAGCATTTCTTCTAGGTTAACAAGCATTGTCAAATGCGCTTGTTTTATGAACGCGTACTATACATAAAACCCCGAACACGACCGGAAGATGAAGTTAACTTGAATACGAAATTGAGGTTCTCATTAAAAGTGAAGAGAATCTGTCTGTATTTTTGAGCGAGAAATTTATGCCTACTATTTTATTTGATGACAAGGTAATGAGTTTTATTTGTAAAATTTCCCATGATTTACAATTTGAATAGATAGTTGGTGCACTGAAAAATACAAAATAATAATAATGCCTCTGTTGATAGTAATTTTGAACTTGTGCTATTATAGGTAGGTATAATACTTCTTACACCAACTTGAAAAGTAGTAGGCACCAGTGGAATAAATATTATCTTGTATTTTTCAGTGCATCAACTATAAAAGTGGTACTACTTTTTCTATTTAGCACTTTTTCGGCCAAAACGCGCTAGATTGTTTCTTTCCTAGCCGCTATATAGTGTCAGCTGTTTTCCGCCAAACCTCCCATCATTGAATATAATAATATTTTCGCCTGTCTGAAAAGATCAACTTTCAAGAAATGATTTTTGTGGCGAAAGTACTCGATATCCGCACCCTTGACGATAACATACAGTTTTATGACGTGCGTGAAGTATGTCGTCAAAAAGAGTCATGATTTACTTTACGCACTAGTGCGAAAAGTAATGACTTTTTGAAGGCGAGCAGCTTTAAATTTTTTTACTGTCAAAAATTTCAACACAGTGATCAGAGAAATAACGACTCTATGAAATTTCACTTCCAAGGCAGGTTTTGCAAAAAATCATGTATCCTACGAGTCAGCAAAGGGGCGAAACTGACAATCGTGAAACAACATTCGCTTATAGCTTGTTGTCACAACTCGTTCGTCCTTCAGCGAATATGACACATATATAAGCTCATATTGCAAAATCAGGATTACCAGTTATTTGCACTTGTGGCATAAACTATTATTGTTTTGTCGAGATGATGGTACATAGTTAGGTAGGTATGCAAGAAACCGATAGATAGCGGTGTAGTCGAGTTTTTGGTGAATTCTGTATAGTATTTATAGACCAAAATGATACCTGCATTGAATAGAACATTTATACATTTATAGTGGTATTATGCAATATTGTGACAATGTGAAATTAGGTATTGCCCTAACAGTTGTTGACGTTATTCAATGACGGAAGGTGTCTTTGCACTCGCAGTAGTTGTTATCGGCACTCTGATTAATAAATCTATTTTAACCAGCATAAGGTTTAAAACTATAAGATTTTAATGATCCAACTTGATCGATAAATGTGTTTACATTATGACATATTTAGATAAATAACTTATTTTCCATAAGGAAATAATAAAATTGGTAGGATTGCTTGGGTATATAAGTACATACTAAATTTGTACAAAAAATATAAAAACTCAATAATTATCTATTTACATTTCTGTAAAGCAATTTTTATGTTTCATCGATATAAATTAATTTTTCACACGTCAATCAATATAAATGTAAACTATAAATCTTACAAGGTAATCAGGCATATAAACCTACACACATAATGATCTAGTTAGCATCCATCGTATTATATACAAAAGTGATGATGACTAAGCTATTATGTCATGGCGCACCTCCGAAAATTATCCGTGTAATTATAGATTGTCTTTTTTTTTTTGTTAGGGATGTGTGCATTGAACAAGCATTGTAGATGTATCTATTCATGTTCTTTCATGCCATAGGATAATCTGTTAAGATTATTCTTATAACTTTGACCATAGCAGCAAATATAGAATATTTAGGAATCCATCTCTACTTTACTATTGGTGTTAAGGCACTTGACTGGTCTGTATCAGTGTAGATATTCCAATTGTAAAACTTTTATAAATTTCGAAACAGAACTTATCGAAATTGATACTTCTGACATCGAACGCCTACCACAGAAACAGAAATATTTTTTATATACCTCCTCCTCTCACAGAGTAAGATCTTGATTCACAATAATGCTAAAAAGAACCAAATATTCCAAATTTTTACCATCTGCAACTCAGTCTACATGGAGCTCTTCTCTCTTAGTGAACCTCTCCTTTGTGTCAAAATCATCATTTATTTCTAACAAATCTTCTGACACTTTGCTGGGCTTGCCATCTTCTTCATATATTTAGGATCAATGTAATTTTTTTCTCTAAAACATGTTATTTCCCAAAATGTTGTATTTCATTTCTTTGGTTTTACATTTTTCATCTTCTCTGAATTGGAAGCTCTTTTTATTGAATATTACATTTCGACTTACCTTCTTTTTCTTCAAGCTACTTAGTTTCTTCCCTCTTTGCTCCTTCTGATATCCAAATATATCTGATTCTCTCCCTACCTTTTAATTTTCGTTCATTCAATACTTCAGATATCACTTAAAAGATACAAAAAGGCTAAAGATTCTTTCAAGCCGATTCTATCTACCTTTGATTTAGCTTTTTGACCGACGAACCCCGAATGGAGGAGGTATACAATTCGACTGTCTGCTTTATTATTATTTTTTTGGTTCGTGCGCGCCTTTTATATAGTAAACGAGCTCCGATTTTGATGATTTTGGATTCATTTGAAAAAAGGGGATTGAGAAACGGTCCCATATTCATAAAAACGCAAATCCGAAATCTCCTTCCCTCCGAAAACCGCCCCATAAGGGGTGGGGGGGCGAATTTTCTCGAAAATCGAAAATCTGAGTTGGTATAATTAAAGATAGGACAATATCCGGAAACGTTTAAATTGAACATTTTTTCAAAAGTGTTACGGTTTTCGAGATAGATGCATGTTAATTATGTATTTTTGCTATGTGGAGAGGACAATGTCTTTCGAAAATTAAAAATTTTTCGACACTACATGAAAGATATAATTATTTGTAGCAACATTTATAATGAACATTTTTTCCTTAGAGTTACGGTTTTCGAGTTAAATCGGTGTTAAAATGGTAACAACTAAAATATTCAAGCATATTTCCGCAGCGATGTTCTGAAATTTAAATAATAACAACTACAAGCAAGGAATATATGTGGGTAATAGGATATGTACTATCTTCATTGGTATGGTATAGTGAACGTTCAACGATATTCGTGACTAATGTTACACTCAAAAGTGTGAAATAAATATTTTTTACAAAAAATTGGACCGACGTTATTAGTTGGTGCACTGTAAAGTATAAAATAATATTAATTCTATTGGTGGTGGTACTTGTGAAGTTGGTGCCAAAAGTTTTCAATCTACCTGCAACTGCACAACTTCAAAAGTAATAGCACCAATAGAATTAATATTATTTTATACTTTTCAGTGCACCAACTAATATAACGTCGGTCCAATTTTTTGTAAAAAATATTTATTATTTGAGTGGTAACTTGATCTACAGTGTTCTTTTCTTCAATCGTATTTTAATCTATTATAAAATGATTCTCCTCTTCAAGTACCATTTTACATTTCATTGGATATTCCTTATCTCTTCTTCTCTAGTTGCCGTACTCGTGTATCCGAGGTTAGGCAACTTCTTCGCCTTGAAAGTGTTACCACAGACAAGGGGACCTACAGTTCAGCGTTGATTCTGAACCACCGATATGTTTCAAATAAATCTCAAGACATACTTTTCATAGGAACCTGTAGGTACCTACTAGGGAATTATACACTCGCTGGTTTCCTGTTGCCGTGCGAAAGAAGGAAAATGAAATGGAAATTCCTCCAAACTTTTCGCCACCCACCACGCTGCTTAACTTTGATGATCGAAGTCTACCAGTATAGGCCGCAGCCACGCGCGTCTGAATCCTTATACTTATTGGTTTTGCCATATTTGTTTTAGTACGAGTTGCCAAATACATTGGTCGGTGAAAAAACTTCATACATTATTAATTTCTTCACCCATTTTTCATATTATTTCTTCTCTTCCCTGCCAATCATCACAAACTTATCAAACAACAAAGTTGTTGTGTTTTCTTTCCCTTATCATAATCTTCATTCACAAACATTCAACAATGTCCTGATTTTGGCTTCGAACTTTACGATTTATGACAAGACGGAAAAGTTATATGAGGTATATGACAAAGATGATGAAGGATGATTACATTGACTGAATTCATAAACTTCCACACAATGGCTGATAATATAAAATATAATAGAATATATATGTTTATGTACAACAGATTTGCCTGGTTGGATGAAAATATATTAAATAAAAATGGGTATGTGTATGTGGAATGTGGAAGTAAATTAGATTTTTGCAAAACAAATTTTGGTCTGCTGCGAGGTATATAATATAGTATGACTGATTAAATTGAACAATCGGGAAAGGGGGAAGATGTGATTTTATAAAATCTGAATTAATTATTAGTGACATAAGGATATGGTAATTTTTTTCCTAAAGTAGTGATAACGATTATAAATTTTTAGTTTTCAGTGGTAGTAATAATGTAAAACGTCTAATCAAATTTAGAGTAAAAATAGGTAATACCACTTAACCCATCATTGTATTCCGAAACCACCAATAAGTTTTCGAATACTCATTTGCTTCTGTCAAAAGTCTCGCCTTGTTGCCTGATTTATCAGTTTATCACATTTCTAATGAAGGAAGTTTTTTAAACTTAGTTTTATCCCAGAAATATTTATGTGGTAACAGAGCATTGCATAGTTAAGCTGAGAAAATGGTTTATAAATATAATTGTCGTAATGATTTATTCAGTCACTTTCCCAGGTTTTGTATCCACACAGAAAAGCATACGTTGTTGGCCTTCATGAGTACCTACCACCTGCTGATAAAATGCTGCCTACCACTATTGGAAAATTCGAAATATTGAACTGGAAACTTTATATGTAATTTTCTGAAAGAGAATAAAATTAAATAGGAAGAGTTAATCCTATATACTTCCTAAAAAGCTTGACACGCACTTGAATTTCCTTTTCAAGAAGTTATCGAAATATCCGTCTTAGGTACTTAAAACAAGCAATTCAATATCTAATTTTGATTGCAGCTTAACTGCAATATAATTATTATCAAATAGCAGTTTGCACAATTAACAATAAGCTATGTTGTAACCAACTTCTCACATAGATTCTTAATTATTGTTAAGCCTCTTTATTAATTATGAAACTATAATATTAGCTTCAAAATTTTCCAACATGACAGGCTCAATAGAGACACCCTGTGTGAATTCCTATAAAAGGTCTTACAAAATATATATTTTTTAAAATTTATTTCATAACTAGAATACATTTCCCCGGGCAAGAAGACTGGAAGGAGGAGATTAAACTCGCCCTAAAAATCGTGTAAAATTTCATACGCATTTGTTTTGTAAATGCGTCTTTGCGCACCATGCCGTGCGCTATAAGCGGCTCTCGCTTAATAAGAAAGCAGATGATCATCACGAAGACAAATAATGGGAACAAATATTTAAGGTAATTGTCAAGATGTTTGTCGTACACGAAGCCACGCCCCTGATATGCAACTTCTGTAATCTCATGTGGCTACGTAGAGAAGCATAGGAAGTTTACCCTCGGGTTTCCAGTCTTCTTGTTCCTGGGATTCAAACCCGCACCCACGAGGAGCTGTTGCAAGCTATTACCGTATATCTAGCGCCTTAGCCCACTGAGCCATCGTCGCCTTCGATAAAACATTTCAGATACTTGGTACAAAAACAAGTTCCTTGTTCTTTTTTTTTTGAGGCCCCACTTTCCCCTCAGGATGAAAGTGAAGACAAAATTTCCAGTTTTTAGAAGAATTTGACGCATCTTTTTTTTTTCTCTCAGAGTCTTCTTTGGAAATTTTAATCTGCCCTCTAAAAGTTTATTGTGCAAATGTTGATTATATATTTATAATCTTTTCTTCTTTTAGATATATCTGGATTTTTCAACAGGTAGCATGTATCGAATTCGGTTATACGTCAAACATGTTATCTAAAGTTAGGTTAGCAACGGAAAGCACTTTCAATCGACCCCCCATCATGTCGGAAAATAGTACAACAGATCAATTTAAAATATCTATCGTTGACCAGCTGAAATTCGGCTTGACTGAATAAACCGAATGATATACATATTCCAATACACATAGATGTATTATGGATGTGTTTTCTGTATATCTGTAAATATAATCAATAAATATAGAGGAACTTGAACTTGATTGAAGAATATTGATAGTGTTTACACATAAATTTAAAGATTTACGGTCAAATTTCGACCAATGGGTCATCATTTATACGTTATCAAAGTTAATACCTTAATAAGTTTTCCAAATAAGTATCTGGAAAGGCCCAAGATATTAACATAGAAGCCGTGTAGTTGAGCCTTAATGTTGTCAAGTTCTTTTGTAATTATCATATTCAAGGGCAATATACATAGAAGTGACTGATTACCAATCGCTTAGTAATCAATAATCACAAATCATAATCTTGTGGACACGACTGATGCATCGCTTATCTCATTTGTGAAACTGACGTTTGTCAAATTAATTAATTTAATTCGAATTTTATTAGAAACATTTTAAATGAAAGAAGAATTATTTTATTTTCAATATAAATATTTATACTGAAAAATATTATGAAATAAATATTTCTTAAAAAACAGGACCGACTTTATTATTATTAGTTGTAATGAAAAATTTAAAATAATGTTAATTTTATTGATGTTTTTGAACTTGGTGCCAAACGTCTTCTATATACTCACAACGGTACCACTTGAAAATTAACAGTGTTAGGCAATTTTTCCCAGCAATTGAAAGTTTGAGGCAGCAAACTTAAAAGACCATATACGGCACCATTCAAACCGGAAACAAGTGAAAGGATGGAAGAACACTTATAAATCCGAAATATAAAATAAGTAAGGAGTCCTGAGATTATCAGATGCTGGCGTGAAAAAAAAATATTAATTTCATTGGTGCAGTTGCAGTCGAATTTATATTATTTTCCAATTCTTCAGTCCATCATCTAATACAGTCGGTCATAGTTTTCTAAAAAAAAGTATTGTACTGTCTGCATTATTATGGAGAATTTCAATTGTCACTGAAGAAATAATTAGGCAAAGTATTTGATTGTTTTAATGGAATATTTATATGATTTAAACCCCAAAGATATATACATAAGGGAAAATACCATGGATGAGGATGAGATTTTGTGGGACTTAATTGAATATAAATATATCGTCGCCACTAAATGTTTATTCATATTCTGGCTAAACGATTTTTATTGGCACACTGAAAAAAAAAAATGGTCGCATAACTTGATCAGACGATTTTTATATTCGATGGAAAGATGTGTGAGTGGACACACCAGATTTGTGTCTAAAACATTCAAGATAGTATGTACTTCAGCTTCTCTTTTATTCAAATAAATTTAATCTAACTTCTCGCTATTTTCCAAAAGATAATATATGTAATTAAGTGGATGTTTCGTTATAGAGAACATTTCTAGCAAACCACCATTACATTATTACTTCCCCTTGATTTGCCCGATAATCGACTAACATCGCTCTAAACCACCCCAAAGCCAAATGCTTGCTGACCACAGGAAAACAAAGGAATTCCTTGTCAAAGTGGTCTGAGATAAACGTAAGGGAATTACAACCGTGTACTTGGTTCCGCCTTGTTTTCATACACTTAACTAAGATTGGTAAAGACCGTGTTTGTACGAATTTCCTATTCGATTCCACACATCCAGTAGCGGTTCGTCTGATAGAAATTGGAAGGGAACAATGCCTTGGATGTATTTACTTTTGAAATTCCAACTTCATTATAAGTTTTGTAAAGTACTTGAACATTCTGTCAGCCGATTTTTTTCATATCAATTATATGCGGCCTAGTGCGAGTAGAATTCTCACACGAATAACTCTGCACCATTGTGCAGCAGTGACTAATTGATTCAAACGCGAATCTTCAAAATTTTATTTTTCCGGTCGGCAACGTAATGATAAATATTTCAAAATAAATTTATCACACGAATAAAACAAAATATCTTACCAATACAAGCTTAATTGATCAAATACACTCTCATGTTGTCGTCATTAACTTTATTGAATTTACCTCCTGTAGGTACTCAGTTTTAAATTTAACAGATGACTCTGCGCTGATAAATCCTCTTTTCATCCTTGTTCCTGTACGTACTGAAGAGGAATCCGATTAATGTCTTTCTCCTCTCTAAAGTGCATCTATCCACTTTGGATGGTGGCATTTCGAAACTGATAAATTGCCATGAAAAAGCCCGGAATTCATTGGAACAATATCGATAGAGTGAGTGGCTCGATATAATGAGTTTTATCGCTGAGGATCAGTTGCGTTATTTTATTTCTTTTTTTTTTGTTGGTTGTTGAGGAAAGAGAATTTATGGTGTGCAAGATTCTTACGATGGCTTTAGAGAAGATAATGGGATTTTGAGAAATGGAGGAAATAAAATTGTCTATTGTCAGAAAATATGGTTCAATATAAAATTATAAATCTATGATTGTGATACACAACTGATTGAAAATAGTTTCTCTGTTAGTGTAAATTATTTATGAAGCTATAAGTAGATTTTCCAACTATTTAAGAGTCCATCTAGTTCCGGTTTTTTGATTTAAGCCTAGGACAAAATACAGCTGGTTACTTAAATGGGTTATAAATGTTGAAAATATATATTTTTTTAAATTTGTCATCTTGGCAACTTATGTCCTCACTACTATTAAAGCAGAATCAAATTAAGCAAAGAACAAACATACTATGAAGCTTATGGAACATTGACTCTGTAGAGCATTGTCTTCGCCACAATCCCAGCCTATCATAATCTATTTCTCTATAAATTTATAAATTATAAATCGTATGTTCGTCCTATTCTGGAGTTTTCCGGCCCAGCATGGTGTCCTAATCTCAAGGGAGACATGGATAAATTAGAAGCAGTTCAAAGATCAGCTACCCGACTTCCGAATGGCTTCAATCGCCCCAGCTACCATGAAAGACTAAAAATATTCAGCTTAACCACTTTTTAGGACAGACGCGAGAGGGGAAAATTGATTATTGTGTACAGAGCCCTGCACAACAAATTTGGGACTGAATCATCGTCTTTGTTCCCACTCAATTCCAACAAACTGAGGGGTCATTGCTATAAATTACATAAGGAGAACTTCAAAACCACTCCTCGACAGATCTTCCTATCTAATCGAGTTTTTGAAGCTTGGAACCGTTCGCCCTCTGAGGTCGTTGACGCTGCCAGTGTGAATACCTTCAAAAATAAATACGATCAATTTACCAAGAGAACCAGTGTATACAAGTATACTGTCAACTGATATATTGATTATTTTTTGTAAATTTAGAGCTTTTTATAGACTTAGTCTCAGCTCCCATAATAATATTAATAATAAATTTCATCAAATATGAAAATATTCTGCAAGTTGTATAAACATTAATTTCCTTCAGGCTGCCTAAACAAACAACAATGACTCATTCAATTTTGACGTATAGGAAGAACCGTTTAGCCAGGATATGGATAAATAAAATAGAACATTTGACTGTTCATTCGAGCTTTTTCTTGCTTTTCCCCCAAAGATGCGCCTTGAGATGGAGGAAACGGGCTTTAGGATGAATATTTTGACCAAGTTCGATTTCAATCGTTAGAATCATTTACGCGCTACACTCTTAAGCAAAACACGTTTCTCGTCTGTTGCCTAGCAACATCTCTATCCAATATCACAGGTATCAATACCCTACAAAACAAAAAAGAAAGCAACAAAATCGGTCCATCCGTTGCCGAGATAATTTTGGCACAGACAGACAGACAGACCAATAGCTGGAAATATTTTTTTTATTCAGGGACCTCTGGAAGTTGGACATCTATTGAAAACCGTACAACGAAAATTTTATACTATTACTTTTCTTACTAGGCTACTAAGAGTAGCGGTAGGAAAGTAAAAATTGAATAAACGATTAAATTTAAACAGATTCCTGTCGTTGATTTATTTATCTATGAAAATGTATTTATTTAAATTGGATATTTCTTTACAACGAATTAATCCCCCTATAAAATCCTTGTATCCATTTACCATGCTTTCCGTAATACATACAAATGCACCAAACTCGACCAAACGGTTTATAAGGTCTACTCATATTTGCGCTATATTTTTCATTTTTCCAAGTAAGGGATTGGCCAAATTCTACTTATTTCATCATTATGTAATTTAAAGCAGTTAACATTAGACGCACAATCTATAATTATGCCAAATATTCTTGCTAATATTGCACTTGTATCTTCTATTCTAAAACAATACTTCTATCGATAATTTCGTCAAACATCAATGTGTAATTTAGCTGTTGGCCAACATAGTGACCCATTTCGTATTCTCTATATACTCATGGCGCCATCATGGAAAATATTTATACCTACCTACCTTATAGTTATAACCCTCAGTCATTTGTTTTGTGTACAAGTTCCATTGACATGGCTTTCAGGCGCAAGAGAAAAAATCTGGCATGCTTTGTTAAGTGCTCCAATAGCGTGACATACCACATAGCATAGGAGGTGTGAAAAATCAATTTTGTAGAATCTACGAGATCTTGCGCGAGTGTGTTTTTTTGTTGTTAGCGAAAGCTCAATAATAATTTCAACGAACAAAGAACCGGGTTCGAATATAGAAAATGAGCTATTTGACATTAGATCGTTACAGCGTTTTTGTTTGTGCTCTGTCTGATTGATTGGGTAGATAATTGGCTAGAATTGTTCAGGTTTTATTTTTGTTTTATGGCCTACTTCTGTTACCAGGATACGCGTTTATTATTATTATTATTATTTTTATATGTACTCACCTGCACGTTAAAAAAAATTATGACAACATATTTTTAATAGGTGTTTCAAGTAATTTGAATTAGATAAATGTGGGAATTTTCACTAAGAACTTCGTTTCGAATCTGTAGGTACTGGCGTAACGGTACTGTCTACTTACTTATGCCCTATTTGATTTTGTGTTGTATGATGTTCGCGCTACAGTATCGTCGTGTGAGCGTGGCTTTAAGAATTATGTCTATATATATCTTGGATTTCGGGAAGGCTATAGAGGCACGCCTCTTTTGAACCAGGAACCGTAACATTGGCCTTTAGAAATCAAATATTTATAGTATTGTGTTTTAGTTGGGTAAATTAAATCATGATTGTCTGTCTATAAGTTGTTAGTTCACATAGCCTTGTAGATAACGCAATGGAGAACATGTGCACTGTTGACAGATCTACCAGAAATTTGCCATTGTTGCCAGTTTTCATGCTTGTTTTAAGCTCCACTGATCTTTCGGAAGCATAATCTTCACGTTGCAATCTCTTTCAAAATTTCGATTTGTATTTTCGTATTTGATCTACCCGTTTGCTCAGTTTTTGACCGACTTCCCAGACTGTGTGTTTATTTTTCTTTTCTATTCTTATCCTAGCAGAACTGTCCAATAAATTGTTTTTATGGATATATCTTCTACTGTTTGTAACAAGTGTTCTATAATTTAATTCATTTCATTTAAAAAACTTCCACTTAACAGTTAAATAGAGAAAATATCATTACTTTTTCAATGATTTGCATATTCCAAAAGTGAAAAGGACATATATATGCACTGTGATTATCTTGAGGTGATTGAACTCAAGTTCAGCATACATTGATAAATATTGGGATTGTTAAGTATCGAACGATAAAAAAAACATTGAACGAAATACACAAATGTGGACTAATGTAATGATTCTAACAAATATATTTTTCAGCGTACCCAAAGAGAAGAATTGCTCTAGATGTAAGCAAAGTTCTCTAAATCTTAGGTAACTATGTTCAATTTAATCGAATTGGTTTATTTGAATCCTTTTCATTGTCTAACAATTCCACTTAAAACAGGTACCTAATCTATTATTTGGCCTTTCAGAAGGATGTTCCTTGAAATATTTACAACGAGGGTATAAAAATGAATAGAGAAGATACTGCTGTGAGTGCATGAAAATGATTTACAAATCTAACAGTGATTCTCTCGAACAATTTTTAGTATTGTCCGGTGATAAAAATTCGTGGGGCAGGATTCTTGACAAACACTTTCTCTAACGCTTTGACATGGGCATTATAATTGGTCTAGATATAAGTGAATTTTATGGTGCAATTCTGTAGTTAACTTTTGGGTCGGGAATTTAAAGTACGGTTCTGTTTGTCTGTTCAGTCCACAGCGAATATCTGTATGCTAATTTACTCTCAGTTTTACAACAACCCCTGAGCCCATCATAAAGCACTTTAAAGATCAAAACAATAAAATTCACTTATTTTTAGACAAATTATACATATCTGACCTTTAATTTAATACCTGATGCATGGCAAAATTATATAGGAGAGGAAAACCAAAATCTCCTCTGCACGCCCTTGCCAGAGATGACAAGATTGGGCCAGGTAGTGTCGCATATTCGAACACCATGCAATGTCCTCTAAACGTTCATGGAGTTTTTATAACAAGAGAACTTGGGGATATAGTCACAATTTTTTAAATTATGTTTTTCATATTTCGGACATATTACTCCTATACCTAAATTAAGAACATACTCGATAGGAACGCGCCCCCTGTTTGCCGGACTATAAGTGTGGGAAAATCGAAATGGTTATAATCACACATAGTCGCGTCAACTATCTACAACTGCTATAATGGGTTGGTGGATGATGATTCCGAGGCTATACCGATTTGAATGTAGAATCTGCACACTAATACAATTCTCTCTCAATAGCCTTCGAGTTTTGTTTGCAGAATTGTATGGCAGTGGTTGGATATTATTACGATTTCATGGATTTCATATGGAATAGCAAAATATTGTGGAAATGTGGAAACATTACGTTTCTGAATAACATAATGGCATATTTTTGTTCAATTATTCATTTGACTTCAAATACATCTGATAGATCTTGTTGGCAAGAGGAGGAAATATTTGTCTATGATTTTTCTGGAGGTTGAAATAACAATGTGTCGACATAAATACACAGGTAGCTCATGCATCCCCTTCCTAATGTATAAACAGAGAAACAGTATCCAGATATAAAGTAGTCACCATATTTAAAAATAATCTCCTCTAAATCGTTGTTAAATTACGTACATACCTTCCAAGAAATCATGAAGAAAAGGATAAATTATTTTTGCTATTTTCCAAGGTTTGTTGGCACTCATACAATTTGTATACATTATTATGTTACTACTTTTTCAAGAATATTGCGTTCACGGATGATTATATAATTTGGCATTGTTAATGTTTATATGTAGAAGTAAAGCAGAAAGCTTAAATCCGCTAAAATCAATTTATAATATGTGTTATAAATACCATACATTTCATCGAAAAAAAAAAGTAAATTCACGTCTACCAGCCATTTATATGTATCGATATATCGGACATTCTTAAGGAATCGGTTGAAAACAAATTGGTTTTAATATTTTGAATAGTTCTGGAATTATGAATTTTATTGTCGGTTTATGCATGGTGCTTTTTTGACACAAAAATTGTCATTAGTCAAAAATTATTGCAGATTCTAGAATTCTAGATGCTTTATGTAGATGGTTTAGTGGCTGATATAAAAATTAAGGTACCAACAAGTGTAAGTCTTAAACAAAAAGTTTGAAATTTTGGAAAAAAAAGAGTGCCGAAAAGAAATTATTTGAAATTATAAGTATAGGTACATAAAATTTTATCATAAATTAAGATATATATCCCACTATGCAGAATTTTCTGTTCTTGAATCTTGTCTAATAGCAAAAACATAATTAGCGTTTATTAGATGCGTCTCATTACTTGCCTGGAACTGAAAAGCAAATATCCATATCAACTATGTAAGCGACATAAATTGTACTTCATGATCATGATTGTACCACGGATTATACATGATATATATATGGATATAAAGAAAATTTAAAGATCATGCAAGATTCGAAACTACCACAAAAATGTTATATTTTGCTTATTCTTAAGCTAGATAGGATAATGAATGACTATTAACATTAATTACCCACTCTTAAAAGCAGGTAATAATTTTTTGGAATGTTACTATTATACTTATATTTCCGATAATTCTGAAATTCTTACTGTCTTCAATAGACTTATTTATACACCAGTTATAATAATACGTAATACCTACCAATTCACACTTCCATCCATTTTCAAAACTGACTTGATATACCATCATGTAACTATTCCAACAATATCTCTAGGACACAATAATTTCTAATTGTTTATCTTACTCTAGACTGTAGAATCTAGAACATCCTTCATGTAATTATATATGCATATTTTTAGAATGTCTATAGACAGTTTAGATATAGAAGAAAACATTATGGAGGAGCTTGCACTCACCCAGGGATAATCCTGTATATATGTAAAGAAAACGTGCAACTGCAATCATCTCTAATTTAGATGCAAATCGTCGAAGATCTTGGTGCCATATCTCTGGCAATTTCATTTCAAATTAGCATACGTTTATTTTATCCTTCTCATAGACGAAGATGGAGTGAATGAAGGTGAGAGAGATGGATATATCATAGAAGTAAGAGAATCAGTGTAATGTAAAATATAGCGTCGTCGTCTTGTCTTCATGAGATAGATTGGAGAACTGGTGAGTTTCTACGTCGGAATTGCATTAAGTAAATCACTTCGACGGTGAAGCGGCTGAGAACATATCGTGTGTGGGAAGTATATTGACTTTTAAATAAATGATGTAAAACGAAAAGATAAGGTAATGTTGATATTGAATCCTTCAGTGTCGCTATCTTTTGGCGCGTTCTGGATAAGTAAGTAATATAAGTTGCAAGATAGGACTATAGCGCAAACAGTGACTTTACGGAACCAATATTGTCTACTATTAATTCATATTATGTTAAAAAATGATCAAATAGCATTTTCACTGGTAGACATTCTTATGAACTGCCACAATTTGTATGATTATTATAAAATTATGACACAATGTTATAGGAAGCCGTTGTACACTTCTGCCTGCCGGTCTTTTATTGATTTTACGGGATTAAACTACAGGTTGCAATGAGAGGCTCGACCAAGAATTAAATATGTTAATACTCATAAAAAATTGTTGAAATAAATAAACGTGATTGATTGAGCTGTTTTCGAATAGATATGATCTAATCTCCCAGACTTTTAATAGTTTAGTCTTAATTTGAATCGCTACTTAGCAATTTGCAGTATATTCGAGCATCTGATAATACATTTTCCATTGCTTCTCCTCGGCGATTCTTTCTTTCCTGTCAAATAAATAAATCTTGAAGTACGTCCGCACATGGTCAATATATTGATCAATATATCCACCAAAACTGATATTGATCAATAAATTGACGGTGTGCGGCTTGTATAATTATTGTAATGTTCGGTTGTCAATCGGATCTATTAGCAAATGATATTATGGATTCAAGCCTTCTTTGACATGGTACTATTTACTCACAGACTGTCTATGTCATGCAGTGGGCTCTTGAAACCACCTACCTATCGTACTTTTCTAAATTTGGTCACAAATAGACCGTTCTATTGATATCAAATATTATTAAAAACAGGGGTTATAATCCTTCCTGAATATTTAAAACCCTCAAATCTTCCGTGCGAGACGAACATTCGGGTACAATGAACCATAACAACCCTGTGAAATATATGCAGCTAACTACTTTTTGACTGCCTCCATTATTCACTAGATCCAAAGCAATTGCTCTGTACTTTACCTTTGTTCGAACCAGTAGACTGTTCGCCCCCCCCCCCCGAAATGGAGTCGAGTGCGATTCAACTTCGAGCTACGGAAAAGGCTACTTTAATTTGCAAGCTGCCTGCCATAATCGTTTCTGAAAGCATACTTCACTTGAAAGTTTCCGTTTTCTTGAAGTAGTGATTTTAGTATGATAACATAACCTTAACTTTAGTTTGGTGAATATTGGTGATATAGTAAAATAGTAAGCTAAGAAGTTTGTTAATTTGTTTTTATATTTAATCGTTACAAAGCTGAAAAGAAAGAAGCCCAAGATCACATCATCAAATGAGGTATATGAAGATTTTGTTATTTTCGACCTTCTTCACCAGAACGACGGAGGTGATGTCACCTGTATGTTTGCTTTTTAGGTAAATTTCATATAGAAATGTACCTATTACGATCGTTCGCACTGTTGAATTTCGAATGAACTTAAATATTTATAAATATGATCTGTCCCTACGACTTTTGTTTGAAATATTTTACCCTAAAAAGGAAATAATAAAAATTAAACACGGGGCTACGAGCCATCGGGATTTTTTTATGTATTATTGGAAAGAGGAGAAATGATCCCATATTGAAAAAAAAAACACAACGTCTCCTTTTCCTGAAAGCCGCCCCCAACTTTTTTTATTGAAAATTCTGTTTGGCACGTTTAAATGAAAGATTATTTGAATTGGATATTTTTCAAAAAAATCAAAGGCTTCCAAGTTACGGCACTAAGAATGAGCAAGATTTTTAACGCTATATTTTGATTTCGCTGAATATAAGTGTAAGTTCAACAATTTTAATGACTAATAGAACTGTCAAAAATGTGAAATAAATATTTAAAAAAAATAGCACCGACTCTCTTAGTTTGTGCACCGAAAAAAGTAACATAAACCCAATTCTATTGGTGCTTTTGAAGTTCGTGTCAAAAGTCTTCTATTTACCCACAACTGCATCACTTCAAAACTACCGGCAACAATAGAATTAAACATATTTATATCTTTTCAGTGCACCAAATAATCTAGTCCTAATTTTGCTATTTTGTATTCTGATTTTCCTGGATCATAATATCATCTTACATGATTTCTATTTTTTTCATAACTATAACTTTTTAGTGCGGTACTGGAACGAAATATAACTCAAAGTTAACAGGAAAATCCGGTGAAACCAATTTTCATCAGTTGTTATCTTGAATACTTCTTTTGAAAGATTCAGAGAGTATTGAATTATGATAATGATAAAAAACCTTTCGGAAAGAATAAACGCTTTTATAGTTTATGAGTGATTTTATTATTTGGGAGATGAGTTTGTAACGTCGGGGTCGCCTTCGACAACTATTAGCTGTTTTATTTTACGGAATATGAGAGGAGGTATTACCAATTAATGCTACGTCCCAAAAGCCTGCAATAACATTTTTTTATCGAACTTCTTTTATCTTTTATTGAGATATTTATACATATACAGGGTGTCTGCGTTTTTTGGCTGTAATTTAGTTTGGCCTATTATTTCCTGGCGCTCAATAAGAAACCAATTTGCTGACAATTAAAAAAAGTTACCGACTTCAAAAAAAGGAGAAGTTATACAATTCGGTTGTATGTTTGCTTTTTTTATTGTTATGGCTGGCTGTTCGTGCGTTTGGCATAGTAAACGTACTCCGATTTAGACGATTTTTGATTGATTTGAAAGGGGAGTGTTGAGAAATGGTCCGGTATTTAGAAAAACTCAAATCCGATATCCCATTTCCTTCAAAAACCGCAATTTTTCAAGAAAATTGAAAATCCGAGACGGCAGAATTAAAGAAAATTCCATATCCGGAAATGTTTAAATTGGACATTTTTAAAAATAATCATAGCTTTCCGCGTTACAGTCTGAAATATGTGTTTCAGCTATGTGGAAGGGGCAAATTTTTCCGAGAATCGAAAATTCGAGATTTGAAAATTTGAAAGGGGACCATATCCGAAAACGTTTGAATTGAACCTTTTTTAAAAAGAGTTACGGTTTCCTCGTTTCACAATGGTAAAGTCTGAAATATGTGATATGCGTATTTGCGCTATGTGGAAGAGCAATTTTTTTTCGGAATTGAAAATCTGAGACGGCCAAATTAAAGAAAAGGTTATATGTACCTAGCAACATTTAAATTAAGTTATGGTTTTCAAGTTACAGCAGTAAAGTCTGAAATATGTATATTTGCGCGATGTTTTGAGACATGAATGTTACACTCAAAAATGTGAAATAAATATTCAAAAAAATACTGTACCGACATTATTATTTGTTGCACTGAAAAATACAAAATAATATTAATTCTATTGGTGCTGGTGCTTTTGAAATTGTGCCATTCTAGTTTGTTGTTGTAGGCTCCAACTCCAAAAGAACCAGCACCAATAGAAATAATACCAATTTTTTATAAAAAATATTTATTAAATTTAGCATTGAAAAACAATAACCGACAATTAAGTATGCGGCAGACTTCTAGAAAATTAAATGTATCTAAAACCAAAATATGGAACACTTTAATTCAAAACGTTATGCATCCGTGCCATTTACAGTCTGTACACGAACTGCAACCGGAGATGCTGAGAGGCGTTTAAATTTTTCTTGATTGGTTATTAAATCAAGCGTGAGGAAATATGGAGTTCCGTAAAAAATTATATGGACGTGGTATTATACTTCCACAATCTTCACGTTTGGACTACTGACAATCCACGTCTTATTCGACCAAAATGAGATTCCAACAAGAATTCAGTGTAAATGGTTGGATATGAATGTTTGACGATTTTTTATTGGCACCTTTCATTCTGTTCAGTAGAAATTCGTTTTCAACTTTTGTTGCCGGGTAGCAAAGATTAAACCAATTTTTTCAATTATATGGATGGCTTTCCTATTATTCTTTGTTGGTGCGGAACTGACTGAATGCCAATTACCCTCAGAGGTGTGAGGAACTTGGAGGTCCAGTTAGGTGGCCTCCTCGATAGCCTAGCACCCTTGAAGTTTTTTGTTTGGGTGTTTATTTAGGAAGCAGGTTACGCCTGTTAATTTGCACGAGGAACTTCTGTGACGAATCCGAAATGCTGCTCTTAGAATAACTCCACATTTCAGACAGCTTCTGTGATTTTATATCTGTTTATTGAATATGTTTTTTTTGCATAGGTACCTTGTTAAATTTTGGAAAAAGTTGTAGTTTTCAAACTATGAAAAAAGCAGTGGCGTACCATATTTTATTCTCAATTTACCAAATTGGTTCCTTATTGTGGCGCCACTGGAAAGAATAGGGCAAATTTAATTTAGTGAAAAGATGAGTAGGTATTAAGTATTATTGAAGACAAAACTGACAAGTTTCAAAAAAGTTGAAAAGGTGTTTTCATTTTACGTAAAAAATACAATTTTATTTTGAATTTGAACACACTGTTTTTTGTTAACAATGACTTTTACTACAATTTGTGGAAGCCCTGCTACAAAAAACACGGATGCCCTGTTTAAGGTAGGTACATGGATAAATCCAAGAAATGCTCGTTTAATATAATGTCACAGTATTAAAAGGAAAATATAAAGATGATTAGGTTTTCTGCAGCCAGGCCCCCTTGCTTTATACCTAGTAGACGTAGCCCCAGCAACCCCCAATTTGCAAGGTAATCTCTGCCCCACAACTTGGAATTACATAACAACTTTACTGTTGTATTATTCATAATATATATATATATTCCTCCTTGTCGACTTCAAGTCTGCAGTTATTTGCATGTACCATCTAGCCAGACTCCACTAAGCTGAACCACTCACCTACCTACGTTTACCTCGATGGAGCTCTGGAAATATACTAACAAAAGTGTAGCTATGCTTATTTATTCCGAAATTTGATTATGGAGCAACCGTAATGGTGTAATGTGGAAAATAAAGAAAGTTTTGTTCTCTTACAGTGTGTCCATTTGACGTTGCGGGGTTTTTAGAAAATACCGTGACGTTGTCCACGCATCGATATCGTTTTGTCTCTATAATCCATAAAATTGACATTTTGCATGGACAACAAGGAAAATCTCCGATAAGATGAAGTAAATATTTTGGCCTTTGTGAAGCAAATCCAAAAAGCAATCAATTCTTTTAAGTACTTTCAGCTCAACAAACATCAATTAAAAATTCGTCCCAGTATGGTCAGTTAAAACAAAAAGAACCACTGTTGGTATCTTTGACCGACAAAATACACAGAAATATTTGAAATTATCTAAAAGTTAGATATATATTATATATACCTAGCAGAATGAAGCTCCCGTACATAACGCGCAAATATTGCGAACGTATCGAGGGAATAATTTAGATGAAATGAAAGAAACATACTGATGACCTACAGGGATTTTTGAAGTATTTGTAACAAACAACATAACAACAACCGAGAAGCTCCGTGATTCCATTAAAACTTGGACTCACTCTACTGTGGAAAAGAAGGACAACTCTGTTCTTGTACAATAATTGTGCATAGTCTCTAAAAGTTATGTTTCACCTTTTAACCATTTTGAATTCTTTCTGCTTCCATGAATTCAGCTAAGTTGTTTGGATATTTTCGAGGAAAGTTTCGCGCTAATTTAAATACTGGTCCCTTATTTACCAAAAAGAGAATGGAGAGTGTTTGAAGCAAATTCTGTTTGTGTCTGTGTAGAAATTGGGGTGAAGGATCTGATGGAACAGCGTGCTGAAACTTGGGATGGAACATGTTCTCAAAAAAAAATCTTTCGAAGAATGTTTGTTATATGAATTCGGGAACGAGTTGAAGAAAATTTGATGATAATCGGGCGATTATTTCAATTTAATTAAATTCTGGAATTATATTGGGACTTTTATAATTTTAGTGTCTAATCTAAAGATGTCGGTCCTAGTTCTTTTTTGTTATGTTATTTATTTCACATTTTTGTGTGATCATAATAAATAAATCAGAAGCCGCTCAGACAGTGTAAAAACCACTAGTATGCAAGAAAACGCAAATGATTCTAAGAAAAATTACACACAATGTCCTGACCATTCTTCATGTTTTTCATCTTCTTTTATTATCAGTAATCTCAATAATTAGAATAACAAATTTTATTTATCAATAATTGTGTTCTGTATGTAAAATATATTCTCTGTAATGTTGTTATATAAAATATATTGTACAAAAAATTGACCGACTTTCTACCTGGTGCTTTGAAAAATATCAAATAATATTAATTCTATTGGTACTGGTAATTTTGAAGTTGTGCAGTTGTATTTAAATTGAAAACTCTTGGCAACAACTTCAAAAGTACCAGCATCAATAGAATTAATATCATTTGATATTTTTCACTATCGGTCGGTCCAGTTTTTGGTAAATAATATTTATTTCACACTTTTTAGTGTAACACTAGTCATGAAAATCGTTGAACGTTCACTAATACCAAAAAAGATAGTACTTATCTTATTACCCTTGTAGATTCTTTTCGGATACCTACTTTTTATTATTTAGAGATCTCAAAAAATGAGGGTGGAAATACGCTTATAGCAGACTTCACTGCTGTAACTCGAATACTGTAACTTCATTTTAAAAATGTCAATTTTAAATGTTGCTAGAAATCATCTCTTTTTGGCCGTCTCATATTTTCGGTTTTCGAGAAAAATTGCCCCCCCCCACCTCCTTCGTTGGCGGTTTATGGAGGGAAGGTGATTTCGGATTTGAATTTTTCTAGATATGGACCATTTCTCAATTCTCCTCTTTCAAATAAATAAAAAATCATCAAAATCGGAGTACGTTTACTATATACAGCGTGAGCACAAATAAAAAAAAATAAAAGTAAATAAAAGCTGATAGTCGAATTGTATACCTCCTCCATTTGGGAAGTCTGTCAAAAATAGAACTGCACTGAAAAAATACAAAATAATGTTTTGTCTTTGTACTGGTCATGAAGTTGTGTTGCTATAGATATATAAAAATCTTTTGACACTAACTTCAAAAGTGCCACTACCAATAAAATTAATATTATTCCTTATTTTTCATTGCACTAACTGATAAAGTCGGTCTTAGTTTTATTTCACAATTTTAAGTGTAAATCGTTGCAATTTCACTTATACCAAGGAAGATAGTACTTTGCTAATTTTATTTTCAGAGATATCAAAACATCATGGACATACACATATTTCAAATTTTACCACTGCTGCAACTTGGAAACCGTATTTTTTTAAATGTCGAATTTAAATGTTGCTACATAGTATTGTCTCTTCTTTAATTTACAGTTCTTATATTTTCGATTTTAGAAAAATAATGTCCTCTCCACATAGCGGAAACACACACATTCCAGCCTTTGTCACTACGGTAACTCGGAATTCAATGATTTTTTTGAAAAATGTTCAATTTAAACGTTGCCGGATATGGTCTCTTCTTTAATTTTCTCGTATGAATTTCTTGGTACGAGGGACATGTTGAATGTCGATTTTTTTTTTCATTGGGACCATTCCTACACTGAGCACGTTCACATTAAAAAAAGCATCCAGACAAAAAGACGAATTGTATACCGCCTCCGTTTTGGAAGTTGGTCTACAAACAGGTTCGTTGCCATGGAATCTACAACCCTTCGTATATAACTCGCTTACCTTATGCTCTACGCGACTATAGATTTTACAAGAATGATTACTTTAGTATTAAGAAATATATCATGAGCCATTTTATAGAAGTACCCGTATCTCTGAGATTCGATTATTAATCAATTACTTTAGACTTAAAGCTTTTATATTGATAAACAACTTGATAATAGATATATTTTGAATTTTTAGCAGCCGTTTCTGAAATACTGAAGTCGTACGACTTGAGTCCTAACTCCAAAACCTTGAAATTTATCGAGTAGTTTTCAAGAGCAAATGTTTTTAAAACTCGTTAGTCGGTAAAAAATTACAAGGTTCTTGGCAGAGTCGTAACTACAAATAATAAAAACATTGCATAAATAGCTGAAAATAGAATTATTAAGGATAATTTCTTAGTTATTTGAATTATTGGGATTATTGATGAGGGTTAAAAACACACGACAATGTATACTTTTATATTTTTTCTTAGTATTCATTTGCGTTTTCTTGCGTGATAGAATTAAGATCTAGTAGAAGTCTTCTAGAAACTTCTACACGGCCCAGTAGGCGTCTGATTTATTTATCATGAAAATTGCGAAATAAAAAACTAGGACCGACTTTATGAGACTATGCACTAAAAACAATGAAATAACAATGCATAATGTAAAAATCATAAAGTTTTGAAGTAGATCAAGAATCTTCTATTGCTGATAATTATCTTCAACATCATTATGATTATTACATTATGTATTGCTATTTTTTTATTCATTATGTCTCATGAAGTTGGTCCGTGTATTTTCTTAGAAGTTATGTATCATGACATTTTGTCCTTAGGCGCCGCGTCTAGCCCTGACCTATTCTATCTGACACACTAGATTAGAAGCTTTGCTAATGGGTTGAATTGAAACCACTGACTAGGTTCTATTTTATGTCTACTAAATTGTAATAATAAGTTGTTTTTTTTGTTTCAGGTAAGTTCACCTACCTTTTTCATATTTATGATTAAGTAACTTACATCATGTTGTTTCATGTAGGTAAGTATACACATTTTTTTAGAAAGAAGTGTTATAGCTGGCAAGACTGTTGTGTAAATTGATTAAATATTTGACAAACTTTATGTTTAAGTAGACAAAATTTTCAATGACCTTAGCCACATAAATCGAATACTGTTGGGGCTATTCTGTAAACAAAACATTTATTTTTAAAGCCAATTGCAAATAACGTTCCATAAATCTAAAAAGCTATTCTGTAACCTTCATTCGATAATTATAAAGCTTAGGTTAGGATCTTGACAAAAGCTTCAAATAATTTAAAAATTACCAATTTTTCAAAATGTTTCGATGGCAGCTTTGCATCTCTCTGATCAGCATATAGATATTCCTGAAGTGTCCTACAAAATTGTCCAAAATATTCTCAAAGCGAAGCGACCTCTATGTACAGGTTAGCCACCTAGTCATTATAAATTCAAAGTATAAAGAATGGAGTAGATAAACAATTAATCACACTATGGATTATTTTTATGCTCAAGTTCATTATTACCTTGAGATGGAAATCTAAAATCGCTTTTGATTATTTATTTTATCAATCAGCAGCAACCAAGTCTCACAAGAAATTAGTTTAGACTTCTAAAATTCTACGTTTAAGTCTCATTACAATACGAGTCTCAGGTCAATCTCCAAAATATACTTACTACTTTCGGTCATCGGTTCAGATTGAATGAAACAGTAACAGACAAATAATGGTTAAAATAACTCATTCAGACTTCTATGATTCTCAAAGTCAAATGCCTTTATGGATGGGAAAAGAGGAGGAGATTATTTCAACATAATCTTAAAATTAACACAAGCGTCGATAACTGTGATCACTTGCCATACAAAACAGCGTGTTCCGTGGCACCTCGGAAAAGATTTACCGGAAGTATTTAAATTAGTTCTTATCGGATGCGTTAGATATTGAGCTTACAGAACAGCAAATTACGTTAATATATATATTAACGTCCGATAATTTTTAACAGAATATATCATTTACGTCAAAATTCACATTTTCCGCCATTTCCACGTAAATAATCTCTACGTACACTCAAAACTCTACTACGTAAAGGTGGGTGTTTAATGTGAAAATATTAGTTCGGCCTTTATTTCACGTGAAATAAAGTGTTTGCTGAGAAAGACAGAGAGAAGTAGAGAAAACTAGGAAAATTCGCGACCATATTTTCACCAAATGGCCGACGCTATTAAATTTGATGCATTTATATGTACGACGCGTGAGACCGGTGTTCCCTTTCAAAGGAAATAGGAAACTCTACTCGGTATATCTCTGGTCCTCTCAAAACACGGTTGCGATGGATGGCGTTATTTTGTTGGCGGTTTTATTTTTGCAATACGAACATAACTAGGTACGTATAGCTACACATGTGCTCTTTCTCTCTCTCTTTAGAATATTGTGGGAAAAATTGTTCCTCTGCTATATATGGATATGGACCTTTTACATTGGATTTCGTGGCTTGAATTTTGTTGTAGTTTCTCTCTGTAAGAGGGCTTGCAAGGATCATGTTTGGATTCTATTTTCAAATCACACACTCACATATTATATTGCCAGATTTTGTTTTTCTCGTAGAAAACTCAATTTATGTTTTCGGCCTCATGTCAGTTCGTCCGTTTGTCAGCTCTATTTTTCTAGTTACTCAAATTATAATAAGCGAACGTATTGCGTAAATGAAAGAATTCTGATTTAGTCGGAAAAAATAAGGTATAAGAGGTCCCACACTTGGATAACCACTTTTCTAAGTTATAGGCATCAGTATGTTCAAATAACTCAGGTCATTAACTCACAGAAGATTGTTGCAAACTAAAATATAAAAACGGGTGTCCCTCAGGGACGAATTATGTAACAATGGCTTTAGATAGGGACTGTGTATCTGCATTTTATGCAGATAATGCCTGATGTAGAACACTATCTGAAAAATACAATTTTTTTCTTCAACTTTGAATACCAGACAAAAAATTATTTCATATTACCTTTAAAAAGACGACAAAAATCTCCATTTAGTTTGGGTGTAAAAATATCTAACTTTCAGATAACCTTAAACAGATCAATAGTCTCACCTGTTTCAAAATGTATCTTCGTATTTATTCAACAAATAAGTGTTTCTACCCCATTGAAGAGTTTTCAAACTTGTAATTAGTGAAATCAATACTCGATCTACGAACAAAATATTCAAACATAGACAGCCGTACTCTCTCAAATCTTTATTCCGTTATAGTTGACTTTTTTTGTTAGTTGCTAACAGTTTTAGTATCAAACTTAGCTACCTAATTAGTATCGAACTAAGATTAGATTATAAATACGGCTGGAAATCTTCAAAGATACTGAGCCAAATACTGAGAAAAACACAGAAAATAAAGGATTTTTATTATTTACTACGAGAAGTTGGAATTTATCATAGAATAGAAATATTATTTTTGGATTGATTCTAACCGAGCATTGTTCTAGAATGTTGGTGTACAAATTCACAAAATGGAATATTTTTTGCTAATTATTGTCTAACTAGGCAGTTCTGGCCGAAAGAAGCTACAAAAGCACTAAATAATTCTTCTTGTTACACAATGCAGTTTTTAAAGTCCAACTGGACCGCTTTTAGGACCAACGTTTTAAACAATCATCTTTTAATCAAATTAAGATTATTAAGTATTGATTGGTGCAGATTTTTTGGGTTCAGAAAGGAATATTTTATCCATATTTCTGTAATCTATTTGAATATTTCTACATTTCTCACTCCGTTCATATGCCTTTATAGAAATACGTAGATGAATCGATAATTCGCGACAAACTCCTAAGATATCCACTCAATTCTCATAATTGAAAATACTTGGTGACCTAATTTTTTGTTTTGTTGAAATAGATTTGTCCCTCGATTCTGTATTGGAATTATTTCCAATTACTTAGTGAAATATGCAAAGCCTGCACTAATCCAGTCTCAATCCAGCGGCATTTTATTCGATATTCGAACCAGTGTCGACGATGCAGAACACTTTGGATAGAGACTTATCTGTCTACCTCTCTCTCTTTCTCTGTTCGGCAAAGTACTTAAGATCACTCAGGTGATTTCAAATCAATTTGCTTGGTAGAAAATTCAATTCGGGTATGCCACAACCTGCATTCGTTGTCTCGGTCGCGCCATATATTTTTTGTGAGTATTTTCATCGAGATTAGAGCTGCCTTGAAGCTCTTGCGCATCAACTCAAAATAAATACATTTACAATGGACGCGACGGGGATAAGGTTAAGTCCTTTTTGACACGTCTGCTGCTGTTGCACTCCTACATATCGAGACTGGTTGCAATTCAAGGCAGACACCTCTTTGTCAAGTGGATAAAGAAGAAATGGATGAATGAATATCTGTATGGAGAAAATATGTGTGAATGCTTTCGGCTGTGAGAATAAATATGTATTCGCTATGTATTTAATTGCCCATTTTTTTACAGTATCCGGAGTACCGACAAATCAGGTAAACAAAGTCAACTGTTCATGAATGAATGAATGATGTACCTATATCTTCGTATACTTACTTTCTCTAAGTAATTGAGAATATAGTTTGTGTCACGAATGTTGACGTCTGCCTTGAAAACACGAAAACTGGATCAATTCAACTGACGGGAATAAATCAGTGGCGTAACGATTTCGAAATAAGATATGGTACCTATTTAAACATTTTTAAATGCTTTAAGTTCATAGAATTAGGGAGAAAAAAATATCGACTGATTGCAGCAGACAAAATAGAAATTTATTGCTTGAGTTATAAAATAAAAATGTATGCATCTGAAGTATCTGAAATGTTACATTGACTTAGTGACTCCTTTGAAATAAAGATTGCGTTGCCTTTGGACATACGTGCAGCGCCCTAACGTAGTAGAGAATTTCATGATAATGAGATGTGATGTACGTAGCTCGTGAATGATTACACACAATAGCCATCATTCGTGAAAAAAACTATAAGAACGATAATCCCATTTGATAATTCAAAGAAATAAAAATTTAATAATAAGCTAATTAATATTGTCCTGTGATGTGATTGGAATAATTTCAGCGACTCATTATTTTATTCTTTGTGATGTTACATTAAAAAATGTTTTTGAGCATGACAATATAATACTGCATACTACTTGATGAAATGCAGTAATGCTCGTTTTGACGTATTCACTAATGTAATGCTCAAATCCGAGATGTTACATTAGGGTGGGTTATCACCAGAAGCATTCGCTTGTTATGTAACATTCTAAAAATTGCTTTTGAGTATGACGTTATAATTCTACATTAGTTTAACATTCAGTATGCTCGTCTTGATGTATTCCCTCATGTAATGTTACATTACACGCGCCAGCTCCCGGTGAAAATTTAGTTTTGGCTACTCTTTTCTAAGTTTGAGTGCAACACCAAACTCTACGTCTTGACCTTATTAATATGACGAAACTGATGCCTAAATCGATACCTGATCAAGAACTAAATTTTTAAGCATCTTTTTAAAAAAAATAGTTCAATCCTACTGCTGTGATTCAATCCCTTGATAAATTTGATTTGTTTTTCAATAGAATAAACTATTCCAAGAATGAACAAGAACATAGAAATCCTGGCTCAACTTCCAAGTAATTTCACAGCTAGATCGCGTGCTGAAGGATTAGATTAAACTCTAAATATATCTACACTGCATTATTAGAAAATGTTCCAAGTCTATTATATCTTTATCGATTTCAATCAGGTACTCATAAGAGAAAACACTTTTGAAGTCATAACATCAGCAAAAATGTTGGCAGGGAAACGTGTCAATATCGATCGGTTATTTTATATAAATCATACAGTCCTACATAGAAGAAGCTAAGCTACAATACTTATTACATCATTGATCTTAATGAGTAAGAAAATCATTTACTTACAAGGAACTCAAGAAGTTATGGTTCTATATTTTTGATCGTTTACATAAAACTCAAGTGGTAATTATATCTAATACATTCCCGTCTCTATCAAAACACGCCTATGTTAGACCTTTAGCAAAATGTAATAATCCAACTGAATTGTCTGATTTAAGACCAATCAGCATTCTTCCAATTCTCTCGAAAGCGTTCGAAATGAATAGGTAACGACATATATTAGTATGACTAATCTTATGACAGATGTTCAATCTGGATTCCGTCCCGAATACAGTACAACCACAGCAATGAGTCTGATTACAGACGATATATTCAAAGCAATTGATAAGGGAAAATTGACCTGTCTCGTTAGATTACACTAAGGCTTTTGATACTTTGGATCCATCTGTTCTGGGTAAGAAAATGAAATATTTTGGCTTTTCTGAAGGTGCAGTCTTACTCCTGCAGAGTTATTTAACTGGACATATTCAAACTGTCATTTTTAATGGTGGACAATCCTTGTCCTTAAGACATCACGGAGTTCCACAAGGTTCTGTCTTGGGACCTCTTCTTTTTGCTCTACTGTAACATATTGCTGTTGCTGATGGAGCACAACAAAATGTTCAAGGTGTTGTTGATTTACCTGTTTATGTTCAAAATAACTTCCAATTGCTCAGAGCTTTAGTAGTACCTTCTCTCACTCATAGTTTTATCTTTGGAAGTGATTTTGCTAGACAATTTTCTTTAGTGGTTGACTTCCGTAAGAATACCTGGATACCTCAGAACGATTCCGTATCTTATCTTCAAGATTTTAACTACAAAGTTAATTCTCTTTTCTCTCTTGACGATTTATCTTCAGCACAAAGTAAAATTGCGCAATCCATCATTTATTCCTTCAAAGAAATTTCTAGCAACACTCGAATTGGTAGGACCAATAAAATTTCCATGCACATTGACACCGGTGATGCTCTGCCTTTTAAAAAGAAACAATATCCTATGTCTCCATATATGCTCAAAACTTTAAATAAAGAGTTGGATGAGATGATTAAATTGTAGTTGAACCATCCAATAGCCCCTATTGCTCTCCTGTTCTCTTAGTGAAAAAATCCAATGGAGAAATGAGATTTTGCTTTGATGGACGCTACTTAAACGAACAGACTAAGCATGATAGTTACCCATTACCTAACATAGAAAGGATCCTTACCATGTTGCGCGGTGCTAACTATATATCTTCAGTGGACCTTAGGAAAGCCTTTTGGCAGATTCCACTGGATAAAGATTCTCGAGAAAAGACTGCTTTTTCTATTATGGGTCGTGGTCTCTTCCAATTTACTTCAGTCCCATTTGGATTAACCAATAGTGCCCAGGTTCAACAACGTTTAGTTGATACTTTATTTGGACCTCGTTACGAGCCCAATATTTTCTGTTACCTAGATGATATAGTAATTATTTCCTCGACTTTTGAAGAGCATGTTAAACTGTTGAAAGAGGTTAAGAACATTCTGGAAGAAGCAAACCTTACCATCAATATTGACAAATGTGAATTTTTTAAAACATCCCTTAAGTTTTTGGGTTATATTGTTGGATCAAATGGTCTAAGAACTGACCCAGAAAAAATTTCAGCTATGATCAACTACCCGAGACCCACAAAAACTACACAAATTAAAAGATTTTCTGGGTTATGCGGTTGGTATCGTCGTTTTTTAAAGGATTATTCTTCAATAATGGCACCCATTCATGATCTTCTAAAAGGTAAAAAGAAGAACGAATCAATTAGATGGACTCCTGAAGCAGAGGAGGCGTTTTTAAAAATTAAACAAGCTCTAGTATCTTCACCTGTCTTAAGTCAGCCAGATTTTTCTCTACCGTTTACCATCCAAAGTGATGCCAGTGATGTTGGGTTAGGTGGTGTTCTTACCCAGAATTTTGATGGTCAAGAAAAAGTCATCGCCTATGCGAGTAGGTCCTTAACTAAGACCGAACGAAATCTTAGTGCAACCCAAAAAGAATATCTTGCTTTACTCTTCAATATAGACCGTTTCAGAGGTTATATTGAAGGTGTTAAATTTACTGTTGTTACCGATTGCCAAGCACTTCTATGGCTAAATCACCTAAAAAATCCAACTGGTAAACTTGCTCGTTGGGCAATGAAATTGAGAACTCATACCTTTAATTTAGTCCATCGAAAAGGTAGTAGTAATATAGTACCTGATGCTTTATCTCGGATTCCTGAGGCAATCCCAGAAGTATCTTTACTCGACATTGTACATGAACGTCTTGATCCCTGGTACCTATCTTTAAGACAAAAAATTTTATCTTCCCCTGATTCATATCCCAATTTTAAAATCGAAAACGAATTGATTTGTAAATTTATTGCTTCTCGAGTACCTGTAAAAACTAATATTAGAGAATGGAAAATTTTAGTACCAAAATATCTTCAAAAACAAATTATCCGAGATTGTCATAATCCTCCTACCTCAGCCCACCTAGGTTTTTATAAAACCCTTGCTCGAATTAAGGAAAACTTTTACTGGCCTAAAATGCGGAAGCATATCCTATCTTATATTAACGCTTGTCATGTTTGTGGCAGTCAGAAATCCTCAAATCTTCCTCCTATGGGATTGATGGGTTCTGAGAAACGTGTTCAATTTCCTTGGCAGATAATTGCAATTGATTTAATGGGTCCTTTTCCCAGATCTTCCAAGAACAATTGCTATCTCTTAGTTGTATCTGACTGGCTCACCAAATATTGTCTTATTCATCCCTTAAGAACGGCGACAGCCTCCAGTATTGTAAAGTACCTTGAAAATGAAGTTTTTCTTACTTTTGGTGTGCCGCAATATATCATTTGTGATAATGGCTCCAACCTGGTTGCCAATACTTTTAAAGATTTATGCAGGCAATATGGAGTAAAAAAAATTTGGTATACAGCTTTCTATTCACCCCAGGTGAATTTTGTCGAAAGAAAAAACCAAACGATAGGAACTGCTATTCGTTGTTATATCAAAAAACATCATAAAGATTGGGATAAAGAATTACCTAAATTGAAACATGCTCTCAATACCGCTAAACATGAAATCACGGGCTATTCTCCGTGTTTTTTAAATTTCGCTCGCCATGTTCCCCTTTCTGGTCGCTATTATAACAATATACCTCTGGACCTTGATTCGGAAATACTTCCTGGAGATCCTGATTCTTATGCTAAAGATATTGTCGGCTTATCTGATGTTTTTACAGAAGTTCGAAAACGTTTACATGATTCCTACAATAAAAGTGTCAGAACTTATAATTTGAGAAAACGTAATATTTCTTTTAAACCTGGCGATAAAGTTTGGCGACGTAATAAAGTGTTATCAGATGCCGCTAAACAGTTTTCTTCTAAATTAGCTCCAAAATATATTTTATGTACCGTGAAAAAATGTATTTCTCGTTTAGTTTATTCCCTGACCGATTCAACTGGAAAAAGTGTAGGTAACTGGCACATTAAAGATCTTAAACCTTACTATGGATCTAATTCTGATTTGTCGACAGAGTAAATTATTACTAATTACTAATGTAGTTCCTTCCTTACATAAATTCCTATCCTTATAGAGTCCTCAATAAAAAATATATAGCTTCGTATATATTTTTTTTTTGTGGAGAGAGGTAGTGTAGCGTTCAAAAAATCGCTACAATTCAATATTATTTATTCATTACCTTTTTGTCTTAATTACTCTCAAGATCGTCAGTCCACAATAACTTTTTATTTAGAAGCCTCTAGATCAATAATTATTCTTACTTCCTCGAAATTGTCCAGTTGTTTTTGTTTTGACTTACATGACATATGACATACATCAATCATATTGAGTTTAATCTTTGGTTATGGATGGAGAATATATAATGAAAACTACCACAGAGTATAGAACACAGTAACATCGAAGATATTAATTTTGAATATTTTGTCAGACCACAGAATATACACCTCTGTGAAACGTTGAAAGGACGGTGCAGTGAAGATCGCTTTCTTTCGGTGATAGCCGAAAGGGATCGTTTTTTAAAAAATTCTAAATAGTTTGCCTAAGGAGGTCTTTTCTATCTGGCCGGCGAAGGGTATAGAGGTGTTTTAAGTTTCGTGCGAAGGGAGCAGATGAAAAGAAAAATTTTGAAATCTCAAAGTACTGAGGTAATCATTCTTGTTTCCTAATTTTGAAAACAGGCTATGTATTAAACACAAGTGTATTTACCGTTACCAATCCATATTTTTTTGGAATTGTACGAAAATCCTTGGTTTTTAACGTATGTTAAAAAAAAAACCATTTATCTGGAGAGATATTACCGTTCCTGAAGAATCGTTATTGGAGTGCTAATAATACAAAGTACCGTTCCTGTTGAAGAACCGTTTGGAAGCTGTTCTTTTCCTTCTTGGAAAATTCCAGAGGAAGACATACCTGCGAGACAACCTGTGATAGCAGGAGAAGTCCCGAGACCAGCTTATCTATGGACATAAATTTGAGTATCACTATCATTAAATTTATCTAATTATAAATTGACTTTCTAAATAATCACCGTCACGTGGTGCTAAGGCCGCTATCAATCCCTTATTGTGTTTTTTTTTTCTTTCAATAGAAAGAAAAATTCTCTGTCATTAGTTTATAGCATATCTTTTGCCTTTTGTAAAGAACTAGTGGCAGTGAAATTATCTGATTTTGATTTCATCTGGCTTAGTTGAAAACTAAGAAAAAATAGGATTTTCGATAGCGCCCGAATTGAGCTCACTTCGTGAATATATATCTGAAGTACCTTGTCATATCGTATATCTAATTTTTACCGTTGTCTGCCATAAGGTCTATAACTTAAATTATATTAATAATATTTATATAAACATTAATATTTTTTTATTGTTGAAGTAGAAATCTGTTGAGCAATATCTCCCTGATTTTCCTAATTTTCCAAATTCTTTAGCATTTTTATAAACTTTAGTTATTTTTTTTTTTCTTAATTTAAGACCATCTGTTAATTTAATATTGTTTTCAAACAATCATTTTTTATTTAATTTCAATAGTTCCAAGGTTAGAACTTTACGATTTAGTTATCAATTTTTATTTTGTTATCCTTGCTGTAGTTAGAGTTATTTTGTTATTTTTGCACATAATAATAAATAGTTTATCACATATATATTTTTTTTTGTGTTGTCGATTGTTATAAAGGTGCTTTGATTATCTTTCAGTAACCTATTAGTGTCCATAAGATTACTTTTAAGTGTTATGTGATCTTAGAATTATTTAACATCCGACATATACTTATCAAACACTTTGGCGCCCATATCGGAACTGTTTTTTGAATTACTTAGCACCCACAACCTTAGTTGCTCGTGACCTAGCCAGGGTAGTGTGCGTTGAATAAAACTAACGTAACATTTTTGACTCCCAACGTGGCTACGTTACAGTTAGGAAAATTTAGCGTAACACTACATATCCGATTTTCGTGAGTGCGTCAGATCAGTTAAAATACATAATTACGCGGACGACACACAATTATATATGTCATTCAATTTCATTGAAGTCATCATAGCTGAGGATATTATAAATAGAAAACTAAAACTACTCTTTGATGCATCCCTCATACACAACCTAAAGTTAAATTTAAAAAAATCGCAAGTAA